>OU342740.1:292318233-292956005 GCA_910589775.1 Avena eriantha
GTAGATTCATCATTCATATCCCTGTACAATCAGATGATTTCCCCATTCTGAAGCAACCTTAGTTTAAACACATGGCTCTTTTTCTAAAACATGTATACCGAATTAGTTTGGACAATTGCTTCTTGCTCTATAGCATTGTATCCTGTTGCTTCATAGTTTCAGAACTGTAATAATCATGGTGCTGGTTCGTTGTCTCTGATGCATGGAAGAATATCAAATTTCTTGTTGTATCATATATACTGTCAAAAGCAAATGAGATTTAAAAAAAAAACTTGATGACTATTAGTTCCTATTTTTCTGTAACTCTTTATCATGATGCATTGAATGAAATCAGAATTTGTCCATCGGGCTCACTTGACTGTCCATCATATGCAGTTTCCCACCATGTCTGGCGGTACACAATCTGAAGGCTCCCAAGCATCTGCAGCTCCTGTAAAGCCCGCCTCGACTTCATGCCGGAAAAAGAACTCTGACAACACCTCGTTTGTCACAGAAATGAGAGATCACTTCCATGAGTTCGTTCATGCCTCGATGGATGAACACAAGACATGCTTAACAAACACTGTCAAGAAAATGTTTGCAATGTCTAAGGCCGTTGCCAAGAGAACCACAGAAGCAAAAGAAACTGGAGCCGAAAGCGTTTTGTCACTTCAGACTGAAGTGTCACGGTAGAAACATGATGCCATGGTAGCCCTCTGTAGCCAATGGTTTTCACTGTAACTAGTAGCATAATCCTGAGGTAGAAAACTTTTTGATGAATATATTATGTACAGTTCCATCATGCTGTCGTCCTTTTGACTTTGCAAAGCAATCTATACAAGAAGAGGAACACTTGTTTTTCCTCGTCTATCCTTTCTGCCTATAAAAACATGTCCTAGTCCTATCTATAAGTGCGTCACAAGAATGATCAAGACTGCACCAACTAGTAACCTAGCCGAGGATGCGACCCAACTGCTCCTCTCGGTTGACATGGAGGTGTCCAGCTCGTTGTAGAGGGAGCTGAGCCTGAAACCTGGGTTTGATCCGTAGAGCAGCTGCACACCTTCAACGTCGTCGACGGTGAGGTCTGCCTTCTTCTGCAGCGGCTTGATGCTCGGGTACATGACCGCCTTGGGCGATGTCGAGTGCCCAAGCCCGAGGACGTGGCCAATCTCGTGCGTGGCAACTGACTCGAGGTGGATGGACTCTGATGTTTCCGTTCCGTCGCCGAAGTCCAAAGCCCACTGCTCCGAAGCGTCGAGGTGGAGCCGCCCGTTCTTGGGAGAGAAGGCATGGCCTAGTACGCCGAGCGGCCCGTCGAACGGCACCCCGTCGCCATGGCTGCCCTTGTAGAACCCGAGCCTGATGTCTGCCGTGGCATAGTCCTCTGTCTCGACGAACGACACGGGGATCACGAGCGCCCACCTATCGAACGCTCGCCGGAACACGGCTCGCACGTCGTTCTGCTGCAGGTAGCCCACGGTGGCCTTGGGCGACACGGCGTACGTGAGCACAATCGGGTTGGACCGCTGCGTCCACCTCGGCTCGCCCTTGAAGAAGGTGAACCGGCTGACCACGCCGCCCCCGCCGTGCTCCGGAGAGACGGACACGCCGTGGTCGTCCTCGACGCCGCAGCGCGGGGACATGATCTGGTCGAGCGTGGTTGCGTCGAGCCGGCCGCTGACCGGCAGGCTGAGCCGGGACTGGTACCGCTTCACGGCGGCCTCGAGGTGCTCGTCGAAGGCGTCGGTCGGTTCACCACCGTGCTCCGCCCCGGCGTCAGGCATGTACCCGAACTTGGCCAGGTACTGCTTGAGCTCGCCGAGCCCCGTCACACGGCTCCCCCGCCGCGCGTCCTGCAGCCGCTTGAACGAGTGCCACCCCGCGCCGTCGTGCCGGCCGTGCGCCGGCGCAGGCCGCGCAGCGGCGGCGCGCGAGAGGATCGCCAAGAGCGTGACGACGAGCAGGAGGCACCCGGCCGCGTGTCGAGGACGACATGGAAGCATCAGAGCCAGGCGGGCGCGCGCGCGCTGGCCGTTATGACGAGGTGTACGCTGGTGGTTATTCTCGTTACCGGTCTCTCGCGCGGCAAAGAATCTTCTTGTGCGCGAAACAGGACAGAACAAAACGGTGCGGATAGGGGGGCTGATGGGGCTTTGGTTGGCCACCGGCTGACTTCGTCGTCGTCTTCGTCGTCTCGTCTCCTCGGGTGGCCTTCGCCGTCACGCAACGGACCAGGGGGAAGAACCCAAGCTCTGCGTCACTCGCGACGACCAAACCCTGCGAGCCGCCGTCCGAGACCTCAAATCCCAAACGCTTATAGCGAGGTACGATCGTGATAGCACCGGAGCCTATTAACGCAATTTATATCGCGGTAAGGTGAGATTTCTACTACTAGAATCTCAGCGCGACGGAACGGGATCCCCACGATTGCCGGAACGAGAGGAAACGCTAGCTGCCTTCGTTTCAGTTTCGGCAACGTCCATTGTCTGGCCCGAAAGGTGGTGCTGTACTAGGAACGTTCAGAGTGCCCACTTTCAGGACTCTCGATGGAAAACGACCGGACGGTTTGCAAATTCACAAAGAGGATGACGACTGAGTTGACAAGTTGATGGTTTAGGTGATTTGGCTGAGGTTCTCGTCTGGTGGGCAGGGGCGAAGATGAGAGATTATGGATGCCCCTGTCAAATGGCGTTTTCAACGCTTTCAGCGCACACGCCAAGTCTGATAAAGACAGGGCTATTTTCTCCGCCTGGTCTTTAACGAGTGGCCTACGTTTCTACTAGAAAGAGAAATTGCTCCAGCCTAGCAAGAAAGGTACTTTTACGGCAGCAATTGGAAAAAAATAATCTGCTTTCCCCTAGTATCACAGCCAGGAATATCACATCGATCCAACCCCCGCAAACAATAACAGAACCAGTCACACTAATCGTGAGTGGGGTTCTCACAATCCCAATAAAAAGATTTGTACATTGTATGCCAACGCAACACGCTCGTGTCACGATCAAATGGGATCTTTCTTACCCGCAAAAAAAAAAAGGATCTCTCTCGTGTAGTGCGAGGTGTTCGACCACAAGATCTTCCATCGTTCCCATCCTTCTCAGGCGGACGACCCACGCGATCGCAACCCGCCTGCGCTGCACCAGAGAACGCCGCGCTGCCTGGCCCCGAGAGCAACGAACAGTCTCTGTGTCCTTTTTGCTTGGACAATGGTCCTGCACAAAACCCTCGCAAAAAAAATGGCCCTGCACAAAATGTTCCAATAACATCTTGGCGTTGGGTAATTAGGAAAAAACTTATGATTAATTGTATAATATAAAGCATGACCAAGCTGAACAATATCACGTGTAACTCGAATATACTAGACGTGTTTAACAACATGATGAACAGGAACATGGAGTGAGAAAATATGTACTCTCAAAACATGTTACCAGTCAGCTTACAGTCTCCTCTCCTCTCCCTTATCCTCCCGCTACAGTTCCTGAGGAGTTCTCCCGTTGCTCCGGCCCGAACCGAAGCCACTCTCGCCGGCTTTGCTGGTGAGGGTTGGCGGAGGGGAGGTGCCGGTCGTAGTCGTAGGGTCTCTAGTTGTAGTAGTTGTCCCCTATTGGAGTTTTGGAGCAGATCTCGGGATTCCTGCAGCAGGATCCGGGATGTTGGGCTCCTTCTCGGGTTGTTGA
The DNA here is from genome assembly GCA_910589775.1 of Avena eriantha. Classification (NCBI taxonomy): domain Eukaryota; kingdom Viridiplantae; phylum Streptophyta; class Magnoliopsida; order Poales; family Poaceae; genus Avena; species Avena eriantha. The sequence goes on from OU342740.1 coordinate 292,321,893, forward strand.
TGCTCCTCCGGTGGGAGCTCGTCTTCGCAAATAAAGGTGCCGCTGACCTTCTGGTGGGGCTGAGGTGCGGCGTCGCGTTTTCCCTTTTGGCCGGCTGTGGTAGCGGGGGGGGGGGGGGGGGGGAGGGGGGAGGGGGGTAGGGGGGAGTGGAGAAGCGACGCGCGGGGTGGTGTGATGTTCCTCCTGGCTGGCCGTGGCGGCGAGGAGGAAGAACATCGTGTTGCGCCTGCCTCAGCCTCGACTAGATGGTGGTCCTTTGCTCTGCAAGTTTTTTGGCTCAGAGCCGCTGCTCCTCTTCCGACCGGCCATGGAGGCGAGGGGAAGGGTGTCCGCTGCTGCTCTTGCTGTTCGCCTGTGGAGCCTGAGGATGGGGTCGTCGGCTTGATGTCCCCCTAGAGTGTCACCTCACCAGCAAAAGGGCCGGTGTTACCTGCTCTCCTAGTGTGACGGCGAGCGTCGCCCGGAAGCTACGATTCCTGGAGTCCCTAAGCGGCGGCCGATGCGTTCTGGCGCTGCTACCCCTGGCGATTGGAGCCGCTCCAGTCTCGGAAGCTCTCGTAGCCCGAGCTCTCACCTCCAGGCTTGGAGGATCTTCTTCGACCACAGCACCGGAGCCATGGCTGACGCCACCCCAAGTGGCAAGTTCCTCGGCGGCGACGTCGACCCCGGTGTTGTTTGGTCGCCCAGATGCAGTGAAGAAGCGCACGGATTAGATCACGTTTTCTAGCTTTTTCCTAGGGTCTTATTTGTAAAAATGGTAGTCTTATTTTTGTTTTCCCCTTCTGGTAGGGGTTGGCTATAATTCTGGCTCACCGCTTTGTTGAATAAAGCTTCCAGGGCCTTCAGGCCCATCCCGTTCAAAAAAAACATGTTTAGACACTAATAAGCATCACAACACATGTCTCGATCGTATGCGAATGGAGCGGACGTGGTTGCAGAAGACCGGCCGAAGAAGACAACGACGGAGATCGCGGTACGCAGTACCGCCTGATTTGGATGGTAGATGACCTGTGATAAAGATGCGAGTTGTCGCATGAAGCGTTTCTCAAAAAACCTTATTCACACTCTCTCGTACATGACCACAAAGGCGAATGATTCCCCAGACCCGCTCTCTCATTTGCCGGTCCATGCCGAAGCCCGGAATGGAGTAGACTACGGTGACAACGCAAGCAGCGAAGATGTGGCAAAACCATATATTAGTTTCGATGTGTGCGGCAGAAGCCATAAGAGAGTTTCTATAAATCAGTTCGGGAAAACCCTAACGGGTACAACATGTGCCAAGTCCATGTCGTGCATGTTCGGGTCGGTTACATACAAGGTGTTCAGTATCGAGATGCCAGGTAGTATCATCTTCTTTTCAGCAGTATCAAAACATAGAATTGTATCGTAGTATCATGATACTATGAGATTTGTATTTTTTCAGATTATCTATGCACATGATGAAAAAGTACGTCAAATGCATTTAAAATTAAATAGTATTTTGAATTTTGAGCATATCAATTTTTTTTATTTTTTGAACAAGGGGGAGGACCCAGAAGGGTCCCGAGCTACATTAATTGGTGGGCATAATTACAATCAGGGCATCAAACTTAAAGAGAATAACACACAAACCCTGGTCTTTTATAAAAGGACCTCAAAAGAAAAGATGAAAGCACAATCAAGTCCTTCTCCAACGAGGACGAAGCTGCACTCAATGCCGCGGCCGCCAGCACCAACGCCGGGGACAGAACCACTTGTCAATGGCGAGATGAGGAGCGCCGTGATGGAGTGGCAGAGGGGCCTCCACACCAGGAGGTTGAGGGAATCGCGGCTCATCTAGAACCGCCGAGCAGAGTGCCATCTTAGACCTGAGATAGCAGCGGCGCGAATTCTCCCCCGCTTGGGAGCTCCGCCAGTCGCAGCAAGGAAACCCCACCGGAGAGGGAAAAGGAAGACACACAACCCTCCCATCAGTCGGAGGAGGAAGCCGAAAAATAGAGTTGTCGAAGGTGCGCTAGAGCTTGAGCTTTATTTAGAGGGTGAGTAGTGGTCTTCCCAGCGGGCTTGTTCATTTGCGGCCCGAAAGTTCGTGGGCGAGTGCATCGCGGTACCCAAGTTGCCTGTAATTACCGCGTTTCGTAAAGTTGGGCTGGCAACTACTGAGAGGGGCCATTTAGAGGCAAACTCATCTCACCCCTACCAAATTCAAACATTTTGTTAAACTGCCCCGTCAAATAGACAGTCAGGACCCACATGTCGGTCATCTGTCCGTGACGCGAGCGCCAACGTGGTAACCTCTTAGGAAAATCGAGGAACTAAGTGACTTGGATGCGTTGACCAATTTCACAAATCCATTCCCTCCTTTCCCTAGCACCGATGGCGTCGAAATCCACCCTTCAGGAAGAACGATCCCTTCGGACATTTGACTTCTGGCGCCAAGTTGTTGCGCCCATTCACCGATCCCGAGCTCCAATGGTGCATACCGTAGCCGCCATTGCGAGGCTCTAGCCCGCCTTCACCGCCAACAAGCTAAGAAGCTCGGAGGATGGCAGATCCCACTACCAAGGAAGAAGAAGTTCTGGCTACATGCCGGTAAGCTACCCTTATCTTTGCTATTCGCACTAACTATAACTCCTAGCTGGCTACTGAACCTAAAATTGTTTGTTAGCCCAACGCTGACAAACATATTTTGTCCACAGTTTTCTGTCAAGTGGGATCTCCGCGGACCATCCTTACCTGGTTACGGTAGTTCTCTTCAGGTACGACTCTAAATCAGCAAGGGTGAAGGGCAAATGGTATGGACACCATTGTATCACGATGGAACAAGCGCCTGCGCAGATCTGCACTATCTCTGGTAGGGTTGCTGCTCTGCGTAATCATGATGAAATATGGCCCAAGCAGACTGCAAAGTTCATCTTCATGGATGAACGAGGCATCATGGTTCCTCTAACGTGTGACAGTCAGCTAATTGGGTTGATGAAAAGGTATGCTTCGGCTTGCATGTTTGAGCTGAATTGTGATGTACTAGATGTGGAAGCTGCTGCAACTGGGAGTCGCCCTTCTATTCTTGGACAGGGTGGTCGCTCGAACCCAATTAGCTCCTGGTAAGAAAAAGTCTCTTGGGGTTTGCATGTTTGTGCTGAATTGTAATTTTTGTTTTATTTACTCTGTAGATATTAGGCAGTTATGCAACAGTCCTGTTTCTTTGATAGGAAGCGCCGCAAGGTTAGAAACATGACTGCCAGGTCAGTCATTTTGCTGCCAGAAGAAAAGAAAAACGAGTGGAAAGATGATGCTGGACACGATTCTGGTGCTGACTGTCCTGGCGATGTAGACCACGTGAGGCTAAGAAAATTAGCACCGAGGAAGAGGAAGAAGGCAGGAAATGAAGAAGCCAGTGGACGTGAAGGCTTGGCACCTAGGCGGGGGAAGAAGGCTGCTGGCAATGAAGATGCATAATAATGTGTTGAACTTGAACCTATATATATGTAATTCGGTTAAATTCTGGAGCTCTGTGCTTGGAACTTGTCGAGCGAAACAATCTACACACGTTCTCGGAGTAAAATGTACAGTGCCTTACGGTTCGGAAACGCCCGAGTCAGTAGTTGAATCCGAAATTGTGATTGTGCCACTACTATCTGAAAACACGCAGCACCGGTTCCACGACTGCCCAGGGGCAGGAGGTCTCCAAATTCGATGGAATATAAGTCGCACAAAAATAAATTATTTAAGTTGCTACACTTCACAAAACAACAACTTGTTTCAACTGATGCACGTTCTTCCACTTTATAAATTATGGTTGTGCCATTTGCATGTGGCACAATCCATGTAGATTATGTTTAAACAAACCACCAATGTCAGAGTACCACCGTCATTAGACAAAAGGAAGTGATGCAGGGTTAAGACAGATTAATAGGCGACCAATTTTTTCCAAGACTCTGGGACCGCTAGTTCAGACCGCTAGTATGTACAAGTACTACTATTACAACTTAAAAAAGTACGGATCTCAAGCTAAATAGAACTAATTATCACACATCTCCTTGATCTTCCTAATCTTAGCCCGATGCACATCTTCCTGTGAGAGCAAGGATCGAATCGTCTGCTCCTTCCTTTTAGCATCTTCCTTGCACAGCTTCAATTGTTTCTCTGCATTTATCCTCATGCACTTGTCAATACTCGTAGTTGTGAACTGCAAGACTTTTGCCCGATGAAGATCATTCCTTGCTTGAATCAGTTCTTGCTCTGCTTTAGCCTTTAGAGCCAACACCACGTCCTTCTCCTTCTCGACTTTGCTAACCTTGTCTTGCACCCCCCTGAGATCTTGGTTAAGCTTGGTTGTGTTAACTCGGTCTCATAGCTTTGTCTCAGCACTATCAAGAAGTGAGCTGATTATGGATTCTTTCAACTCGACAGTCATATCCCATAGTTTGTCCAGCGTTTTCTGCATCGATTTGGGCCACTCTGGATCTACCCATTTGATAACACCGCAACTTCTGCCTTGCATCATTACACAATTTCCTTAACACCGTAAAAACCTCCTGCCTGCGTTTTGATACATTGCAAATGTATCTATAATTTTTGATGCTCCATGCTTGGTTTTATCCACTTTCTTGTGTTTTGTCCACACTTTGGAGTACTTTTCATATGATTTCTTGGACTAACCTATTAACAAGAGCCACAGTGCCAGCTGCCTGTTTTCTGCTGTTTTTGGTTCCAGGAAAGTCAGAAAATGAATATTCTCGGAATTGGATGGGACAAAAGCCAAAGTGCCTATGTTTCCAGAAGACTCACGAAGCCAGAATATGAGACGGAGGAGGGCCAAGGGCTGGCCACACCACCCCTAGGCGCGGGCTGGGCCTGGCCGCGCCAGGGCATGGTGTGGTGGCCCTAGGCACCCCCTCGGTCTCCCTCTTCGCCTATAAGAAGCCTTCTGACCTAAAAACTTCGGGGGGTTCGACGTTTTTCCGGAAGGAGTTCCGCTCCACCGCCACCACCAGATTCCACGAAATAGTACCAGAAACTCCGTTCTGGCACCCTGTCGGGACGGGGGAATTGGAGGAGATCATCGCCATCATCATCACCATCGCTTCTCCATCGACCATCCATGTTTCCCCCATCTATGAGTGAGTAATTTCCTGTTGTAGGCTATGGGGATGGTAGGGATTGGATGAGATTGTTCATGTAATGGCATCAGATTGTTAGGGCATGGTGCCTAGTATCTTTTATTAGTGCTTTATGACTTTGTTGCGACTTGTTGTGCTTAATGCTTGTCACTAGGGCCCAAGTGCATGATTTCACATATGAACTTATTATTGATTCATTATGATAGTATTGTTTCTGGTCTTATCTACAAGTTGTATACACACGTCGTTGTCCGGAACCTATGGCCCCGAAGTGACAGAAATCGGGATAACCGGAAGGGGAAAGGCTTTGATGTGAGGATCACATGTGTTCACGGAGTGTTAATGCTTTGCTCCGGTGCTCTATTAAAAGGAGCACCTTAATTGCCAGTAGTTCCCTAGAGGCCCCGCTGCAAACGGGCTGGTAGGACAAAAGATGTTGTGCAAGTTCTCATTGCGAGCACGTATGACTATATATGGAACACATGCCTAGGATTGTCTAGTACTTGGACGCTTTATCTTATTTATCTGCAATTGCCCTATGTTCTGATTGCTATGTGAATTATCTTGTCTATGCAACGGCCGTCCATCCATCCCTATGCCTACCGCACTCGAATCCCACTGTTTACTGCTTTTGTTACTACTGTCTTTGCTTTACTACTACTGTTACTTTACTATTCCTACTACAAAACTGTTGCTACAGATAAACTGCTGCGAGCAAGATTGTTTCCAGGTGCAATTGAATTGACAACTCAGTTGTTAAGGCTTATAAATATTCTTTGGCTCCCCTTGTGTCAAATCAATAAATTGGGTTTCACTTCCCTCGAAAATACTGCGATACACCTCCTATACTTGTGGGTCATCAAGACTATTTTCTGGCGCCGTTGCCGCGGAGCATAGCTTTATTTATCAAGTCCACTTGGATTCACTATTGTTCAAGCTAAGTTTATCTTTCTCCTTGTTTGCTTGTTTCTTTATCAAAAATAGAACAAAAAAAATAGTTCCTACTCTAGTTGTTATTTTCGTTGGTCTGTTATTGTCTTGCTTTGTCATGCTTGTTGTCAATGGTTGGTTTCTTTGAAACTGAAGCTTATTGGCAAGGTGGGTTCACGGAAGATCAAAAATATTATTATAAGGAACACCGCTTGTCACAAAAAGGGAAACACTTATGGGAAGAAATTGATAGATTGTATACCATTGCTAGGAAGGTGTGCTCTACTTATAATGTTACTTATTGCTGTGATGAGTCTTGTTGCAGAAAGAGGTATAAACACCTCCCTTTTCAATGTGAGTATAGTGATAATGATACCATATCTTCCTATGCTAAAGGAATTTATGACTTTTGTGATGCAGAACAAATTGAAGAATTTATTGCTTGGAAGGGTGCTTTTGAACTTGCTAGTTTGCTTGAAAATATTGATGATTCACCTTACAAATATGAGGTGTATGGTATACTTAAATTTTGCTTTGATAATTACAAGGATGAAAATTGCTATATTCTTGAATATTTTAATAGATGCTTTCCACAAATGGAAGAGACTAATGCCTTGCAGGATCCTATGGAAGAAGAAATTGATGAACCTGAAATCCCATTAGATGAAAAAGAGGAGGAGAGTGATGAACAAAAGGAGGAAGAATGGATTAGCTACCCATGCCTACCTTCTAATGAGAGTAACTCTTTATCCCCTACATTATTTAATTGTCCCCCTTGCTTACTAAAGGAGAATGAATGTTATGTTTCCGAGGTTTCTCTTGAAAATGTTTATGATAAAGCTCTAGTGCTTGTAGATCATGAAAAGCATGCTTTATGTGATAGTTACATTGTTGAGTTTATTCATGAGGCTACTGAAAATTATTTTGAGAGAGGAAAATATGGTTGTAGAAGTTTTCATGGTATTGAAACACCTCTCTATGTGCTGAAGGTTTTGATGTTATTCTTGTTTTATCTTCCTATGCCTGTCACTTTGTTCTTTGCAAATTTATTTGCATACACGATTCCTATGCATAGGAAGTGGGTTAGACTTAAATGTGTTTTGGATTTTATCCTTGATGCTCTCTTTTACTTCAACTCATATTTCTTATGAGAGCATCCTCTCAAACTTTTATGCCTGAAGATGATAATATGTCTATTATTCTTGGGAGACATTTTCTTAAATACTGCAGGAGCTGTTATTAATTGTAATCAAGGGAAGGTGACCTTCAATGAACACATTGTCTATTTCCTCAAGAAGATTGAAAGGACTTATGGTTTGAATTCAATTGAACATGTTGAGGGCATTCAAGTTGGAGAAATATATTGTCCCATACGAAGAGAAAAATTTGAAACTATTATGATTGGGACCATTGCTATCAAGGTTGAGGTAACATAATCATTAGTGGGATACAAAGTTTTGTCTCATATGGAATTGTTTTGGTAACAAGACCTGATCAACCTTGTTAACAAAAGGATTTCATTGAACAAAACAATGTTTTCACCATGATTATCTCCGCTTACTTCTATTCTATCCATTTTAGTTTTTGCTTCTTATGCCTAACTTAAAGGCGTTAAAAAAGTACTTGTTGGGAGATAACCCAAGAGTTTTAGTTGAGTCTTGGAAGTTATTACCTCTGTAATAAACTCTCCTTATCCTTTTTATTTGCTTTTTGTGCCAAGAGTAACCTCTAATGAGAGAGAAGTAATGATTGGAAAAGTTGATGTCCCGAAACAGATTTCTGTGCTTCACCGTAAAAATTCCTGAGAGAGATCTGTAGGTCGGATTGAGCTGTAATGTTTTGTGCTTCTGCCCCAGGTTGTTATCTAACTTTCGTTAGTTCAACACCTTTTTATTTGAGCAACATAAGGTCTTCGAAAAAATTCGTCTTTGCCTGCTGGTCTGTTTTGACAGATTTCTGCCATTTTCTGTATTTGCTTCTTGTTGGTTCCTTTTTGAGTTCTTTTGGGGAATTAAGCTTTTTGAGGGAAGTGCTACAGTAGCTAGTGTTTTAATGTAAGTTTATTTGGTGTTAGAACTGAACCTTAAGATTTATTTATCTTAAGTGCACTAATGTTGCTAATGAAGATTGTGTGAAGTTTTGTATGATGGAAAAATTTCAAGTGTATGGAAGGAATGAGTAATGAGATGAAGGATGGACTAAAGCTCAAGCTTGGGGATGCCACGCGTGTCACCCCAAGAAATATCCAAGAAGTACAAGCGTCAAAGCTTGGGGATGCCCAAGGCATCCCCTTCTTCATCAATAAAAATCCCAGGTTTCTTCCGAACGCTTCATTTTTATTGTTTCATGCACAGTTGTGTTTTTCTTGGAGCGTCTTCTTTTTCGTTTTTGTTATGTTTTTTTACTTTGCTTGGTTTGCTTAGTTTTCTGAATAAGTTGGTTGTACCCCCTCTTTCATGCATTGATGTTCAAATAGTTTGGTTTGGGTTGGTTTGGAAAAGAGTAGGAAAGCTCATGCTTAAGTGGTAAAGAGAGCTTGTTTTTGACTGTGGCCTATGCTTTGTCATGCCATGCCTGATATTGTTTTGGCTCTATGCTTAGTATTCTTTGCTGTAGCATAACTTGTTATAGATAATTGACATTGCTTAATGTGCCTTGGATGAATCATGCGTTGTTTTAGCATATTAAAGCATAGTATAGTGGTATTCTCCTTTGATGCTTTATTTGGGTTGACTTGGCACATGCTCACACCATGTTATGACTATCTCAAGTCACCATAAGCCTTTATGATCCTTTAGTTTTCAACTTGTAGTATCACTTTATGCTTTGATCAATGATGTTTTGTCGCTCTGCCTGATTATGGCAATTATTGCTCTCTCGTTTGTCGCTCCCTTACTATTGCTAGCCTTCACATTCACTAAGTATGTTTTACTCATGTTTCCAACTCCCCAAAACCAAATATTGCCAAAGTGTCCACCATACCTACCTATTAGCATCATTTGCTACTTCCGTGCATTTTCATTATGCCTTGTTTGCTTCCGAATAAAATGTTTGCTTGTTATGGGAAAGTTAGTTAGTAAAGCTCTCACGAACTTGATGGCACACTTTATTTCCTGCACTTAATAAACCTGAACCATTGTGAACTCTCCATGAAAGTTATATGCTTGCAAATTATAGGCTGGGGATTAGCAGAATCGTGCTGTCACAGGGAACACTTTCAACACTTGTAAATATATACCCAGTTGATACCTTGCTCTTTTGTTTGCGGATGTCATCGGTGTGAAATAAAAGGGGAGCTTGTAAGTCCATGGAGTTATGTATGTGTGTTAGACAAACGCCTGGGCCGCTGGTCTAATCCATGCTGACATGGTGGAAACCTGCATCGTAACCATAATGATATCTATGAAGCATTCTTCTTATAAAAAAGAGAGATAGCTATTGAGAAAAAGAAAAAAAAAGAGTTTTATGAAAAGAGGAAAGAGAGAAAAAAGCACCATTTTCCCATGGTAAATAAGAAGATTGCTGAGATACTCATTGTTTGCTTGCCTTGTCATTTTGATATGGGGATTCTTCCGTATCATCGGGCAAGGGGTACCCCGTTGGCGGTTCTCAATGATATGCAGATACTTACGATGACAAGAACTTACTGGTAACTAAAGTTGAGTAGCATGAGGAGCGGCCCTCGTACTCGAGGGACTTGGGATTTTTAGTTTATAGTATGTTAAGCATATAACTCAGATTGGACCTCACTTTCACGTTAACCACTTTAAAGATGCTTATGATAGGGGCAATGAGAGCTCAAAGCTAATGAGTACCATACTTTCAGCATTTCGAAGCCTTTCAAACTATTCAAAACCTTTTCATTTCCTTGTTGAGTCTCCACTTATTCTTTGAGCACTTTCTTGAGAGCATAGTGGCCCATTCTTAGTTCTATGTGCATTGTCCCAAGACTTGTTGATTGATGCATACCTTGATATTGCTTGTTTTAAACTATTTGTATCTAGTCACTCTTGTGAACTTTGAAGGTGTCCTATGCATTTATATTTGCTACTCTATTGAGGGACAAGCTGAATACTATTATGCTATGTTTTCTTTATGTGAAACAAACAAACGCCTTGCAAAGCATTGTTATTCATGAATCTTTTGTTTGTGCCTTTTCATGTTGCATCATAGTTTCTTTCCTGCATGCCAGAACTTTGTCTTTCATGTTATGATTGAAGTACTATGATCCCAGCTTTGAATGTTTTGCAAATACTTTGATCAAGTCTTTGATGGTGCATGTCACCTCAAAAATTATTTCTTTTTATCACTTACCTACTCGAGGACGAGCAGGAGTTAAGCTTGGGGATGTTGATACATTGCAAATGTATCTATAATTTTTGATGCTCCATGCTTGGTTTTATCCACTTTCTTGTGTTTTGTACACACTTTGGAGTACTTTTCAAATGATTTATTGGACTAACCTATTAACAAGAGCCACAGTGCCAGCTGCCAGTTTTCTGCTGTTTTTGGTTCCAGGAAAGTCAGAAAATGAATATTCTCGGAATTGGACGGGACAAAAGCCAAAGTGCCTGTTTTTCTAGAAGACTCGCGGAGCCAGAATATGAGACGGAGGAGGGCCAAGGGCTGGCCACACTACCCCTAGGAGCGGGCTGGGCCTAGCCGCGCCAGGGCATGGTGTGGTGGCCCCAGGCACCCCCTCGGTCTCCCTCTTCGCCAATAAGAAGCCTTCTGACCTAAAAACTTCGGGGGGTTTGACGTTTTTCTGGAAGGAGTTCCGCTCCGCCGCCACCACCAGATTCCACGAAACAGTACCCGAAACTCCGTTCTGGCACCCTGCCGGGACGGGGGAATTGGAGGAGATCATTGCCATCATCATCACCATCGCTTCTCCATCGACCATCCATGTTTCCCCCATTTATGGGTGAGTAATCCCCCGCTGTAGGCTATGGGGATGGTAGGGATTGGATGAGATCGTTCATGTAATGGCATCAGATTGTTAGGGCATGGTGCCTAGTATCTTTTATTAGTGCTTTATGACTTTATTGCGCCTTGTTGTGCTTAATGCTTGTCACTAGGGCCCGAGTGCCATGATTTCAGATCTGAACTTATTATTGATTCATTATGATAGTATTGTTTCTGGTCTTATCTACAAGTTGTATACACACGTCGTTGTCCGGAACCTATGGCCCCGAAGTGACAGAAATCAGGATAACCGGAAGGGGAAAGGCTTTGATGTGAGGATCACATGTGTGCACAGAGTGTTAATGCTTTGCTCTGGTGCTCTATTAAAAGGAGCACCTTAGTTGCCAGTAGTTCCCTAGAGGCCCCGCTGCAAACGGGCTGGCAGGACAAAAGATGTTGTGCAAGTTCTCATTGCGAGCATATATGACTATATATGGAACACATGGCTAGGATTGTCTAGTACTTGGATGCTTTATCTTATTTATCTGCAATTGCCCTATGTTCTGATTGCTATGTGATTGCCTTGTCCATGCAACGGCCGTCCATCCATCCCTATGCCTACCACACTCGAATCCCACTGTTTACTGCTTTTGTTACTACTGTCTTTGCTTTACTACTGCTGCTACTTTACTATTCCTACGACAAAACTGTTGCTACTGATAAATTGCTGTGAGCAAGATTGTTTCCAGGTGCAGCTGAATTGACAACTCAGTTGTTAAGGCTTATAAATATTCTTTGGCTCCCCTTGTGTCGAATCAATAAATTGGGTTTCACTTCCCTCGAAAATACTGCGATACACCCCCTATACTTGTGGGTCATCACGTTTCGTCCTTCGAACGCTACAAATTTAGTAGGCACATATCCATGTTTTGTCTTCATTCGCTAAACCGTGATAGTCGAAGTCGTACAGCGTCTGGTTGGCCTAACACATCATACGCGCATGAGTAAACATAGTAGATCTAGCTCAAAATAGATAATTGGCCACATATGATAGAGATAGAGATGAGACTAATCACATCGAAATTGCCGTCCTTGTCGTCACGACGTGTTTCCTCACCATCTCCATTTGAACCCATGGCGAGAGGGGGTGGGGGACTGGGGTGGCTGTGGGAGAGATAGCTGGAGGCGCCGTCGGCTTGCGGCTATGGACGGATGGGAGAGAAGTGGGGAAAGTGGCTTTGAGGGAAGGAAGAGAAGTACAGGGAGGAAGAGAAATAAAGGGGACGTGACACTGGCATATGGCCCACGGAACTCGTGAGTCATGACACTCACAGAAGGGGAGCGCCCAGTGTTGCCAATTTGTCCAGAGCAAGCAGGGTGTAAGCGTGGCCAATCATGTCGCAGAACAGCCTACTCGTGGATCTCTCTTACGAAGACCATCCCAATCGTCCAAGCACCCCGATCGAACAGTATGTAACAATCGTCATGCAGAACAACTATGTTAGGGCGTGCCTTCTAGAAGTCTCGGTCTAAATGCCACCATTGGGGGGCTAAGGTTAGGATCCATATGTGTTTTATGAGAAGAACACACATGCAATAACATTGGTGGATCTATATGTGGTTTGTGAAAAGACCACACATGCAATGAACACTGGTGGATCCATATGTGGTCTGTGAAAAGAATACACATGCAATGAACTGTAGTGGATCCATATGTGGTTTGTGAAAAGAACAAACATGCAATGACTCTAGCTGTGGTTAATTAAAATAACACACATTTCAATGACATTGGTGGATCCATATGTGGTTTGTGAGAAGAACTCACATGCAATGACTCTAGCTGTTTCCATATGTGGTTCATGAAGATAACACACATCCAGTGACACTGGTGGATCCATTTGTGGTCTATGAAAAGAACACACATGCTCATGTGGATTATGAAAAGAATAGACATTCATTGACTCTAGTTGTGGTTCATGAAAAGAACACACATGCAATGACTCTAGTGGATCCATGTGTGGTTCATGAAAAGAACACACATGCAATGTCTCTGGTGGGTCCATATGTGGTTTGTGAGAAGAACAGACATGCAAAGACTCTAGTGGATCCATATATGGTTTGTGAAAAGAACACACATTCAGTGACACTGGTGGATCCATATGTGGTTTGTGAAAAGAACAGACATGCAATGACTCTAGCTATGGTTAATGAAAAGAACACATGCAATGACTAGTGGATCCATATGTGGTTCATGAAAAGAACAGACATGCAATGACCCTGGTGGATCCATATGTGGTTTGTGATAAGAACACACACCCAATGATTCTAGCTGTGGTTAATGAAAAGAACACACATACAATGACACTAGGGGATCCTCGTGTGGTTTATGAAAACAATAGACATTCACTAATTCTGGTGGATCCATATGTGGTTTGTGAGAAGAACACACATACAATGACTCTTGTGGATCCTTATGTGGTTTCTGAGAAGAGCAAACATGCAATGACTCTGGTGGATCTATATGTGGTTTGTTAAAAGCACGCACATGCAGTAACTCTAGCTGTGGTTAATGAAAAGAACATACATGCAATGACACTAGGGGATCCATATGTGGTTTGTGAAAAGAACACACATTTCAATGAAACTAGTGGATCCATATGTGGTTTGTGAAAATAACAAACATGCAATGAACTCTGGTGGATCCATATGTGGTTTGTGAAAAGAACATACATGCAATGAACTCCGGTGGATCCATATGTGGTTTGTGAAAAGAACACACATGCAATTACTCTAGCTGTGGTTAATGAAAAGAACACACATGCAATGGCACTAGGGGATCCATATGTGGTTAATGAAAAGAACACACATGCAATGACACTGGTGGATCCATATGTGGTTAATGAAAAGAACATACATGCAATGAACACTGGTGGATCCACATGCGGTTTGTGAAAAGAACACACATGCAATGACTCTAGTTGTTTCCATATGTGGTTTATGAAAAGAACACACATCTAGTGACTCTAGAAGTGGTTTATTAAAAGAACACACATGCAATGACATTGGTGGATCCATGTGGTTTATGAAAATAACAGACATGCAATGAACTCTGGTGGATCCATATGTGGTTTGTGAGAAGAACAGACATGAAGTGACACTGGTGAATCCATATGTGGTTCATGAAAAGAACACGCATCCAATGATTCCGGTGGATCCATATGTGGTTTGTGAGAAGAACAGACATGCAATGACTCTAGTGGATCCATATGTGGTTTGTGAAAAGAACACACATTCAATGACACTGGTGGATCCATATGTGGTTTTTGAAAAGAACACACATTTCAATGACACTGGTGGATCCATATGTGGTTTGTGAGAAGAACTCACATGCAATGACTTTAGCTGTTTCCATATGTGGTTTATGAAGAGAACATACATGCAATGAACTCTTGTGGATCCATATGTGGTTTATGAAAAGAACAGACATGCAATGACTCTAGCTATGGTTAATGAAAAGAACACATGGAATGACTCTAGTGGATCCATATGTGGTTCATGAAAAGAACAGACATGCAATGACACTGGTGGATCCATATGTGGTTTGTGAAAAGAACACACATCCAATGACTTTAGCTGTGGTTAATGAAAAACAACACACATGCAATGACACTAGGGGATCCTCATGTAGTTGATGAAAAGAACACACATTTCAATGACACTGGTGGATCCATATGTGGTCTGTGAGAAGAACACACATGCAATGACTCTAGCTGTGGATCCTTATGTGGTCTGTGAGAAGAACATACATGCAATGACTCTAGTCGATCCTTATGTGGTTTGTGAAAATAACACACATGCAATGACTCTAGTGGTGGTTAATGAAAAGAACACAAATGCAATGACACTAGTGGATCCATATGTGGTTATGAAGAGAACAGAGATCCAGTGACTCTAGCTGTGGTTTATTAAAAGAACACACATGCAATAACACTGGTGGATCCATGTGGTTTGTGAAAATAACACACATGCAATGATTCTGGTGGATCCATGTGTGGTTTGTGAAAAGAACATACATGCAATGACTCTAGCTGTGGTTAATGAACAGAACATAGATGCAATGACTCTAGCTGTGGTCTATTGAAAGAACACACATGCAGTGACTCTGGTGGATCCATATGTGGTTTGTGAAATGAACACACATGCATACAGTGGTGGTTCCATATGTGGTTCCTGAAAAGAACACACATGCAATGACACCGGTGGATCCATATGTGGTTCATGAAGAGAAAACACATGCAATGATACTGGTGGATCCATATGTGGTCTATGAAAAGAACACACATGCCCATGTGGATCATGAAAAGAACATACATTCACTGACTCCAGTTGTGTGATGTCTACGCACTTCTATTCTTGTAGACAGTTGTTGGGCCTCCAAGTGCAGAGGTTTGTAGAACAGCAGCAAGTTTTCCCTTAAGTGGATCACCCAAGGTTTATCAAACTCAGGGAGGAAGTGGTCAAAGGTATCCCCTCTCAAACAACCTTGCAATCAAGATACAAGAAGTCTCTTGTGTCCCCAACACACCCAATACACTTGTCAGGTGTATAGGTGCACTAGTTCGGCGAAGAGATAGTGAAATACAAGTGGTATGGATAAATATAAGTGGTAACGGTGATAGAAATAGCTTGATGGCGTGGAAAAGACTAAAGACAAACTTAAATAAAGATGGAAGCAAGCAAACATATAACAGATCTAGTAGCAAACAATGTTTCAATGCGTAGAAACTAGGCCTAGGGATCATACTTTCACTAGTGAACACTCTCATATAAATATATTCTTATTTATGATACTACTCTTAACTACTCTCCGGTTGGACACTCTAATCGTTGGTAGGGCTATAACAGCACTCCTCAAAGTATGTCTTTCCCATTTAGATAACCCCACACTGTCACCTTGAGCACTAGATGGTTCCAACAAACACCACAATTTCATAAATACATCCAACTCCAAATATGGGCCACCATGGCATGCACGCTGTCACTTTCACACACATGGGGAGAGCAGAGATCTAATAAAGCACTTGAGTAGCAAGGTAGATCTATAGATTACAAGCTCATGATCACAATATGATCATGCATAGAGAGAGGTATGAACACATAGCTACCGGTAGAACCTTTAGCCTCGAGGAAGAACTACTCCCTCATCATCATGGGAATCAGCAACGGCGTTGGAGATGGTGGTGGAGATCGATGGAGATGGCTCCGGGGGCACTTCCCCGTCCCGGCAGGGTGCCGGAACAGAGACTTTATGTCCCCCGAATCTCCCCTTCGGTGGCAGCAGCGCTGCAGAACTTTTTCATGGATGGAGGCTTGACGATTTAGGGTTTTTGCATCAGGAGGCATCTTATAGGCGAAGAGGCAAGGTCAGTGGGCGGCCAGGGGGCCACACCACCTGGTGGCGCGGCCAGGGCTAGCCCGCGCCACCACATGGTGTGGCCGCCCTGTGGCCCCTCTCCGTCTCGTCTTCTGGCTCCATGAGTCTTCCGGTAAAATATCGACTTTGGCTTTTGTCCCGTCCAATTCCGAGAATATTCATTTTCTGACTTTCTGGAACCAAAAACAGCAGAAAACAGGCAACTGGCACTGTGGCATCTTGTTGACAGGTTAGTCCAAGAAAGTGTATGAAAAGTACTCCAAAGTGTGGACAAAACATAAGAAAGTAGATAAAACCAAGCATGGAACATCAAAAATTATAGATACATTTGCAATGTATCAACATCCCCAAGCTTAACTCCTGCCCGCCTTCTAGTAGGTAAGTGATAAAAAGAAAGAATAATTTTTGAGGTGACATGCACCATCATAAACTTGATCAAAGTATTTGTAAAACATTCAAAGCTGGGATCATAGTACTTCAATCATAACATGAAAGACAAAGTTCTGGCAAGAAGACAAAGAAACTATGATGCGACATGAAAAGGCACAAACAAAAGATTCATGAATAACAATGCTTTCCAAGACGTTTGTTTGCTTCACATAAAGAAAACGTAGCATAATAGTATTCAGCTTGTCCC
This sequence comes from Avena eriantha, assembly GCA_910589775.1. Classification (NCBI taxonomy): domain Eukaryota; kingdom Viridiplantae; phylum Streptophyta; class Magnoliopsida; order Poales; family Poaceae; genus Avena; species Avena eriantha. Next base: position 292,338,901 of record OU342740.1, read on the forward strand.
TCATAGAGTAGCAAATATAAATACATAGGACACCTTCAAAGTTCATAAGAGTGACTAGATAGAGATAGTTTAAAACAAGCAATATCAAGGTATGCATCAATCAACAAGTCTTGGGACGATGCACATAGAACTAAGAATGGCCACTATGCTCTCAAAGTAGGTGCATAAAGGTATAAGGTGGAGACTCAATATAATGGTGGAAGAAAGGCCTTCATAGAAGGAAGTAGGGATTCAAGTCTCATAAAGAGCTTCCCAAAATTATGGTACTTATAGCTTTCAGCTCTCATTGCCCCTATCATAAGCATCTTGAAGGTGATTAAGGTTAAAGTGACACAACTAAGAGGATATGCTTGACAAGTTATAAACCGAAATCTCATGCCCCTTACTTACGAAGACCGAACCTCATGCTACTCAAATTTAGTCACGCATAATATCTTGTCATTGTAAGTACATGTGTATCATAAAGAACCGCCAACGGGGTACCCCTTGCACATGATACATGAGCTATCCCATAATCAAAATGACAAGGCAAGCAGACAATGAGCATCTCAGCGATCTTTTTATTTTCTATTTCCATAGGTTTTTATTGAGGATGCTTCATAGAGTGCTCATTATGGTTATGCTGAAAGTTTCCACCATGATTAGGCATGTCTTAGGCTAGCCGCCCAGGCGTTTCTCTAACACACATACAAACTCCATGATCTTACAAGTTCCACTTTTATTTCACACCGCCGGGATCCGTAAGCAAAAGAACATGATATCAACGGGGTACAAAGTACAAGTGCAGTGTTGAAAGCGTTCCCCATGATACATGGTTCTGCTAATTTCAACTTATAAAGCGCAAGAATATACGCAACAAATAAGGACCCAATGGTTCAAGTTTATTAAGGGCAAGAAAAGTAAAGTGTACCATCAAGTTCGTGAGAGCTTTAATCACTAGTTTTCTAATAACAAGTTTAATTTAGAAGATAAACAAAAGCATGAATATACTTGGAATAGCATAAGCTAGTAGGTAGGTATAGTGGACTCTTTGGAATAACTTGGTTTAGGCAGTTGGATGCATGAGTGGAACTCATACTTGGTTGTGGAGGCTAGCAAAAGACTGGGAGCGACAAACTAAGAGAGCAGTAATGGCCATAATCATGCAGAGCGTCAAAACATCATTGATCAAAGCATAAAGTGATACTACAATTACAAAACTAAAGGATCATAAAGGCTATGGTGACTTGAGATAGTCATAACATGGTGTGAGCATGCTCCAAGTCAACCCAAATAAAGCATCAAAGGAGAATACCACTCTACTATGCTTTAATATGCTAAAACAACGCATGATTCATCCAAGGCACATTAAGCAATATCAATTGTTTATAACAAGTCATGCTACAGCAAATAATACTAAGCATAAATCCAAAACAATATCAAGCATGGCATGACAAAGCATAGGCCACAGTCTAAAATGAGCTCTTTTTACCACATAAGCATGAACTTTCCTACTCTTTTCCAAACCAAACCAAACTATTTGCAAACCAATGTATGAAAGAGGGGGTCCAACCAATTTATTCAGCAAACTAAGCAAACCAAGCAAACGAAAAACCAAAACAAAAATGAAAAAGAAGACGCTCCAAGAACAACACAACTGTGTATAAAAATGAAGCGTTTGGAAGAAACCTGGGATTTTTATTGATGAAGTGGGGGATGCCTTGGGCATCCCCAAGATTTGATGCTTGTACTTCTTGGATATTTCTTAGGGTGACACGCGTGGCATCCCCAAGCTTGAGCTTTAGTCTATTCTTCATCTCATTACTCATTCCTTCCATACACCTGAATTTTTCCTTCATACAAAACTTCACACAATCTTTATTAGCAACATTAGTGCACTCAAGATAATAAGTCTTTAGGTTCAGTTCTAACACGAATAAAACTTCCATTAAAACACAAGCTATTGTAGCACTTCCCTCAAAAAGCTCAATTCTCCAAAAGAACTCAAAAAGGAACCAACAAGAAGCAAATGCAGAAAATGGTAGAAATCTGTCAAAACAGACCAGCAGGTAAAGACGAATTTTTAGAAGACCTTTTGTTGCTCAAATAAAAAAGTGTTAAACTAACGAAAGTTAGATATCAACCTGGGGCAGAAGCACAAAAATTCACGCCTCAAAACGATGTACAGAGATTTTACACGATTTTTTATGGTGAAGCACAGAAATCTGTTTCGGGACAACAACTTTCCCAATCATTACTTCTCTCTCATTAGAGGTTACTCTTGGCACAAAAAGCAAATAAAAGGATAAGGAGAGGTTATTACTGAAGTAATAATTTCCAAGACTCATCTAAAACTTTTGGGTTATCTCCCAATAAGTACTTTTCTTTAATGCCTTTAAGTTAGGCATAATAGTTTGAAAAGATGCTCACATAAGAAATATGAATTGAAGTAAAAGAGAGCATCAAGAAGCAAATTCAAAGCACATTTAAGTCTAACCCACTTCCTATGCATAGGAATCTTGTAAAGAAACAAGTCATGAAAGCACAAAGCAACAAGCATAGTAAAGCAAAACAAGTGCAACTTCAAGATTTTCAACATAAAGAGGGGAAACTTAATATTGTTGAGATACATAAAACCATGTTTCCCTCTCTCATAATAACTTTCAGTAGCATCATGAATAAAAGTAACAATATAACTATCACAAGAAAAATTCTTATCATGAGCCACATGCATAAAAGAATTAATACTCTCCACATAAACATAGTCATTCTTATTGATTGTAGTGGGAGCAAATTCAACAAAATAGCTATCATTATTATTTTCATCACCATAATCATCAAATATAGGAGGCATATTGTAATCATAATTAATTTCCTCCTCAATAGTAGGTGGACTGAAAATATCATATTCATCATTGCAATCATCGTATATTGGAGGTATAGTATCATCATAAGCAATAGAATAGGTATCTTCCAAAGTGTGTTCATTTTTGAACATATCATCATTGGAAGGATCATGGATAACACTAATAGTACAACAATTATTAATATCATCATTTTCAGAAATGGTACCGAAGAGATTTTCAATATCAAAAGTATTGTGCTTTTCCCAATCATGATCACTACTATAGGTAATAGGCGTAGGAACATCATCGAGTTCAGAATCATCAAAAACTATAATATGAGCAACATGCTTAGGGGAAAATACCTTTTCCTCTCTCTTTTTACTCCTCCTTTTCTTCTTTTTCTTCTTATCTTTAGGAGGGAGAGGCTTGAAAGGAAGCTTCTCCATATACCCTGGTTCATTGTTAGAGACAATAGAAGAAACTTTGGAGGATTCCTCCTTTTCATTAATAAGAACAAAACACATATTAGTCCTGTCATATTTTGGTAAAATCTAATATTTTATAATATTTTGTATGTAAGTATTTGTGTGGCAATATAAACACAATAAAGATGACAACCATGCATCACGCTATTCATACCAAAAGCACTCATATCTACCAAAGAAGTTTTTCTTGATAAATCTTCACACCCCAAAAATAATGTAAGTTCATCATGTTGATTAGGAGTGATCATGTCATCACAATACAAACTTGCAGTACTCATTGGATTAGAAGGGCTATTATTATGGCCTGAGCATTGAAAATTTAAATGACCCACTTCAAAGCAAAGTTCACAAATAAAAGGATAGAGGGCACACACTTTTTTTACCAAGATCATTTAGAGCCCTATACCATGTTCTAGTTTTTTCATTCCTGTGGGTGATACAATATTCTTCTTCAATTTGATTCTTCTCACAAGGTATATGTATTCCACAAAAATTAACATGCTTATAAGAAATAGTACTTTCAGAGATTTGAGCATGTTTATTGCTATCATTAATAACAATTTCATTTTCCATGCAAGTGTCTTTATAAGGCTCATGATACATGTCCCATTTTTCTTTAGGAGCACTAATATGAGAAGCAAAGGTTCTATAACAATCAACAAGAATTTGAGGATCAAGACCATATTTAGCACTAATCTCTTGAAAATCAGCAGTTTCAGCGAAAGACTTAATGCAATCATACTCATAGTTTATACCTGGTTCTTTACCTTTGTTGTTATCCCAATCTTCGGTATTGCTTTGAATTGTTTCAAGAAGATCCCACTTAGCTTTGACCTCCTTACTTGTGAAGGATCCCTATAAACAAGTATCTAGATAGTCCTTGTAATGTCCTGAAAGCCTTGCATAGAAATTATTAATAACAATATTACTAGAGAGCTCATGAATGGGACATTTGAGCATTAGTGACTTCAGTCTCCCCCATGCTTGGGCAATACTTTCTCCATCATGTGGATCAAAATTATAAATGTAATTCCTATCTTTATGAATTTCATGAGGAGGATAAAATTTTGAGTAAAAGAGAGATTCAAGTTCCTTCCACTCCAAATGATGAGGATCATCTAGTAGCTCATACCACTCCCTTGCTTTGCCCTAGCTTCCTCTTAACTTGGTTCATTGAAATACTTGCACACTTGAACAACTCACATAATTCATGTATAAAGAGTAAATGATCACCAGGATGGACAGTTCCATCTCCAAAATAGCAGTTATTCATAACACATTCAACAATTTTTATAGGTATTTTAAAAGGGATGCTTTCAGTATGTGGATTTAAAATATCACAAGTATCATTAGAATTACCACATATGGGAGATAAAGTATCATCAGAGCTAATTTTCTTCTTTAAAGCTGGGGAATTAAAAAGATCATTTTCATAAAAACCAACTTCCCCAATCTTAGACGTTTCCATAACATTAGTAACAAAGGTGTTCAAAAGATTCATATTAATAACATTGCTATTAGCATGCAAAGAAAGTTCCATGGGTTTTTTAATTTTCTTTTCAGACAATTCAAGTTCTATCTTAGGAAAAATACTAAAAAGCTCTCTATTTGTTGTTGTTTTCCATTAAGCCTAACTAGTGAAAACAAGAAACAAAAAGACAAAATTGCAGAATCTAAAGGAAACAACTTCGAGCACTCACACCGAAGGATGTGAGTACCTTTTACCTTACCTCCCCGGCAACGGCGCTAGAAAATAGCTTGATGTCTAGGCACTTCTATTCTTGTAGACAGTTGTTGGGCCTCCAACTGTAGAGGTCGGTAGAACAACATCAAGTTTTCCCTTAAGTGGATCACCCAAGGTTTATCAAACTCAGGGAGGAAGTGGTCAAAGGTATTACCTCTCAAGCAATCCCGCAATCAAGATACAAGAAGTCTCTTGTGTCCCCAACACACCCAATACACTTGTCAGGTGTATAGGTGCACTAGTTCGGTGAAAAGATAGTGAAATACAAGTGGTATGGATAATTACAAGTGGTAACGGTGCTAGAAAATAGCTTGATGGCGTGGAAAAGACTAAAGGCAAACTTAAATAAAGATGGAAGCAAGCAAACATGTAACAGATCTAGTAGCAAACAATGTTTCAATGCGTAGAAACTAGGCCTAGGGATCATACTTTCACTAGTGAACACTCTCATATAAATATATTCTTCTTTATGATACTACTCTTAACTACTCTCCGGTTGGACACTCTAATCGTTGGTAGGGCTATAACAACACTCCTCAAAGTATGCCTTTCCCATCTAGATAACCCCACACTGTCACCTTGAGCACTAGATGGTTCCAACAAACACCACAATTTCATAAATACATCCAACTCCAAATATAACTCATAACAAGTATTTGTAATCTCTAGCCTAAGTGCCACCACGGTGTGCACGCTGTCACTTTCTCACACATGGGGAGAGCAGAGATCTAATAAAGCACTTGAGTAGCAAGGTAGATCTATAGATTACAAGCTCATGATCACAATATGATCATGCATAGAGAGAGAGAGATGAACACATTGTTGGGCCACGTAGAGATAAACAAAACTTTTTCCCTACGCGGTGATCCCAAGATCCAGCTCAGGTAGAAGGCCACGAGGATTACCACTAGACGCGCAATTGCAGAATTGATGAAGCACGTCGCTTGATGCAGTGCAGTCCTCGCGATCCGTTCCGGTTCCACGATCCACGATCCGTACTTTCTTCACGATCGTCGAAGTGCTGAACGTACAGCACCTCCGCCGGTATCCACACGTATGAGGAGGAGCGCCGACGATGGACTGCTAGGTCCGGTACGGCGGCGATAGGATGGACTGGGGCTAGGGTTTCCAACACATGGAGTGACCTAACCTTGTGCTCTAAGCACCTGCGCCCTAGCTTATATAGGGAGTGAAAGTGGGACCCACTCACTTGTGGCCCATTCACTAAAAAGGCCTATATTAGCCACTGCAAGTCTCACTTGCGGACTAAGTCCATGTCTCTATTTGGGTCCAACCCAAATAGGTTTCCTGTTTGGGTCTAACCCAAACTTTCTCCCGCTCTTAAGTGTGTGACCCGACAGGCTCATGGTAACCCGGACACGATTCCGAGTCTCACTCATGATCGATCAGTTGGTAGCGGCTCCTAGCAGAACGTGCCAACTCCCAAGTACCAATAAGTCATGACGACATACCTTCCAATGTGACTTTCGTCTGAGTCCCTTTTGCCTCACGATATACCTCGTCGGACTATAGGCGAATGATCGTCATCCCTTAAATAGTCCGACTCTCTTTCTCGATCCGAGATAAGTGATTCATCCGACTAACTCTTAGTCGGCTGCCTCGGTTAACACTTAACCGTGACGCGCATGGCCATGCTTTCCGAATCATATCTTCCGAGAGGGCCCAGAGAATATCTCTCCAGATGGAGGGGCAAAATCCCGTCTTAGTTATTCACATCACGCAGCTTGATTCTCAGATGACCCGAACTCCGCCTTTATAACTGCCCAGTGACGGAACAACATTTGACAGAACCTAAGTCGGAGATCCTCAACTCGGATTGTGCAATAACCTCAGGTCTAAGGATTACATTGATTAAGACATGCAAATGATGACTTGTTCGTTGCATCTCAATATGGGTCAGTCCGACTCGCTAAACTCTTTAGCCGAATCCGTGTAAGTTGGAATAGCATCTCCATGCCCATGACAAGTGGAACCTAGTCATCTGCCGACTTTCACATTGGTCTAAGTTGTGTGTCCGGCACAACCTCAATGACCAAGGACAATTAGTATGAACATGAATATGTAGTTCCACAATCAAATCGCATATTCGATGATACATATCAGCAGTTCATACATGGACCATAACCTTATGAATACACAGGAATATCATTATTCATGATTGCCTCTAGGGCATATTCCCAACAGTCTCCCACTTGCACTAGAGTCAATCTTCCGACATCACATGTCCAGGCATCGGATGCCCATTGCTCTCAGGTGCGCCTCATGCTTCGGCTGTGGAAGTGGCTTTGTCAACGGATCCGCAATGTTTGCATCCGTGTGTACCTTGCATAACTTGATATCACCTTGATCCACGAACTGGCGAATAAGGTGGTACCGCATGAGTATATGCTTGTTCTTCTGGTGTTGTCTAGGTTCCTTGGCTTGTGCAATAGCACTATTGTTGTCACAATACACGTCTAACGGATTGGACGAGCCCTGAACCACACCAAGATCCATGAGGAAATTCCTCATCCAAACGGCTTCCTTTGTCGCCTCCGAGGCAACAATATACTCAGCCTCTGTCGTAGACGTAGACACCGTTTCTTGCTTGGAACTTTTCCAGGTCACAGCCCCTCCGTTTATCACAAACACATATCCGGATTGTGAACGAGAATCATCTGAGTCAGTGAGATAAATCGCAATCGTGTAACCCTTTACACTGAGTTCATCCTCACCTCCATAAACCAGGAACATATCCTTAGTCCTTCTCAAGTACTTGAGGATATTTTTGGCCACTGCCCAGTGGATCTCTCCAGGGTCAGCTTGGTATCTACTCACAACACTTAGAGCATAGGAAACATCTGGCCTAGTACAAATCATAGCGTACATGATGGATCCGATTGCAGAAGCATACGGAATCGCACTCATCCGACTTCCCTCATCAGTTGTCGAAGGACACTGAGTCTTGCTAAGTTTTACACCATGGGACATCGGTAAGAACCCCTTCTTAGACGATTCCATGTTGAACTTCTTCAACACTTTGTCCAAATATGTACTCTGACTCAATCTAATGAGCCGCTTTGATCTATCTCTATAGATCCGGATTCCTAGTATGTAAGTCGCCTCACCCAAGTCTTTCATCGAAAAACTCTTTTCCAATGATTCCTTGGTCTCTTGCAACATCTGGACATCATTTCCAATCAGTAATATATAAGATCAGAAAGTTTACTTTGCTCCCACTAAACTTCTTGTATAAACAAGAATCATGATCGCTCTTGATGAAGCCAAGCGATTTGACTACCTCATCAAAGCGAATGTTCCAACTCCGAGATACTTGCTTCAACCCATAAATGGATTTCCGAAGCTTGCATACTTTGTCAGCATTAGCCGGATCGACAAAACCCTCGGGCTGTATCATATACACGTCCTCGGTTAAATTTCCATTAAGGAAAGCCGTCTTGACATCCATCTGCCATATCTCATAGTCGAAATAGGCTAATATAGCTAACATGATCCGAACTGATTTAAGCATCGCTACAGGAGAGAAAGTCCCATCGTAGTCAACTCCTTGAACTTTTCGGAACCCCTTCGCGACAAGCCGTGCTTTATAGATAGAAACATTTCCATCCATATCAGTTTTCTTCTTAAAGACCCATTTGCACTCAACGGGTCTTGCACCGTCTGGCGGATCAACCAAGTTCCAAACTTGATTTTCATCCATGGACTTTAATTCGGATCTCATGGCTCCAAGCCATGACTCGGAATCCAAACCCACCATCGCTTCCGAATAAGTTGCCGGCTCATCACTGTCCAACAGCATCACATCACGAACACTTCGCAATCTGGCCGATCTTCGTAGTGTCGGTGCAATTTCCGGCTCAGGTACCACGCCCGGCTCAACCTCTAAGGCTTTTGCCGACTCGCTGCTAGCCGGTATTTCTCGAATTTCTTCGAGATGCACCGTACTCCCACTGACTCCCCGACCGAGAAACTCTTTCTCAAGGAAGACACCATTTCGAGCAACAAATACTTTGCCCTCTTCTCGGTTGTAGAAGTAGTAACCCAAGGTTTCCCTCGGATACCCCACGAAAATACACTTATCCGACTTAGCTGTAAGCTTGTCCGACTGAAGTCGCTTGAAAAAAGCTTCACAACCCCAAATCTTAAGAAAGGACAAACTCGGCTTCTTGCCACTCCACATCTCATGTGGTGTCTTCTCTACCAACTTTGATGGTACTCTGTTTAGTGTGAACGCTGTAGTTTCTAGACAATAACCCCAAAATGATAAAGGCAGATCTGTCCAACTCATCATTGATCGTACCATGTCCAACAAGGTCCGGTTCCTCCTTTCCGACACACCGTTTCTCTGCGGCATTCCTGGAGGAGTGAGCTGGGGAACTATTCCACAACTCTTTAGATGGTCATCAAACTCATGGCTCATGTACTCGCCTCCTCGGTCTGACCGAAGAAACTTTATTTTCTTGCCAAGTTGATTTTGTACCTTATTCTGGAATTCCTTGAACTTTTCAAAGGCTTTCGACTTATGTTTCATCAAGTAGATATATCCATACCTACTCAAATCATCAGTGAAGGTAATGAAGTACTCATAACCACCTCTGGCTGTCGTGCTCATTGGGCCACATACATCATTATGTACTAGTCCCAATAAGTCGGACGCCCTTTCACAACTCTTTGCAAAAGGTGTCTTGGTCATCTTGCCGAGAAGGCAGGATTCACATGTCTCGAACGACTCCAAGTCGAACGAAGTTAGGAGTCCATCATCATGGAGCTACTTCATGCGTTTCCAGCTTATATGACCAAGCCGACAATGCCAAAAGTAAGTCATATTCAGATCATTTGGTTTTAACCTTTTCACATTTATGTTATAGACAGATTCACTATCAAGATTCAAAATAAATTACCCGTCCCAGACGGGCGCAAAGCCATGAAACATATCATTCAAATATAAAGAACAACCATTATTCTTAATATTCAACTCATAGCCCTGTCTCATTAAACATGAGTCAGAAATGATGTTTCGACTAAGCACTGGAACATAATAACAATTATTTAGCTCCATTATGAATCCAGAAGGTAAATGAAGTTGCATTGTGCCGACTTCCAACGCAGCGACTCTCGCTTTGTTTCCGACTCTAATGTCAACCTCGCCTCTTGCAACGCTCCTAGTTCTTACCAGTCCCTGCAACGAGTTGCAGATGTGATGACTGATCCGGTATCATATACCCAAGAACTACCAGTTGCATCAGCAAGATAAATGTCTATAACATTGCAAACAAGCGTACCTGAGCCGGAAGTCACACCTCCGCTCTTGGCTTTATCAGCCAGATACTTGCTGCAATTCCTCTTCCAGTGGCCATCCGACTTGTAGTAGAAGCAAGTGGATCCGGCTGCAGGAGATGGCTTAGTCCCCGAGGAAGCGCTTTGGACTGGGTCCTCCGCCTTACCTCCTGACTTTGCCTTCTTCTTCTTAGTCCAAGAACTCTTCTTGAACTTAGCCTTGTTTTGTACCATCAACACTTGACTGGCACCTTTCTTGAGATCCACCTCAGCCTGCTTGAGCATTCCATGTAATTCAGTGAGCTTCTTATCCATACCATGCATGTGGTAGTTCGATATGAACTGGCCATACGCACTAGGAAGAGAGTTCAGAATTATGTCCGTAGCGAACTCTTCGCTAATGGGGTAGCCAAGCCTTTCTAGAGACTGCACGTAACCAACCATCTTGATCACATGCGGACTTAGTGGATCGCCATCCTTAAGCTTGCAGCTCAACAAAGCCTGAGAGACTTGATACCTCTCAGTCTTTGCCTGAGCCTGGAACATACTTTTGAGGCTTTCGATCATATCGTAGGCCTCAACATTCTCGAACTGCTGCTGCAAGTCCGGTTCCATGTGAGCAAGCATAAGACAAGTAATCTCCGTGGATTCATCACAAATCCGACGGTAGGCATTGGTGGCTGCGACAGTCGCATTCTCATCCGGCTCAGCTGGAAGTGGGTTGTCTAGGACACGATCCCTTTTTTATTGTTTGAGAACAATTCTCAGATTACGATACCACAACCATTGTGATAGACCTGTCTAGATTACCAAGTGCTTCCGATGTAAGAGTCCGACTCGAACCCACCTAGTCGAAAAGAATTGATAGCACCTCAATTTTATGAGCCCACTACCATAAATGTCCGACTTGTGATGGTGCAGCACGGCGGGGAAACCGACTAGACCTTCTTTGAGGGATTATATTCTACCAACTATCTAACAGAGGTAAAACATAGACATAACAATAACACAAAGTAAAGCAATTATAATGTGAAATGGTATGGCTCTGTTCATGGCGATCTCCATCTCCATAAAGCCTGTAATCCGACTCGTGTCAACTCTTGTCACGGGACGTCTTACACCATGTAGCCGACTTGTACACCACCTTGCATGCTATCCGGATTCTCCAAACAGCTACACTAGCTAGTAATCCAAATTACACAGAGAATCCGACAGCAGGCCGTTATACAATAAGATGACAGCACCTAGGCTCCAGCCGGCTGACAAAAAACCGTGATACGCAGATCACGTATGGATTACACACATCACATGCACATAAGCCATACCATTCACAACATCATCCTACAAACACAAGTTATGCATAGATACGATATCTACCCGCGTTGTGAAACTCGCAACGACATCTAAGGCGCTACGACAGGGCAAAGCCGGCGGTCCTGCTAGCCGGATAGCGGGCGGGGATCGAAGGGGCAGCGCCCCTCGCGGGTGTGGGCAGCGCCCGACGATTTTTCCAAAAACGCAGATCTCATCTGCATTCCAGACGTGGATTTCATCATCGGATAAAACAATTTTACCCAAATCCGATCCGGACTCCGTTTTGATCAAACCCTTTGATCTTCGATCACCGCATCCGGGTTTACGTGTCACAGTCTACCCCGATGGCGGAAACCGACCGGTAGGGGTATGTCGTTCCATGACCTTAGCGGTTAGATCACGGAAACCAGATCATCCATTCCCCCGAGTACAGTTGATCCAATCAACTTTGTACAAAACCGATCTATCTCATAGATCGACCACCAAAACTGCAATTAGATCCAATCTAACGCCAACCGCATATAACATATGCGCGATCTCGAGCCTAAAACCAGAAGCTAACGCTCTGATACCACTGTTGGGCCACGTAGAGATAAACAAAACTTTTTCCCTACGCGGTGATCCCAAGATCCAGCTCAGGTAGAAGGCCACGAGTATTACCCCTAGACGCGTAGTTGCGGAATTGATGAAGCACGTCGCTTGATGCAGTGCAGTCCTCGCGATCCGTTCCGGTTCCACTATCCACGATCCGTACTTTATTCACGATCGTCGAAGTTCTGAACGTACAGCACCTCCGCCGGTATCCACACGTATGAGGAGGAGCGTCGGCGATGGACTGCTAGGTCCGGTACGGCGGCGACATGACGGACTGGGGCTAGGGTTTCCAACACATGGAGTGACCTAACCTTATGCTCTATGCACCTGCGCCCCAACTTATATAGGGAGTGAAAGTGGGCCCACTCACTTGTGGCCCATTCACTAAAAAGGCCTATATTAGCCACTACAAGTCTCACTTGTTGACTAAATCCATGTCTCTATTTGGGTCGAACCCAAATAGGTTTCCTGTTTGGGTCTAACCCAAACTTGCTCCCGCTCTTAAGTGTGTGACCCAACAGGCTCATGGTAACCCGGACACGATTCTGAGTCTCACTCGTGATCGATCAGTTGGTAGTGGCTCCTAGCAGAACGTGCCAACTCCCAAGTACCAATAAGTCATGACGACATACCTTCCAATGTGACTTTCGTCTGAGTCCCTTTTGCCTCACGATATACCTTGTCGTACTATAGGCGAATGATCGTCATCCCTTAAATATTCCGACTCTCTTTCTCGATCCGAGATAAGTGATTTATCTGACTAACTCTTAGTCGGCTGCCTCGGTTAACACTTAACCGTGACGCGCATGACCATGCTTTCCGAATCATATATTCCGAGAGGGCCCAGAGAATATCTCTCCAGATGGAGGGGCAAAATCCCGTCTTGGTTATTCACATCACGTAGATTGATTCTCAGACGACCCGAACTCCGCCTTTATAATTGCCCAGTGACGGAACAGCATTTGACAGAACCTGAGTCGGAGATCCTCAACTCGGATTGGCAATAACCTCAGGTCTAAGGATTACATTGATTGAGACATGCAAATGACGACTTGTTCGTTGCATCTCAATATGGGTCAGTCCGACTCGCTAAACTCTTTTAGCCGAATCCGTGTAAGTCGGAATAGCATCTCCATGCCCATGACAAGTGGAACCTAGTCATCCGTCGACTTTCACATTGGTCTAAGTTGTGTGTACGACACAACCTCAATGACCAAGGACAATTAGTATGAACAACATGAATATGTAGTTCCACAATCAAATCACATATTTGATGATACATATCAGCAGTTCATACATGGACCATAACCTTATGAATACACAGGAATATCATCATTCATGATTGCCTCTAGGGCATATTCCCAACACACATAGCTACCGGTAGAACCCTTAGCCTTGAGGAAGAACTACTCCCTCATCATCATGGGAATCAGCAACGGTGATGGAAATGGTGGTGGAGATCGATGGAGATGGCTCCAGGGGCACTTCCCCGTCCCGGCAGGGTGCCGAAACAGAGACTTTATGTCCCCCGAATCTCCCCTTCGGTGGCGGTAGCGCTGTAGAACTTTTTCATGGATGGAGGCTTGACGATTTAGGGTTTTTGCATCAGGAGGCATCTTATAGGCGAAGAGGCAAGGTCAGTGGGCGGCCAGGGGGCCACACCACCTGGTGGCGCGGCCAGGGCTAGCCCGCGCCACCACATGGTGTGGCCGCCCTGTGGCCCCTCTTCGTCTCGTCTTCTGGGTCCATGAGTCTTCCGGTAAAATATCGACATTGGCTTTTGTCCCGTCCAATTCCGAGAATATTCATTTTCTGACTTTATGGAACCAAAAACAGCAGAAAACAGGCAACTGGCACTATGACATCTTGTTAATATGTTAGTCCAAGAAAGTGTATGAAAAGTACTCCAAAGTGTGGACAAAACATAAGAATGTAGATAAAACCAAGCATGGAACATCAAACATTATAAATACATTCACAATGTATCATTGTGCTTCATGAAAAGAACACACATGCAATGACTCTAGTGGATCCATGTGTGGTTCATGAAAAGAACACACATGCAATGACACTGGTGGATCCATATGTGGTTTGTGAAAAGAACACACATGCAATGACACTGGTGGATCCATATGTGGTTAATGAAAAGAAGAGACATGCAATGACACTTGTGGATCCACATGTGGTTTGTGAAAAGAACACACATGCAATGACTCTAGCTACGGTTAATGAAAAGAACACACATGCAATGACACTAGTGGATCCATATGTGGTTTATGAAGAGAACAGAGATCCAGTAACTCTAGCTGTGGTTTATTAAAAGAACACACATGCAGTAACACTGGTGGATCCATGTGGTATGTGAAAAGAACACACATGCAATGACTCTGGTGGATCCATATGTGGTTTTTCAAAATAACAGACATGCAATGACTCTAGCTGTGGTTAATGAAAAGAACAGAGATGCAATGACTCTAGCTGTGGTTTATTAAAAGAACACACATGCAATGACTGATGGATCCATATGTGGTTTGTGAAAAGAACACACATGAAGTGACAATGGGGGATCCATATGTGGTTTGTGAAAATAACACACATTTCAATGACACTGGTGGATCCATATGTGCTTTGTGAAAAGAACAGACATGCAATGAACTTTGGTGGATCCATGTGTGGTTCATGAAAAGAACAGACATGCAATGAACTCTGGTGGATCCATATGTGGTTTGTGAAAAGAACACACATGCAATGACTCTAGTTGTGGTTAATGAAAAGAACACACATGCAATGACACTAGGGGATCCACATGTGGTTAATGAAAAGAACACACATGCAATTACACTAGTGGATCCATATGTGGTTAATGAAAAGAACAGGCATGCAATGAACACTGGTGGATCCACATGTGGTTTGTGACAAGAACACACATGCAATGACTCTAGCTGTGGTTAATGAAAAGAACACACATGCAATGAAACTGGTGGATCCATATGTGGTTTGTGAAAAGAACACACATGCAATGACTCTAGCTGGTGGATCCATATGTGGTCTATGAAAAGAACACACATGCAATGACTCTAGCTGGTGGATCCATATGTGGTCTATGAAAAGAACACACATGCTCATGTGGTTTATGAAAATACTAGACGTTCACTGACTCTGGTGGATCCATATGTGGTTTGTGAGAAAAACATAAATGCAATGACTCTAGCTGTGGATCCATATGTGGTATGTGAAAAGAACACACATGCAATGACACTGGTGGATCCATATGTGGTTCATGAAAAGAACACACATGCAATGACTCTGGTGGATCCACATGTGGTTTGTGAAAAGAACACGCATGCAATGACACTAGTGGATCCATGTAGTTTATGACAATAACACACATCCAGTGACTCTAGCTGTGGTTTATTAAAAGAACACACATGCAATGACATTGGTGGATCCATGTCGTTTATGAAAATGACAGACATGCAATGAACTCTGGTGGATCCATATGTGGTTTGTGAGAAGAACACACCACAATGACTCAGGTGGATCCATATGTGGTTTGTGAGAAGAACAGACATGCAATGACTCTAGTGGATCCATATGTGGTTTGTGAAAAGAACACACATTTCAATGACACTGGTTGATCCATATGTGGTTTATGAGAAGAACTCACATGCAATGACTCTAGATGTTTCCATATGTGGTTAATGAAAAGAACAGACATGCAATGACACTGGTGGATCCACATGTAGTTTGTGAAAAGAATACACATGCAATGACTCTAGCTGTGGTTAATGAAAAGAACAGACATGCAATGACATTGGTGGATCCATATGCGGTTTGTGAAAAGAACAGAGATGCAATGACTCTAGCTGTGGTTTATTAAAAGAACACACATGCAATAACACTGGTGGATCCATGTGGTTTGTGAAAAGAACACACATGCAATGACTCTGGTGGATCCATATGTGGTTTGTGAAAAGAATAGACGTGCAATGACTCTATGTGTGGTTAATGAAAAGAACAGAGATGTATTGACTCTAGTTGTGGTTTATTGAAAGAACACACATGCAATGACTCTGGTGGATCCATATGTGGTTTGTGAAAAGAACAAAATGTAGTTGATGGGTTCGTAGCAGGGAAAACAAAATTTTCTACCGCAAGAACGAACAAAACCAAGATCTAATCTATGGAAAAGCCAAGATCTAATCTATGGGATAAGTGCAACAAGATAGATCTGTACTAACACTTGTAGATCCAAAGCCTTGTCCGAGATCGGATCTCGTGGTTGATGTAGACGATCACTTGCCAATCTCAAGATCGAGTAGACGATCCTTCCGGCGCTGTTTTCCGATAGCGCTTCTGCACTTGGTCACACGTACGACTCAATGTAGACGATCCTCTCCCTGTTCTAGCGGGTAGCAGAGGTGGTAGATCTCCATGGAATCCCAGCAGCACGACGACGTGGTGGTGGTGGTGGTGGAGAAGAGATTTATGTAGGGCTTCGCCTAAGCTAAAGCAGAAGGAAGGAGGAGGAGGGTGGCGGCTAGGGCCGAGAGTAAAGGGGCAAAGGGAAGGGGTGGCGCCTCCCCTCCTTATATAGAGGGGAGGGGGCGCCCTAGGGTTTTCCCCTTGGGGACCACCCCTAGGGCCGGCACACCAAGGAGGGAGGGGCAGTTTCCTTCCCCCAAGTCTTCCCCTTTTCTTTCTTGGTTTTCAAGCAAACTCCTTTGAAACTTCTAGAACCTTCCAGAACCTTCTGAAACATTCTAGAAACTCCAACTAAATACTCCGGAACTTTTCCGTAACCTAGAAAAAATATTTCCTTTACATGAATCTCATTCTCCGGACCATTACGGATCTCCTCGTGATGTCCCAAATCCTTTTCGAGACTCCGAACAACATTCAGACTCCAACTCATATTCCATATCTACCTAAACAACATCGAACCTTAAGTGTGTCACCCTACAGTTCGCGAATATGTAGACATGATCGACACACCTCTCCGATCAATAACCATCAGCGGGATATGTAGACATGGTCGTGTTTTGCTCTTGGGAGAGGTTTAGTCAACGGATCTGCCACATTCAGATCAGTGTGTACTTTGCAAATCTTTATGTCGCCATCTTGGACATACTCGCGAATAGCATGGAAACATAGCTTGATGTGCTTCAGCTTGCTGTGTGACCTTGGCTCCTGTGCATTGGCTATGGCACCCGTGTTGTCACAATAGATGGCCATCGGGTCCAATGCACTAGGAACCACACCAAGCTCAGTAATGAACTCCTTCATCCATATCACTTCTTGTGCAGCCTCTGAAGCAGCTATGTATTCTGATTCAGTTGAAGATTTTGCCACAATGCTTTGCTTGGCACTCCTCCAGCTCACTGCATCACCATTCAAAATAAATACATATCCAGACTGTGACTTCGAGTCATCCGTATCGGTGTTCCAACTAGGATCAGTGTAACTTTTTACAACGAGCTGTTCATCACCTCCATAAGAAAGAACCATATCCATAGTCCTTTTCAGGTACTTGAGGATATTTTTGACCACTGTCCAGTGTTCCATTCCTAGATCACTTTGATATCTGCTGGTCAAACTAACAGCGTGTGCTATATCCAGTCTTGTACACAGCATGGCATACATGGTAGAGCCTATGGCCGAGGCATAGGGGATTTTACTCATCTTCTCTCTATCTTCTGTCATAGCTGGACTTTGAGTCTTACTCAAGGTCTTACCTAGCAACATGGGCAAGAACCCTTTCTTGCTTTCTTCCATTCTAAATCTCTTTAGAACCTTGTCCAGCTATGTACTTTGTGAAAGCGCTATTAAGCGTCTTGATCTATCTCTATAAATCTTGATGCCTAAAATTTATGCCGCTTCACCAAGATCCTTCATTGAAAAATTATTGTTCAAATAGGCCTTGACACTTTCAAGAAGTTCTATATCATTCCCAATCAACAATATGTCATCCACATATAGTATTAAGAATGCTACAGAGCTCCCACTCACTTTCTTGTAGATACAAGCTTCTCCATAAGTTTGTATAAATCCAAAGTTTTTGATCACCTTATCAAAATGTTGATTCAAACTCCGAGATGCTTGCTTCAGTCCATAAATGGATCGTTGAAGCTTGCATACCTTGTTAGCATCTTTAGGATCGACAAAACCTCTGGGTTGTACCATATACAACTCTTCCTCAATGTCACCATTAAGGAATGCCGTTTTGACATCCATCTGCCAAATCTCATAATCGAAATATGCAGCGATTGCTAACAAAATCCTCATAGATTTTAGCTTCGCTACCGGTGAGAAAGTCTCATCGTAGTCAACTCCTTGAATCTATCGGAACTCTTTCACGACAAGTCGAACTTTATAAACAGTGACATTACCATCAACATCTATTTTTCTTTTAAAGATCCATTTGTTCTCGACAACCTTGCGACCATCTGGTAAGTCCACCAAAGTCCATACTTGGTTTTCGTACATGGATCCCATTTCGGATTTCATGGCTTCTTGCCATTTGTCAGAATCTGGGCTCATTGATGGCTTGTGTTGATGTAGAGCTCGTTGGAAACCCCAAGAGGAAGGTATGATGAGCACGGCATCAAGTTTCCCTCAGTTATGAAACCAAGGTTTAATCGAACCAGTAGGAGCAAGGAAACACCCCAAAGGTGTTCCTAGCCGAGCCTTGGCAGGGCGCACTACCGGTGCTAGTAGCAACGTGCAGACCTGCACAACACAACCACATAACTTTGTCCCCAACTTGCGATGAGGTTGTCAATCTCACCGTGTTTTGCTGAAAACAAAGGATTAAACGTATTAAATGGAAGGAAGTAATAGTTTACAGAAAGTAAACACAAAGCAGTAAACAGTTTGTAGATTGTATGTAAAAGTAAAGGACCGCGATCCATAGTTCACTAGAGGTGGCTCTCCTTAAGATAGATTACATGCTAGGTGAACAAATTACAGCGGGGCAATTGACAAACATCGAGAAAGCAATACATGCTTATACTAATCATCTTGACTCCTTTGGAACTTGATTGGGCATTACAACATTATACATAGACTGCCATCCAACTGCATCTATGACTAATAATCCACCTTCAGGTTATCATCCGAACCCCCTCCAGTATTAAGTTACAAGCAACAGATTATTGCTTTACGAATTGCGTGTAATGTAAACAATACGATTGTTCTATGAACAAAGGATTGTTGTTTTATCCCTAGTAGCAACAACACATCTAGTACCTTAGAGATTTCTGTCACTTCCCCATATTACCAGAGGCATGAACCCACTATCGAGCATAAATACTAACTCTTGGAGTTGCTAGCATCTACTTAGCCAAGATAGCTACTAACAACGAAAAGCATGCAAGATCACAAATAACAAAGACATGATAAAATCAATAATCAATCTGAAATAGCATCTCAATATCCATCGGATCCCCGCACACACAACATGAAGAATTACAAATAGATGATCTTGATCATGAACAGAGCTCACAAGATCTAGACATGAAAGCACAAAGGAGGAGAACCAGCCATCTAGCTACTACATGGATCCGTAGTCCAAGGATGAACTACTCATGCATCACACCGGAGGCTTGCATGGTGATGAAGAAGGTCTCCAGGGTGAATCCCCCTCTCCGGCAGGGTGCTAGTAAGAGCTTCAGATCCCTCCCGATCTAGGGACAGAGACGACGGTGGCTACAGACTCTTTCATGGATTTTTGATCGGGTACTTAGGGTTTTCGTCCTGAGGGCATCTTATAGGCGGAAGGAGAGGCCCAGGGGTGCTAGGGTCGGCCAGACCACCCCCTGGCGCGGGCCAGGCCTGGCCGCGTGGCCAGGTGGTGTGGCCAGTCCCTAGCCCTTCTCCGTCTCGTATTCTGGAATCTGATGACTTCCGGGAAAATAGGCACTTTGGCTTTTGTCCCGTCCAATTCCGAGAATATTCATTTTCTAACTTTCCTGGAACTAAAAACAGCAGAAAATAGGCAGCTGGCACTGTGGCTCTTGTTAATAGGTTAGTCCAAGAAATCATATGAAAAGTACTCCAAAGTGTGGACAAAACACAAGAAAGTGGATAAAACCAAGCATGTAACATCAAAAAATATAGATACATTTGCAATGTATCACTCATCATAGCTTCCTCATACGTTGCAGGGTCGTCTATGTTGTCCACCAACATGACATTCAATGCAGGGTCATACCAATCAGGAGTGGCATGAACCCTCGTCGACCTACGAGGTTCAGCAGCAACTTCGTTCGAAGTTTCATGATCATCATCATTAGCTTCCTCTCTTATTGGTGCAGGCAACACAAAAACATCTTCCGGTGCTGCGCTACTCTCAAATCCGAGAGAAGGTTCAGCAACCTCATCGAGTTCTACTTTCCTTCCTGTCACTTCTTTCGAGAGAAACTCCTTCTCAAGAAAGGATCCATTCTTAGCAATGAAAACTTTGCCTTCGGATCTATGATAGAACGTATACCCAATTGTTTCTTTAGGGTATCCTATGAAGACACATTTTTCCGCTTTAGGTTCAAGCTTGTCGGGTTGTAACTTCTTTACATACGCTTCGCAGCCCCAAACTTTAAGGAACAATAACTTAGGTTTCTTGGCAAACCATAATTCATACGGTGTCGTTTCAACGGATTTAGATGGTGGCCTATTTAAAGTGAATGCGGTTGTCTCTAATGCATAACCCCAAAATGATAACGGTAAATCTGTAAGAGACATCATAGACCGAACCATATCTAAGAGAGTTCGATTACGATGTTCAGACACACCATTACGCTGTGGTGTTCCCGACAGTGTCAACTGCGAAAGTATTCCGCATTTCTTTAAATGCATGCCAAAATCATAACTTAGATATTCACCTCCACGGTCAGAACGCAGAAACTTAATCTTCTTGTTACGATGATTTTCTACCTCACTTTGAAATTCCTTAAACTTCTCAAAAGTTTCGGACTTATGTTTCATAAAGTAGACATACCCATATCTACTCAAGTCATCCGTGAAGGTAAGAACATAACGATATCCACCGCGATGCTATGCTCATTGGGCCGCATACATCGGTATGTATTATTTCCAATAAGTCTGTCGCTCGCTCCATTATTCCATAGAATGGAGTCTTAGTCATTTTTCCCATCAGACATGCTTCACATCTTTCAAGTGATTCAAGAAGTCCATCGGAATGGAGTTTCTTCATGCGCTTCACTCCAATGTGACCAAGACGACAATGCCACATGTATGTAGTATTATCATTTATTTTTATTCGTTTAGCATCTATGTTGTGAACATGTGTATCACTACTATCGAGATTCAATAAGAATAAACCATTCATCTCAGGTGCATTACCATAATAAATATTACTCATATAAATTGAACAACCATTATTCTCAGACTTAAACAAGTAACCGTCTCGCAATAAACAAGATCCAGAAATAATGTTCATGCTTAACGCAGGCACCAAATAACAATTATTCAAGTTCAAAACTAATCCCAAAGGTAGATGAAGAGGGAGCGTGCCGAGGGCGATCACATCAACCTTGGAGCCATTTCCAACGCGCATCGTCACCTCGTCTCTTGCCAGTCTTCGTTTATTCTGCAACTCATGTTTCGAGTTACAAATATGAGCAACTGAACCAGTATCAAATACCCAGGAACTACTACGATTACTAGTAAGATACACATCAATAACATGTATATCAAACATACCTTTCTTCTTGATGGTGTCGTTCTTCAGATCTGCCAGGTACTTGGGGTAGTTGTGCTTCTAGTGACCTTTACCCTTGCAGTAGAAGTACTTAGTATCAGGCTTAGGACCAGCCTTGGGCTTCTTAGTAGGTGCGGCAGCTTTCTAGCCGTCCTTCTTGGAGTTGCCCTTGTTCTTAGGCTTGCCCTGTTTCTTGAAATTGGTGGTCTTATTGACCATCAACACTTGGTGCTCCTTCTTAATCTCCACTTCAGCAGTTTTCAGCATGGAGAAGAGTTCAGGAAACGTCTTGTTCATGCAATGCATATTGTAGTTCATCACAAAGTTCTTATAACTAGGTGTTAGTGATTTGAGGACACAGTGAATCCCAAACGCATTAGGAATCGTTATTCCCAACTCTTGGAGCCTATTCGTGTGCCTAGAAATTTTGAGCACGTGCTTGCTAATGGAGCTGCCCTCTTCCATCTTACAGTTAAATAACTTCTCGGAGGCCTCATAGCTCTCCATGGCCGCATGAGTCTCAAAGATCAGCTTGAGCTCATTGATAATCTCAAAAGGGTCTTGGTGCTCAAAGCGCTTCTGAAGCTCCGATTCTAAACCATACAGGATGGCACACTGAACTATGGAGTAGTGATTTTTCCAAGACGAAAACATTCTTAACATCATCGGAGGCATCCTCTGCAGGTGAGTCACCTAGCGGAGCATCAAGCACATAGGTCAACTGACTAGCGCTAAGGAAAATCCTCAATCCATGAAACCAGTCCGTGAAGTTTCTTTCATTGTTTTTCATCTTTTCTTTCTCCAGGAACGCATTAAAATTGATGGAGGGGGTCACCATGATGTACAACATATTTGCAAAGAGTTTAGACTAAGTTTATGACAAATTGAGTTCAAATTTAATTCTTAAATTAACTAAGTGAACTCCCACTCAAAACAACATCCCTCACGTTGCCTTAGTGAATACACGAACCAAATCCACTACACCAAGTCTGATCTTCACGAGAGAAGATGTAGCTTCAAAGGTGAACAATCAACATGTTCATCATATCATTCATATGAATCATGCTTTACCTTTCGGTATTCCGTGTTCCGAGACCATTTCTGTACATGCTAGGCTCGTCAAGATTAACCTTAGTATCCGCATGTGCAAATCTAGCTTGCACCCATTGTATGCACACGTAGAATCTATGACACCCGATCATCACGAGATGCTTCGAAACGACGAGTCTTAGCAACGGTGCCTACTAAGGACGAACACTTTATTACTTGATATTTAGTGAGAGGGATCATCTTATAATGCTACCGTCGCGATCTAAGCAATACAAGATGCAAAAAGGATTAACATCACATGCAATTCATAATATGTGACATGATATGGCCTTTCTTCTTGTGCCTTTGATCTCCATCTCCAAAGCACGGACATGATCTCCATCATCACTAGCACAACATCAAGGTAAGTGGCGCCACTTCATGGTTGTCCATCACTAATAGCAACTATAACAACTACTTGGAATAAAGCTATTACATGATGAATAGACAGGCAGGTCTTAACGGAATTTAAAGACAACCATTAGGCTCCTGCCGGTTGCCATATTACAATAAGGATCATTGCATACATCAAATATATTCACAATCACATCATGGCCATATCACATCACATGCCCCTGCAAAAACAAGTTAGACGCCTCTAATTTTCTTTGCATGTTTTATGTGGTTTGGGGCTTTCGTATAAGAACTGATCTTACCTATGAACAAGAACCACAATGCTAATACAAGTGTTGTCAGATGCTAATTGTAAATTGAATATTAACTATGGTGGGAGAGACAGACAACCGCAAGGCCACTTGTGCAATGCAAGTTGCACGTCGAGCGTGGACCAAGTCTCATGTGCGAGGACATGTAAGATTAGCCTGGGCCGCTTCATCCCACCATCCCGCAAGATGCAAAGTACACGTGAAGACAACGACAACAAAAACATCAACACCCACAATAACCATTGTGTTCTATTCGTGCAATAGATCTACGCATAGAGACGGCTCTGATACCACTGATGGGTTCGTAGCAGGGAAAACAAAAAAATTCTATCGCAAGAACAAACAAAACCATGATCTAATCTATGGAAAAGCCAAGATGTAATCTATGAGATAAGTGCAACGAGATAGATCTGTACTAACCCTTGTAGATCCAAAGCCTTGTTCGAGATTGAATCTCATGGTTGATGTAGACGATCCTTCCGGCGCCGCGTTCCGGCAGCGCTTCCGCACTCGGTCACACGTACAACTCGATGTAGACGATCCTCTCCCTGTTCCAGTGGGCATCGGAGGTGGTAGATCTCCATGGAATCCTAGCAGCACGATGGCGTGGTGGTGGTGGTGGAGAAGAGATTTATGCAGGGCTTCGCCTAAGCCGGAGCAGAAGGAAGGAGGAGGAGGGTGGCGGCTAGGGTAGGGAGTAAAGGGGCAAAGGGAAGGGGTGGTGCCTCCCCTCCTTATATAGAGGGGAGGGGGCGCCCTAGGGTTTTCCCCTTGGGGCCCACCCTTAGGGCCGACGCACCAAGGAGGGAGGGGGAGTTTCCTTCCCCCCAAGTCTTCCCCTTTTATTTCTTGGTTTTCAAGAAAATCCTTTCAAACTTCCAGAACCTTCCGAAACATTCTAGAAACTCCAACTAAATACTCTGGAACTTTTCCGTAACCCAGAAAAAATATTTCCTTTACATGAATCTCATTCTCCAGACCATTCCGGATCTCCTCGTGATGTCCCAAATCCAATTCGAGAATTAGAACAACATTCAGACTCCAACTCATATTCCATATCTACCTAAACAACATCGAACCTTAAGTGTGTCACCCTACGGTTTACGAATATGCAGACATGATCGAGCCACCTCTCCGATCAATAACCATCGGCGGGATAGAGATCCATAATGGCTCCCACATACTCAACGATGACTTCGTGATCGATAGAACCATTAACATACGAAACCAATTCCCTTTGTCACGTGACTCTACTTATCCGAGGTTCGATCATCGGTATCTCTATACCTAGTTCAACCTCGTTACTGATAAGTACTCTTTACTCATTCCGTGATATGTCATCCTTTGTGACCTAGTCACATGCTTGCAAGCTAATTAGATGACATTCCACCGAGACGGCCCAGAGCATATATATCCATCATATGGATGGACAAATCCCAGCCTTGATCCATGTGCTTCAACACATACTTTCAGAATACCTAATGCCACCTTTATAACCACCCAGTTACGAAGCGGCGTTTGATGTCATCAAAGCACTCATCCGGTGATGGTGATTAACACAATCTCATGGTCAAATGATTAGGTTAGTATGCATTTGAAAGCTTGTAGCAAAACGAACTTAATGACTTGATCTTATGCTATGCTTACTATGGGTGTGTGGCCATCACATCATTCTCCTAATGATATTATCTTGTTATTAATAACATCCAATGTCCATGATCAGGAAACCATGATCATCTATTAATCAACAAGCTAGTCTTAACAAGAGGCTTACTAGACTCTTTTATGTTTACAAAACACACAAGTATTAGTGTTTCCTAATAATACAATTATAGCATGGGATGTAAACATTCATCATAAACACAAAGATATAATAATAACCATTTTATTATTGCCTCTTGGGAATATATCCAACAATAGTGACACTGGGGGATGAATATGTGGTTTGTGAAAAGAACAGATGTGCAATGAAATCTGGTGGATCCATGTGTGGTTGAAAAGAACAGACATGCAATGAACTCTGGTGAATCGATATGTGGTTTGTGAAAAGAACACCCATGCAATGACTCTAGTTGTGGATAATGAAAAGAACACACATGCAATGACACTAGGGGATCCATATGTGGTTAATGAAAAGAACACACATGAAATGACACTGGTGGGTCCATATGAGGTTAATGAAAAGAACAGACATGCAATGAACACTGGTGGATCCACATGTGGTTTGTGAAAAAAACACATGCAATGACTCTAGCCGTGGTTAATGAATAGAACATGCATGCAACGAAACTGGTGGATCCATATGTGGTTTGTGAAAAGAAAACACATGCAATGACTCTAGATGGTGGATCCATATGTGGTTTATGAAAAGAACACACATGCTCATGTGGTTTATGAAAAGAACAAACATTCACTAACTCTTGTGGATCCATATGTGGTTTGTGAGAAGCACAGACATGCAATGACTCTAGCTATGGATCCATATGTGGTATGTGAAAAGAACACACATGCAATGACACTGGTGGATCCATATGTGGTTCATGAAAAGGACACACATGCAATGACTCTGGTGGATCCACATGTGGTTTGTGAAAAGAACACACATGCAATGGCACTGGTGGATCCATGTGGTTTATGACAATAACACACATCCAATGACTCTATCTGTGGTTTACTAAAAGAACACACATGCAATGACATTGGTGGATCCATGTGGTTTATGAAAATAATAGACATGCAAAGAACTCTGGTGGATCCATATGTGGTTTGTGAGAAGAACAGACATGCAATGACACTGGTGTATCCATATGTGGTTCATGAACACAACACACATGCAATGACTCTAGTGGATCCATATGTGGTTTGTGAGAAGAATAGACATGCATTGACTCTAGTGGATCCATATGTGGTTTGTGAAAAGAACACACATTCAATGACACTGGTGGATCCATATGTGGTTTGTGAAAAGAACACACATTTCAATGACACTAGTGGATCCATATGTGGTTTATGAGAAGAACTCACATGCAATGACTCTACATGTTTCCTTATCTGGTTAATGAAAAGAAGAGACATGAAATGACACTGGTGGATCCACATGTAAGTTGTGAAAAGAATACACATGTAATGACTCTAGCAGTGGTTAATGAAAAGAACACACATGAAAAGAACTCTGTCTTTCATGTTATGATTGAAGTACTTTGATCCTAGCTTTGAATGTTTTACAAATACTTTGATCAAGTCTTTGATGGTGCATGTCACCTCAAAAATTATTCTTTCTTTTTATCACTTACCTACTCGAGGACGAGCAGGAGTAAGCTTGGGGATGTTGATACATTGCAAATGTATCTATAATTTTTGATGTTCCATGCTTGGTTTTATCCACTTTCTTGTGTTTTGTTACAACTTTGGAGTACTTTTCTTATGATTTCTTGGACGAACCTATTAACAAGAGCCACAGTGCCAGCTGCCTATTTTCTGCTGTTTTTGGTTCCAGGAAAGTCAGAAAATAAATATTCTCGGAATTGGATAGGACAAAAGCCAAAGTGCCTATTTTTCCAGAAGACATCAAGTGCCAGAATATAAGACGGAGAAGGGCCAGGGGCCGGCCACACCACCTGGCCGCGCGGCCAGGTTGGGCCCGCGATAGGGGGTGGTGTGGTGGCTCCTGGCAGCCCCTCGGCCTCTCCTTCCGCCTATATATTGCCATCGGGACGAAAACCCTAAGCACCTGATCAAAAATCCACGAAAGAGTCTGTAGCCGCCATCATCTCCATCCCTAGATCGGGAGGGATCTGAAGCTCTTCCCGGCACCCTGCCGGAGAGGAGAATTC
Organism: Avena eriantha; assembly: GCA_910589775.1. Lineage (NCBI taxonomy): Eukaryota > Viridiplantae > Streptophyta > Magnoliopsida > Poales > Poaceae > Avena > Avena eriantha. The sequence continues at coordinate 292,366,466 of OU342740.1, forward strand.
ACCCTGGAGGCCTTCCTCATCACCATGCAAGCCTCCGGTGTGATGCGTGAGTAGTTCATCCTTGGACTACGGATCCATGTAGTAGCTAGATGGCTGGTTCTCCTCCTTTGTGCTTTCATGTTTAGATCTTGTGAGCTCCGTTCATGATCAATATCATCTATTTGTAATCATACATGTTGTCTTTGTGAGGATCCAATGGATATTGAGATGCTATTTTAGATTGATTATTGATTCTATCATGTCTTTGTTATTTGTTATGTTGCATGTTTTCCGTTGTTAGTAGCTATCTTGGCCAAGTAGATGCTAGCAACTCCAAGAGTTAGTATTTATGCTCGATAGTGGGTTCATGCCTCTGGTAATCTGGGGAAGTGACAAAAATCTCTAAGGTACTAGATGTGTTGTTGCTACTAGGGAGAAAACAACAATCCTTTGTTCATAGAACAATCGTATTGTTTACTTTACACGCAGTTCGTAAAGCAATAATCTGTTGCTTGCAACTTAATACTGGAGGGGGTTCGAATGATAACCTGAAGGTGGATTATTAGTCATAGATGCACTTGGATGGCGGTCTATGTATAATGTTGTAATGCCCAATCAAGTCTCAAAGGAGTCAAGATGATTAGTATAAGCATGTATTGCTTTCTCGATATTTGTCAATTGCCCCGCTATAATTTGTTCACCCAACATGTTATCTATCTTAAGGAGAGCCACATCTAGTGAACTATGGATCCCGGTCCTTTGTATTTTACATACAATCTATAAACTATTTACTGCTTTGTGTTTACTTTCTGCAAACTTTTACTTCTTTCCATTCGATACGTTTAATCCTTTTTTTCCAAAAACATGGCGAGATTGACAACCTCATCACAAGTAGGGGATAAAGTTCTGTGGTTGTGTTGTGCAGGTCTCCACGTTGCTACTAGCACCGGTAGTGCGCCCTGCCAAAGCTCAGCTAGTAACACCTTTGGGGTGTTTCCTTGCTCCTACTGGTTTGATTAAACCTTGGTTTCATAACTGAGGGAAACTTGCTGCTATGCTCATCATACCTTCCTCTTGGGGTTCCCAACGAGCTCTACATCAACACCGCCATCAAGAATTTTTCTAGGCACCGTGCATTGAGCCATCATGTATCCATATGTGGTTCATGAAAAGAACACACATGTAATGACTCTAGTGGATCCATATGTGGTTTTCGAGAAGAACAGACATGCAATGACTGTAGTGGATCCATATATGATTTGAGAAAAGAACACACATTCAATGACACTGGTGGATCCATATGTGGTTTGTGAAAAGAACACACATTTCAATGACATTGGTGGATCCATATGTAGTTTGTGAAAAGAACTCACATGCAATGACTCTAGATGTTTCCATATGTGGTTTATGAAGAGAACGGACATGCAATGAACTCTGGTGAATCCATATGTGGTTTGTGAAAAGAACACACATGCAATGACTAGCTGTGGTTAATGAAAAGAACACACATGCAATGACACTGGTGGATCCATATGTGGTTTGTGAAAAGAACAGAGATCTAGTGAATCTAGCTATGGTTTATTAAAAGAACACACATGCAATAACACTAGTGTATCCATGTGGTTTGTGAAAAGAACACACATACATTGACTTTGGTGGATCCATATGTGGTTTGTGAAAAGAACTGACATGTAATGACTCTAGCTGTGGTTAATGAAAAGAATAGAGATTCAAGGACTCTAATTGTGGTTTATTGAAAGAACACACATGCAATGACTCTCGTGGATCCATATGTGGTTTGTGAAAAGAACACACATTGAGTGACACTAGGGGATCCATATGTGGTTTGTGAAAAGAACACATATTTCAATGACACTGGTGGATCCATATGTGGTTTGTGAAAAGAACAGACATGCAATGAACTCTGGTGGATCCATATGTGGTTTGTGAAAAGAACAGACATGCAATTAACTCTTGTGGATCCATATGCTGTTTGTGAAAAGAACACACATGCAATGACTCTAGTTGTGGTTAATGAAAATAACACACATGTAATTACACTTGGGGATCCTTATGTGGTTAATGAAAAGAACACACATGCAATGACACTAGTGGATCCATATGTGGTTAATGAAAATAATAGACATGCAATGAATACTGGTGGATCCACATGTGGTTTTTCAAAAGAACACACATGCAATGACTCTAGCTGTGGTTAATGAAAAGAACACACATGCAATGAAACTGGTGGATCCACATGTAGTTTGTAAAAAGAACACACATGCAATGACTCTAGCTGGTGGATCCATATGTGGTCTATGAAAATAACACACATGCTCATGTGGTTTATGAAAAGAACAGACATTCACTGACTTTGGTGGATCTATATGTGGTTTGAGAAAATAACACACATGCAGTGACACTGGTGGATCCTGATGTCTACGCACTTCTATTCTTGTAGACAGTTGTTGGGCCTCCAAGTGCAGAGGTTTGTAGAACAGCAGCAAGTTTTCCCTTAAGTGGATCACCCAAGGTTTATCAAACTCAGGGAGGAAGTGGTCAAAGGTATCCCCTCTCAAACAACCTTGCAATCAAGATACAAGAAGTCTCTTGTGTCCCCAACACACCCAATACACTTGTCAGGTGTATAGGTGCACTAGTTTGGCGAAGAGATAGTGAAATACAAGTGGTAACGGTGATAGAAAATAGCTTGATGGCATGGAAACGACTAAAGGAAAATTGAAATAAAGATGAAACCAAGCAAGCATGTAATAGATCTAGTTGCAAACGGTGTATCAATGCTAAGAAACAAGGCCTAGGGATCATACTTTCACTAGTGAACACTCTCTCATAAATATATTATCTTCATGATACTACTCTTAACTACTCTCCGGTTGGACACTCTAATCGATGGTAGGGCTATAATAGCACACCTCAAAGTAAGCCTTTCCCATCTAGAAAACCCCACACTATCACCTTGAGTACTAGATGGTTCCAACAAACACCACAATTTCATAAATACATCCAACTCCAAATATAACTCATAAAAAGTATTTCTAATCTCTAGCCTAAGTGCCACCATGGTGAGCACGCTGTCACTTTCACACACATGGGGAGAGCAGAGATTCATTAAAGCACTTGAGTAGCAAGGTAGATCTATAGATTACAAGCTCATGATCACAATATGATCATGCATAGAGAGAGATGAACACATAGCTACCGGTAGAACCCTTATCCTCCAGGAAGAACTACTCCCTCCTCATCATGGGAATCAGCAATGGTGATGGAGAAGGTGGTGGAGATCGATGGAGATGGCTCCGAGGGCACTTCCCCGTCCCGGCAGGGTGCCGGATTAGAGACTTTCTGTCCCCTGAATCTCCCCTTCGGTGGCGGCGGCACTGCGGAACTTTTCGTGGCTGGAGGCTTGATGATTTAGGGTTTTCGTATCGGGAGGCTCTTATAGGCGAGAGGGGAGACCGAGGGGGTGCCAGGGGCCACCACACCATGCCTTGGCGCGGCCTGGGGTGACCCGCGCCTGGGGGGGTGTGGCCAGGCCCTGGCCCTCCTCCGTCTCGTATTCTGGCTCCGTGAGTCTTCCGGTAAAATAAGAACTTTGGCTTTTGTCCCGTCCAATTCCGAGAATATTCATTTTCTGACTTTCTGGAACCAAAAACAGCAGAAAACAGGCTACTGGCACTGTGGCGTCTTGTTAATAGGTTAGTCCAAGAAATCATATGAAAAGTACTCCAAAGTTGGAACAAAACATAAGAAAGTAGATAAAACCAAGCATGGAACATCAAAAACTATAGATACATTTGCAATGTATCAACATCCCCAAGCTTAACTCCTGCTCGTCCTCGAATAGGTAAGTGATAAAAATAAAGAATAATTTTTGAGGTGACATGAACCATCAAAGACTTGATCAAAGTATTTGTAAAACATTCAAAGCTAGGATCATAGTACTTCAACATAACATGAAAGACAAAGTTCTAGCCATAAGCAAAGAAACTATGATGCAACATGAAAAGGCACAAACAAAAGTTTCATGAATAACAATGCTTTGCAAGACGTTTGTTTGTTTCACATAAAGAAAACATAGCATAATAGTATTCAGCTTGTCCCTCAATAGAGTAGCAAATATAAATGCATAGGACACCTTCAAAGTTCATAAGAGTGACTAGATACAATAGTTTAAAACAAGCAATATCAAAGTATGCATCAATCAACTAGTCTTGGGACAATGCACATATAACTAAGAATGGCCACTATGCTCTCAAAGTAAGTGCATAAAGATAGAAGGTGGAGATTCAATATAATGGTGGAAGAAAGGCCTTTGTAAAAGGAAGTAGGGATTCAAGTCTCATAAAGAGCTTCCAAAAATTATGGTACTTATAGCTTTCATCTCTCATTGCCCCTATCATAAGCATCTTGAAGTGATTAAGGTTAAATTGAACAAACTATGGTGTACATGCTCGGCGAAGTATAAGTCAGAAATCTCATGTCCCTTGTATACGAGGGCCGCTCCTCATGCTACTCAAGTTTAGTCACCGGTAAGTTCTTGTCATCGTAAGTACATCTGTATCATTGAGAACCGCCAACGGGGTACCCCTTGCCCGATGATACGGAAGAATCCCCATATCAAAATGACAAGGCAAGCAGACAACGAGCATCTCAGCATTCTTCTTATTTACCATGGGAATATGGTGCTTTTTTCTCTCTTTCCTCTTTTCATAGTATCTCTTTTTTTCTCTTTTTTTCTTTTTTTCTCAATATAGGACTCTTTTTTTTATAAGAAGAATGCTTCATAGACAGCTCATTATGGTTACGCTACAGGTTTCCACCATGTCAGCATGGATTAGACCAGCGGCCTAGGCGTTTCTCGAACACATATACATAACTCCATGGACTTACAAGCTCCCCTTTCATTTCACACCGACGACATCCATATACAAAAGAGCATGATATCAACTAGGTACAAGTACCAAGTGCAATGTTGAAAGCGTTCCCCATGAAAGCATGGTTCTGCTAATTCCTGACAAATAAGTGCAAGCATATACAACATAGAAGACACAATGGTTCAAGTTTATTAAGGGCAAGAAAAGTAAAGTGTGCCATCAAGTTCGTGAGACCTTTAATCACTAGTTTTCTCATAACAAGTGGAAGGTAAACAAAAGCATGAATGTACTTGGAATAGCATAAGCTAATAGGTAGGTATGGTGGACTCTTTGGAATAACTTGGTTTAGGGAGTTGGATGCATGAGTGGAACTCATACTTTGTTGTGAAGGCTAGCAAAAGACTGGGAGCGACAAACTAAGAGAGCAATAATGGCCATAATCATGCAGAGCGACAAAACATCATTGATCAAAGCATAAAGTGATACTAGAAGTTGAAAACTAAAGGATCATAAAGGCTATGGTGACTTGAGATAGTCATAACATGGTGTGAGCATGTGCCAAGTCTACCCAAATAAAGCATCAAAGGAGAATACCACAATACTATGCTTTAATATGCTAAAACAACGCATGATTCATCCAAGGCACATTAAGCAATCTCAATTGTTTATAACAAGTCATGCTACAGAAAGGAATACTAAGCATAAAGACAAAACAATATCAAGCATGGCATGACAAAGCATAGGCCACGGTCAAAAATAAGCTCTTTTTAGCACATAAGTATGAACTTTCCTACTCTTTTCCAAACCAAACCAAACTATTTGCAAACCAATGTATGAAAGAGGGGGTCCAACCAATTTATTCAGAAAACTAAGAAAACCAAGCAAACTAAAAACCAAAACGAAAACGAAAAAGAAGACGCTCCAAGAAAAACACAACTGTGCATGAAACAATAAAAATGAAGCGTTTGGAAGAAACCTGGGATTTTTATTGATGAAGAAGGCGATGCCTTGGGCATCCCCAAGCTTTGACGCTTGTACTTCTTGGATATTTCTTGGGGTGACACGCGTGGCATCCCCAAGCTTGAGCTTTAATCCATCCTTCATCTCATTACTCATTCCTTCCATACACCTGAAATTTTTCCTTCATACAAAACTTCACACAATCTCATTAGCAACATTAGTGCACTCAAGATAAATAAGTCTTAAGGTTCAGTTCTAACACGAAATAAACTTCCATTAGAACACTAGCTACTGTAGCACTTCCCTCAAAAATCTCAATTCCCCAAAAGAACTCAAGGAGGAACCAACAAGAAGCAAATGCAAAAAATGGCAGAAATCTGTCAAAACAGACCAGAAGGTAAAGACGAATTATTTCGAAGACCTTATGTTGCTCAAATCAAAAAGTGTTGAACTAACGAAAGTTAGATAACAACATGGGGAAGAATAAAAAACAATTACAGCTCAATCCGACATACAGATATCTCTCACGAATTTTTACGGTGAAGCACAAAAATCTTTTTTGGTACAACAACTTTCCCAATCATTACTTCACTCTCATTAGAGGTTACTCTTGGCACAAAAAGCAAATAAAAAGGATAATGAGAGGTTATTACAGGGGTAGTAACTTCCAAGACTCATCTAAAACTCTTGGGTTATCTCCCAATAAGTACTTTTTCTTTAACGCCTTTAAGTTAGGCATGATAGTTTGAGAAGATGCTCACATAAGAAATATGAATTTAAGTAAAAGAGAGCATCAAGAAGCAAATTCAAAGCACATTTAAGTCTAACCCACTTCATATGCATAGGAATCTTGTGAAGAAACAAGTCATGAAAGCACAAAGCAACAAGCATAGTAAAGCAAAACAAGTGCAACTTCAAGACTTTCAACATAAATAGGGGAAACTTAATATTATTGAGATGCATAGAACCATGTTTCCTTCTCTCATAATAACTTTCAGTAGCATTATGAATAAAATTAACAATATAACTATCACATAAATCATTCTTATCCTGAGCCACATGCATAAAAGAATTAATACTCCCCTTATAAGCATAGTCATTCTTATCAATCATAGTGGGAGCAAATTCAACAAAATAGCTATCATTATTATTCTCATCACCATAATCATCAAATATAGGAGGCATATTGTAATCATAATTACTTTCCTCCTCAATAGTAGGTGGACCGAGAATATCATACTCATCATTGTAATCATCATATATTGGAGGCATAGTATCATCAAAGTAAATTTTCTCCTCCGTGCTTGGGGGACTAAAAATATCATGCTCATCAAAACTAGCTTTCCCAAGCTTAGACTTTTCCATAAGCAATAATGGTGTCCAAAGAATTCATACTAACAACATTGCTATTAGCATGCAAATAAAGTTCCATAGGTTTTTTAATTTTCTCTTCAAACACTTCATCTCCTAACTTAAGATAAATACTATAAAGCTCTCTAATTTTGTTGTTGTTTTCCATTAAGCCTAACTAGTGAAAACAAGAAACAAAAAGACAAAATTGCAGAATCTAAAGGAAATAACTTCGAGCACTCACACCGGAGGATGTGAGTACCTTTTACCTTACCTCCCCGGCAACGGCGCCAGAAAAAAAGATACAAGAAGTCTCAAACAACCCTGTAATCAAGATACAAGAAGTCTCTTATGTCCCCAACACACCCAATACACTTGTCAGGTGTATAGGTGCACTAGTTCGGCGAAGAGATAGTGAAATACAAGTGGTATGGATAATTATAAGTGGTAACGGTGCGAGAAAAGATCTTAATGGGTTGGAAGAGACCACAGGAAATCTGAAATAAAGATGGAAGCAAGAAACCATGTAACATATCTAGTTGCAAACGGTGTATCAATGCTAAGGAACAAGGCCTAGGGATCATACTTTCACTAGTGAACACTCTCTCATAAATATATTATCTTCATGATACTACTCTTAACTACTCTCCGGTTGCACACTCTAATCGATGGTAGGGCTATAACAGCACACCTCAAAGTAAGCCTTTCCCATCTAGAAAACCCTACACTGTCACCTTGAGTACTAGATGGTTCCAACAAACACCACAATTTCATAAATACATCCCACTCCAAATATAACTCATAAAAAGTATTTCTAATCTCTAGCCTAAGTGCCACCATGGTGAGCACGCTATCACTTTCACACACATGGGGAGAGTAGAGATTCATTAAAGCACTTGAGTAGCAAGGTAGATCTATAGATTAAAAGCTCATGATCACAATATGATCATGCATAGAGAGAGATGAACACATAGCTACCGGTAGAACCCTTAGCCCCGAGGAAGAACTACTCCCTCCTCATCATGGGAATCAGCAATGGTGACGGAGAAGGTGGTGGAGATCGATGGAGATGGATCCGGGGGCACTTCCCCATCCCGGCATGGTGTCGGAACAGAAACTTTCTGTCCCCCGAATCTCCCGTTCGGTGGCGGCGGCGCTGCGGAACTTTTCATGGCTAGAGGCTTGATGATTTAGGGTTTTGGTATCGGGAGGCTCTTATAGGCGAGAGGGGAGACCGAGGGATGCCAGGGCCACCACCCCATGCCTTGGCGCGGCCTGGGTTGACCCGCGCCTGGGGGTGTGGCCAGGCCCTGGCCCTGCTCCGTCTCGTATTCTGGCTCCGTGAGTCTTCCGGTAAAATAGGAACTTTGGCTTTTGTCCCGTCCAATTCCGAGAATATTCATTTTCTGACTTTCCTGGAACCAAAAACAGCAGAAAACAGGCAACTGGCACTATAGCGTCTTGTTAATACATTAGTCCAAGAAATCATATGAAAAGTACTCCAAAGTTGGAACAAAACATAAGAAAGTATATAAAACCAAGCATGGAACATAAAAAATTATAGATACATTTGCAATGTATCAGATCCATATGTGGTTAATGCAAAGAACAGACATGCAATGACATGGGTGGATCCATATGTGGTTAATGAAAAGAACATACATGCAATGACACTAGTGGATCCACATGTGGTTTGTGAAAAGAACAAACATGCAATGACTCTAGCTGTGGTTAATGAAAGAAAACACATGCAATGAGACTGGTGGATCCATATGTGGTTTGTGAAAAGAACAGAGATCCAGTGACTCTAGTTGTGGTTTATTCAAAGAACACACATGCAATAACATAGGTGGATCCATGTGGTTTGTGAAAAGAACACACATGCAATGACTCTGGTGGATCCATATGTCGTTTGTGAAAAGAGCAGACGTGCCATGAATCTAGCCGTGGTTAATGAAAAGAACAGAGATGCAATGACTCTAGTTGTGGTTTATTGAACACACATGCAATGACTCTGGTGGATCCATATGTGGTTTGTGAAAAGAACACGCATGTAGTGACACTGGGGGATCCATATGTGGTTTGTGAAAAGAACACACATTCCAATGACGCTGGTGAATCCATGTGTGGTTTGTGAAAATAACAGACAGGCAATGAACTCTGGTGGATCCATATGTGGTTTTTGAAAAGAACAGACATGCAATGAACTCTTGTGGATCCATATGTGGTTTGTGATAAGAACACACATGCAATGACTCTAGTAGTGGTTAATGAAAAGAACACACATGCAATGACCCTAGGGGATCCATATGTGGTTAATGAAAAGAACACACATGCAATGACACTGGTGGATCCATATGTGGTTAATGAAAAGTACATACATGCAATGAACACTGGTTGATCCACATGTGGTTTGTGAAAATAACACACATGCAATGACTCTAGCTGTGGTTAATGAAAAAAACACGCATGCAATGAAACTGGTGGATCCATATGTGGTTTGTGAAAAGAACACACATGCAATGCCTCTAGCTGGTGGATCCATATGTGGTCTATGAAAAGAACACACATACTCATGTGGTTTATGAAAATAACAGACATTCACTGAGGCTGGTGGATTCATATGTGGTTTGTGAGAAGAACACACATGCAATGACTCTAGTTGTGGATCCATATGTGGTATGTGAAAAGAACACACAAGCAATGAACTCTGGTGGATCCATATGTGGTTTGTGAGAAGAATAGACATGCAATGAACACTGGTGGATCCATATGTGGTTTGTGAAAAGAACACACATGCAGTGACTCTAGTTGTGGTTAATGAAAAGAACACACATGCAATGACACTAGGGGATCCATATGTGGTTTGTGAAAAGAACACACATGCACTGACACTAGGGGATCCGTATGTGGTTTGTGAAAAGAACACACATGCAATGACTATGGTGGATCCATATGTGGTTTGTGACAAGAACAAACATGCAATGACTCTTGCTATGGATCCATATGTGGTCTGTGAAAAGAACACACATGCAATGACTCTCGTGGATCCTTATGTGGTCTGTGAGAAGAACAGACATGCAATGACTCTAGTGGATCTATATGTGGTTTGTGAAAAGAACACACATGAAGTGACTCTAGCATTCATTAATGAAAATAACACACATGCAATGACACTGGTGTATCCATATGTGGTTTGTGAAAAGAACACACATGCAATAACACTAGGGTATCCCTATGTGGTTAATGAAAAGAACAGACATGCAATGACACCGGTGGATCCATATGTGGTTAATGAAAAGAACACACATTCAATGACACTGGTGGATCCACATGTGGTTTGTGAAAAGAACACACATGCAATGACTCTAGCTGTGGTTAATAAAAAAACACGCATGCAATGAAACTGGTGGATCCATATGTGGTTTGTGAAAAGAACACACATGCAATGCCTCTAGCTGGTGGATCCATATGTGGTCTATGAAAAGAACACACATACTCATGTGGTTTATGAAAATAACAGACATTCACTGAGTCTGGTGGATTCATATGTGGTTTGTGAGAAGAACACACATGCAATGACTCTAGTTGTGGATCCATATGTGGTATGTGAAAAGAACACACAAGCAATGAACTCTGGTGGATCCATATGTGGTTTGTGAGAAGAATAGACATGCAATGAACTCTGGTGGATCCATATGTGGTTTGTGAAAAGAACACACATGAAGTGACTCTAGCTATCATTAATGAAAATAACACACATGCAATGACACTGGTGTATCCATATGTGGTTTGTGAAAAGAACACACATGCAATAACACTAGGGTATCCATATGTGGTTAATGAAAAGAACAGACATGCAATGACACCGGTGGATCCATATGTGGTTAATGAAAAGAACACACATTCAATGACACTGGTGGATCCACATGTGGTTTGTGAAAAGAACACACATGCAATGACTCTAGCTGTGGTTAATGAAAAGAACACACATGCAATGAAACTGGTGGATCCATATGTGGTTTGTGAAAAGAACAGAGATCCAGTGACTCTAACTGTGGTTTATTAGAAGAACACACATGCAATAACACTGGTGGATTCATGTGGTTTGTGAAAAGAACACACATGCATTGACTCTGGTGGATCCATATGTGGTTTGTGAAAAGAACATGCATGCAATGACTCTAGCTATGGTTAATGAAAAGAACAGGGATGCAATGACTCTAGCTGTGGTTTATTGAAAGAACACACATGTAATGACTCTAGTGGATCCATATGTGGTTTGTGAAAAGAACACACATTCAATGACACTGGTGGATCCATATGTGGTTCATGAAAAGAACACACAAGCAATGACACTAGTGGATCCATATGTGGTTTGTGAAAAGAACACACATGCAATGACACTGGTGGATCCATGTGGTTTATGAAAATAACACACATGTAATAAACTCTAGTGGATCCATGTGGTTTATGAGAAGAACACACATCCATGAATTCTAGTGGATCTATCTTGGCATAATTTTATGTATGCCATGATGTATTTCATTGTACAAGACACTCACTTTCCATTTTTATACTACTCAGTTTTTCCCTTGGTTTTTTATACTACTTAGTTTTGCCCCTCTCTCTCTTTCGTAGAAGCCCAAACATGTGTTCACTCTGTCTGCTACGCCCTGATTGGTTTTCATAGTTGTCACGCGGATCGGGCGCACCAACCGTTGATCCTATGTGATCCAACGAGGATCGTTGCACACGTCGTGCCCTTCACAGTACAACATGAGACAGCATGGACGTCTCCCTCAGCGAGACTTCTACAAGAAGGAACACGAAGCCGTCCATGGAAAAAGTCGTCGAATGGTCATGTCTTATTTTATCAAGCCTGAAAAGCCTACTGCTGCTACTACTACGCCACAACACATGCATCATCGAGTGCATGGTCATCGACGGGCAGCTACAATTTATTGCCACTTGATTTTAATAAGGCATCCCATTTTTTACGCAATGGCTCTCAATCTCACTTCCAACTAGGCCCCACCGTAAGAAACTTCCACGCGTTATCCGGAGGCCGAAGAGCTAAGCTCGATGAGACCTAACGTCTCCGCCTTAATCGAGTCACTCGCAGCCAACAACACATCCCTCTACCCGATCTAGCACAAGCCCACAAATCTCACCGTACAACCACCTACCTTCTCCTCTACATTTCCCCTTTTCATTATCACCAATTTTACGGCCGTGTCAAACTTCGTACATAGAAATTGTGTATGCGCCCTTTGCATGCGGCTCAATACAGAACTGCCATGCATGGCCCAGGAAAAAACGTGACGTACCGTGCGCATGTCGCGGTGCACGGTGCAGTAGCCTACGCGGCGCGTTGCACGGTGGTGCAACGAAACGTGCCTTGCTTCCATTCACCTTAACTATAGAGCCCATCTCCGCACACCCACTCTCACTCTCGCTCACTCTCCTCATGCAACCCTCTCCACTGTCCCACCAGCTTCTGCAAACTATCGAGAAAACCACGTCCACGCCGGCAATGGCGGAGGAGGATACAACGGCCATCATTACCTCCAACGCCACCGGCGAGGAGGCCCCCGTCTCCGTACCGGTCCCCCACGATGCATTGAAAGCAGCCGCCGTCCCTGTCCAGGACCCCATCAAGGCATCGATGGTATCCCTCGTTCCCGTCCAGGCCCCCGTCCCCGCTACCAATGTAGCCGCCAGCGAGGAGCCCCCGTCGGTCACGAGAAGATCCAGCTCTTCTAGGACCCCTACGATCCAGAGGAGTACATCGCTCCGGTGAACCCCCACGACACCAGCATCGACGACCCATGGTTGGAGGTAACTAGGGTTTGCTCCCCTTCCCTGGTTCTTCTCCTGTTCCCATCGTTGGATGCTAGATCTTGGTTTATTAGGATTCGCTTGTTCGCATTTCGATTGCTTGATCTTCTTACATCATCTAATCCTCCCTTTTCCTTTTCTTCCAATAGGTTTACGGCAGCGATGTCTGCGGCGATGACGAGTCCAGGCACACCAAGACTCGTCGGGTGCTGAGGAGGCTGCAGGCCGGCCAGTACGACGCCTTCTTTGTTGGCGGCGTCTACAGTTGCCCCTTCTGCAGGATGAGTCTTGCCGGCACCGACTTCAACTACGACGTGATACATGCCGAGGGCCCGAGCTCCGGCACCCCCAAAGTCGGCCAGACCGTGAACATCAACGCCTACATCGCTAAACACCAGGCTCTCGGCATTCACCTCCGGAACCTCCAGATGGTGGCCATCGAAGAGGGCCGCATGCCTCCGATCAAGACCAAGGCCCATAAGATCAAGGGACTGGGCAGCAAGAAGTGGAGGAAGCGCCAGAGGGAGGAGGCGGAGGTGCAGGCGCATGCAAGGAGGGGTTGAACGTGTCTGCTGCTGCTGCTAAGCAGCTTGTTTTGATTTTCTATATTTTGCTTGTATCCTATTTCTGCACACAAGGAAGGGGTTGAATGTATCGAACCTCGTTAAGCAACCTACTTTCTATCGCTATATCCTATTTAGCTGCGCACAACTATATCTACATTTGTTTTGTTTTATGAATGAATGTATTCTGCCTGGTGTGATTTGCTACTCTAGATTTGCTACCAGATCGGAGGCAAAAAGAGGTCCAAAAGGGAACGAATTATCGAATAGAGAAGCTTCTCTAGATTTTCTACCAATTTGGGCAAAAATGAAACATATCTGTTTAGCGAGAGGAAAAATGTACTCTTTCAAACTGCCAGTTAACAAGCTACCATCTTGATAAGCTACCAGACACATACAGAAAAATAACACAAAGAAGTAAAATTTATTTTACTACTCTCACTTGAGGTGCTAGCCATCTTGACAAGTTAACTGAGTTCCACAAAACAGAAACATAACACAAAGGACTAAAATTTAATTCACTTCTCATCAGACCACTTGAGGCACTTGCCATCGTTCCTAGGCGACCAACTGTGATCATTCCAGGTGGATCTTACATTATTGGCACTCCACGGCTCACGAAATGCAAGTTCGTCCCACCTAGGATCTGACTTAGCTTCCCTATCTTCAGCATCCTGTGACACAATTAGCAGTGCATCATAGGCCTGATTGTTGCCGCTAGAAGATGCTGCCTCTCTGTTTGCTGCTTCAGCTACAACCTCTCTGTCAGCAGCTTCTGCTTTAGCTGCAAGCTCTCCATCAGCTGCTTCTGCAGCCTCTCTGTCAGCTGCTTCAGATGTAGCCATTTTCTTTGCATATGCAGCTTCAAACTCAGCTATTCTGCATTTTCTACAAAGCGCTCCCCTAACCTCGTCTTCCCTCTTGCAAATAGGGAAAAACACGAGGTAACGTAGAAAGAAATGGATCTTCTTGTACAGCTGGTAGGTCATGTAAGTATCTATGGCTGCATACTTCAGGTTTATATCAGACAACAACCACTCCTCCCAGAAATCGTACCTATCTGTAGGTAAATCTGCCTTCATTCTGTCGTACGACTCATCGAGGATTTTAGTTGCAAGTGATGTCATTCCATCCTTCCTCGAACCCCCTATGATCTTGAAAAGACTCTGAATATCGATCCAGTTGTGCGCATGAATTGTAATTCCCTCTTGATGAAATTTCAAAAAATCAGTTGTATTGTCCATAGTGCAGAAAACAATTCTTTTTTCTACAAGGAACTGGCGCAGCGCCGGACAATTCCTGTCACTCATGAAAGTTTTTAGTTTTTCATCACCAACATTTGTAACTAAAAATACTTTATCAATGCAAGATCATCATCTAAATATAATTTTAAAAAGTTTAGTAAATGCAAGATCAAGACTCTCAACATTGTCTTGTCATAATTTATTTGCTCCTAAATAAAATTTAGTAGTCGCAAGATGAGAAAATGGATAAATAACAAGAGGAGAAAACCCTAAAAGCGGGTAACTACAGAGAGCAGATCTACAAACCGGGAGAAGTGGTAGAAGAGGATGTGTTTCCTCATGGCTAGTTGAACGATGGCGACTTCATTCCCTTCATGTGGGTCCTCCGGGGTGTACTCAAGGTCCAAACCCATAAACTTGTCCTCATCTTTCTCAAGCCAACCCTCGTACATCCTCAGGACTCGCACCACTATCTCCTCCTCGTTGGTGTAGACGACATCTATCTTCTTATTCTCATGGGTAGTGAAGCTTGTGTCTAGAGTGCGACGACCTTCCATGGTGGCAAGGACAAGACGGGAAGAAGACAGATGACATGAAGAAGAAGAGTGGTTTCTGCGAGACAGGGGAACGGTGGAACCGTCAATGCGTTTCTAAGGTAGTGGTTAACAACGGAGACGGAAGTCTAAAGAAGAGACACGTGACGGTGGTCGTTTCAGCTTCTAAGTAAACAAAAAATAATTATAACGATGATATATGTGCCCTGTTTTATCACGTCAATACACTGGGCTGGTCGTGTTGTCCTATCCACTGCGCTAGCACTGCAAGCCTACATGACAGCCACCACACCTAAGCGACGGGAGCGACATAAGGGCGAAAACTGACAGGGAGGACCCAACTTGACGACCGTTAGCCTGATACTTTGTATTGAAATGTAAAGTTGAATTCGTGCCGAAAAAGACCCTCTGAATATTTGGCACGCCAACTGTAGTCATCGCGGCTGATTACAGGCAACTTGGGTACCGCGTTCCCTGGGCGCATCAACTTCCGGGCCACAACATGATATTCTCCTTCCCAGCCACCTCCTTTGGCTCTCCCCATGAGAGCGCCGCCGCAGAGGAAAAAGGGACTACATCGAGCAGGGGGAGGCCCGACTCCTCCGACTTGAAGCACCCATGGCACGCCTTATTCAGAGGGATGCTCGCCCTCGACCAGCCTCTCCTCTCCTCAACTTGCCATCGTGGAGGGGCATCGGGGCAGGGGAGGCTCTAGGTGCAGTGGATTTGGCTGCCGAAATCCACCAACCTACCCTCAATCGCCACAGGGGGACAAACCACAAGGGAGAACCCTAAAACTACTATAGTACAAAGGGGTGGGACTGTCACCCAGTCCCGACGCCGGCCATCGCCGGAGAAGAGAGGGGGATGGGCCGGGTAGCCCGGGAAGGAGGAGGAGGCTTTGGGTGGGGGATAGGGGAGAGGAGAGCGGTGGGAGGAAGAGGGGGAGAAAAATCCAAGACGCTATCAAATTTTATATGAACCCATGATACAAATTGTTGAGGCTCGTATATACTTCAAGCCGATACCTCCAAATGGCTAGTTCACTTGTTTCTTTCAAAGTATTATTCCCACTGGCGTAAACTAATGAAGTAATGTTATTTAAATAATTAGATTACCTTGCAAGTCAAAATATTTGCTCTTCTGCTCATCATAAATCATGAAGTTGTGTGTCGATATGATTTATATTTTAGTATAAGAGTGAGAATGCATAATATTGGTTTACTTATAGAATACTAGAGGTACCACGATATGTATCGGATACGTATGACTAAAGACGCTTCCATCAATCGTATTTTTTCTAAGTAGAAAAAATTAGCTAGTACCTCGAAATGCCTAGTTCACCGCTCGTGGAATCATAATTTTCCTGAGAAATAAAAATAAAATCAGCTGGAGATTCATCGTGCAAACTACGATGTAAACCGGTGAAACATTCCACGTTATAGTGCAACTATTCTCCAACTTTCCACCTGGCATGCCACAACGTTCAAAGAGTAACGACGACCCTAGTAAGCGCTCATGTGGTAGCGCCTCGACTACTGCTGCTAGCCATGCCTGTGCATGAGGCTCTCAAATATTAGCTAACAAGTCAACTATCTCGTCCGGCGCTAGTGCCCATACGCTGTGCGCCATCTTGAACCCCAACAAAGAGTCTCCACAAATTGAGCACGCTCTCTGAGATGCCATGTGACGATGGTGAAGAACATCGACAGTTGGGAGTCTTTTTTTCTCGAATCAGGCTCTCCCCACTATATTAATATAGCACCACACCATACAACCAACAAGCGATACAAGAGGAGATGCTGGGGCGACAGCAAAAACAAGCTCAAAGGAAAAGAAGAAACAAAATGAAGACTAAGGCGGATCGACAAAGCGACGGTGACCCGCATCCGCTGCGCCCTCCTAGGACGTTCCACCATGCTGCTAGCAACGAGTCATCAAGTATCAAACAACACTTTCAAGAAGGAAATCGACCCGCTTGCTATCCAAACCATTGATCCTAGGGTTTCCCCCGGCACACGGGGGAAAGTGGAAGCCGGGTAGCCACGGCGCCCTCCGAGAAGGAATGGTGTCACCCACAGGTGGCACCGCGTCAGAGTCGGGCGCATCGACAAGGATTTCTCCCAAAAAACCCCTCCACAACCCCGGACAATCCGATGCATAGGAGCCCTACAAGGTTGAAGCCTTGCCACCACCAAACTCGCAGCCTAGCAGCATGCGCTAGCACGGACATGAAGTCACCGTCGTCATCTCCTCGAAGCTCCGTCACGTGGCCTATACGATGGAATGAAGGTAAATCGAATCGTGATCTGTAGCACTGGGGCCCGGTGAGAGGGAACAACCTCCACCACATGGGGTAGTCGACCAGACACAACAGCTAAGCAAACCAGTCCCAGATGGGTCTAACCGGGTCCAGCAAGCCCGTAAAGCCTCCTCGGAGGTAAACCCCATAGGGTCCGGTTGGGCCTAGATCTGGCCCACAAAGCTTGCCGTCGTGCTGCAACTTACTAGCCACCGACGCCATCGTCCCCAGCTTCGAACTCCCCATCACCGCCCCCTCAGGATGCGTCGCCGTCGCCGCAAGAAGGATGGCCCGCTGCCACCCATATTGGGCCCATATGGCCCAGATCTGAGGCAAACGGGGCGCCCAACCGCCCTCCCATGCCGCGCCGCTGTGTCGCCGGCACCACGACGATGTCACTCCCGGCCGAGACCGACCCTAGGCTTCCTAGCAACACCTCCCGCAGACGGAGAGCTCCGTGCGTGCCGCCACGAGAGGGGAGAGGCCGGTTCCTGCCGCCGCCAGCTCCTCGCGGGCCACACCCGGCGGGGACTGCCGGCGATGGCAGGGGAGGAGATGGGAGGGAGGGAGGGAGGTGGTGTGGAGGGGCGGAGGTGGTGGCGGCTCCATCGCACGCGCGGGGGCGAGGGGATCCGCGTTTTTTTCCGGGCCACCTAGAGAGGTTTGGCTGACGAGCTTCCCCTCTTCCCTAAAGCTTCAACTTATGGTCGATGAATGACTTGAGTCTTTTCGCCAAACTCCGTAAAAAACCTAGATTTTTTATGGTACCTGCACTTACCAAAGTGAGCACCACTCTTTCTCCTTCCTCTGTGTCCTTGAGCTTCCATCTAATTCATCCAGCCAGACCATCCTTCTCTTGCGTGTCTAGACAAGCATACGGTAAGCCGAGTGCACTGAAAATACGCCCTTCCTCTCATAATGCCAAGCCCAAATTTCCTCTTGCCTCCGAGTGGTCAGCGGGATGTTCCTGGTCATATCTTTGTCCACCGGTAAGAAAAAGGTCTCAAGTTTCTCCTTGTTCCATGTCACAGCATTTGTGTTAATCACTTCACTAGCTAGATTTTTTTTGAATGGTAAATGGGTCTAGAAGACCCTAGATGCTGCAATAAGTCACACGTGGTGGGTACAATATACAAGGAGGCCCCTATCACTAAGCACTCTAGCAAAACTAAACAAAACAGATAAGGGCCTCCTAAATACAGAAAACACCTCAGGACTAGAAGATAAGATGCAAACAAGTCCTTGGGTGTCGCTTCCACCAATCTCCGGTGACCTCCAGCCGACGGGATCAACGAGATTAAGGAAGACTCTTGCCTTTGACGCTTCACTGACCGGCGAGGAAGCAAAGCCACCGGCCATCTTGCCATCGACGGGGACAAACCACTTGTCGAGGACGAGATGTCGAGCTTTGGCGTGATGCTTCGAGAAAGGGCCTCCAATCGAGGTTGAATCCCCAGGTCGCGATTCGACCAGAAAGGGTAGCGGCCCAGCAGCATCAATGCCACCATCCGACCGCTGTGATTGATCTCGCGATAGCAGCAAGCTGAGCATCGTCTTTAGCTTCCTGCTACCTCCTTCTCTCCCTCACCGCCACCGCATGTCGAGATAAGGGTGAAGAACGAGTCGCCATCAACGCTGCACAGTGAACCCCAAGCTTTATTCTCGAGCCGTCGAAGCCCACCCCCTCGCTACAGGCTCCAACCATTGAAGTATGAAGAATGAGGGAGCTCGGCGACCTCCTGACGCCGCTCACCCATGCCGCGGAATAACTCAGAGGCGCACCGTCTTGTAGCCGCCCGCCAGGCTCTGACCGCCTCTCCCCGCCGCGACGGCCGGCCAGAGGAAGGACGGGACCTTGCCGCTGCTGCTGAAAGCCATCACCCAAAGAGAGGCGATGTCTGACTAACGAACAAAGCCCCCGTTCTTCCCCGACCACCATGGCTGACCAAAGAAGGGGAGGGCCTCCGAACAGCAGAGCATCCCCTAGGAAGGACCTTATTAAGAGGCTCCGAAGACCTTCCTCCACCGGGCAAGGGAGAGGAGATCCCGCCATCGGCGGCCATGGCCCGGAGGGCACGCTGAAAACCTTGGCACCTCAATATGTGTGTCATTCTGTTGGTAGATTTTATCCCAACTTCAATAATCCTACTAGTCTGTTACCAAAACCATGGCCAGTCACTAGACGATTAAGATCCTTCAGGTTGCTTAGCAATTAAGCTCCTTGGATCGGACTAATGCAATAAGCATAGTGGTTCCTCGTGATCCTCGAGTCAAACTAGTTTCCTATTGATATCCCTGTGTCACTCGGGGGTCGCCGGTCTACTAGATAACAAGATCCTATCTATGTAGAACAAAGCATCTTGTTGTCTGGGCCCTTAATTGGACAACAAGCATTAGGCATCCCACAGATAATCAAGCACACATAATATAGTAAGTAAAATCAATCACAAACTAATGGAAAATATATGGAGGCACATCACATCTCACCAATCCCTTACATCTCCCACACCCAAGGAACTTACTCACACATGAGAGAAGAAAGCATCATCGATATAATTAAATAAAGGGAGTTCTTCTCGATATTATCATGGAGATCCACAATAAGAATTGAAAAGTAATCCAACACAACTCAAGATAGGAAGAAACAATCTCAAACCCTAATCTTGCAAAGTGAAGATCTCTCTCTCTCTCTCAAGCACAAGTAATGGCTATGAGGGTGTGATGGCTAGGAGGTCGAAGATCGTGGAGCAAGATGAAGAACATCTTCTCCTCCTTCTCCGGATCTCTTCTTTATCCTTTCTGGATGGGATGGCGGCTGCCGTGTTATGATTTCGTCCCCGGCCTCTTCACAAAAGTTGTCCCTTTTCACAAGACGGAGGCGGTGGCAACTATACGGTGGGAACTATACGACTGGAAAATATTCCCGCCATATAGTTGCTCGTTAAAGCTTCTGTTTGCCTCCCTTGCTTTCTTCCGAAAAGAGACTTGCTTTTTTTCGCCTGAGTATTGTGTTTCTGATGTTAAAACCTTATGTTGATGTTCAGAACCTGAAACACACATTAAAACCCAAGTTTTCTTTGCTACCGAAGTATTAGCATTAGGTAAAGCTAGAAAACGATCAAATCCATAAGAAAGCCATCAATAAAAACCATCAAAAATATGTCGAATCTTACAGCTATCAACTCCCCCAAGGTTAGCTATTGCACGCCCTCGAGTGACAACAAAATTAGGAAGAATAGTGGAGATTCGAGAATGAAATAAAAGAACTTACAAGCTCGAATTGGTGTCAAATTCTTTTCTTCATAATTGCTGCAATCTTAAACATGATCATACAAGTATTCACAAGATTGCACTGAGTCCACTTCCTAACCACATATATCTTGCTAGCAAATAAATCATATGCCCGAGTAAGTGTCAAAAGTTTAGCTAAGAAAGTGAAACAAATTATTTTGGTATCTCTCTTTGTTGAGAGGTGAAAACTTTTTGCTCTTGTTTCTTTAATCAATTAAGAGTACTCAAGTTGGCACCAAAAACATTCAATTTAAGAACAACTCATCTATTCCCACGTCAAAATTTCAAGACTCTCAAAGCACCTTTTTCCTTTCATTGTTTTTCAAAAACTTCAGCCCTTTCATAGAGAAATCATGCCACTGTTTTTAACTTGTTAATTGGGACTGTGTTGCGCACTCGTGACCATGCCAATAGATATCTGTTGAGCAATAGTGGGTCAGAGTATTACTACAACTTCGCTTGGAACGTGAAACCACGAGGAGACTTAATTTTTACCCGTCATAGCATTGCAGCTACTGACGCTTACATAACTCAATAGCTGAAATCAAGTGGTTTCCCACATGTAGATCGTTCGTTGGCCAGCGGAGTTAATAGTTCTCCATGGAGCACGACAGTGTTGTAATTACACACGTAAAGCAATATATTACGGTAATTATTAGAAAAAGCAGTGGCATAATCTCTACTACTTTGAAGCATCCATTTTATCAGACAATTTGTTATCGAGTCTATTTACATTAAGCTCAAATGGGGTTTAGTAGTTCTAAAATCAAATCCTTTGGGCTAAACATGGAGTCAAGTCATATTTTGGATGCTTTTTCTTGTTGTAAAAATGTTAGAAATATTTTTAACCAAGTTCATAGCTCAATCTTTCAAAGCTAAAAAGGAGACACTGGCAAAGGAATAGAATTTATAGGATAACAAGCTAAGTGGGGAGTGGCTCGAGTGCAAGCGAGTAAATAATTGTAGGGTCTTAAAATTGCAGAAAAGGTGATGAAAAGAATGTGAGACCTCCTCTTGCTTGCTTCCTTCTCGTACTTGAGTCGAACCCCCTCTATATTTTCCTATTGCCAAGTCACCTGAAATTGAGAAATCTCCGACAGAAACAAAGAAACAAATTTGCAATAAAGTTTACAACAAATAGTTTTGTGTTTTTGGTTTAGGAATGCAAACTGAAAGTAAACATGCAATTTTGAAGAACTAAAATAAATCAAAATAAAAATATGAATGCAAAGTTTGGAGTTTTTTAAACCTCCCCCAAGATTAGGTTGTTGCCAGGCTCAGTTGTTGCCGTCGTTCGGCAGCTGGTGCGGGTACTGCTGGTAGTATTCAGGGAAGTGGGTCATGAAGTGACTGAAGTTGGGAGATAAGGCACTAACATCCTCATTCACTCCTTGTAGCGTGTTGTAAATCTCCCCAACGCACTGGTTGAGCTGCTGAAATTCTTGATAGGGGACATAGTTGAACCCCTGCTGCTGATTGGGCCATGGGTCCCAGGATACCCCCTGTCGTTGTTGTTGTCCCTCCCAAGCAAGATTGTATTCCTGCTCCTACTCATGCTCATCCTCATCCTGCTGCTCTCCTTCTTCATCTTCTTCTTGATCAGGCTAGAATTCAGCCATGATCTCCACCACTTGATCCTTGGTGAGGATCCAGTTGTCCTTATCCACAATCATGAAGGCTTGTGGGCAGGGAAAACGGAACCTGATCAACCTGTGCATCATCAAGATAACAAAACTGATATGCTCGAAGCCTCTTGTCAGCTCGGGAAGCACTGAGGAAACCACAAGCAGTCATATATTTGACATCCAAAAGTTTGGAGTCGTCAACATGTTGCATCACCTTTATTTTTGTTGCTCTAGTAGCGAAGGTGCTGGAGGAGTAGAGCTGCAGGATTGGGGCTTTGCGGTGCATTGGGGAAGAGTGCCTTGGTGATCATGGCCATGTTCGCATTGGCCATGGAACCGACATCTCCTCTTCCCAACAGTTTATTGGCGAGGAACAAGGCATAGTAGCGAATTGTTGGATTCTGAATGGTGGACATATTCTTCTGGTAGAAGTCCCTGCCATCGTTAACAAAAATAATCTCCCAAGTTTCTCCACTTGAGAGCTATATAAATTTGTAATAGTTGACTCCCCACCATGAGGGAGGCCAAAAGCATTGCAAAATTGTTGGAAAGTTATTTCATATGGTTGTTGGTTTATGGTGAATTTTGCATGCACGCATTACCTTTCTACTTCTGGTCATCGTAGAAAGAGGTGAGGAACTCATAGGTGAGCTCGGTGTAAGTATTGTGGCCTGCGTAGGTGAGTAGTGATACCCCTACTTTTTCACACATGAGGTCGAAGTCCGCCCTCAACCCTGCCGCGGTGAGAAAGCTATCATCGGCCTAACGTGTGGGCATCACCCTCCTTGATGAAACCATGGCCAACTTGCTGTTGAGCTCGGCCCAAAGCCCTGAGCTCTCGCTACGTTGGCGCTTGCTCTTGGGAAAAATGGTACCAATTTTGTTCATCTTGATGCACTAATTTTTTTACCATGAAACCTTAGGCATATAGTTTCTACATGATATATGAACAATTCTACGTGGAAAAATTTAATCCTAACGTGAGAAATCAAAAGGAAAAACAAAATAAGCTTGAGTTCATCCACTAGATCAATGTGAGAGTTTCAACCATGGAATTCTAAAAATAAAGCATGGATATGGAGAGAAACATACCGGTCTGTTGATTTCCCAACTCAAATAAACGAAATCTGTGAAGAATCAAGAATTCTAGGTGGGTTTTGAGGGGTTTGGAGAGAGAATATGAGAGAAAAAGTGAGGAGGAGGAACCGTAGCCACCCCAGTGCGATTAAGTGGTCGCGTCTAACTATATGGCCACAACTATATTGGCGGGATAAGTAGTTCCTGCCGTATAGTTGCAGCGGCATCAACAATTAGGGTTTCTTTATGCCAGGTCACAGCTATACTGGTGCAACTATACGGCCGGATCAAAATGGTCCCACCGTATAGTTGGTCGTCAAACCTACTGGATCCTTGAGATAAATTTTCTGAAATATGCATCGATAACTATATGGCCAAACTATACGACCAGGATTTTTATTCCCGCCGTATAGTTGGTCATCAAACCTTCAGTATCCAGGAACAGAAATTTGACAAAGTCATCGATATCTATAAGGGCGCAACTATATGGCCGGATCAAAATGGCCCCGCCGTATAGTTGGTCGTTAAACCTTCTGTATCTAAGAAAGAAAATTTGTCGATGGGAAAGATATCTATATAGCCAGACTATACGGTCGGAATTTTTATTCCCGCCATATAGTTGGTCGTTAAACCTTTAGTAGACATCAAAAAATTTCTATTTCTTAGAAAATTATTTCTTATCCTGAAACTTAGCGAAACACCTTGTTTTTGACAGAAAGAACTGTAAAATTTGTCAACCAACAATAGCATGTATAGAGCAGGATTTTTAGTACAACCAAACTTCTTCTCCTCAACTGGAGATTCACTTCTTAATCTGGACAAAATGATTAAGCCAGTTTTTGTAGATAAAACTCAAAATTTTATTTTTATACTTATTCTATGCTTGTCCAATCGATATTTCTACTACTTTTTGACAGCTACATCTTCACGGGCGTGCTTCCGCAAGAATGTATGTGAAAAAGTTGTAGGAATGCGATGAACATTTTATTCTTTAATTTATTTAATTAATATGATGGGTTGACTCCAATTAAGCATTTTATTAAGAATGGTTGAATAATTCAACCCCTTCTCTGTTCTCAAATTCTGACCTTGGATTGCCCCTTATCAAAGGCACTTACCACATGAACTCGTTTTGCCGGTGGAATATATCTTTGTCCTGCTTCTAGCTTCTTTAGAAAGTACCGGATGATTTCAGCATCATAAACATTGAAGATTATTTTCCCCTCAACACAATCAACTGACGCTCCTGCAGTACTAAGGAAAGGTCTTCCAAGTATTATGGATAATTTTTCATTCTCTGGCATTTCAAGAATAATAGGGAATAACATGCTCATCTATTCTAAGTAGATCATCCTTAGTCATACCAATGGGTTGTTTAGTGGACTTGTCAGCCATCTATAAAGTGATAGTAGTAGGGGAATATTCCCCTAATCCTAACCTTTTATAGAGGGAATATGGCATTACACTAACTCCTACACCTAAATCACACAAGGCATTGTGAATATCTGTTTTGCCAATTGAGCATGAAATAGTTGGTATTCTGGGATCTCCCGATTTAGATAATAGCTTCCCATTAGCATGATAACTAGTCACCATGGCAACGGTTTTAGTTATTTCTTTCTACTAAGAATATCACGGAGGAATTTGGAATAGGTAGGAACTTTTATTGCATCCGCACATGGAATTTCTAGACGAAGATCACCACGTGCCTTTTTGAAAGTATCATAGATTACCTGATCCGGTGCTTTCTTTTTTTGACTGGGATAAGGAAGCTTTTGATCACCTTTCTTTTTCTCGTCTTTTACCTTTTGTGGGGGATCAAGCTCTTTTGTTGCTTTCTTTTGTTTCTTCTTATCGCTCTTCTTCTTTTCTACTACAACAACTTCATCTTCATTGCTTATCTCTTTTTCTTCTCTTGGATCAACTATCTTTGCATCAGAATCATAACGGTCATCATGTGCATCATTTTGTTCCTTTATAGTTTGATCTTGTGTTTCTTGAGAAGTTTCATCTTGAGGATCCACCAGTGTATCATCTTCTTGGCTTGCTTTGAGAAAGGATTGTTCCCCTTTCGATCTTTTTCAGCTTCATATGCCGGTGGTCTAATGGTCCTGTAACAACTGCACCTCCCCTTGTAAGAATGTTAGTAGAAACAGGAATATCTATATCATCTTGAAGAAATATTTGATAACCAGATGCTATTTGTTCACATTGGGTTTCAATCATACTAAGGTACTTGTGAAATAATTTTATTTCTTGGCCAATCTCATCACAATTTTCCGTGAGTTCCGCCAAAATCTTCTTATGTCTTTGAAATTGCTTATGCAAGTTATTATGATATTTTGCTTGTCGATGTTTTAATTCTTGAAAAACTTTTCTAGTTTCATCTTCTTAACTAAAAACTTGTAACAAGTCTACTATGTTTTCCTTAACAAGTTCAGAAGGAATACCTTTTTCTTTCATTGTTTTGCATACTTCAGGCATAAGATCAGGAGTTATACGAAGTATCCCTTTTTCCAGCTTAGTACCAAAATCAAGATTTTATATATAATCATTCTTAGCCCTAGTAGACATCAATTCCAAACATGCTTTAATAGTTAAAGTATTTATTGATCCTCCTGCTGAGGAGTCAAGCAACTCTCTGCATTGAGTATTAAGACCATGGTAAAATAAACAACAAATAGTTGATTCAGAATAGCCATGATTAGGAATACTATTGATCATTCCAAAGAATCTATCTCAGGCTTGCGGGTAGTTTTCTTCCACGTTCTGACTAAAGTTGCCTATATTCTTTCTAATTTCAGTTACCTTTTTGAAAGGATTAAACCTGTTTATGAATTTACCGATGTAGTTTTCCCAACATTTAATGTAATGACGAAGGAGAGAATATAACCAGTCTAGAGCCTTACCTTTAAGAGACTAACGAAATAATTTTAGATGAAAGAAGTCTCTTGGCAAACCTTTTGGTCCAAGTGATGTTATCACATCGTCGAACTCTCTAAGATGTCTTCCTGGGTCTTATTCTTCCCTTCCACTGAAAGCTTTTTCCTGCAAAATTTTAATAATCCCACCATCGAACCGATATTCTCTAACTCCAGAATTAGGAAATTCTATTGGTTGTTTAAGAAAATCAGAACTTGGAGCACTATATTCTCTGTGAGTTTTCTAAGTTTCTTGGGAGTTGTCCTATAAATGGACATGATTTCCATAAAATCACTCAGGTTTTCAACTTCAACATTATTTGATCTTAAAAGTTTTTCAATAATTTCCTCGTGCCTTTGAATAGGCATGCACTCAATATAATAGGTCCTACCAGAGTGTGTAGACCTTGTATCTCCTAGGGAGACCATTTTGTAGTAGTAACACCTGAAATATCAAGAGACAAACACTTAGCGCTTAGCTCCCCGGCAACGACGCTAGAAAATAGCTTGATGTCTACAAGTGCACAGATTGATTGTAGCTAGTTTCGAAGTATAGATATCAATCCCATAGGGAGCCCAAAGGTAAGTGTTCATGAATGAAGTCTCTGTCACACCCAAAGATGTCATAGGTCTTCGAGTGAATTGACTACAAGTGTGGAAATAAGAATGAAATTTGGATTAAATTGGATGTATTTAAATAAAACTAAAATGTAAATTTTAGAAATAAAAAGCATAAACGTAAAGAATGATTTGATTGTTTGTGGTTTTCTGCAGATGACAAAGAAGGCGTGGGGAGATACAGTTCATGGTGATAGTGTCTGTGCCAGGTCGACGAATGATGAGTGTAACAATTATAATCTTATAAGTATGTGTGTAGGCGAGCAACCCATAATTAGCCGGAACTCCTCTTGGTAGATTTCATCCCAACTTCAATAATCCTACTAGTATATTACCAAAACCATGGTCAGCCACTAGACGATTAAGATCCTTCAGGTCGCTTAGCAATTAAGCTCCTTGGATCAGACTAATGCATTAAGCACAGTGGTTCCTTGTGATCCTCGTGTCAAACTAGTTTCCTATTGATATCCCTGTGTCACTCGGGGGTCGCCGGTCTACTAGATAACAAGATCCTATCTATGTAGAACAAAGCATCTTGTTGTCTGGGCCCTTAATTGGACAACAAGCATTAGGCATCCCACAGATAATCAAGCACACATAATATAGTAAGTAAAATCAATCACAAACTAATGGAAAATATATGGAGGCACATCACATCTCACCAATCCCTTAGATCTCCCACACCCAAGGAACTTACTCACACATGAGAGAAGAAAGCATCATCGATATAATTAAATAAAGGGAGTTCTTCTCGATATTATCATGGAGATCCACAATAAGAATAGAAAAGTAATCCAACACAACTCAAGATAGGAAGAAACAATCTCAAACCCTAATCTTGCAAAGTGAAGATCTCTCTCTCTCTCTCTCAAGCACAAGTAATGGCTATGAGGGTGTGATGGCTAGGAGGTCAAAGATCGTGGAGCGAGATGAAGAACGTCTTCTCCTCCTTCTCCAGATCTCTTCTTTCTCCATTTTGGATGGGATGGTGGCTGCTGTGTTATGATTTTGTCCCTAGCCTCTTCACGAAAGTTGTCCCTTTTGATAATATGGAGGCGGCGACAACTATACGGCGGGAACTATACGGCCGGAAAATTATTCTCACCGTATAGTTGCTCGTTAAAGATTCTGTTTGCTTCCCTTCCTTGCTTCCAAAACGAGACTTGCTTGTTTTCGCCTGAATATTGTGTTTCTCATGTTAAAACCTTATGTTGATGTTCAGAACCTGAAACACACATTAAAAATCAAATTTTCTTCGCTACCGAAGTATTAGCGTTAGGTAAAGCTAGAAAATGATCAAACCTAGAAGAAAACCATCAATAAAAACCATCAAAATATGTCCTGCAAGGTTGAAGCCTAGCCACCACCAAACTCGCAGCCTAGCAGCATGCGCTAGCACGGACATGAAGTCGCCATCCTCATGTTCTCGAAGCTCTGTCACGAGGCCTGCATGATGGAGGCGAAGGTAAATCGAATCGGGATCTGTAGCACTGCGGCCCGGTGGGAGGGAACAACCTCCACCACAGTGGGTAGTCGACCAGACACAACAACTAAGCAAGCCAGTCCCAAATGGGTCCAACAAGCCCGTAAAGCCTCCTCAGAGGCAAACCAGTCCCACAGGGTCCGGTTGGGCCTAGATCAGGCCTACAAAGCTCACCGTCCTGCTGCAACTTACCAGCCACCAACACCATCATCTCCAGCTTCAAACTCACCATCACCGCCCCCTCAGGATGCATCGCCGTTGCCGCAAGCAGGACGACCCACTGCCACCCATATTGGGCCACCACCAACTCCTCACGGGCCACACCCGGCAGGGACTGCCATTGATGGCAGGGGAGGAGATGGGAGGGAGGTGGTGTGGAGGGGGTGGCGGATCCATTGCCCGTGCGGGGGAGAGGGGAGCCGCGGGTTTTTTTCTGGGCGACCTAGAGAAGTTTGGATGACGAGCTTCCCCAAATGACTTGAGTCTTTTCGCCAAACTCCATAAAAAACCCGGATTTTTTACGGTACCTACACTTACCAAAGTGAGCACCACTCTTTCTCCTTCCTCTGTGTCCTTGAGCTTCCATCTAATTCATTCAGCCAGACCATCCTTCTCTTGCGTGTCTAGACAAGCATACGGTAATCCGAGCACACCAAAAACATGCCCTTCCTCTCATAATGCCAAGCCCAAATGTCCTCTTGCCTCCGAGTGGTCAGCAGGATGTTCCTAGTCATGTCTTTGTCCATCGGTAAGAAAAAGGTCTCAAGTTTCTCCTTGTTCCATGTCGCAGCATTTGTGTTAATCATTTCACTAACTAGATTTTTTTTGAATGTTAAATGGGTCTAGAAGACCCTAGATGCTGCAATAAGTCACACGTGGAGGGCACAATATACAAGGAGGCCCCTAGCACTAAGCACTCTATCAAAACTAGACAAAACAGATAAGGGCCTCCTAAATATAGAAAACACCTCAGGGTTAGAAGATAAGATGCAAACAAGTCCCTGGGTGTCGCCTCCACCAATCTTCGGTGACCTCCAGCCCACGGGATCAGCGAGATCAAGGAAGTCTCTTGCTTGTGATGCTTCACTGACCGGAGAGGAAGCAAAGCCACCAGCCATCTTGCCATCGACGGGGACAAACCACTTGTTGAGGACGATATGTGGAGCTCCGACACGATGCTTTGAGAAAGGGCCTCCGATGCAGGTTGAATCCCCAGGTCGCCATTCAAC
The DNA here is from genome assembly GCA_910589775.1 of Avena eriantha. Taxonomy (NCBI): domain Eukaryota; kingdom Viridiplantae; phylum Streptophyta; class Magnoliopsida; order Poales; family Poaceae; genus Avena; species Avena eriantha. The sequence goes on from OU342740.1 coordinate 292,396,398, forward strand.
CAGAAAGGGCAGCGACCCAGCAGCATCAACGCCACTATCCGACCACTGCGATTGATCTCGCGATAGCAGCAAGCTGAGCATCGTCTTTAGCTTCCTGCTACCCTCCTTCTCTCCCTCACCGCCATGGCACGCCGAGAGAAGGGCGAAGAACTAGTTTCCGTCAATGCTACACAGCGAACCCCAAGCTTTATTCTTGATCTGTCGAAGCCCACCCCTTGTTGCAGGCTCCAACCATTGAAGCGTGAAGAAGGAGGGAGCCCGGCGACCTCCCGATGCCGCTCACACACGCCACCGAGTAACTCGGAGGCGCACCGTCTTGCAGCCGCCCACCAGGCTTCGACCGCCTCTCCCCGCCGCCACGGCCGGCCAGAGGAAGGACGGGACCTTGCTGCTTCTGCTGAAAGCAAGCACCCAAAGAGAGGCCATGGACTGACTGACGAAAAAAGCCCCCCATTCTTCCCCCTCCACCACGGCCGACCGAAGGAGGGGAGGACCTCCGAACAGCAGAGCATCCCCTAGTAAGGACCTTATTAAGAGGCTCCGATGACCTTCCTCCATCGGGCAAGGGAGAGGAGATCGCGCCATCGGAGGCCATGGCCCGGAGGGCATGCCGAAAACCTTGGCACCTCAATATGTGTGTCATCCTGTATGCGTGCCACTGGATGTAGGAGTCCTCACACAGAATCTAGTTTAAATACTAAAAAGGCTTACATTTTCGAATGGAGGTAGTACCAAATTTCAACCTCCTCTTAGGTTCCAATACGTCGGACCAACCCCTATTTTAAAGCATCCTTCCCATCACAAATTGAACACCATATCCTCGATGGATTTGCACCCAAATCAGCATTCAAAAGTCACTGTTAGGGAAGTACACTGCCTTTAGGATCTTAGCACTTAGCGAATTAGGCTCCTGCAGAATACGCCATGCTTGGTGAGCAAGAAGTGTTGGAAATATGCCCTAGAGGCATTCATGTATGATGATATTTCTCAAAGTATTCATAAAGTAATAAAGTTTTCCTTGTATGAACATCATATATATATCATTGAATTCGTGATTCAGTTGTGGAACTATATATTCATGATTGTTCATACTAGTTTGTCTTTGGTCATTGAGGTTGTGCTAGACACACAACTTAGACCAATGTGCAAGTCGGCTAATGACATGGTTCCACCTTTCATGGGCATGGTGATGCTATTCCGACTTACACGGAGTCAGCTAGAGAGTTGTGGATTGCCAACTTAAGGTGATCACATGCTCCGAGTTGTGGATTGCCAACTTAGGTTCTATCAAACTATTGTTCGTAAATAGGCAGTTATAATGGTAGAGTTCGGGTTGGTTGTGAATCAAGCTGCGTGATATGGATTACTAATGTCTGCAAGTGCACAAATCGATTGTATCTAGTTTCGAAGTATAGATATTGATCCCACAAGGAGCCCAAAGGTAAGTTTTTATGAATGAAGTCTCTGTCACACCCAAAGTTGTCACTGGTCTTCGAGTGAATCGACTACAAGTGTGGAAATAAGAATGAAATTTGAATTAAATTGGATGTATTTAAATAAAACTAAAATGTAAACTTCACAAATAAAAAGCATAAAAATAAAGAACGATTTGATTGTTTGTGGTTTTCTGCAGATGACAAAGAAGACGCGGGGAGATACAGTTCATGGTGATAGTGACTGTGATAGGTGGACGAATGACAAGTGTAACAATTATAATCTTATAAGTATGTGTGTAGGCGAGCAACCCATAATTAGCCGGAACTCCTCTTGGTAGATTTCATCCCAACTTCAATAATCCTACTAGTATATTACCAAAACCATGGTCAGCCACTAGACGATTAAGATCCTTCAGGTCGCTTAGCAATTAAGCTCCTTGGATCAGACTAATGCATTAAGCACAGTGGTTCCTTGTGATCCTCGTGTCAAACTAGTTTCCCATTGATATCCCCATGTCACTCGGGGGTAGCCGGTCTGCTAGCAAACAAGATCCTATCTATGTAGAACAAAGAATCATGTTGTCTGGGCCCTTAATTGGACAACAAGCATTAGGCATCCCACGGATAATCAAGCACACATAATATAGTAATTAAAATCAATCACAAACTAATGGAAAATATATGGAGGCACATCACATCTCACTAATCCCTTACATCTCCCATGCCCAAGGATCTTACTCACACATGAGAGAATAAAGCATCATTGATATAATTTGATAAAGGGAGTTCTTCTCGGTATTACTGTGGAGATACACAATAAGAATAGAAAAGTAATCCAACACAACTCAACATAGGAAGAAACAATCTCAAACCCTAATCTTGCAAAGTGAAGATCTCTCTCTCTCTCTCTCAAGTACAAGTAATTGCTATGAGGGCGTGATGGGTAGGAGGTCCAAGATCGTGGAGTGAGATGAAGAACGTCTTCTCCTCCTTCTCCAGATCTCTTCTTTCTCCTTTCTGGATGGTATGACAGATGTTATGTTATGATTTTGTCCCTTGCCTCTTCAGGAAAGTTGTGCCTTTTGACAAGAGGGAGGTGGCGGCAACTATACGGCGGGAACTATACGGCCAGAAAAATATTCCTGCCGTATAGTTGCTCGTTAAAGGTTTTGTTTGCCTCCCTTGCTTGCTTCCAAAAAGAGACTTGGTTGTTTTCGCCTGAATATTGTGTTTCTCATGTTAAAACCTTCTGTGGATGTTCAGAACCTGAAACACACATTAAAAACCAAGTTTTCTTTGCTACCGAAGTATTAGAGTTAGGTAAAGCTAGAAAAGGATCAAATCCATAAGAAAACCATCAATAAAAAACATCAAAACTATGTCGAATCTCACAACTATCAATTACCAATATGGGATTTGCCCTCCGTAATGGAGTGGTATTCTTTGTTCCCTCTCGTGTGATATGATTCAGAAGCATGGTCATGCACTACTTAGTTAAGCATTAACTGAGGAGTCAGACTAAGTGTTAGTCGAGTGAATCACATATCACGGAACGATAAGAGAGTTAAGCTATTAAATGGATGGAAACTACTCGCCTATATCTTGACAAGGTATATCGTGTGACAAAGGGACTTGGAAAAAAGTCACATTGAAGTTTCGTCTTCTGATTTTATGGTACTTGGGAGTTGGCACATCTTGCTAGAGGCTCCTACATGTATCCGTTACCGTCTATCGACATGAGACCGAGTGTTCATGGGAGCTAGTTAGACTCAAAGATATCAAGGGATACTTGGAGTAGTAGCTCATGTCGTGTCCAGGTGTACGTGAACCTACATGGTCACACACTTAAGGGATAGGAGCCCATGTGGATTAGATCCATGTGGAGATTGAGATATGGCCTATATGGGCCTCAAGCATTGAGCCCATCTAGGAGGGTATATAAGTGGAGTGATAAGGGATAGTCCCGGACCAAGCCGTCACTTTCTCCACTCCCATTTTGGGCTAGACAGGATCTAGCAATACTCTGCCCGGAGCTCCTTCGTATACGTGTGGATACCGGTAGAGGCATCGCACGTGCGGCGCTAGAGACAGAGAAACTCGTGGGGATCCAGCGAATGAGTTCATGAGATTGTTTGGCAATGCTTCGATGCGCTACATCAAGTTCCGCATGTGTGCATCTAGCGGTTATCTCGTGGCCTATCACCTGAGCTAGATCTTAGGTGTTCCGCGTAGGGTAAAAAGTTTTGTTTATCTCTGTGTGGCCCAACAAGAAGGGCTAGATTAAGTTCTCCCCGGTTCGAACCGCCCTTCTCTCTCCCTTATCCAACCGCCCCTTGAGAGAATCCTTTTGCGCCTTGGCTTCTCTCCCCTCATCTCTGACGTCCTCGTCGGCCGGAGAGGAGGGGGAGAGGATGTCAGCCCTCTCTTGTAAATATGAGTTGTAGGTGGTGTGCCCTTGTGGTGCTTGACCTCGTGCTGGTGATGGCTACGAAATATAGCCATTTACATCCATATTTATACTGGATATTATTCATATTTTTGATGAAATATCTCTCTAAACCCTACCACTATTGCCTAATGATCAAAGGGGTATGCAATCCTTTATTTCGATTTTTCCCTACGCAGATAATGACATTTGATGATGGGAATCACAACATTAAAGTCAAAGATACGAGATTTCCAACAACCCAAAGAAACTAGGGGTCGTAAAGTGGAGACAGATGCTTTAATGACCAACTATACGGTGGGAATAAAATTCCAGCCGTATAGTTCCGGTCGTATAGTTTCCATCGACACCGTTAGTTCAAATAGAACAATTTTTGTGAAGGTACCCCTAAAAAAAGAGGCTTCAGGCAACGAGAAATAGGCTCTCGCTAGATCCCTAGTAGCCCCCAGAAACCTGCATCCACCATACCAAAGAGCCGCCGGAGGAATAGACTTAGATCTAATCTCCAAATCCTTCTCCACCACCATAGCCATATTGCACCACTTGTAATAGTAGATCTCATCTTCGATTGGAGACATTGTAAGACTATTTGATATCAATATCATGATTTTCATTGCAATGTTTATGATTGTTGATTTCATCTGTATGCGTGAGTAATTCTCCTTAGGCTAAGGGCTTCGGCCTAGCCATGTAGCTTTTGTGCATGTTATTTATCATAGATGGGATCATGTATTAGTTTGTATGACATGATGATTATTGTATCCTCTCTTGCCTCAATCCAAGGACTTGTTAGGTACCCAAGACCCCAGGATTGAGCCAGGTATAGGGAGTATGAGTAATGACTATTCTGCAGGTTGGGAACCCCAGTGATAGAAGGGGTAGTACGGCTATATGTGAGGGATTTACTTGGGATTAACAGTGACGTCACTATGCATATCATTAGTTCTCTTTCTTCTATGGATGAGACTAGTAGGTTATTGCTATAAGCGGTTGTGGAGGCAATAGCAATTATGGATGCACTGCCCACATATAATTATCTTCCTCTAACAATTACATGCATACTTTATTATTATCTTTTATTCCCATCAGATGTTTTGCATAGCTACATGTGAAACCGAAAGCCCTAGGCCCTCTCTCTCCATCATTGACAATGACAAAAGACAGCAAACTATTGGTCCGTGTTGGGGGGATACCCCCGGGTAGGGTCACGCCGGGGTATAGAGGCCGAGTTAGCCGAGGTACGGCAAGGTCAAAGCAAGTTATGGCCGAGTCACCTCAAGGCAGGCCGACTTACGGAGTAACCCGGACCGGAGGATGTCCACCTAACTAAGTCCCGGCCGACGTATGTCGTATGCTGGCAGGCATTTTGTAACTTGTATGCAGGTACCCGCGGGGCCGGATTAACCAGGCATGATCCAAGTTATATCAGGCTTGCAAGAGAAGGAAGCTATCTCGTTGGTCAAAAGGTGGGCACTATACGCTAGAGCATGAGCGAAGTGGATAGAGGGAAGGACCACTGAGGCATGGCCGACAAGAGTGACGCAGCCTGTGTTGGATGATGCTGGCGCTGCAGAGGCTTACGTAGCCTCTGCATGGCTTACGATGGCAAAAGATGACCCGGTCGGTTTGCTATTTTGGGAAGAAGCATATTCCCAGGAATATGCTTCCACGTATGCCCTAATGGGAACCCTAGCTTCCCCTATATAAGGACTGCCAGGGCCTCTATAGAAGGGGTTGGTTGGCATTTGAGTAGTTGGTTCCTTGGAGACAGGTGGTGGCGAGAGTAAGAGAGCTTCTTCTTCCTCCTCTCCCTAATACAGCTCAAGGAGCATATGTAACCTTGCGAACTTGGTGAATACAAAGCATCTGTGTGTGGAATCACCACACTATCCCTCCCTGGATTCCTCTAGTGCATATTGGCCCCACCTTTAGCCTATCCATGGCATCTGCCGTGACACCACCATGACAGTTGGCACCCACCGTGGGGCTAGCGACGCTAGCAGTAGTGAAGATCCGGATGGGAAGCATCATCGGCAACGGTAAGCACATCGTCTCCGGGCTCGTTCAGCGCTGGACTACGTCAGCGACAATGCTGGTTGTTTCGGCAAGCGACCTCCACCGCGCAACGGCGTCTTCGTCAAGCTTGGCGCTCACAAGATCTACATCGGCATCGATGTGTCATGCGTTCACCCACGGCACATCATCGAAGGGGGCGAGCCACCCCTTAGCGCGGTTTACGGGGCGCGTATCACTCGCTCCCCAGACCGCGCCGATTTGATGATGACGGCGCCTGGCACTGGCGCGAGCAAGGATCCGGCACCAGATCCGAAGGTAACACCCAAAGCACCAAGGAAAAGTAGAGGTCCTCCGCTAGAGAGACCAGAAAATGTGCTGCAGCAGGCAATAGATAGCTTGGCAAGCCCCATAGCACCTGTGGTAGATCCGGCTCAGGCACAGGCCGAGTTATAAGAAACTAGGCAGAAAATACTAGAGGGCGCGAAAAAGATAGCTGCAGCTCAGCAGTCGTTGAACATGACGCTGCGTGAGTATGCAAGAGCAAATAAGGTAGATGCTATAAAAGAAAGGGAGAAACATCATCAGTGAAATGAACAAAGAGGGTGACACTAGAGTTGAGGAATCAGAGAACCCTTTGTCAATGGGGCTGCCGAAGTATAGCACTCCGGCAAAGAACCTCAGAGCAGCAGATGCAGCTGCATCCGAGTTGGAGGGTTTGACGGGTGAAGCCGTCAGAGACAGCAGGAGAGGGTCAACAAGTTAGTTCGGATCACTAACAGACAGAATGAGGAGTTGCTCAGGGCTAACCCAGAAAGAGCAGTGGGAAACCCGGAGAAATCTGCTGGAGCTGCATCATCCCCTCATGATGGTCCTAGGAGAGAGGAGGTGGTAACCTCGGCAAGGAGAAACAAGCAGATAGTCCCGTATGACCCGGCAAGGGCAGGGAAAGGAAAAGCAGTGCAGGGAAATGAGGATCGGCGAAGTGTCAGCCGAGGTGAAGCTAGCCGAGGTAACCGTGACCAAGGCAATGCCGGTCAGAGAAACGTCGTCAACGACAATGCCGGACATCGTAACTCGGCGGGTGCAGGGCAAAACCTACCTCAGCAACAGCAGCAGCGGAGTGTACCTCGGCAAGAGCAGAATGCCAGCCAAGGTATGCGGCAAAATTGCGACAAGAGCAAGACAGATACAATGACGGTGATTCGTAAATGGTGAACACAGGATACCCTACGTCGGATTATCATGTGATAGGATCAAGGTTGGGAAGCAGGAACTTGATGCCATATGATGCCAGGTTAAAGCTGGATCGGCTTTATAGGTCAGAGCAAATTGAATGTCAAGGTCCTCCGGGTCCAGCATGCTTTGGGCCCCGGATCATGAAAGAACCTTTGGTACCTAACTTCCAGTTACCCAGAGGCACGAAAACATATGATGGCAGCACCAAGCCGGAGGATTGGTTGATCAATTACGCAACAGCAGTGAAAATTGCCACATGCAATATGAGATGGGCAGTGAGATATGTACCTCAAATGCTGGAGGGGACAGCGAGGGTATGGTTAAACAATTTACCACCCGGAAGTATCAACTGCTAGATTGATTTTGAGGAAATGTTTGTTAGTAACTTCTCGAGCACGCATCAGAGGCCGAATAGGCCACAGACCCTAGCAATGTGCAAGAAAAGACCAAATGAAACAGACCGGGAGTTCCTAACCCGTTAGTGCACCGTGAGAAACTCGTGTGAAGGTGTGATTGAGTCTCATGCCATAGCATGGTTTGCACAAGGGTGCAGATATGCAAGCATGTTGTGGCCAAGGTTGTAAAGGGATATGCCAACTACACTGGCGAAGACGATCCGGATTGCTGATTCATATGCTTTGGGTGATCTGACTCAACCCCGGCTTATGGCAAACGAGTCAAGTGAGGAGTACTACCAGCAAGATGGAGCCGGATCATCCCGGCGAAATGATTACCGGGGTAAGAGAAGAGATGATAGACCGGATTACCGTTACAGTTCATAACAAGTTGCTGCGGTAAACCAAGATCAACCCGGAGTAGGGAGTAATCAGTGTCAGAAAACTAGAGGGCAACAATGGACTTCGAGAAATGATGGCAAGAAAACTTGGACGCCCGAATAAAAGAGACAGTGGCAAGAAAAGAAAGACCGGCCAAGGTATACATATGAGGCAATGCTGGATCAGCCGTGCAAATTTCACACGCCAAATCCGAGTAACCCGGCGGGTCATACGACTCGGCAATGCGAGTGGATGAGGAAGATAGAACAAAGTGGTTTGGGGAATGCTCAGGCACCTCGGAACGATCAGCCTTGGCATGTGTTACCCCAGCAACAATTTCTCCTCGGAGCGAACACGCAACAGTTAATGTTGCCACCACCTCCGCCGAGGTATGAGAACCATGAGAGAAGGGATGCAGTGCATCAGGTGGAAAATCAGCATCAGCTAGATCAAAGATATCCCGACAATGAGGGGAGAAACGAATACAGAGAGCATCACCAGAGTTACTGTGTGTTTACCACGGAGCAAATGGATAGAAAGAGCTTGCAACACCGACATATGGAGGTGAATGCAGTTATGCCAGCGGTGACGAGGTATATGCCTTGGTCGGATCAGGAAATTACCTGGAGTATCAAAAACCATCCCAAGCTCATGCCAAGTCCTGGTTCGTATGCACTAGTGCTGGACCCAACGTTCATTGGGCCAAATATCAATGTGAGATTCTCAAAGGTACTTATCGATAATGGCAGCGGCATTAATATCATGTATGTGGATACAATGCGCAAGTTGAGTATCTCGGAGAACATTCTCCAAGCTACAAGGACAACCTTCCATGGCATTGTGCCAGGCATTTCCCGTGAACCCATTGGCAAGGTCCGGGTTGACGTGTTATTCGGCACGAGAGATAACTACCGAACTGAGAATCTGGAGTTTGAGGTTGTGAACTTAGAAAGCGCATATCACGCGTTACTCGGTAGGCCAGCCCTGAACAAATTCATGGCAAATACTCACATCAGTTACTTGAAGATGAAACTGCTTGGGCCAAATGGGGTAATTACCATAGCTGGGGACTTCCGACGTTCCATTGACTGTGTGTCAGCCGGGTCTAACCTAGCCGATCACTTGTGATTGCACAAGAAAAAAGAAAGATCCAGGAGGTAGCAGCATTGGCTCAGTCCGCGCAGCAGTATATGCCGGCGTTCAGTAACCCGCATGGAAGTGTCTCATTTCAAGCAACGAAGGATACAGAGAAAGTACCTGTGGATGATCTGTTCCTAGAGCGCACCGTAACAATTGGTACCGGATTAACTGATAAATAGGAAAGCGAGCTCGTCAACTTCCTCCGTGAGAATCGGGACATCTTTGCTTGGTCCATACAGGACTTGCAAGGTGTTCCGAGGGAGTTGGCCGAGCACTCTTTCAGTGTGAGACCCGGAGCAAAGCCGGTGAAGCAACCTCTCCGCCGCTTCGCCAAAGATAGGAGAAAAGTCATTGGAGATGAGATAGCACGGCTCCTCGCAGCTGGGTTCATCATGGAAGTGCTTTACCCGGATTGGCTATCTAATCCGGTGCTTGTGGAAAAGAAGAAAGATGATCCGAATGTGGTAGTGGTTTGGTGTATGTGCATCGATTACACGAACCTGAATAAGGCGTGCCCAAAAGATCCATTCCCACTGCCAAGGATAGATCAGGTCATAGATTCTACTGCTGGGTGTGAACAGTTGTCATTCATAGACGCATATTCTGGTTTCCACCAGATACCTCTGAACCCGAATGATCAAATAAAGACTGTGTTTATTACCCCGTACGGGGCTTATTGCTATCTCACCATGCCTTTTGGTTTACGTAATGCAGGGGAAACATACCAAAGATGTATGCAAAAATGTTTACATGATCAAATTGGTCGAAATGTGCAAGTGTATGTAGATGATGTGGTAATAAAAACCAAGGAAAGCAAAACGCTCCTTGATGATATCAGGGAAACATTCGCGAACTTAAGGAGGTTCCGAATGAAGCTTAACCCGGAGAAATGTACCTTTGGTGTCCCGGCGAGAAAATTACTCGGATTTCTTGTCTCTAGCCGAGGTATCGAAGTTAACCCAACTAAAATCCGGGCCATTGAGCGAATTGAATTGCCGAAGTGTCTTAACAACGTCCAGAAGTTCACTGGTTGCCTGGAATCCTTAAGTTGGTTTGCATGTCGGTTGGGAGAAAAGGCACTGCCTCTCTATCAACTAATGAAAAAGTCGGACAAGTTCATATGGACGCCGCAGGCCAATGAAGCCTTGATCCAATTAAATAAAATGTTAGCCACTACACCAGTGTTAGCCTCTCAACTATCAAAAGAGCCAATGTTGCTCTACATAGCCACAACTAACCGAGTTGTAAGTGCAGTAATTGTGAGCGCGACGAGGAGGGTAAGTCAGTGCAAAGGCCAGTATATTATCTGAGCGAGGTATTATCAGCTTCAAAGCAAAACTATCCTCACTATCAGAAGATGGCATATGGTGTGTATATGGCAGCTAAGAAGCTAAAGCACTATTTTGAACAGCACCCCATCAAAGTAATATGTGAAGCCCCCATATCTGAGATAATGAGCAATAAGGATGCAAGTGGCCAGATTGCAAAATGGGAAATTGAGCTAGCCCCTTATGCTCCACTGTAACTACCTCGGTGAACTACGCTCTAAGTTGCATGCCTGGATGAGCGAAAGTGGTTAAAATAGTACGGTGGGGGCCCAGGGGCCACCCACAGGTAGACCCATCGGCCGTCCTAACCACTTCCAGAACATCGGGACAAGAACGAGTGGCGTAGTCGGCAGGCGAAGGGATCAACTACATACACAAGTGAGTATGTATGCAAGCCACCATACAACTGTTCTCAGAGCCATACCATCTAAAAAAATAGAAATAAATTGCAACGCCATACGGCAAGATCCAAATATCCTAGATAGAGATAATAGTTTAGGATAGCTCCTCATACATCAAACATTAGAGTGTCAGGCGGAAGCGGAAAACAAGATCCGAGTACGGATAAGAAGCAAATCGGCATAAGATGCCACATAAATAAACACATACCGCCCACAGATCTCACGGATCCCCATCCTCGGAATCTCTACACCGCGTGATCGTTGCCAACATCATCCATCTCCTCCACCCAGTATCCATCTTGCGAGTACACATGTTCATCTGAATCAAATAACTTATCGTGTGAGACCCTAGGGTTACTCAGCAAGTCTTTATGCCTCTAAAGGGGACATATACCTGGGGTGACACAATTGCAGCAAAAGATAATAACTAACAAGCCTATAGATACTCGCTAACCATCCGCCTAACCAAAGATAGACGGATGTCTGTTAATTAGTAACAACAGTTATAACAATATAATTAACAAATCCATCATCCTTCTCGCTTACCAACGAGAAAGCGGACGAACAACCCCTCCGTTGGCAGTTTTATTAACCATTCCATGCGTATTGCACTATTTACTAGTCAGGTATTTAGTCAGATTAAAAGCGGTACTTTAGTTATACTTGTCTATGATCGAGAAACTGTGCTCCAAGTCGTCCATAACCGCAGACATGGCTTTCAGAAAGATTTACCCTGTAGGGGTGCACAAATAGCAACACACACTCGATCAACCTCAGAAAAACCAACTCAAAACCCAACGAGGCATTCACGACAAAGCGATCACAAGATTCAGAAATATTTCAGGGGGCCACCCCATTAAGCTACCCGCAACGAAGTTGGCCGGCTCCGAGACGGACCCAAGGTTTGCGTCAATGGCTATAAACGACTAGGAACCCGAAAATGTGAATGGGCTTGTCGATACCGTGAAAACATTCCGCATCCAAAACAGTACAGGCACTCCACGCACAATCTCAAATAAACAGTAAAGCATGGAATAAGTATAGGATAGTAACAAAGCCCCAACTACTTTGTGGCCCCAAGAAATAGAAATGAATCAAGCTCTAGCTCAGGGGGGTCCATAAGGCCTCCCGGATGTGGATAGTGCGAATAACAAGGAACAGGAGTCAAGTACTCGGGGTCCTACGGGTCATAAGTGAGCATGAAAAACCAAATAGCAGATATTGCTCACCGGTGCCTCTTTTATTAGTTATCCCATTACTACTCAGGTTAAGTTGTTTAGATACCTCGTTATCCATCAGACTCTCACATACCCTACACATGCTGTTCTACGACTTGCATGGCTCAAACAACTCCTGTAGTAATGGCTCATGGGATGGAGGAACAAGCTTCGGTGGGGTTTAAAAGTAAAGGCTATGCAGTACTTGGGATTCAATTTAATGCAATCGCGACTCAATGATGCAAGAATAAGATAGAGGTAATAGGTACTATATGTATGCAAGCATGTGGTAGTGCTTGCCTGGTAGCTCAGTTGAAGCGAGAGATGGATCTGGGTAGAACTCCTGTGATTCCTGATAATTCTCATGTTGGGCATCTATTCAAAGAAGAACCAAACAAACAAGGGCCAACATAAATAAAGTGCACAATCATACGAATTAAAATGTGACAAGCAAACAAGCATGCCATGATGAATGATGCACAATTTACATGGCAATAATGTAGCATGGCATGGTGAGGTGTGGGGTACAAGAATAAAGCATTTTATTATTTATGTGGTCAAGTTTTATTGTCATAAACAGTTCTGATTTTTAATAATGACATGATGCATGCTTCAATTCGTAACAAGGAATGCATATTTAGAACGGGCTCGTCGCGCTGATCGATTTGGACATATTATTTGACAAATTTGGAGTTATAAAACTAAAGTTATTATTTAATTAAGGAAAAGGGCATTTTATTGTAATTGTAACCATCTTGAAAATTTAAAGTGGTCAAACAACATTTTGAATAGCATATTTGAGTTCCTCACATTTTTCTGATTCAAAAACATGTATCATTTGTATTATTTGGAATTATAATTCAAAAGTTATTAAACACAGATTTGAAATCATATTTAAATCATTTCTGAAAATGTTTTAATTAAAACAAAAAACTGCCAGACTTTTTCTACTCAGCCACAGCTAGCCTTAGACGCTGACGGGTGGGACTGAGCTGAGCTGGGCGAACTGCGTGGCGAAAACCCTTTTGCACCGCGAGCTTAGCTAGCCAAGGCGACTGCCAGGTGGGGCCAGCGGCACGCGGGTCCACCGCGCGTGTGCGCCAGCCGGGGCTGGACACGTGGCGGATCCGGGGGACTGCGGGATGAGGGCTAGGTCTTTCGGGAGCCTTTCTATAAAACTTCCACTGCGGCTGGCAGGCGGGGCCGTAAGGAGCGCGGGTTTAGCTGGCAAAAAGGGTGGGGGTTTTCTGGAAAAGTACCACGCGGTACTGTTTCTCTTCTTTGACGAATCTGACGGAATGACAGAGAACGTGAGCGGCGCGGTGGGGGCTCGAACCCGCGACGCGGTGCGTGCGCGCAGGTGGCGGTGACCACCGGAGCTGGCTGGTATTGTTGGAGGAAAAGGGGAACGAGGCTAGGTAAGTTAGCACGGCGCGCAGTAGGCAGATGCACATGCACATGCGTGCACAGAGAGCGTTCGGCCCGTGGTCCGGCGAGGCCAGGAAACGACGGCGAGAAAGGGGATGTCTAGGAGGAAGGGTGGCTCACCGCGGGGCTGCCGGAGGGGTTGGATTGGCCGGGGACGCAGCGGTTCACCGGCGATGCAGACGTCCCGCCGGAGCAAGGGTTTCGGCGTCGTCGGCGTGCAGCGCGTTGCAGGGGCTGTCTCCTCCTCGTCTGCGGGCACGGGAGCGACGCAGAGGCTCGCCTCGTTCTTCCCCGACACCAACACACCCGCCCGCCGCCGTGTTTTGTTGAGGTAGGGTGGAGGCTGACGTGGTTCGCGGGGGCTGGAAGAGAGAGGTGGTGCCGTGGTAGGTGGAGAAGGAGAGGGGAAGGCAGGGCCCTGGGTGGATCTGGGCGAAGCCAGGCAGCGAAGAGGGAGTAGGTAGGGATGAGAGGAGAGAGGGGAATGTCGTGGGGAGGCTCGGGGTGGAAAAGGTGGCTTCGGCCAGTTTTCTTCTCCTCCTCCTCACATGCTCGTCGTGGAAGGGCCAGGCAGGGGCATGGGCGGCTGCAACTGGGCCAGGGCGCTAGGTGGCTCGGGTATGGGACCGGCTGGCAAAGAGAAAGAGAGAGGAGAGTACCGAGAGGAAAAAGGGGTCGGGTAGGGTTTAGGTTAAAAGGGGCATGGGGCTCGGCATGGGGTGGTTAGCTAGGTTAGATATCGAGCCAGGGGTAGATTAGGGCTGGGGTGGTGGCTCGGGTTAGAGAGAAAGGGAGATGGGGCTTAGGGTTTTGAGAGAGAGATTAGAGAGAGAGGGTTAGGGTTTAGGTTAAGGTGGGATGTAATGGTGGTTAGGGTTTGAGCAAGTACAAGACAAGATCAAGCAAGGGTGTGTGAAGGCAAGGAGAGTGAGATGAGAGAAGAGGTGGTGAGGGTTTTAACATGATCAAAAGCAAGATCAAGCAAAAAGGTGAAAGGAGATGTGGTGAGGGTGAGATGGAAGTGAGTGATGAGGTAAGTGATGCACATGGCAAGGAACAAAGATCAAGATGAGGATGATTGAGTAATAGAGAAAGGAAAACTCCCAAAAGAAAGGATTCACTCAAAACCAAAGAAAACCAAAGGAGAAAAGATGGGGATGCTTGTTGCATGGCCCATGCATGAGCATTAAATGCCATGTCTACTCTTGTGAAAACAAAATAATAATCATGGCATTTATACACATGCATTCAAAAATATGGAGTAAGGCCAAGCTAAAGGAAAAATAGAAGGAGGTTCCATGGGGAGTAGATGGAGATGATCATATTTGAATATAATTTGGACTTGCTAGTGTGTATGTTCCACTAGATGTTTAATAGTCTCAAAAATATTCCAACATGAGCATACATTCATAATAATCCATATGGAAGCTAGAAAAAGGGGTTACACTCACAAAGCATGCAAAGGTGGCTCCACATATCAATAATAATAATGTGAAAACAACATGATGCTAGTGTGAGGGCATGAGGAAAATAGAAGTGGATCCATCCCAACCCACATGAGCTAGATTTAAATGCCAAAGGAAAAGTGTAAAAGCTCATGGATAATTAGGATGGTGGAATTGTAAGGTGGTGACAAGGAAAAGGTGGTGAAGGGGAATAAAAGATATGCCCCCAACTCAACTTGGGCATCAAGCATTTATCAAGAACCAAATACAATATATCAAGAGGCAACTACAATTAATAATGCATATGAGATAAGAACCAAAAGAAAAGGGTTTTATATGATGCTCAAATGCAATGTGGCATGATGACATGAGCATGATATAATTATGATGCAACAATTATATGTAGGAAGTAGCAATTATATTACTAGACCATGTAGCATTACATATGTTAGGCAGATGGGATGCTACAACTCTTCCCCACTAAACAGGAATCTCGCCCCGAGATTCTAGGAAGAAGAAGAAGACACGAAGAGGGTAGGATACTTGTCACGGAGCTCATCCTCGCGTTCCCAAGTGGCTTCATCAATGGAATGGTGCGACCACTGCACCTTGCAGAACTTGATGGACTTGTTACGAGTCCTTCTTTCTACGACTTCTAGAATTTTTGTGGGGTGTTCTTGATAAGACAAGTCTTCTTGGAGATTGATGAGTTCATGGTCCACGGTCCTGCCGGGATCCTTGAAGCACTTCTTGAGTTGAGATATATGGAAAACATCATGGACCTTGAGTTTTTCAGGGAGCTCAAGAGCATAAGCAACTTCTCCTCTTCGTCCACGAACTTTGAAAGGACCGATGTATCTAGGAGCCAGCTTTCCTTTGATACCAAAGCGGTGCGTGCCTCTCATGGGAGTGACATGAAGGTAAACGAGATCACCAGAGACATACTCCATGTCCGTGTGCTTTCTGTCGTAGTTGCTCTTCTGGCGACTTTGAGAAACCTTCAGATTTCAAGAATGATGTGAACCTTCTTCTCTGCTTGAGTTACAATGTTGGGGCCAAACAATGTTCTTTCACCTGCGCCCGACCAACCAATCGGAGTTCTGCATTTGCGCCCATAGAGAACCTCAAATGGTGCCATCTTTAGACTTTTCTGGAAGCTGTTGTTGTAAGAGAATTCAGCATAAGGAAGGCATTCTTCCCACTTCGTGCCGAAAGAGATAACGCAAGCACGGAGCATATCTTCTAGAATCTGATTGATCCTTTCAACTTGTCCTTGCGACTGAGGGTGGTAAGCTGTGCTGAAGTTTAATTTTGTTCCCAAAGCATTTTGGAAACTTCCCCAGAACTTGGAAGTGAAGATGCTTCCACGGTCTGAACTGATCTCAAGAGGAACCCCATACAGAGAGACAATTCTGTTGATATAGAGCTCAGCCAACTGAATTGCAGAAATTGTTTCCTTGACGGGAAAGAAGTGAGCCACTTTAGAAAGCCTGTCGATGACAACAAAGATTGCATTGTTGCCCTTCTGCGACCTTGGAAAACCAGTTATGAAGTCCATCTCTACTTTCTCCCATTTCCGTTCCGGAGGCTTCAAAGGCTGTAGAAGACCGGAAGGTTTCTAATGAACAGCTTTAACTCTGCGGCAGACATCACACTCCGAGACATACTTGGCACAACATTGTTTCAACCCAGGCCACCAATATTGTGTTTTCAAGTCCATGTACATCTTAGTGCTGCCAGGGTGGATAGAAAGAACATAATCATGCGCCTCCTTAAGAACTTGCTCTCTTAACCCCGGGTAGTTCGGAACAAACATCCGGTGTTCAAAGAAAAGAGCGCCCTGGTCGTCGACGTGGAAGGACTCATACTTCGGAAGCTGGATGTTGGAAATGATCTTTTTAGTGTAAGGATCCCCAAGTTAAATGGAGCGAACTTTTTCTTCCAAGAGAGGTGTTGCCAGAAGGTTCAGAAGATACCCTTGATCCACAATTTCAAGGTTGAGCTTCCGGAATTCCTCACACAAGAGAGGCTGTTGTTCCTCCACCATGAGGTTGCTGACATAAGCTTTTCGGCTGGGAGCATCGGCCATGACATTAGCTTTGCCAGGAGTGTAGTTGATGGTCAAATCGAAATCATTAATTGCTTCAATCCACCTCCTCTGACGAAGGTTGAGATCAGGCTGTGAGAAGATATACTTCAGACTCTTGTGATCAGAAAAGATCTCACAACGGTTGCCAAGCAAGTAGTGCCTCCATACTTTCAAAGCAAAGACAACTGCTGCGAGTTCGAGGTCATGTGTAGGATAGTTGATCTCATGCGTCTTCAACTATCGAGAGGCATAAGCAACAACTTGTTTTTCTTGCATAAGGACCGCACCCAATCCTTGCAATGAGGCGTCATAGAATATCTGGAAAGGCTTTGATGTATCTGGAGGAATCAAGACTGGTGTGGAAGTGAGCTTCTCTTTGAGTGTTTCAAAGCTTGCTTGACATGCAGGAGACCAAAGGTATTTCTTGCCTTTCTTGAGGAGATCGGTAAGAGGCTTCGCAATCTTCGAGAAGTTCTGAACGAAGCGACGACAGTAACTAGCCAAACCAAGAAAACTCCGGACTTCTTTGACATTTTTGGGTGGAAGCCAGTCAACAATTGTCTTAACAGTGTCTGGGTTGACGGCAATGCCCTTGGCAGAGATGACGTGACCAAGGTAGGTGACTTCAGGCAGCCAGAACTCACACTTGGAGAACTTTGCATATAGGCGGTTCTCACGAAGCTTGTTTAGGACACACCGAAGGTGTTCTTCATGTTCTTCCTTTGACTTAGAATAGACTAGGATGTCATCCAGATAGACCATAATGAACTTATCAAGATACTCCATGAAAACCGAGTTCATAAGCCTCGAGAAGGTGGCAGGTGCATTGGTGAGACCGAAAGACATGACCGTGTACTCATACAGGCCATAACGGGTGGTGAAAGCTGTTTTAGGAACATCTTCCTTGCGAATCTTGATTTGATGATATCCACTTCTCAAGTCAAGCTTAGAGAATACCACAGCTCCAGCTAGTTGATCGAAGAGATCATTAATCCGCAGAAGGGGATATTTATTCTTGATGGTTTTAACATTGAGAGCCCGATAGTCAACACAAAGTCTATCAGTCTTGTATCGCTTCTTCACAAAGATGGTTGGGCTACCGCAAGAAGAAGTACTGTGCTGAATGAAACCCAACTTATCTTGTTCATCAAGCTGACGTTTGAGTTCAGCCAACACAGCAGGACCCATTTTATAAGGCCGCTTGGAGATAGGAGCGGTTCCAGGTTCAAGCTCAATCACAAACTCGACCTCTCGGTCAGGAGGCATACCTGGCAACTCTTCGGGAAAGACATCTGGGAACTCACAGACTACCGGAACACTCTTAATAGCTTCCATAGCATCATCATTCAGAGCCACCAAAGAGAAAAGCTGAATTGTAGGAGTCAGACTTGGAGAATAGACTATATGGCCTTCAGGAATTTTCAGAGAAACCGAGCGTTCAGCACAATCAATCACAGCTGCATTTGCTGTTAACCAATCCATGCCCAAGATAACATCAATGTCAGAATTGCCGAGAACGATCAATGAGTCTAGAAAAGAAGAACCACCAATCTCAATTTGATTGCCATGGCTGATCTTGGTAGATAACATTCTTGCCCCGGGAGAAAGAACCATTAACTTTTTATCCAGCTGGTCTATAGCTAGCTCATGCTCATTTGCAAATTTGTGAGACACAAAAGAATGCGATGCACTAGAATCAAACAAAACCCGTGCATGGACTGAGTTAACAGGAAGCGTACCCATCACAACTCCAGATGCATGCTCAGCTTGAGCGACGTTGACACAGTTGGCACGAGCAACGGTGGACCCGGGCTTAGTGTTGATGTTAAGATCCCGAGGTGGAGGTGCACGAACCATAGAAGAACTTGCCGCAGGTCTTGGAGGTGGTGGAGGAAGAGCTTTGTTGTTCAATGGACAACTCCAGTGTTGATGCCCAGTGTTTCCACAAGTGTAGCAAGCACCAGGTGGATGTGGAGGAGCGTAGCCAGGGACTCCGCTAGGCGCTCTAGGGTAGTTGTGGTTGTAGCCCCTAGGAGCCGCGGTGAAGGATTTTGGTGGCCTTGCCGCGTAGCTTGATGGTCCTGGTGGAGCCGGGAGCGACGGTGGGGTGTTAGGAACCCACACGCGGCGCTTGGAAGGAGTTGTCATAGCTGAAGAGCTTGCTGCATCGCGGCTGTGTTTCTTTGACTCCTCAAACACTTGCCTACTTGCTTCTTCCTGCAGAGTTGTATGTTGGAGTTCTAGAAAAGACCCCGGCCTTGCATGAGTGATTGCATATTTGATGGATGCATTGAGTCCTTGCCTGAACCTCTTTTGCTTCTTCTTGTCATCAGAGATCTCATCGCCACCATACCGAGAAAGGTTCATGAAGTTTCTGATATAGGTATTGACATTGTCATTGCCCTGCTTGAGGTTGAGAAACACTTCCTTCATCCTTTCCATGACAATTTCTGACAGGTATTGCTCTTTGAAAGCCGCAGTGAATTGCTCCCAAGTAGGCTGAAAACCAGAGTGGTCTGCCTTCAGGTAATTTTCCCACCACAGAGTTGCATCTCCCTTCAGAAGGTGAGTAGCACATTTTACCCATTCTTGCTCAGGAACATCCGCAGTCATCAGTAACCTTGACATTTCACGCAGCCAATCATCAGCATCAAGTGGCTGATCAGACACCTCAAATTGGTGTGGGTTGAACTTCAGAAAACTCTTGATGTCTCCTCGCTTGGGAGGTGGAGGTAGCGGAACAAACTCATTCCTCCTCACGCTTTCTTCAAATCGCTGCTGGTTCTGCTGCATTGCTCCCAAGGCATTAGCAATACTTTCCAATGCAGCCCCCAGTTCAGGTGGTATGTCCTCCTCAGAACGGCGTGGTGGTGCCATCCTGTGATTGATATAAAACACAAGTCAGTACTATAATGGAGAATAATAATAATCCAAAATAGTACCAAAATGGAATTAACCAAGATTAAAGGATACAATTTACTAAGATGATATTAACATATCCACAAAGTTCAAAGCACCTAGAAGATATTAAGCATATCGCACACGACTGAGCAAGGAGTGTGGTACACAAGCTAACAAAGAAAAAATTTCCGCAAATTTCGGCATTAAAATACCCTATATGCGCAAAACCACTTAACGAATCAAGATTAGTAACTCTACCAATTCAACATACATGAGCGAATGATAAAAGTAGTGGTATGGTCGCGACTCCATCCCGCACTCAGATCATTACTCCGCACATGAATAAGTAAAACACATATCCCAACACCTTCTTTTTAAGATGAACCTAAAGATTAGTAACTACGGAAACGAACACCCCAAACAAGATAACATCGGATAACAAAGAGAAAGACAGATCGCACCGGTATACAAAGAATCAGATAGATCGCGTCAGTTTACAAAGGCCTGTCGGTATGGAATGTACCAACAGTTGATAACGAAAAGGCAGATAGTGATAACATTTGGATGCAACAGATAGACAAGGAATTCACACACACACATAACCTATGGTACTACGGAACCCCGAACACGTGAATCCTAGTTTGAATTTTAGAAGAGGATTGAAAACGTTACACTTCCTTACCAGAAAAAGGGTGGGTAAGAAGAAAAATGGAAGCAGTCCTACTCTCATGTTTTGTTTTTCCCTAGTATACATAGCTACCAAAAATATTTGCTAGACTGACAACGACCATTTGGCTGAGACCCTGAAGGGCGGGATGGCTCTGATACCAATTGTAACTACCTCGGTGAAGTACGCTCTAAGTTGCATGCCTGGATGAGCGAAAGTGGTTAAAATAGTACGATGGGGGCCCAGGGCCACCCACAGGTAGACATAGCGGCCGTCCTAACCACTTCCAGAACATTGGGACAAGAACGAGCGGCGTAGTCGGCAGGCGAAGGGATCAACTACATACACAAGTGAGTATGTATGCAAGCCACCATACAACTGTTCTCAGAGCCATACCATCGAAACAAATAGAAATATATTGCAACGCCATACGGCAAGATCCAAATATCCTAGATAGAGATAATAGTTTAGGATAGCTCCTCATACATCAAACATCAGAGTGTCAGGCGGAAGCAGAAAACAAGATCCGAGTACGGATAAGAAGCAAATCGGCATAAGATGCCACATAAATAAACACATCCCGCCCACAGATCTCACGGATCCCCATCCCCGGAATCTCTACACCGCGTGATCGTTGCCAACATCATCCGTCTCCTCCACCCAGTATCCATCTTGCGAGTACACATGTTCATCTGAATCAAACAATTTATCATGTGAGACCCTAGGGGTACTCAGCAAGTCTTTATGCCTCTAAAGGGGACATATACCTGGGGTGATGCAATTGCATCAAAAGATAATAACTAACAAGCCTATAGATACTCGCTAACCATCCGCCTAACCAAAGATAGACGGATGTTCGTTAATTAGTAACAACAGTTATAACAGTATAATTAACAGATCCATCCTCCTTCTCGCTTACCAACGAGAAAGCGGACGAACAACCCCTCCGTTGGCAGTTTTATTAACCAGTCCATGGGTATTGCACTATTTACTAGTCAGGTATTTAGTCAGATTAAAAGCGGGTACTTTAGTTATACTTGTCTATGATCGAGAAACTGTGCTCCAAGTCGTCCATAACCGCGGACACGGCTTTCAGAAAGATTTACCCTGCAGGGGTGCACAAATAGCAACACACACTCGATCAACCTCGGAAAAACCAACTCAAAACCCAATGAGGCATTCACGACAAAGCGATCACAGGATTTAGAAATATTTCAGGGGGCCACCCCATTAAGCTACCCACAACGAAGTTGGCCGGCTCCGAGACAGACCCAAGGTTTGTGTCAATGGCTGTAAACGACTGGGAACCCGAAAATGTGACTGGGCTTGTTGATACCGCGAAAACATTCCACATCCAAAACAGTACATGCGCTCCACGCACAATCTCAAATAAACAGTAAAGCATGGCATAAGTACAGGATAGTAACAAAGCCCCAAACTACTTTGTGGCCCCAAGAAATAGAAATGAATCAAGCTCTGGCTCAGGGGGGTCCATAAGGCCTCCCGGATGTGGATAGTGCAAATAACAAGGAACATGAATCAAGTACTCGGGGTCCTACGGGACACAAGTGATCATGAAAAACCAAATAGCAGATATTGCTCACTGGTGCCTCTTTCATTAGTTATCCCATTACTACTTAGGTTAAGTTGTTTAGGTACCTCATTATCCATCAGACTCTCACATACCCTACACATGCTGTTCTACGACTTGCATGGCTCAAACAACTCCTGTAGTAATGGCTCATGGGATGGAGGAACAAGCTTCGGTGGGGTTTAAAACTAAAGGCTATGTAGTACTTGGGATTTAATTTAATGCAATTGCGACTCAATGATGCAAGAATAATATGGAGGCAATAGGTACTATATGTATGCAAGAATGTGGTAGTGCTTGCCTGGTAGCTCAGTTGAAGCGAGAGATGGATCTGGGTAGAACTCCTGTGATTCCTGATAATTCTCATGTTGGGCGTCTATTCAAAGAAGAACCAAACAAACAAGGGCCAACATAAATAAAGTGCACAATCATACGAATTACAATGTGACAAGCAAAAAAGCATGTCATGATGAATGATGCACAATTTACATGGCAATAATGTAGCATGGCATGGTGAGGTGTGGGGTACAAGAATAAAGCATTTTATTATTTATGTGGTCAAGTTTTATTGTCATAAACAGTTCTGATTTTTAATAATGACATGATGCATGCTTCAATTCATAACAAGGAATGCATATTTAGAACGGGCTCGTCGCGCTGATCGATTTGGACATATTATTTGACAAATTTGGAGTTATAAAACTAAAGTTATTATTTAATTAAGGAAAAGGGCATTTTATTGTAATTTTAACCATCTCGAAAATTTAAAGTGGTCAAACAACATTTTGAATAGCATATTTGAATTCCTCACATTTTTCTGATTCAAAAACATGTATCATTTGTATTATTTGGAATTATAATTCAAAAGTTATTAAAAACAGATTTGAAATCATATTTAAATCATTTCTGAAAATGTTTTAATTAAAACAAAAAACTGCCAGACTTTTTCTACTCAGCCACAGCTAGCCTTAGACGCTGACGGGTGGGACCGAGCTAAGTTGGGCGAACTGCGCGGCAAAAACCCTTTTGCACCGCGAGCTTAGCTAGCCAAGGCGACTGATAGGTGGGGCCAGCGGCACACGGGTCCACCGCGCGTGTGCGCCAGCCGGGGCTGGACACGTGGCGGATCCGGCGGACTGCGGGATGAGGGCTAGGTCTTTCAGGAGCCTTTCTGTAAAACTGCCACTGCGGCTGATAGGCGGGGCCGGAAGGAGCATAGGTTTAGCTGGCAAAAAGGGTGGGGGGTTTTCTGGAAAAGTACCACGCGGTACCGTTTCTCTTCTCTGACGAATATGACAGAACGACAGAGAACGCGAGCGGCATGGTGGGGGGCTCGAACCCACGACGCGGTGCGCGCGCACAGGCGGCGGTGACCACTGGAGCTGGCTGGTGTTGTTGGAGGAAAAGGGGAACACGGCTAGGTAAGCTAGCGCGGCACGTAGCAGGCAGATGCACATGCACGTGCGTGCACAGAGAGCGTTCGGCCCGTGGTCCGGCGAGGCCAGGAAACGACGGCAAGAAAGGGGATGTCTAGGAGGAAGGGTGGCTCACCGCGGGGCTGCCGGAGGGGTTGGATCGGCCGGGGACACAACGGTTCACCGGCGATGCAGACGTCCCACCGGAGCTAGGGTTCCAGCGTCGTCGGCCTGCAGCGGGTAGCAGGGGGTGTCTCCTCCTCGTCTGCAGGCACGGGAGCGACGCAGAGGCTCGCCTCGTTCTTCCCCGACACCAACACACCCGCCCGCCGCCGTGTTTTGTTGAGGTAGGGTCGAGGCCGACGTGGTTCCCCGGGGCTGGAAGAGAGAGGTGGTGCGGTGGTAGGTGGAGAAGGAGAGGGTAAGGCAGGGCCCTGGGTGGATCTGGGCAAAGCCAGGCAGCGAAGAGGGAGTAGGTAGGGACGAGAGGAGAGAGGGGAATGTCGTGGGAGGCTCGGGGTGGAAAAGGTGGCTTCGACCACTTTTCTTCTCCTCCTCCTCACGTGCTCGTCGTGGAAGGGCCAGGCAGGGGCATGGGCGGCTGCAACTGGGCCAGGGCGCCGGGTGGCTCGGGTATGGGACCGGCTGGCAGAGAGAAAGAGAGAGGAGGGTACCGAGAGGAAAAAGGGGTCGGGTAGGGTTTAGGTTAAAAGGGGCATGGGGCTCGGCATGGGGTGGTTAGCTAGGTTAGATATCGAGCCAGGGGTAGATTAGGGTTGGGGTGGTGGCTCGGGTTAGAGAGAAAGGGAGATGGGGCTTAGGGTTTTGAGAGAGAGATTAGAGAGAGAGGGTTAGGGTTTAGGTTAAGGTGGTATGTAATGGTGGTTAGGGTTTGAGCAAGTACAAGACAAGATCAAGCAAGGGTGTGTGAAGGCAAGGAGAGTGAGATGAGAGAAGAGGTGGTGAGGGTTTTAACATGATCAAAAGCAAGATCAAGCAAAAAGGTGAAAGGAGATGTGGTAAGGGTGAGATGGAAGTGAGTGATGAGGTAAGTGATGCACATGGCAAGGAACAAAGATCAATATGAGGAGGATTGAGTAAGAGAGAACGGAAAACTCCCAAAATAAAGGATTCAGTCAAAACCAAAGAAAACCAAAGGAGAAAAGATGGGGATGCTTGTTGCATGGCCCATGCATGAGCATTAAATGCCATGTCTACTCTTGTGAAAACAAAATAATAATCATGGCATTTATACACATGCATTCCAAAATATGGAGTAAGGCCAAGCTAAAGGAAAAATAGAAGGAGGTTCCATGGGGAGTAGATGGAGATGATCATATTTGAATATAATTTGGACTTGCTAGTGTGTATGTTCCACTAGATGTTTAATAGTCTCAAAAATATTCCAACATGAGCATACATTCATAATAATCCATATGGAAGCTAGAAAGAGGGGTTACACTCACAAAGCATGCAAAGGTGGCTCCACATATCAATAATAATAATGTGAAAACAACATGATGCTAGGGTGAGGGCATGAGGAAAATAGAAGTGGATCCATCCCAACCCACATGAGCTAGATTTAAATGCCAAAGGAAAAGTGTAAAAGCTCATGGATAATTAGGATGGTGGAATTATAAGGTGGTGACAAGGAAAAAGTGGTGAAGGGGAATAAAAGATATGCCCCCAACTCAACTTGGGCATCAAGCATTTATCAAGAACCAAATACAATATATCAAGAGGCAAATACAATTAATAATGCATATGAGATAAGAACCAAAAGAAAAGGGTTTTATATGATGCTCAAATGCAAGGTGGCATGATGACATGAGCATGATATAATTATGATGCAACAATTATATGTAGGAAGTAGCAATTATATTTCTAGACCATGTAGAATTACATATGTTAGACAGATGGGATGCTACATCCACAATACGACAAGAGAGATGTGATCAAGTCTCAGGCTGTGGGCGACTTTTTTGTGGATTGGGCCGAGGTGCAATATGAGCCACTGTTGCCAAATCCGAATTACTGGAGGATGCATTTCGATGGATCAAAAACAAAAACCAGGTTAGGCGCTAGAGTTGTGCTTACCTCGCCCAAGAAGGACCAACTGAAGTACGTGCTGCAGATCCACTTCGCAGCATCAAACAATGTTGTAGAATATGAAGCGCTTGTGCATGGGCTCAAAGTGGCAAAAGAAATTGGAATACGCCGGATCCAGTGCTTTGGTGACTCTGATCTGGTAGTTCAGCAAGTCTCAGGGCATTGGGATGCGTTGGATGCAAATATGGCATTGTACAGATTTCATGTGCAGAAGATATCAGGATACCTCGAGGGATGCGAGTTTCATCGCGTACCCCAGCTGCAAAACGAGGCTACCGACGTACTGTCGAAACTCAGATCAACCCGACAAGCAATCCCGCCAGGGGTAGCACTAGAGCACCTCAGAAAACCATCTATCAGGGCATCCCCAGAGTCCGAGTCAATCTATATCCTGGCAAATCCGGAATTGGAAGTTGTGCCCATGGACATTGATGTAGGAAGTGGTTCACGGAACCCGGGGACTGCTTTGGCAAACCCGTGGACTGCTTCGCAAGACCTGAGGACTGTGCAGCGTGATCCGGCTGAGGTTATGCCGGTGGATCAAATGGAAATTGACGAGGAAGTGTTCCCGATGTGAGCCATACCAGCTTGGGCACTGCCCATATTCCAATTCCTGAAAGATGGAACTTTGCCCAGTGAAGAAGTGCTTTCAAGGCAAACTCAGATGAGAGCAAAGGCATACACGATTATCAATTCCGAGCTATACAAGAGAAGTGTCACAAATGTCCTCCAACGATGCGTTGACCCGGAAGAAGGGCTTGACATCCTCTGAGATATACATCAAGGGGAATGTGGGCATCAGGCCTCGTCCAGAGCCTTGGTAGCAAAAGCTTTCCGGCATGGGTTTTACTGGCCAAGTGCCTTGGAACAAGCAGAGGATCTGGTAATAAAATGCAATGGTTGTCAGAGGTATGCCACCAAGACGCACATGCCAATGTCGGAGCTCAAGACCATACCAATTACCTGGCCATTTGTTGTATGGTGTTTGGATATGGTTGGTCTGTTTAAGCCGACAAGAGGAAATATGACCCATATCTTGGTTATGGTTGACAAGTTTACAAAATGGATTGAAGTAAAGCCGATAAGAAAAATGTGATGGAGCTACAGCCGTGACATTCCTCAAGGATATAATCCTGAGGTATGGCTACCCTCACAGTATCATAACAGATAACGACACCAATTTCGCTGAAGGAGCATTTGCGCGATTCTGCCAAGATAAAAAGATCCGGCTAGACATTGCTTCAGTAGCCCACCCTGCATCGAACGGACAAGTGGAAAGATCCAACGGATTAGTGTTATCCGGGATAAAACCCCGGCTCATTGAGCCGCTGCAAAGATCAGCGAGGTGCTGGATAGAAGAACTACCAGCGGTACTATGGAGTTTAAGAACAAATCCAAATCAATCAACAGGCTATACGCCATTTTTTCTAGTATATGGGGCAGAAGTTGTATTACCAGCCGACATAGAGCATGATTCACCTAGGGTCACCCAATACATAGAAGCCGAAGTGCGAGAAGCCTGGAAAAATGATGTTGATCTGCTGGAAGAAGCGAGAGAATTGGCATTGTCCAGATCTGCCATATATCAGCAAAATATCCGACGCTATCATAGCCGAAAAGTAAACTCCCGAGTCTTCCGGGAAGGTGATTTGGTACTTCGGTTGGTACATCGTACTGCTGGCATGCATAAGTTATCCCCCCCATGGGAAGGGCCATTCATTGTGAGCAAAGCGTTGCACAATGACTCTTATTACCTCATCGATGCAAAACCACAGGAGAAGAACAAGGCGGACATGTCCGGCGAGGAATCTAAGCGTCATGGAATGTAGCTCTGCTTCGTCCATTCTACACTTAACAAAGAAGTGTCTATATCTGAGTTTCTCATATGTCGGTATGTATGCCGGAAATGAGTTTATCAATGAAATCTTGGCACCTCGAGCAGTAATTCGGGGACTGACTTAGTAATATTTATTATCCTTTATGTTAGTTATTTATTTTTATGTCGGCTGGCTTAAGTTGCTTCTACCTAAGCCGGATTAGTAGTGTGGAGCACCAAAAACTCAACTCTTCTACTTGCTTCTGTCCAACAAGAATTGGCTTCATGGCAAGCAAGAGAACAAGTTTGGAAATGCGCAGCACACGAAAAACGACTAAGGAAAGGAACGTAATCGTGCCGACGTTTATTGTTCGGACTAACCCCATGTTTATTTTACCTTTACCATGCTGGATTATTTTGAGTTAATCCTAAAGTTTCCAAGTATTATTAAGTCAATTTTTGAAACTCGGTCTCGTAAGTCACAAAACCGAATCAAGGTAGAAACGAACCGAGCCATGAAATTGAAGGAACAAGAAAATGAAACTCGGGAACTACGCCCAGGTTAATCCGATGTGAATAACTTAGTAGCAAAACAAAATCAGTATGCTTAATACATCTGCACCCGGCATACCAGGGATCTGATAAAATTCAAAGTGTTTTTTGGTGCTCAAGGAGCAACAGCAGGAGGAGGTAACTCGGTGCCAGCAGCTAGAACTCTGGCCTCAGCTTCATCATCATCATCATTTTCTTCGACATCCGAGGCTTCGTCCCCTTCATCGTCGCCCGAACCATCTTCGACATATTCGTCGTCAATAGCATCAAGGAAGCTTGGTCCCTCGTTCCATTGATGGATGGGGGCAAACTGCATGAGGTTCTGGGCACAAGCCTCACGCCGAGCTACCCAATCCGGGTCAGTTGACCACTTTGATCTGGTGCACAAGCACTCGAGAAGCTTCAGATTTAATTTTTCATACCACGTGAGAACGAAGTGGAGGACAGTATCAGCTCTAGCGCGAGCGGCGGATTCCCTGCAGAGGTCGAGTTGGGTCTCACAATCCATCAATTTGTTGATCAGAGCTATGATCCCTCCAGAATATCCTCACCAGGCCAAAGGGCATGGAAGGTCCGGACAAATGGATCTAGGAGACCCGAACCATAGTTCTTCATAATTTCAACTCGGGAGGATAGGCTGACTATCAGATCCTCCAGGTCGAGAGGAATGGAGTACCTCTCTGCTGGCGGAACTTGGTAACGACAGTGGATGCGATGGTATTTCCCTCTGGGAATTTGCCTGAAAACAAAACAAGTGAAATAAGTAAAAAAAATTAACCCGGAAAAATTCATGTCGGCTTAAGGAAAGGAGTTTATGGGAGACGTGGCTATGGATCTGAGTCAGCTCCTTGGTGCAATTATGACGTCTCGTCTGGAGCTGCTCAAGTTCAACATTAGCCGAGCCTAGCTTGACATCGGCCTCCTTCAGCAATTCTTGATCCTTTGCGAGTTGGAGGTTAAGATGTTCTCGCTCCTCGGTGAAGTCTTGGCCAGCCTTGTCCATCTTTGTTTTGTGGAGCTCTTTGAGTTTTTTCATCTCGGCCTTGAGCTTGGCAATCTCATCATCTTTGGCTCGGAGTTTGGCGAGCTCATCATCCATCTTCTTAAGTTCGGCCTGGTGTTGCCCTGCTTCTTCAAGAAAATGTAGCATCATATCAGGCACGGGCACACTATCTTCAAGGGATGTTGAAACGGTTTGTTGACCCGGTAGAGCCGATGTATGAATATTTGTCGGGCCCAGGAGAAAGGATAGAGAGAACGGAGATTGAGTAACCAAAGTGAATTACCTTTTATCTCAGCCAAGTTCTTCCTCATGATTGTATTTTCGGCCTCCACTCCAGCTGTGCAAACCAGATGACGGATTAGTTCGGCGGGAAAAGACAAAGAATAATGCGAAAAAAATCAAAGAGAAAACTTACCCCTTTTCTCAAACTTAGCAAGAAGCATGGTATGTTTTGAACGCAGCGCCTTGTGTGTGTCCAGGAGGCGCTGAAACTCAGCGCTCCGGCGATTGGTAGTGATATGAAAAAGCAAGGGTGGCTTAGTTATATGCATTTTTGAAGTTTACAAAATCCGGGCCAAGTGGAACTTAAACCGGCTCTAGGTGTGTGCATATTCGAAGTGTACAAAATCCAGGCCAAGTGAAACTTAACCCGGCTCTAGGTGTGTGCATATTCGAAGTGTACAAAATCCGGGCCAAGTGGAACTTGACCCGACTCTAGGTGTGTGCCTATTCGAAGTGTACAAAATCTGGGCCAAGTGGAACTTAACCCGGCTCTAGGTGTATGCATATTCGAAGTGTACAAGATCCGGGTCAAGTAGAACTTAACCCGACTCTAGGTGTGTGCGTTCGAAGTGTATAAAATCCGGGCCAAGTGAAACTTAACCCGGCTCTAGGTGTGTACATATTTGTAACATCCCTAATTTTTTGTAAATTTTGTAAGGTTAAAATAAATTAAATAAGTTGATTAAGTTGTGCGATCTTGTTGAAATTTGATTGAAAAGAAACTTTTGAAGATTTGTTCAAAATTTCATAAACCACATTAAAAAAAAGAGTGGATTAACATGACTATCCAAATAGAAATATTGGTTGGGAAATGTTATACAAATCTAGAAAGTATTTTCTTGCGTTTTATTCGCATTCATTTTGGATTTTTGTAACACTTGAATCTTTTCGGAACGCTTGTTTCATTTTCGCGAGAGGAGAAATAATATTACGTCTCCAAATATAAGGAGCATGAAGGAAATATCCTACATCGTTAACTGAATTTTGTTGTATTTGGACTATTCAAAAAAATATTTATCGGCTCAACAAAAATTAACCGAGAGAAGATAATATGACTTCTTCATTTTTTATTTGGATGCAAAAAGTGGTTCTTCTATGTTCATAATTGAACATGTAGCTTTTGTGTGCATTTAAAGACATGTTTGAATGAATTTTGTGCATTTAAAAAAAATATCCTAGAACTAATTTTGTTTTGTTTATACGTGTTCTGCTAAATAAATGTGACAGAGAAAGAAAAAGAAAACGTGCCTGTACGTGACTACGTGGCTAGTTCAGCTGGCCGACTCGCGCCTAACAGTACCACAATAATCAAATCGGTCATGACCATCGTATCCTTATTTAATTTTTTTTTCTCTAAAGATGTAGCTTACCCATCTGGCGCAAAGCACGCACACATACACTATATCGGTTCAAAGAGACCAACGAACCAGGCCGTCTCTCCCCCTCCATTTCTTTTCATTTTCTTTTCTCGTGACACGGGCCCCACCTAAGGAAGAGATCAACAGGGCCCGCAGTTCCTCTTCCTTGTCTAGACGGACTCCCGAACCAACACGAGCCTTCGGTACCGAACCAAAATCCCGAGAAATCCTACCAAATCCGTTCGATCTTTTGCCTCCTCGACCACGCAAAATACCCTATAATTACCCCCTCCTCCTGCCTGTTCCGTTTTTCCGCGAATCGCTCAACATCCGAAGCCCTACACCGCGAACAGATCTCGCCGGAGTTCTTTCATGCTGGAGCTTCGAGGACGACATTCTCCTCACCTGCAGTACCGTCCATACCTCTAATCCTCTCATCTTTTTACCTTTTCTATGCTGCCTGTTTGACCTCTTTCTCGCTTCCACAGGAACCTAGGATGAGATATCCGATCTCCCGGAGGACCTCTGAACCAAAGCCCCAGGTCGATCTTTCTGTCTACGAACTCCCATGTCGCCTGTACCAAGTTGTAACGCATCTCCTTACCTGTTTTCCCCATTGCGCGGTACCAGGAGCGAACACCGGACGACGTCGGAGCATCACCGGAGCCGCAGAACAAGTTGTCACCGGGAGCCTTAAAGATCACCAACGCCAACAATGGACGTAGCCAAGTTCGCCATCAACCGCCACACGTCGTCGAGCAAGTTTCCAAGACGGTGAACTCCCGGGAGAACACCGTGTCCATGCCCGTCCGGCCGTCCCTGACGCCTTGTAGGATCTGGTATGCTATGTCCCGTTGGCATTAGCTTTTTTTAAATTCCAGATTAGATCACTTTTAAACTAGTAACTGGCCGGCCCATGTTTTGTTTTTCCACACGCGTGTGCTAAGCCTGTAACGAATCAAATCAGATCGGATGCATTAGACTAAGTACGCAACTTTAAAATTCCATAACTTTAAATCCACAATCCCGAATATATTGATTCTTTTTGCTTTTAATTCATAGTTAAATTTACCATCTGATGGTACCAGTTTCTCCAATTATTAAATATTCGAATTTTCATGTTTAAATTTTAATTTCAAATCTTATTTTAATTCTAATTTCAAATCTCTAGATCGATAAGTATGTATCATTTTATTATTTTTGCTGTGTGCTCGTAATTTATTGTTCCTTCTAGTAGCACAGTGATTTCCAACTTTCAGATATTTTAAATTTGTTTTAAATTCAAATTTGAGCTTGAACCTTCTTTAGGACGTATCATTATACATACAAATCCCTACTAAGTCAACTGTTCAAATATATATATATATATATATATATATATATAACCTGATATTATTTCATACCTTGCCATATTTTCATGTGTTTTATTTGGCTCTTTATTGCAATGGTTGTTTATCTGTGCTATTTTACTCTACACGTTAGATTTGTTCGAAGTGCGAGAGCGAGTTTCACAAAGAACTAATCATCATCAATGTTACTAAGGCAAGTTACACCACTTGTTCATGTTAAATGTTCTAGTTTTGACTATGCATGTTTTTACTCTTCAAATCTTGTCGTATGCATGTGTAGATTTTTAATAGAATTTCGTAGTACTATTATTTTGCAAGTGCGATTTTGTAATATGCCATGAGTAGCTTTATGCTTAGGATTTTCCATCTCAATATGTTATCCTGTTTTGCTAAGTTATGCTTGATATGCTATATACTTATATATATCAAGTATCGTTGGGAGGGTTCGAAAGACTGAAAATTTTCTAAGTATAAAAGCTCTCTCGAGCGAACCTTTTTCCTCTCAAAACCTCCTTCAAAATAAAACTAAGTTTTCTTCTGGGCGGAATAGTTGTCGGGTCAACGAGTGGAATTTGGTGGAGGACAGCCGCCCAGGAATCAAAGAAGTCTGCCATGTTTTAGAATTCGGAAGCTTTCAGTGCAACCACAATACATATGGGTTCTGTCTTGGCTTAGTACTTAGTGGGAAACCTCACCGGGGTACCAACATTTGGAGGTTCTTGGCACGGTTGGATCCAGCTGGTAGAGGGGCTACTAAGGGAATGCCTCGCCATGGTCTTGTCTGTAAAAGGACTTGATCGTGGATTGTGGGGAAAGTGCACAAACTCTCGAGAGTATTGCAATCTGATCGATCAGCCGAGTTCACGGAAAAGAACATTTTGAGCATCTGAAGGATGGAGCCTTTGAAGGATCTTCCTCTCTCTTTCCAAAGTTTTTCTGAAACCCCATGGCGTGAGTAATATCGCTAATGGGTGGGATCTTGGGAACTTGGTGAGTAATATCCAAGTGTTAGGTTGTTTGGGCACTTGGTGAGTAATATCCTCGTGTTCCATTTGACCCTATATTACTTAAACAATGTTTACAAAGTAGGGTAAAGTTCTTCCTCTTTTCTTCTTACTTTGTGAAAATTGGCTTTATGCAAATAAACCACAAAGCCTACTCTAGCCTTGCATGTAGAGTTAGTTTTATTCTTTCCTTGGTGTAATTTGCCAATACATTCAAAGTATTGATCAACTCGTTTGGCTGCACGTTTTATGTGCAGAAATTGGAGATCGTTGAAAGGTGCGCTAGGATCGCGGGTCTTCACTCAACTAGCATGTGGCATTGATGGGACTCTAAATTGTATTTATTTCGCTTCTGTTGTAATAATGTAAACTCTAGATTATTCGATTCTTGTAATAAAGACTTGTGTTTTACATGATATTTCATCAAATGTGAGTGCTAGCTATTGATCCAGGGACTAGCATGTTAATCACAGGGACTTAGGATCCTTACACGATCCGAGGTCGTAACAATATTCAAAGCTACTAAGGAGTTACTCTAGTTCTCTAAGGAGCATCCGGCCAAGTAACAAGTTACTTCCCCGGAGGCTCGGGGATTAATGTATATATCTCTAAGCACTTGTGCATGATGAAGAAAGGACAAAGTAGCGTACCTCCATCATCCGGCCAGCAAGGTTGATAGCCTTGGCTGCGGTGTTCATTTGAGCACTAAATTTGGCGGGCTCGAACTTCTCCGGGAGATCGTCGTTGGGATTGACGAACTTCGCTCTGTTCCAATTATCTACATATTCGACCAGAGCTGGAGGATAACTCTCTCCACTGAGCATGTGCGGCGTAACCAAGCCCTTGGCATGGGCCTCCCTCCTCGCAACTTGGGCAGCAGCAGGGCTGGTATGCAATGCGAGTTGCTTGCTAGCTGATCTGGGGAGGCATCTTTCTTCGGCAGATCTTTCTTCGACAGCATGGACGCGAGCGTGCGCTGTCCATCCTCGATGGATGCTGCCCTGGTGGCGTCAGAACTTTTCTTAGCCTTGGGCTCCTACTGAGAGGCTGAGGTTTGAGCTACAGTTTTGGACTTGGGTGCAGCCTTGGTGCTAGCTGGGCCCTCTCACCGAGTCTTGGAAGACTCGGACGAGGCATATGGAGTTGGTGTTGGTGTTGGTGCTTGTGTTGATGCTGGTGCTGCTGTTGGTGCTGGCGCTGGTGCTTGTGCTCATGCTGGTGTTGGCGGTGGTGCTGCTGCTGTGACCTTGGAGATGGCGGGATGCGTCTGAGCAGATGAGGAGCTGGGAGCCTCCACTACCTCGGCTGTGCCACTTCCTCCTACTCCGAGGTTGCCCTCCTCTGGCCGAGGTGGGCTAGAACCCGGAGCAGCCACATAACCCTCATGAATTGGGCTCAGTGGGCGTGTGTC
This sequence comes from Avena eriantha, assembly GCA_910589775.1. Lineage (NCBI taxonomy): Eukaryota > Viridiplantae > Streptophyta > Magnoliopsida > Poales > Poaceae > Avena > Avena eriantha. Next base: position 292,430,814 of record OU342740.1, read on the forward strand.
GTCACCACGAGGGGGAGATGGGGTACGCCGGAGGGGTGAAGCAATGCTAGAGCCGCTCTGGGGAACCTCCGCCGCAGCCTTGTCGAATCAGACGATGAATAACAAGTTATAACAAAAGAAAGGAACGTAGATAAAAAAGCATGAAGCAGAGAACTGGACCAAAGGGAAAAGTGACTTACTCGTCAGAAGTCAAAGGCTCCTTGGGCTTTCGAGCTCTCCGAACTATAGTTTTAGTCGGAGGCTTGGTGGCGGTCTTATCAGCGGACTTCTTTCGCCTCTTAGTTGTTTTAGGAGGTCCGGAGGAAGCAGAGGAAGTGGCAGCCCGTTTCTTAGACGCGGCTAGGACCGGCTCACCCATAGCGAGGGGAGGATCTTCATGAATCTGCCCAGCCGGGTTAGCTGAAGTCGAAAGGGCATAAGAAATGGGTACATCGTCAAATGCCTCCATCACCTCAACGTCGGAATCATCTTCATCATCAGGCCAATCTCTTAAGGAAGAGAAGTTACCAGTGGGTCGCTTGGTTGCATCCGGGAATGGCAGGAACATTTCCTGATCCGGCTCCTCCTCGTCCGAGACAAGTCGATCCTTCGCCCATTTGAGGGAAGGCTCGGTGCCATCTTCAAGGGTTTGCTGAAGAAACAACTAAGAAGAAAATGCAAACAGATCAAATAAACGACATACTCTGGTATAGGATATAACTCGGAAAGGGATTGAATCACGAGATTTACCATAGGAGGAGGCTTGTCCCAGCAGTAATGCTCCATCCCCCACTCCCAGTCAGCGGAGAAGTCTTTGTCGGTCATAAAGAGGGCCTTGACCCGGCAGAATAGCTCGGTATTATTCAAGTCGAAGGAAGAGGTCCGGTTGGGGTCGAGTCGCCAGCTCATGTGGCAAAGTTTGTGTGTGCGCTTCTGGAGAGGGGAGATCCGGCTACGAACGAAAGTGATCATCGCGTCCTCGTTGCGCAGCCCCAGATCCTTTAGCTCCTGAAACCATTTATTGACTTGGTTCGCCAAGACAGTGGGTTTCTTGGAAACCCGGTCCCACAACTCTGGATTTGGAGGACCCGGAGCATACGGGCGCAGCCGGATCAAATCTTCATCCGTGCCGTTCCTCACATAAAAAAGGTTCGGGCCCAACCCTTGCAGGAATCAAGCCCCGTGACCCGGGGAAAGACGGATTGTTTCCAGGGAGAGATGGAGGCGGCACCGAATTGAGTTAGATGTTTGTCCTCCGGGGCACGCAGTTTATCCGAAATCACGTTCCTTCGCAGACTAAAGAACCAGATCCAGAGCTCTTTGGTGGGCCACAAGCCGACGTATCCTTCTACGGTGGAGGCGAATGAAGAAAGGGATGTAATGGCGTTCACCAGAAGATGGTGAGGTTGGAGTTCGTAGGTGTTGAGGGAAGTCATGGAAGAAATCGCTCACGGGTAGGCCGAAGCCACGCTGGAAATGGGATAGGAACACAACGAACTCACCCGGATTGGGTGAGGGAGCGAGCTCCTCGGAGGCGAGGCGGGCAATCACACCCTCGGGGATGCGGCGGGTGTGGTAGAGCCAGTCCAAATCATCCTGGCATACCCAGGAACTGGCCCAGTCACCGTGCTCCGTAGATTCCCCCTCCTCCATCTCTGCTTCAGCGATGGCCAACTCCTCTTCAGTCATCTCCAAGTCACTGTCCTCTTCGGCCCGATCTGACGAGGGAGGCAGAGGCGTGGAGTGGCGCGGACCCGTGGCAGTAAAACAGCGCGGGAGCGGCAGCAAGGCTAGTGCAAGTAGGCACGGTGCGGTGGCGGCGCTGTTGCTAGGAAGTAGAAGGAACAGAGAGGCACAGGGGCACGAGAAGGGGAAAACACCCAAGCGACGCGCCCCCTCCCCTATTTAACCACGCCTGGCGGTGGGTAGTGGGATCCCGCTGTGCACTGAGAACACATGGTCTGGCCGTGTATATTCCGGGTCAGCCAATCAGAGGCAAGCCATAGGAAAGGCCACAGGGCACAGGAGATCTCGCGACGCGACGTGGTGATATAGTTAACGAGGAGGCAGCAGCGACGCGACGTGTGCAATAGTAACACCTGTCAATAAGTGTAGTAACTGGCGCATGCCCTTAAAATGAGGCAAGATAATGATTACCCTCCACGTGGGATGTGGGGAAGCGTATGAAGGAAGGAAGAATAACCCAGAAAACTGAAGGGTAGCCCGGCCAGCGAGTGGAAACTCGGAATGAGCCAAGGGAATACTACACCACAGAATCCGAGCTACGTAGTAACTCAGAAAAAGGAGCAAAAAGATTAAACCTGTCGTGGCCTTAGCAGCTGAAGTTGCTAAAACCGCACCAGCTTCGGGGACTAATGTTGGGGGGATACCCCCGGGTAGGGTCAAGCCAGGGTATAGAGGCCGAGTTAGCCGAGGTACGGCATGGTCAAAGCAAGTGCTGGCCGAATCACCTCAAGGCAGGCCGACTTACGGAGTAACCCGGACCAGAGGATGTCCACCTAACTGAGTCCCGGCCGACGTATGTCGTATACCGGAAGGCAATTTGTAACTTGTATGCAGGTACCCGCGGGGCCAGATTAACCAGGCATGATCTGGGTTATATCAGGCTTGCAAGAGAAGGAAGGTATCTCGCTGGTCAAAAGGTGGGCACTGTATGCTGGAGCATGAGTAAAGCGGACAGAGGGAAGGACCATTGAGGCGTGGCCGACAAGAGTGACGCAGCCTGTGTCGGATGACGCTGGCGTCGCAAAGGCTTACGTAGCCTCTGCATGGCTTACGATGGCAAAAGATGTCTCGGTCGGTTTGCTATTTTGGGAAGAAGAATATGCTTCCACGTATGCCCTAATGGGAACCCTAGCTTCCCCTATATAAGGACTGCTAGGGCCTCTGTAGAAGGGGTTGGTTGGCATTTGAGTAGTTGGTTCCTTGGAGATAGGTGGTGGCGAGAATAAGAGAGCTTCTTCTTCCTCCTCTCCCCAATACAACTCAAGGAGCATCTGTAACCTTGCGAACTTGGTGAATACAAAGCATCTGTGTGTGGAATCACCACACTATCCCTCCTGGATTACTCTAGTGCATATTGGCCCCACCTTTAGCCTATCCATGGCATCTGCCGTGACACCACCACGACAGTCCAATAAAACACAAAAATAATTCTAAAACTCCCGAAGGTCCATTAAAATAACTTCACTATGCTTTCTGCTTCCCGAGGATTCGATAACCTAGGTCTATTACGGAAAAAGAGTTATACTACATCTGTAATCCGGGTCGAAGGTATCAACCCTTTTTGTCGTTGTATTGGGAACGACAGTACCTAAACAGGTTAGATAGAGGTGTGGGGACTAGCAGGGAAGCTATTGAAGGCATCCGCAAGCGGGATTGGATACGATCAAGTGTAGCGGGACATAGGAAGTACCTAGGTTTGGAGCCCTCGTGATGACGTAAAGCTCCTACTCCTGCAGATCTGACTATAAGTGATATGCGGGCTACAAAGGGGCTCCTGGAGCTGTATCTGTTAGCTACTGTCTTAAATGCACTAAGACCAACCCTTTCTACTAAGGCCTTGCCTCTCCTTATATAGGCAGAGAGGCAACGGTCTCACTGGCTAGTCCGGCTAGTGGGCCCCACAGGTGGGTCCCAGCCGGCTGGTAATCTATAGTATCCAGTACAACTATGTCCCATCAGAGTACAAGCGGTATGGGTGTCGTGGGCACAGTGAACGCTGTGCGAGCCCGTCGTCAGCATCGGGCCACTGTTCCCGTGTCACCCCACAAGGTCTTTGGTATGGCCGAGTAGTTGCCAGTCTTGTCGTTGTACCAGGGTGTACCATGCACTGTGCTGCACGTCGCCCTGTCCTCCTGATTGGTTCCGGCTACGTTGTTGTAGCTGGCTGCTTCTCCCCGTTCCGGCTACCGTGAGGCAGCCGACTTGACTTGCCTTGTCCGGCTGCGCTCAGCCAGCCGAGCGTGATCCGACTGCCATAGTTCTTGTCTGTTTGGGGTATCCGAAGGTCATCCCCCCGACACTAGCCCCCGAGCGCATGTAGATTTCGCCCTTAGGTGAAATGTGCATGCGCTCCTTCTTTGTTTTGAATTTTCTGGCCGGCTACGCTTGGCGGTTGCGCTACCCGTGACGTCAGTGCTGATGCCGGCCACGCGCGCACGCGCCATCATTACTCTGCGGCGGGCAGCGAAATGTCTCGTCGCACATCGCCTCGGGAAACTGCTGCCTGGCACTTCGGTTCTACTCCAGGATCTTCTGTGCGCCCCGCGTCTGCACACGAGATCTGAGGCGGCGGTTGGGGTAGGGTACGTCTCGGTGGGTGCCGCGTGGTACCATGGACGATTGCCCTTCTGGGCCTTTAAAGGGACGCTCGGGAGAGGGCGGTTCCTCCCTTCGCTCCTAATTGCCTTCCTCCTCTCCTCCCTTGCGCCCTTGTCTTCCTCGCGTCGCCTCGCTTCGCTACCATCGCTGTAGTCCGCGGTACGGCCCACCGCCACTCTTCCGTCGCAGCACCTCCCAGCGAACCGGCAATGGTGGCCAAGCGCGGAGCATGGTGCGGCTCCTCCGTTACGAAGGAGCACATCCAGAAGTATCAGGCGACCCGTGTTTTGCCGCCGGAGGAGGAGGTGGGGGTGCGGCTCGCACCAGCGGGGGAGGAGTCGCCGCATCCGGTGGAGGGGGAGCGGGTCATCTTCCTGTCGCATCTGGCCCGCAGCTTTGCGCTGCTAGTCTACTCGTTCTTCCTCACCTTCCTCGCCTTCTTCGACCTCCGCCTCCACCACCTGGGCGCCAACGCCATCGGGACGTTGGCGCATTTCATAGCCTTTTGCGAAGGCTACCTCGGGATCCAGCCGGATCTCGGGCTCTTCTGCCGGCTCTTCCGAGTCGGTCCACAGGTTTAATTCACCAAGGGCCGCTAGTCGCGTGCGGTGGCGCCTCCATCTACTCCCGCACACAGACCGGCTACCCTAAGTTCCGGCTGCACGACACGGTACGGTTGTGGCAATAGTCGTACTTCTACGTCTGCAACCTCACCGCCGAAGACCGGATCAACCTGTCGGCGTTCCAAGACATGGAGTCTAGCCAGCAGCATTGGGATCTGAAGATCCACAGCGAGAAGGCGGAGTCAGATGCGGTGCTGCTGTGCATGTAGTCCCTCATCATCGCCGGTCTAACCAGCATGGACATCACCCTCAGCTGGATGTCCAGGCTGATGATGCCGCTGCAGCAGCGAGCACAAAGGATGTGCTACTACTCCGGCCGGCTGGATCCGACCCGGCTGTCTCGCCGTGATCCCTGCTACCACAATCTGAAGGAGTGGGTGTGGACCATCACGAAGGAGCCGCTGCCGGAAGGCTGGAGGTTCGGGCTGGCCCCTTACTACCGCGACAACCGCATGCCCCGGGTAAGTCCTTCTAGCCGGAATTGCTCTTGCTTTTCTTGGCTCGTCATCTGACAGATCTGCTTGCCTTTTTTCCTCTTCTGGCAGATGTTCCCCTGCATCCTCCGAGCGGAGGGAGAGACCCCCCTCCAGAGCTTCACGCCCGACTTGCCTGAGCCGCGCGCTCGTCGGTCTGGCAAGGAGTTCGATGGGGACGGCGACGTCTTCCCTAGCCGGAACGATGAGCCGGCCGCTGATCCCCATGTGGAGGTCGACGTGGAGGATGAGGCCGCGCCGGCTCTCGATCCGTCACGGTGCCGTGCGACGGACGGCGACTCCAGCCGGTCCTGCGCTGGCAGGAGTGGCTCCAGCCGTTCTAGCGCCAGCCGACCCGCCACGGAGGAGCCAGCCCCCAAGAGGAGCCGGACCAGCGCCCTTCCCCCGAGCCGCCTTGGTCGGAAGAAAGGGCCGCCCTCGGTGGTACAGGGGTAAGATTTCTTCTAAGTGTTCTTACTGTCTTCCGCTCCTTGTGCTTTTCCTTGTCTATCTTTAGCTCATTTGGTTCTTGCTTCTTTTCTGTTTGTCGTTCAGCATGCTGGTCTCCTTCGGCGCCGCGAGCCCGGCGCGGACATCGACTGGGTCGCCGCCCCCCGCGCCGCCCGCGTCTGCCTCCGCCCCTCCTTCTTACGAGGCGCCGCCTTCGCCACCGCCTCGAGCTGAACCGATTGTGACAGCCGGAGCGAGAGGTCCCCAGCCGGCTACGATGGTCCAGCCAGAGACGGTTGTGACCCCCTCGCAGAGCGGGGACGGCTCCTCTCCGGGGTCGCGGAGGGCCGCCGCCGGCAAAGAACTCGTGGTTGTCGGCGACGACAACTCCAACGATGAGCCAGGGGAGGAGTGGACGACGGCGGTGGTCATGGCGAAGGAGTCGTTGGCTGCCAATGTCATGGATGACGATGCCTCCTCCGCCGCCTCGCTGACAGACCTTGCCGCCACCCTCGAGCTGGCAGTGAAGGAGATCCGGCTGCTGGAGGCCGTAGCCGGCGGCAACCGGTCCTTGGAGTAGAAGCTTGCTGCTGCCAAAGGCACTTCGCAGAGTAAGTTTCCTTATCCGGAGTGTCTTTTTTTTTGCTGATAGCCGGTTTTTTGCAGCCATCCTTGTGTGCGCTCAGCGGGAGATCGATCGCTTGAAGAAGTTGAATGACCAGTTGAGCAAGTCCAATTCTATGCTCCGGCTACAGAATAAGGACTGGCACGCCAAGGTGGACGCTCTGGAGGCCACCGTCAAGGAGCGCGACGCCGCCCTTGCCAGCCGGACCGACGCCTTCAGCCTTTTCGAGGCCTAGAACAAGGACCAAGAGAAGGAGTTCAAGCGATTGACGACTCGGGAGAAGGCCCTGGTGGAGGAGCTGATGCAGGTTGGGCACACTGCTAAGGGTAAGTTCACTTTCCAACCTCCCTCGTCTTTCCGGATCTGGTAGCCAGATCTGACATTCCTTTTTTCTAACAGCCTTTTATCCCGGCATAGACCTACTGGCCTACAACCGGCTGCAGGAGAACTGGCCAGGAGAACAGCCGACGGCCCAGGAGCTGGTCATCCGTCTTGGTGAGGAGGCCACCAAGATTCGTCAGGCGGCGCAGGCCATCTTCTCCTTATTGTGGCCGGATGCTCTGATTCCGGAGATGATGGCGCAGCTAGCCGCCAAGGTGGGGGAGGTGCCGGCTACGGTTGACTGGCTGCGGGACTTGGCGGCACGGGCCGGGGCAGAGATGGCCTTGGCCCTCATGCTCTCCTGGTATAAGGACGCCCGCGTCGAGAAGATCAACGGGGCCTTCCGCGCCGGCGCTGACCTTGCCGCCATCCGCCAGGCCCATCCGGAGCTTCGGGCCTCCGCCATCAAGATCGTCGACTATGTGGATGTCGACGAGGTGCTCACCGACTCGGAGTTCGTCGGCACTCCGGATGTAGAAGCCTCGGCGCAACCGGCTGGTGGCGATGTCGGAATCGGATCGACCGTCGTGCCTCCTTTGCCTCCTGAGACTGCTACCAGCCAGGGCGCTCCGCACGGCAAGGGCCCCGCCGTTTAGCTATGACCCCGGGATGTCGGGTGTATTTGTTTATCTTGTCTGGCTCGAAACTTTGTTTGTCTGTACCGGTCGCCTCTGGCGCCGGGTAAACTCATGGGAGCTTCGTCTCCCCTTTCCTTTTAATGTCAGTCTGACTTATTTTGGCTTGCTTCCAACTTGTGTTTTTTTGTATGCTCTTTGAACATTTCGCTGATTGAATTTGCCGGGCTAACTTCGCTCGGCTGAACGCATTTAGCCGTGGGAACTGCAATTCTAGTGGGGGCACCTCAGCGCACCCACTGGGTGTAGCCCCCGAGATTCGGAGTAGCCGGCGTAGCCGAGTGCTTAGAATCTTCTTCTTATCTTCCTGCCCTTGCCCTCACCTGGGCTCCAAATATCCGGCTAACTCCTTTAGCCGGTCGGGAACTACATAATTCCACTCGGGGCGCGCGAGCGCACCCAGTGGGTGTAGCTCCCGAGATTCGGAGCGCTTGATGAAGGCAAGCACTTCGAATCTTCTTCTTTTCTTCCTGGATTCCGACTCAAAATAGTCGTACAAAAATATACATGCATACATACATTCTCACCCGTTAGTAGGTTAGTCTGCTAAACTTTTAGCCGGAAGGTGGATTTGTTTTTTGAAAACTAGCTTGCGCCTCTCTAGATACTTAGTCATTTTCGCGCGTGCTCTGCTGTTTCCGCTGCGTCCTTGCCGGGCAGCCGGGTTACGGTCTGCAGCCGGAATCGAAGGGAGCTAACAGTACATTGTGCACGGTACTAACATCTTAGCAGCCGGATTTTTTTAAGCTAGTTGCGAGGCCGGGACGCCCGATATGTCGCATCTCCTCCCTGTTTTTCATGTGGGATGCCTCGGGCTTTTGCTCTTGCTAGCCAGACAGCCATGTTGCGGTCTGTAGCTAAGACGAAGAGTGGGCCTCTGACATCGTAGCACACTACTCAGTCGGTTTGTTGATTTTAGCAGGTCGGGCTAGCCGGCAAGCCCCCGAGCAGGGCTGCCGGAGCCGGAAAAACTGAACCAAAAACAGATATACACAAACTCTAGCAAGGAGCCCCCGAGCATCTCATAGGGATCCGCATTTTCATTTATAAGGTTCGCGGGATACATACACTGCCTGGTGACTAGGTGTAAAATGGGCGGAGCAGGGCCGCGTTCCAGGGGCGCTCTGTCTCCTCGTATGATTTGTCCATCTTGTTCTTGCGCGGCTGCTGCAGGTCGATAAGGTAGTAGGAGTCGTTGGGCATCGCCCGACTGATGATGAAGGGACCCTCCCAGGGTGGCGATAGCTTGTGCATGCCCTTCGTGTCTTGTACCAGCCGGAGGACCAGGTCGCCCTCACGGAATGCGACAGGGCGGATCCGGCTAGAGTGGTAGTGGTGTAGATGTTGCTGGTATAGGGCCGATCTAGACAACGCCAGCTCACGGGCCTCTTCGAGGAGGTCCACGCCATCCTCCCGTGTCTCCTGATTGGCCTTTTCGTCGTAGAGGAGCTTGCGCGGAGAGTCGAACTCGATGTCCATGGAGAGGACGACTTCCGAGCCGTAGACGAGGAAGAACGGGGTGTAGCTGGTTGATCTATTTGGCGTGGTGCGGAGGCTCCACAGCACAGCCGGAAGCACCTCGATCCAGCATCCGGGCGACCGCTCTAAAGGCTCGATGAGGCATGGCTTGATGTCGGCTAGCACTAAGTCGTTTGCCCTTTCGACTTGCCCATTGGACTGCGGGTTGCCGACGGAAGCAAGGTCCAGCCGGATGCCCTTGTTGCTGCAGAACCGGGCGAAGGCCCCCTTGGCGAAGTTCGTTTCGTTGTCGGTGATGATGCTGTTGGGGTAGCCGAACCGGTTGATGATGTCGGTGAAGAAGGTGACGACTATCGCCCCATCTAGCTTTCGGATGGGATTGGCCTCGATCCACTTTGTAAATTTGTCCACCGCCACCAGCAGATGGGTCATGCCTACGCACGCCCGCTTGAAGGAACCGACCATGTTGAGGCCCCAAACAGCGAAGGGCCAGGTGATCGGTATGGTCTTGAGCACCGAAGCCGGCATATGCCTGAGCTGCCCGAAGCGTTGGCACCCATTGAACGCGCGGACTAGCTATTCGGCGTCCTCGAGGGCTGTGGGCCAATAGAAGCCATGGCGAAACGCCTTGGCGACTATCTCCCTTGATGAAGCATGATGCCCGCACTCGCCCTGGTGGATGTCCTTGAGCAGCCGGTAGCCTGTGTCCACGTCGACACACCTTTGGAAGATGCCGAACACACTGCGCTTGTACAATTCTTTGTTGATGATGGTGTACGTGTGCGCGCGGCGCCGGATTTGCCTGGCCTCCACCTTGTCATCAGGAAGTTCTCCGTTGGCAATGAAGTCCATGAAGGGTTGTGCCCAGGATGGTATCTCTCGGATGGTGAGGATGTTGCTGCTCTCCGGTTGAGGGTCGTCGGGGGGTCATCCGGATGGAGTATCCAGGACGGCAGCCCCTGAGCCACTTGACGAGTCGGCAGCCCCCGGGTCTTGCGAGCCGGAGGGAACTGACTTGCCGGAGTTGGTGCGGGCCTTCTTCTTTGGAGGTTCTGCCGGCTCTGCGTCTGCCGCACAGTCAACCGGGACACTCCCTGCCTAGATGATGGAATCCGACTTGGGGGATGGGTTGATAGAGGGCTTGCGCAGGTGCTCCAAGGAGACCCCAGGCGGGATCGCCTACCTAGTGGATCCGATTCGTGCGAGCGAATCGGCTGCCTCGTTGTTGACGCGGGGACATGATGGAACTCACATCCGTCGAAGCAGGCGCTGAGCTTTTGTATGTGGAACCGGTAGAGAGCCATATTTGCGCCTCGGGCATCCCACTCTCCGGATACTTGCTACACCACCAGATCCAAATCACCGAAGCAAAGGATCCGGTTGGCACCAATCTCTCTGGCTAGCCGGAGGCCGTGCACCAGTACCTCGTATTCGGCTACATTGTTGGAGGCCTTGAAATGAATCTGCAGGATGTACTCCAGCCGGTCTCGTTTGGGCGAGATGAGCACGCTGCCGGCTCCCAAGCCCCCGAGCATCTTCGACCCGTCGAAGTGCATCCTCCAATGGTTTGAATCCGGAACCGGTGGGAGGTATTGGGTCTCGGCCCAGTCGACGAGGAAGTCCGCTAGCGCCTGCGGCTTGATCGTGAGTTGGGGCTCGTACGGGATGGAGTAGGCTGCGATCTCGACGGCCCACTTGGCGACTCGGACAGTGGCATCCTTGTTGCCGATGATTTCCAAAAGGGGTGCAGTGCACACAACCTTAATCGGATGCTCCTGGAAGTAGTGCTTGAGCTTCTTGCATGCCAGGTACACACCGTAGCACATCTTCTGGTAGTGGGGGTAGTTTTGCTTGGAGAGGGAGACAACCTCGCTGAGGTAGTAGACGGGTCGCTGAACCGGCTGCCTTGCTTGCCTCGGGGTGCTCCACCACCACCACGACGCTGACGACCCGACTGATGGCTGCTATATAGAGTAACATCGGCTCCTTGCTAGAACCGGCGATGTGGATAGCATGCGCTTGAGGTCATGAAAGGCGGCGTCAGCCTGCGAGGTCCAGGAGAACTTGTATGTCTTCTTCATCAGCTGGTACAATGGAAGTGCATTCTCCCCCAGCCGGCTGACGAAACGGCTGAGGGAGGCCAGGCATCCGGTGAACTTCTGGACTCCGAGCAGGCTCCTGGGCGGCTGCATCCTCTCGAAGGCCGCGATCTTCTCTGGATTCGCCTCGATCCCTCGTTGTGAGACGAGTAAACAGAGTAGCTGGCCGGATGGGACCCCGAAGACGCACTTCTCCGGGTTCAGCTTCATCTGGTACTATTGGAGGTTGCCGAATGTTTCCCCCAGGTCCTCGAGGAGGGTGCGCTTCTCCTTGGTCTTGATGACCACATCGTCCACATAGGCATGCATGATTCAGCCGATCTGCAAGTGCAAGCACTTCTACATACAGCGCCTGCATTTTTCAGACCGAAAGGCATGGTTACATAGCAGAAAGCCCCGTACGGGGTGATAAACGATGTTTTTATCTGGTCAGTCGGATTTAGCCAGATCTGATTGTAACCAGAATAACAATCCAAGAAGGACAACAAACCGCAGCCGACCATGGAATCGATAACTTGATCGATATGGGGCAAGGCGAATGGGTCCTTCGGGCACGCCTTGTTCAGGCTGGTGTAGTCGATACACATGCGCGATGTCTTGTTCTTCTTCAACACCAGGACAATGTTGGCCAGCCAGTCCGGGTGGTACACCTCCATGATGAACCCAGCTGCAAGTAGCCGGGTGATCTCGTCACTAATAATCTTCCTCTTCACTTCCGCGAACCGGCGCAGAGGCTTCTTAACCGTCTTGGCATCTGGCCGCACGTGAAGTGAGTGCTCAGCGAACTCCCTCGGCACACCTAGCATGTCCTTGGGTGACCATGCGAAGATGTCCCGATTCTCACGGAGGAAGTCGACGAGCGCGCCTTCCTATTTGCTGTCCAAGCCGGCGCCAATGGTGATGAACTTGGTCAGGTCAGAGGGGTCAAGCAGAATCCTCTTCGTATCTTTTGCCGGCTGGAAGGCTCCTTCTCCAGCCGGCTTGCTGCTAGCCGACATTCCTTGCTACGCCATGGCCACATTGCTCATGATCATGCGCTTTTCTTCGTCTATGATGAGGGCCTCTGCCAGCTTGGAGCCGATTGAGGTGCACTCCATTGACCGCCTGAAGCAACCGGTGATGGTGATCACGCCGTTTGGTCCCGGCATCTTCGTCTTGAGATACGCGTATTGGGGGACGGCCATGAACTTGGCGAGGGCTGGGTGCCCGAGGAGAGCATGGTAGGAGCTCGTCAGGTTTACCACCTCGAACCAAACCGGCTCACGGCGGAAGTTCTCCTTGGTACCGAAGATGACGTCCAGCTGGATTTTACCCAGCGGAGCGCAAGCCGGTCCTGGCAGTACACCGTGGAACGTCGTGGTAGTCGGACGCAGGTCGCGCTCGCGGATGCCCAGCTTTTCCAGTGAAGACCGGTAGAGGAGGTTGAGGCTGCTGCCTCCGTCGATGAGGACACACGAGAAGCGGCAGGTGCGCTCGTTGGAGACGATGAGGGGGTCGAGCACCATAGCGTAGCCCCCGGGAGTCGGAAGCTACTTAGGCTGGTCTTCCTAGTTCCAGGTGATGGGGTTTCTGACCAGTTCAGGTATGGGGGACCGGAGAGACATTGGCGTTAACCTCCTTGGAGTGCCGCCTGCGGCTGTGCTTGTCGTCCAGCTCCGTCTCGAAGATGTGGTAAGCGGCGTGCGGCTGGGGGTAGCCATTGTTGTTGTTGCCACCGTTAACATCATTACCGGCTCCCCTAGCCGGTGGTGGTGGTCCACCAGGAGGGGCGGGGGAAGACGTTGCTGGCTGCCTTGGTCTTTTAGTTGGCGAGTGCAGCTGCAGTTCTGGGTGGTGTGCGTAGCCAGTTTGAAGGGACCGCTATGCCACTTGCACGGGCCATCGAACATTTGGTCGAAGGTGAGCCGCGACTTCTGCCTTCTCGCATCGCTAGCCGGTGCGCCAGGCGCGTCCTCCACAACATTGACCTTCCGCGCGTGGTAGCGGGGTTTCTGCTATCTGGCTTGGTGGTCCCCGTAGAACCGGCTGTCATTGCCGTGGCGCCTAGAGGATCCGGCTTCCCTAGCCGGATTACTCGGATGGTCGCGAGCCGGCTCCGTGGGAGTCAGATGCCCGTCAGGACGGCATCTGCCATGGAGTACTGGTCCGCAACCTTCATGAGCTCTGCCATGGTTTTCGGCTCATCACACAGTAGCCTATGGCCTGGCTCTCTAGGATTCCTTCGCAGGTGTTGCGCAGCTCCGTCCACCTGGCGAGGTACTCGTGGTCCGTCTCGCGGTCGCCCTGAACGCACAAGGCCAGGTCGCGCGGGCGGCCCGGATGCTTGTACATGTCGTTGAAGTTGCGGACGAATACCTTGTCAAAGTCTGGCCAGGCGTTGATGCTGTTGGGTGCAAGGCTGTTGAGCCATGTCCTCGCAGACCCGGTTAGCATGAGGGGGACGTAGCGCACGGTTGTGCGCTTGTTCCCATGGGCGATGCCGACTGCCGTGGCGTAGTCGGTCAGCCAATCTTCTGGCTTCATGGTGATGTCGTACTTGGGGGTGTCCCTGGGCAAGATAAATTTATCCAGAAACGGCTCGTTCCGGATGTGGGGTCCGAAACAAACCGGTCCAGTGGAGTCTTCATCTTCCGTGACGCACGCTTGAGCGAGGAGCTCGATGCGGTCATGGGCATCCGGACGATCTGGGTTGGGCGCTCCTAATCGGCTCGAGAGACGGGAGCCGGCAGGTTTTGGCGCTCCGGTTGGGGGAGGGGGAGGCGGTAGGTTGCTATTCACCGTTTGCTCCGGGCACGGCTGGCCCTTGCTGCCCGAACCGCGACGCTTGCTGCGGGCCTTAGCCGGCTGAGGGGAGGACGCCTACTGGGTTTCGCGGGGTGCGCCTTTGCTGTTGGCAGGCGGCTTACTCCCTTTGGAGCAGCTGGGGTCCTCTTGGATCTGTCGGTTGGCATCTGCCTGCTCGTCCGTGATCCGGAGGAGCTCCTGCACCCGGGAGTGCTGCCGGTTGCACTCCTCACCCTCCAGGTTGGGCAGCTCGTCTGCCGCGGCCCGTGCCACACGCAGATTCTTGATGGGTGTGCTGTAGGTGGGCCGGATGAGGGCGGGTGGCGGATCCGGCTCTCCATCCCTTTCCATCCTGCCGCCCAGCTCGCCGCCCTAGTGCCGTATCTGTCCGCGTCGGCTCGACTCCGTGGTAGCTGGTGTGTGGCCGTGCGCGTGGTCATACTCGCGTCGAGTGATCTCGATCTGCTTCTGGGTCGTAGCCAGCTCCATGGCCTCCTGCAGGCGAAGCTGCCTCTCCATGGGGAAGTTGGCCTCCGCTTCCTCGGGGTTATCCCCGAGGTTAACCGGCATGAGGAGCCGGTCGATGGCATCCTCCACCGGGTTCCTGGACAGCGGAGGGGCGGAAGTCCCAACCTCGTCCGCGCCCTTCTCCCGAGGCTAGCGGGGATGCGAACTAGAGCCAGCCATCATCACCTCGACACTGCGAGGCGCGACGGGGGCGCCGCTGCCGAGGTGCAGCGGCTCCACGACGGAAATGATTTCCGTGGGGAAATGCTCCGGCACGGTGGCGACGTAGACGGGCAGGTCGTCGAAAAGCAGAATCGAACCATTTGCCGGAAACGAGGTTCCGGTGAAGCAGGAAGCGTTGTCGATGACACAATTGAACGCGCCGAGCGTGAGCACCAGGCCAGAGGCCACACGCTCACCGGCTGAAGTGCGGAGTCCCGTGCGGAACGTGACTCCATTCGAACCCATCTGCCCCATGGTAGGCGCCAACTGTCGTTGTATTGGGAACGACAGTACCTAAACAGGTTAGATAGAGGTGTGGGGACTAGCAGGGAAGCTATCAAAGGCGTCCGCAGGAGGGATTGGATATGATCAAGTATAGCGGGACACGGGAAGTACCCAGGTTCGGAGCCCTCGTGATGAGGTAAAGCTCCTACTCCTGTCGATCTGACTATGAGTGATATCCGGGGTACAAAGAGACTCCTGGAGCTGTATCTGTTAGCTCCTGTCTTAAATGCACTGAGACCAACCCTTTCTACTGAGGCCTTGCCTCTCCTTATATAGGCAGAGAGGCAACGGTCTCACTGGCCAATCTGGCTGGCGGGCCCCACAGGCGGGTCCCAGCCCGTTGGTCATCTACAGTATCCGGTACAACTATGTCCCATCAGAGTACGAGCGGTATGGGCGTGGTGGGTTCACTGAACACCGTGCGAGCCCGTCGTCACCATCGGGCCACTGTTCCCGCATCACCCAACAAGGTCTTCAGTATGGCCGAGTAGTTGCCAGTCTTATTGTTGTACCCGGGCATACCGCACACTGCGCTGCACGTCGCCCAGTCCTCCTGATTGGTTCCGGCTATGCTGCTGTAGCCGGCTGCTTCTCGTCGTTCCGGCTACCATGAGGTAGCCAGCTTGACTTGCCTTGTCCGGCTGCGCTCAGCCAGCCGGGCGTGATCCGACTGCCATAGTTCTTATCTGGTTGGGGTATCCGGAGGTCATCCCCCCGACACTTTTCCTAGCACTGTTGCCGGGGAAGCAATAGTTACCCTAATGAGGTTAGTAGGAACCTTGCTAGTTTTAATTCTTGTTTTCTATTTTTGTTTGATTTCAATCTTTATTTGAAAAACCAAAAAAATTAGTTAGCCTTTAAATTCTTGTTTTTACTATCATACATCTTTGTTTAAGAAAACCCAAAAACATAGGAAATATGGCTGAAAAGAAGCTTGGGGAGTTTGCAACTCCCAACAATTATTATTTGCGTACTCCTATTACCCAGCCAACGGTTGCTGCTGATGATTATGAGATTAAGCCTCATTATTTAAGTTTGGTTCAACAGAATCAATTTGGAGGCTCTGATGTTGAGGACACAAGTATGCACTTGAACACTTCCACTAAAATATGTGACATGATGCACATAAAAGATGTTGACCCTGATGCAGTCAAATTGTGATTATTTCCTTTCTCTCTTAGATGAAGAGAAAAAGAATGGTTGCTATATTTGCCTAGAAATACTATTACACCATGGGTGGAGTGTACTGCTTTATTTATGACTAAATTTTTGCCACCTGCAAAGACTATGCAACTAAGATCTAATATTACTAGTTTTAGACAGGAATAGCATGAACCACTAGCGCTTGCATGAGAGAGAATGAAAGAATGCATGAGAAACTATCCCAGTCATGGGATGGAAGATTGGTTAATTCTCCATTTATTTTATAATGCTCTTAACCATGTGTCTAAGTCTATGCTTGATACTGCAGCTGTAGGAACATTCATGGGCAAACATATTACCGAAGCAAAGCAGCTGCAAGAAAATATGCAAGACAACCATGCCCAATGGCATGTGGATAGATCAAACACAAAGAAGGTGAACTCTATCTCACCACAAGAAAATGAAGAACTCAATGCTAAGCTAGATGAGCTCATATTAGCCATTAAAGGTAAGAAAACACAGGTAAGAGCTATCCCAGAATCAAATATTGAAGAAATAGACTTCAAAGCTCGTAATGATTATAACCCTTCTCGGAAGAAGAATTATAATCCCAATTTTCAGAAACATTATTCTAGTCCTACAGGTAACTCTAATAATAATATGAGAACAAGTAATGATAGTCTCCAAGAAACACTTAAGTCCTTTATAGACTCACAAAATGAGCAAAACAATATCCTTATTAAAATAACGGAGAACCATGATGCTATGCTTGGTAAATTATCTTACCAAGCTATAAGTTTGAGGAATGATTTGTAGGCCCTCCAAGAAAGAATGAGGATTGTTGAGGCACACCTAGGTAAGATAACCGAGAGTTAAACTCTCATTCTAGCTAAATTTGCAGGTAAAGCTGAGCCCAATTCTGTTGAAGACCTTAGGATGATAAGAATCCAAATAGAGGAGCCTGAAGAACTTGATTATAGTAATGCTCCTTCACCAAATTACACTGTTGAAGATCTTGTAAAAAGGATCAATATCAAGATTCAAGTAAGTGAAGGAAATGAGGAAGCTATGTATCAACACTTCATTAATCAGGTGGCAATAAAGTTACTTGAGAGCTTGAGGAAGAATATAAGAAAATTGCTGAAAAATTACATGTGAAGCTTGATGATATATTTGAGCCTACTATTAAGATTTAAGATTGGGACCAATGAGATAGCTGCACTTTTTGATCTAGGTGCAAGCGTTTCAACAATTCCAAAAAGTCTTTTTAATAAGTTAAATCTTGGCCCATTTGAAATCACTGAGTTAAAACTACATCTAGCAGATTCTACCTACAAACAAGTTGTAGGGATTAAAGAAAATAATGTAGTATACATTAAAGGCTGTCCTGCTCTTATTGATTTTATTATTGTTGACATGCCTGAAGATGCTACTGCTCCTATTATATTAGGCCATCCATTTTTAAGAACTATTAAGGCTTTGATTAATCTACATGAAGGGAACATGAAGCTTCAATTGCCTTCGCGGGATCCTTTTGTTGTTCATTTTCCCAGGAAGAAGAAAGCCAAGCATGATGAAAAGGAGGCCATCGCTTTGAAGGCCAACTATTTTGGAGTAGGTGTTCCACTCATCTGGCCTAAGTGAGCAACATTGAGGTCAAGCTATTAACCATAAAAAAGCGTTTAATGGGAGGCAACCCATGTGAAATAAATGTTTGAGCAAAGTTTTTAAGTTTTAGTTTAAGTTTTATGTTGAATAAAGAGTGCTAGAAAACTCCAGTTGAGGAGAAGAAGTTTGGTAGTACTAAAAATCCTGCTTTATACATGCTGATGTTGGTCGACAATTTTTATGGTCATTTTTCTGCCAAAAACAAGATGTTTCACTAAGTTTCAGGATAAGAAGGAATTCTTGAAGAAACAGAATTTTTTTGATGACTACAGAAGGTTTAACGACCAACTATATGGCGGGAATAAAAATTCCAGCCATATAGTTTAGCCGTATAGATATATTTGCCATCGACAAATTTCTCTTCGAAAGTACTGAAGGTTTAACGACCAACTATACGGCGGGAATAAAAATTGGGTTAATTATTGGTTTGCCACTAGAGGCCACCATATGCTCAGTTTTGCCACTAGCACGTAATGGTGCTAAGTTTTGCCACTATTTCGGGCGCAGCTGCTATGGCGACGCCAACTAGCCAGTTTAAATGAGCATAACAAATTAAAAAAAAATCAAAAAATGAAAAACCAGTGCATAGTCTTCTTATGTCTTATACTAACGATTCAAGTTGATAAACAAGATCTACATACATTCAAACAAAAATTTCATGTATTCCTATATGTAGACATTGTTTATCACGTATTCATGAATTTTACGTTTGAATGTATGTAAACCTTGTTTATCCAGTTGAATCATTAGTATATGACATAAGAAGACTATGTGCGCAAGTTTTTCATTTTTTTGATTCTTTTTGAATTTGTTATGCTCATTTAAACTGGTCGGTTGGCGTCGCTATAACAGCTGTGCCCGAAATAGTGGCAAAACTGAGCACCATTCCATGCTAGTGGCAAAACTGAGCATATGGCAGCCTCTAGTGGAAAACCAATAATTAACCCATAAAAATTCTGGCCATATAGTTTCGGTCATATAGATATCGATGCCTTTCTAAAATTTCTTTTCCAAGTACAGAAAGTTTGACGACCAACTATACGACGGGAACAAATTGTTCTGGCTGTATAGTTCTGGCCATATAGTTGCGTCGCTAGGTGAAAACCCTAAATTTTTGACAGCATACCAACTATATGACGGGAACAAATTGTTCCGACCATATAGTTTGGCTGTATAGTTGCGTCCGACCGCAAAATTGCCACGGGAGGTACTTCCAACTTATTCTACCTCCAAACTCTCTCAAAACCTCAAGAGATCTTCATCTCTACTCAAGTTTGTTCAATTTCCTCGCACACAAGTGATCTAAGGTATGTTTCTCCTCCGATCCTCCAACTACTTTTTGCAAATTCATCTTCGATATGTTGTCATTATCAATCTAGGGTGAGACCTACTATGAACTAATTGCCATGATTCTCTTGCCTAGATTATTATTTTGAGGGGACTCTTTACTGTGCTATGATGAGGAATATGTTATGCTTATTATTGTTGGATCAAAAAGTTTTATTTTTATCTTTTCTAATTATTTTAGATGATGAACACAAGGAGCCAAACTCGTGCTCGTGCTGCTCTAGTGCTTCTCAGGCTGCCGCTCAAGAATGCATGGGGATACGCTTCAGGGGTGAGCTCCTACGTGATTGCTTCAACAAGATCAAGAACATAGAAGTGAAGGCAACCAAGTGGGCTTGCCCCATTATATTGAATCAACTCGGTATTTCTAATGACTTCAATTTACTTTGCAATAGGGTTGGCCTACAAAAATTTGTATTCAATGATGTGCCTACTTATCGCCGGTTAACTCTTGAATTTCTAAGTTCCTTGCAAAGCACCGTTAAAGCATGACATGGAGAGGACATGATTTCTTTCTGACTTATGAACAACAATTATGCTTTATCACTAGATGAATGGTGCACATATTTTAATTTTACAAACAATAATGATAATGACTTACACGCATCCTTTACTGGCTTAGACCCTTCCCCGGAACAATATTATAATGGAATGAGTTTCACTACTAGAGTAAGCAAGCGGAAGAATATTCAACATCCTGCAATTCGCTATTTGTTCTATGTTATTGGTAACACCTTGCAGGCACGAAATGAGTTCACGAGACTCAATGAGGAGGACATCTTAGTCCTTACAAAAGCCGCTTTCAACAACTACGACTTGTCACTCAACTTGGGTGCAATTCTTGTGCGCTACCTGGAGCACCAATCCTCCCAAAGCCAAGGACCAATCACAGGTGGATGCGTCATCACCGTGCTTGGCATTGCCCTAGGCATTGACTTAGGTGAGTTGCAACCAGTGCAAGGTGAGTGACATGTTGGTTTCTCTACTTTAAAAGATTGTCGAATGCTCACTAGGAGAGGTGGTGTTTATTACCTGCATATTGTTGGAGCTAGGCGTCTCTACCCTACTCCTTTGCCTAATGGTCTTTTCTCTATGGAGGAAGGACGTTTGCTATATGACTTGCAGGTTGAGCAACACCAATCCGAGGAGGAGATTCCGGATGACGATGAGGAGCAAGAAGTTCCTTATCAAGAGGAGAAGCCACCAGCCTGGTTCGGTACATACCAAGACTTCCAAAAACTTGGAGGAACTGTCAAGAGAAGGCAAAACCTCTCTTTGAACCTCCGAGAAACAACTAGTAATTTATCAACTCAATTTGCGAACTCGAGTTATGTCTTTTTCCTGCCACCACAATGATTTGAAGGGCTTGCAAAATCCTAAGCTTGGGGAAGTTTCCTCATTATTTTTTAGCGTTGATTTGTTTTTATTTCAAGGTTATGTTTTAATTTGATTTTATAAGCACTCGTGTTGGTTTCCCCAACACTTTATCTTTAGTTATTTCTATTTATTTTCAAGATTTTCTATTCATTAATTCCCTCTCTCAAAAACAACAAAAATATTTCTCCATTTATCTTTATTTTCCCTCTTCCTTCCTTTCTATTCTCCTTGTGGCTTTCAAATATTTGCAGGAGAGTGATCGACTTTGAGTTTCCAAGAAGAAAATCAAAAAGGAAGAGAGAAGTGGAACCAATCATGAGAGGTATGTCTTAGGACTCCCCACTTTTGAAGTTTGAGAAACCCATGCTAGTTAGTAGTAAATGTTAAGATGTTATATTGGTGGAGTGAGTCTTTATATTGTAGTAAATTTTTTTTTGCATGGGTATTTAGTTGGGTATATTTTGTTCTAGCTCTTGTAGTTAACCAAGTCTTGCCTAAAAATTTGCTAAACAATTGTAATAATAAAAGGTCTCACAATTGAAGGCTTGGGTGTTGTAGTGTTTAGTCTTGAAGGCTTATTTCTAGAGACACTCAACACCACAAAAAATAATGATTGACTTGATAGCTCTCTTTCAAAGGATTTGTTCAATTGAATTAATGTTTAGCGGTTTTTGTGAGCATGCCAAAGTTTGACTTGTGAATCATAAGAATGATATAGCTTTATGCATGTCAAACTTCATGGGATGCCAACAACTCCGCTAGCCTATGAACGATCTTCATGGAGGAAACTCCAAGATTTTGGCTATGAGTTGATTAAACATATGTAGTAGCAATGCTATAATGGGTAAGATTCTTGGCAATCTCGGGTAGCTGTGTTCATGATGGAATCACTCCTCTGGCTGAAATGATTAATCATTGTGCAAAAGGAACAAAAACCTTGGTGATGCAAGTGGCCATTACAACCTGATAATCTAATTAAAATATTTGGCATGCTCTCAATTACTTAAGAACTGAAATTCTTAAAGGACAATGAATAGAAAGGTAGTGCTTGAAAAGTCTTGACTTATTGATGTGGGAGAATTGAGATACTCTAGTATATATGTTTTTCATGACAACTCTCACACTCTCAATTTTACTTGATTATATTTTATTGTTCAAAGGCAAGCCTATGAGTTGATTACATGACATGGAATAAGGTTTACTCATTTGAATCATCCATGTTAACAATAATTTTGCTGCACTATAAGGATGCATAAAAACCCGTATGATTTGCTTGCCATTACTCTATCTATGCTGAAGTTTTTCAGATTTATAAAGTGGAGGTAACATGAGACTACCAATCATGAGTAAGATCACCATCTCGTTATTTCAGTTTAAATGTTGAGTTCCTTTTTTATTTTGGTTTTCTTGCTCGAGGACGATCAAGTTTAAGCTTGGGGAGGTTGATGGATGTGAAATATAGCCATCTATGTCCATATTTAAACTGGATATTATTCATATTTTTGATGAAATATCTCTCTAAACCCTGCCACTAATGCCTAATGATTAAAGAGGTATGCAATCCTTTCTTTCTATTTTTCCTAGCGCAGATAATGACGTTTGATGATGGGGATCACAACATTAAAGTCAAAGATACGATATTTCCAAAACCCAAACAAACCAGGGGTCGTGAAGTGGAGACAGACGCTTTAACGACCAACTATACGGTGGGAATAAAACTCCGGTCATATAGTTCAGTCGTATAGTTGCCATCGACACCGCAAGGTCAAACAAAACAACTTTCGTGAAGGGACCTCTATATAAAGAGGCTTCGGGCGACGAGAAACAGGCTCTCGCCAGATCGCCAGCAGCCCCCAGAAACCTGCATCCACCATACCGAAGAGCCGCCAGAGGAATAGACTTACATCTAATCTCCAAACCCTTCTCCACCACCATATTCCACCACTTGTAATAGTAGATCTCATCTTCGATTGGCGACATTGTAAGACTATTCGATATCAATCTCATGATTTCCATTGCAATGTTTATGATTGTTGATTTCATCTCTATGCGTGAGCAATTCTCCTTTGGCTAAGGGCTTCGGCCTAGCCATGTAGCTTTTGTGCATGTTATTTATCATAGATGGGATCATGTATTAGTTTGTATGACATGATGATTATTGTATCCTCTCTTGCCTCCATCCAAGGACTTGTCAGGTACCCAAGACCCCGAGGATTGAGCTAGGTATAGGGAGTATGAGTAATGACTAATCTGCAGGTTGGGAACCCCAGTGACAGAAGGGGTAGTACGACTGTATGTGAGGGATTTACTTGGGATTAACGGTGAAGTCACTATGCATATCATTAGTTCTCTTTCTTCTATGGATGAGACTAGTAGGTTATTGCTATAAGCGGTTGCGGAGGCAATATCAACTATGGATGCACTACCCACATATAATTATCTTGCTCTAATAATTACATGCATACTTTATTATTATCTTTTATTCCCATCAGATGTTTTGCACAACTACAAGTGAAACCGAAAGCCCTAGACCCTCTCTCTCCATAATTGGAAAAGAACAAAAGACAACAAACTCTTGGTCAGTTAAAATACAAAAAGAATTCTAAAACTCTCGAAGGTCCGTTAAAGTAACTTCACTACGCTTTCTGCTTCCCGGGGATTCAATAACCTAGGTCTACTAGGGGAAAGAGATATACTACATCTATAATCTGGATCGAAGGTATCAGCCGGTGTGGAGCTCCTCCATGGTGCCTACAAGTGGCGCATGGGGGTGGCCAAATCCTCCTCCTGGTGGTTGTCCATGGTGGCCAGTGTTGGTGAGGATGGGATCTGGTGGAGTCTCAACAAATAAGCTTGCTTGTGCTGGGGTTGGGCTGCAGCTGCCGGGTCCATGTTCTCCGCTAGCTGGCCATGGAGGTGGGGGGAGGAGGACTGATGCTGGTGTTCTGTAGGTCACCCTTGCACCTCCGAGCTACTCTTGGGCATAGATGGGCGGCACCCGAAGGTTGCTCTCCACTCTGTCACATGGTGCTCTGTTGGTGGGAGCAAGTGGTGGGAGTTTGGATGTCAGCAACTCGGGATATAATCTCATCTTTTTGGGCCGTCACGTTGACTAGAGTAGTGGTGCTGGTGTGCTTCCCTTGGCCGGCCGTGGTGGCGAGGGAGGGGAGTGTGTTGGTATAGCTGCTGCTGATTCTAGGCGAAGGCGGATAAGGGTTGCGCAACTCTAGGCCGCATGCTCTATTGAATCCACAATGGTCTGATGGCGGAGGTGCGTCTACCGGGCTACTGCATTTTCTGGTCGAATGGCGGCCTGTGGCTTTAACCTCCTTCGGAGGCCCTGAACGAACCATGTTCTGGAGCTCGCCGCCCCTTTGCCGCCAAGTGGTTCATCCCGGAGGCATCGAGGTGGCCAGTTGCAGCGATTCTTCGCCGGAAGTGAGAGCATGAGGACCTTCCTCCAAGACCTCGACAACTTTGCCTTGATGTCGCCGGTGACTGATGGTGGAGAAGAACTAGGACATGCCTGCTTTTTTTAGGTTTTGTCCTAGGATCTTTTTTGTATTGTTCATGGCCTCTTCTTCAAATTCTAGGTTTGTCTGGGCAATAGATGAAAAGGTCCTCAATGTAATTTGTACCCACCTGATTAAGTAATGTGCAGCTCTGGGTCCTTCTGGACCCTTCCCCGTTCAAAAAATAAGCGAAAGATTAAAAGGTTGATGTACCTAAAGCCTAAACCTCTCATGTACTTTGTATTCGTCGTCTCTACCCATGAAACCCAATAAGCACGTCTTTTCCCATCCTTGCTTTCCCACAAAAAGTGTCCACCGTGTCAAAAACAGACTCCAAAACAGTCCAGGGTATAATTTGCCCGGTTTTTAATACAATACTTATAGGTGTTAGAGCATCTCCACTCGCCCCCAAGTACCAAAACCTCTAAAATAGGGGCGCAGAGAGAGAAAATCAAGCCCAGCCCTCTATCAGACACCTGTAGTGTTCTAGTTCTATCTTGCTTGTTTTATGTAACCTAAAAGGGGTCGTTTTGTAATAACAAACTACCTTAAGAGCCTAAGTGCCAATTATTTTAACGAAGACAACATCACGGCTCCAACGACCTCTTTATAAGCTAGAGAGTGGGTGGTCAGGCAGCACGATAAGAAATATAACCTAAATCCTCAGTTCCTCTTCCTTATGTTCTTACTTGTTCTAGCTATAGGATTTATCTTATCTAGCCCAATTACAAGCTTTGTCTAGTTTTCCTTGCTTAGTCTGATAGGGATCCTGACACCGTCTCCCTCAATTAAATTTTTCATCCGACGCGTAGGAATCACATCTCCAGCGCCCCCAGGCCACACCCTTTACAAAGGGAGGAAAGCGAGGGCTCCGGCTAAACAGAATCTGGCTATAATCGTGCCACGCATCTTCTAGGACTACTAATCTCTCCTTTCTCTTTCCCCGCCTCCGCCACCCAACCACCACACCTCCTGCACCAAGAACGACACCTCCCGTCGTCAGCCTTGTCCTACTCTGGCCTCCTCTCTTCCATGCTCGGCCTCGCCCTTCTCTGGCCACCTCTCCTCCATGCCTGGCCACACGTCGCCCTTCTCCGGCTGCCTCTCCTCCATGCCTGGCCGCATGTCACCCTTCTCTGGCCGTGGGCAGTAGTAGGTGCAAGAGCATCTCCACGCAGTAGCAGGTGCAAGAGCATACCCATCAGTGGGCAGTAGCAGCCACAAGAGCATCTCCGTCACCTTGCAGCGCCGCCGCCTTGCTACCACCCAGACACCTTGACGTGCGCGTCGCGTCGTCTCCCAACTGCCTTGTCGCGCCACTGCCTTATCATGCTCTTCGTGTTGTCTCCGAGCTGCCTTGTCGTGCATGCCATGCTGTCATTGCTCAGCCGCCTTGCCGCCCGTCCATTCTCCTTATGCCGCTTGGCTTGCCTTACCGTGTCTGGCTTGCCTGGCCTGCCAGAGCTCACCCATTCTCATGCCGCTGTCGCACATCCTTCTAGCGCGACCGAGATCCGGCGGAGTTGATCGAACTTCCATGACAAAATGCTAGTTTCATACACTAGAGGTCCCATCGACGAAGGACACTATACACGTGAGCTCCACCTCAACCCCTCCTCCACTAACTCGGTAGGGCATCAGGGAGGATGAAGACGAAACGATGCTCAACTCGCCCAGAAGGTGTTTGTGGAAATGCTAAATCAATGTGTATTTTGGTTTTGGGGGTGTGACTGGTGATATGTGATATACACACCCTATGATAACAAATTAGCCCCGCGCCTCCCCATATGGGCCAAAAATGCTTCCGCCCGAACACAATACGGGTGACGAGTGGAGATGCTCTTAAATGACCCAATTAATGTCTAGGAGTCGTAGGTGACCCAAATCCAATACTCGTGGGGGTGATTAATACGTTGCAAATGTATTTATAATTTTTTATGTTCCATGCTTGGTTTTATCTATTTTCTTGTGTTTTGTCCACACTTTGGAGTACTTTTCATATGATTTCTTGGACTAACCTATTAACAAGAGCCATAGTGCTAGTTGCATGTTTTCTACTGTTTCTGGTTCCAGGAAAGTCAGAAAATGAATATTGTCGGAATTGGACGGGACAAAAGCCAAAGTCAGTATTTCACCGAGGGACACACGGAGCCAGAATACGAGACGGGGAGGGGCCGGGGCCCAGCCAAACCACCTGGCCAGTTGGCCAGGCTTGGCCCGCACCAGGGGGTGGTCTGGCCGCCCGAGGCACCCCCTCGTCCTCTCCTTCCGCCTATATATTGCCTCCGATACAAAAACCCTAAGTACCTGATCAAAAATCCACGAAAGAGTCTATAGCCTCCGTCGTCTCCATCCCTAGATCGGGAGGGATCTGAAGCTCTTCCCGGCACCCTCCCGGAGATGTGATTTCACCCTGGAGGCCTTCTTCATCATCATGCAAGCCTCCGGTGTGATCCGTGGGTAGTTCATCTCTGGACTACGGGTCCATGTAGTAGGTAGATGGCTGGTTCTCCTCCTTTGTGCTATCATGTCTAGATCTTGTGAGCTCCGTTCATGATCAAGATCATCTATTTGTAATTCTACATGTTGTGTTTGCGGAGATCCGATGGATGTTGAAATGTTATTTTAGATTGATTATTGATTCTATCATGTCTTTGTTATTTGTGATCTTGCATGCTTTCTGTTGTTAGTAGCTATCTTGGCCAAGTAGATGCTAGCAACTCCAAGAGTTAATATTTATGCTCGATAGTGGGTTCATGCCTCTGGTAATCTAGGGAAGTGACAGAAATCTCTAAGGTACTTGATGTGCTGTTGCTAGTAGGGAGAAAACAACAATCCTTTGTTCATAGAACAATCGTATTGTTTACTTTACACGCAATTCGTAATGCAATAATTTGTTGCTTGCAACTTAATACTGGAGGGGGTTCGGATGATAACCTGAAGGTGGATTATTAGTCATAGATGCAGTTGGATGATGGTCTATGTATAATGTTGTAATGCCCAATCGAATCTCAAAGGAGTCAAGATGATTAGTATATGCTTGTACGCTTTCTCGATGTTTGTCAATTGCCCCGCTTTAATTTGTTCACCCAGCATGCTATCTATCTTAAGGAGAGCCACCTCTAGTGAATTATGGACCCCGGTCCTTTCTTTTACATTCAATCTACAGTCAAACTATTTCCTGCTTTGTGTTTACTTTCTGCAAACTATTACTTCCTTCCATTCGATACGTTTAATCCTTTGTTTTCAGCAAAACCGGTGAGATTGACAACCTCATCGCAAGTTGGGGACAGAGTTCTGTGGTTGTGTTATGCAGGTCTCCACGTTGCTACTAGCACCGGTAGTGCGCCCTGCCAAGGCTCAGCTAGCAACACTTTTGGGGTGTTTCCTTGCTCCTACTGGTT
This sequence comes from Avena eriantha, assembly GCA_910589775.1. Classification (NCBI taxonomy): domain Eukaryota; kingdom Viridiplantae; phylum Streptophyta; class Magnoliopsida; order Poales; family Poaceae; genus Avena; species Avena eriantha. Next base: position 292,458,151 of record OU342740.1, read on the forward strand.
CGATGACCTTGATTTCATAAATGAGGGAAACTTACTACTGTGCTCATCATACCTTCCTCTTAGGGTTCCCAACGAGCTCATCAACCACGAGCCAGCAAGTATTTTTCTGGCGCCGTTGCCGGGGAGTCAAGGACATCTTCACAAGGGGAGTCCCTCATAACCAATCTCTTTACTTTGTTATTTTTGTTTTGCTTAGTTTCTTTTTGCTTTGTTTGCTTGTTTCTTTATCAAAAGCACAAAAAAAATTAGTTTACTAGTTTTGCTTTCTTTGTTAAAAACACACAAAAAAATTAAGTCTCCTATAGTTGTTACCTCTTTCTTAGCTTACCATGTTGATCCCTAAGTTTACCCTGAAAGACCTTTCAATAGGTAGTGGCTCTATAATTAGGAAAGATAATATTGAAGAGTTCTTTAATCATGTTAGTAAGCATGAGGATATTGAGGATAGATCCCTTGCAGATCTTGCTCCAAATTATGAAATTGCGGCAGCTTCTTTAGTTCACATGTTGGAGGCTAGGTTTGTTAACCTTAACCCCTTAATGCAAGTAATGTTTCTTAAGCTTAAAGAAATTGATGACCCTGAAAAGAGAGATTTTATTCTGGAAACTTTGCTTAAATAATTCTATGATGTTGCTAAGGAAGCTAGAAAAGTGTTTGATCGTTTTAATATGCTAGGCTCATGCGTAGATGTTATTGGTACACGAGAAAATATGAACAAAACCAAACCTAATGGGGAGGAACCTAAGATACCAATACCCTTTAAACTAGTATCAATACATGAAGCCATTTTAAAGAATCTTGATTGGATTGTTCCTAAAAACCCTTTTGATGAAAATAGTGAACCTAAGAACATTGAGAGAGTAGCCTCTAGAACTCACTTGGATGATATACCTTGCCTTGTTGACAATATTTCTGGTTTTGATCTTAATGCTTCTTCATTTGAGAACACTTGATTCTTTTTATTGCTTCTTATGCCTAACTTAAAGGCGTTAAAGAAAAGTACTTATTGGGAGATAACCCAAAAGTTTTAGATGAGTCTTGGAAGTTATTAACTCTGTAATTACCGCTCCTTATCCTTTTTTTTTGCTTTTTGTGCCAAGAGTAACCTCTAATGAGAGAGAAGTAATGATTGCAAAAGATGCTGCCCCGAAATAGATTTCTGTGCTTCCCCAAAAAATTCGTGTAAAATATATGTATGTCCTTTTGAGGCGTGAATTTTTATGCTTCTGCCCCAGATTGTTATCTAACTTTCGTTAGTTCAACACTTTTAGATTTGAGCAACAGAAGGTCTTCGAAAAAATTTGTCTTTACCTGCTGGTTTGTTTTGACAGATTTCTGCCATTTTCTGCATTTGCTTCTTGTTGGTTCCTTTTTGAGTTCTTTTGGGGAATTGAGCTTTTTGAGGGAAGTGCTATAGTATCTAGTGTTTTAGTGGAAGTTTTATTAGTGTTGGAACTCAATCTAAAGACTTATTATCTTGATTGCACTAATGTTGCTAATAAAGATTGTGTGAAGTTTTGTATGAAGAAAAAATTTCAGGGGTATGGAAAGAATGAGTAATGAGATGAAGGATGGACTAAAGCTCAAACTTGGGGATGGTACGCGTGTCACCCCAAGAAATATCCAAGAATTACAAGCGTCAAATCTTGGGGATGCCCAAGGCATCCCCCTCTTCATCAATAAAAATCACAGGTTTCTTCCAAATGCTTCATTTTTTGTTTCATGCACAGTTGTGTTGTTCTTGGAGCGTCTTCTTTTTCGTTTTCGTTTTGGTTTTTTGTTTGCTTGGGTTTTCTTAGTTTTCTAAATAAATTGGTTGGACCCCCTCTTACATACATTGGTTTTCAAATAGTTTGGTTTGGATTGGAAAAGAGTAGGAAAGCTCATCCTTAAGTGGTAAAGAGAGCTTGTTTTTGACTGTGGCCTATGCTTTGTCATGCCATGCTTGATATTGTTTTGACTTTATGCATAGTATTCTTTGCTGTAGCATGACTTGTTATAAACAATTGAGATTGCTTAATGTGCCTTGGATGAATCATGCGTTATTTTAGCATATTAAAGCATAGTTTTGTGGTATCCTCCTTTGATGCTTTATTTGGGTTGACTTTGCGCATGCTCACACCATGTTATGACTATCCAAAGTCACCATGGCCTTTATGATCCTTTAGTTTTCAACTTGTAGTATCACTTTATTCTTTGATCAATGATGTTTTGTCGCTCTGCATGATTATGGCCATTATTGCTCTCTTAGTTGGTCGCTCCCTGTCTTTTGCTAGCCTCTGTAACCAAGTATGAGTTCCACTCATGCATCCAACTCACTAAACCAAGTTACTCCAAAGAGTCCACCATACCTACCTACTAGCTTATGCTATTCCAAGTATATTCTTGTTTTTTTCTACCTTCCAAATTAAACTTGTTATGTGAAAATTAGTGATTAAAGCTCTCAGGAACTTGATGGCACACTTTACTTTTCTTGCATTTAATAAACTTGAACCATTGGGTCCTTCTTTGTTGCGTATATGCTTGTGCTTTATAAGTTGAAATTAGCAGAACCATGTATCATGGGGAAAGCTTTCAACATTGCACGTGTACTTTGTACCCCATTGATATTATGTTCTTTTGCTTATGGATCCCGACGGTGTGAAATAAAAGTGGAACTTGTAAGATCATGGAGTTTGTATGTGTGTTAGAGAAACACCTGGGCCGCTAGCCTAAGCCATGCCTAATCATGGTGGAAACTTGCAGCATCACCATAATAAGCACTCTATGAAGCATCCTCAATAAAAACCTATGCAAATAGCAAATAAAAAGATCGTTGAGATGCTCATTGTCTGCTTGCCTTGTGATTTTGATTATGGTATAGCTCCTGTATCATGTGCAAGGGGTACCCCGTTGGCGGTTCTTAATGATACATATGTACTTACAATGACAAGAGCTTACTTGTGACTAAAGTTGAGTAGCATGAGGTTCGGTCTTCGTAAGTAAGGGGCATGAGATTTCGGCTTATAATTTGTCAAGCATATCCTCTTAGTTGTGTCACTTTAACCTTAATCACCTTAAAGATGCTTATGATAGGGGCAATGAGAGCTGAAATCTAATAAGTAGCATAATTTTTGGAAGCTCTTTATGAGACTTGAATCCCCACTTCCTTCTATGAAGGCCTTTCTTATACTTTTATGTTGAGTCTCCACCTTCTACCTTTATGCACCTTCTTTGAGAGCATAGTGGCCATTCTTAGTTCTATGTGCATTGTCCCAAGACTAGTTGATTGATGCATAACTTGATATTGCTTGTTTTAAACTATTTGTATCTAGTCACTCTTATGAACTTTGAAGGTGTCCTATGCATTTATGTTTTGCTACTCTATGAGGGAAAAGCTGAATGCCACTATGCTATGTTTTCTTTATGTGAAACAAACAAACATCTTGCAAACATTGTTATTCATGAATCTTTTGTTTGTGCCTTTTCATGTTGCAACATAGTTTCTTTGTCTTAATGCTAGAACTTGGTCTTTCCTGTTATGATTAAAGTACTATGATCCCAGCTATCCATGTTTTACAAATACTTTGATCAAGTTTATGATGGTGCATGTCACCTCAAAAATTATTCTTTCTTTTTATCACTTACCTACTCGAGGACGATCAGGAGTTAAGCTTGGGGATGTTGATACATTGCAAATGTATCTATAATTTTTGATGTTCCATGCTTGGTTTTATCTACTTTCTTGTGTTTTGTTCCAACTTTGGAGTACTTTTCATATGATTTCACGGACTAACCTATTAACAAAAGCCACAGTGCCAGTTGCCTGTTTTCTGCTGTTTTTGGTTCCAGGAAAGTCAAAAAATGAATATTCTCAGAATTGGACGGGAAAAAAGCCAAAGTCAGTATTTCATCGAGGGACACATGGAGCCAGAATACGAGACGGAGAGGGGCTGGGGCCCGGCCACACCACCTGGCCGTGCAGCCAGGCTTGGCCCGCGCGAGGGGGTGGTCTGGCTGCCCGAGGTACCCCCTCGGCCTCTCCATCCGCCTATATATTGCCTCCGATACAGAAACTCTAAGTACCCGATCAGAAATCCATGTAAGAGTATGTAGCCGTCGTCGTCTCCATTCCTAGATCGGGAGGGATCTGAAGCTCTTCCCGGCACCTTGCCGGAGAGATGATTTCACCCTGGAGGCCTTCTTCATCATCATGCAAGCCTCCGGTGTGATGCGTGAGTAGTTCATCTCTGTACTATGGGTCCATGTAGTTCATCATGTCTAGATCTTGTCAGCTCTGTTCATGATCAAGATCATCTATTTGTAATTTTGCATGTTGTGTTTGCGGGGATCCGATGGATATTGAGATGCTATTTCAGATTGATTATTGATTCTATCATGTCTTTGTTATTTGTGATCTTGCATGCTTTCCGTTGTTAGTAGCTATCTTGGCCAAGTAGATGCTAGCAACTCCAAGAGTTAGTATTTATGCTCGATAGTGGGTTCATGCCTCTGGTAATCTGGGGAAGTGACAGAAATCTCTAAGGTACTAGATGTGCTGTTGCTAGTAGGGAGAAAACAACAATCCTTTGTTCATAGAACAATCGTATTGTTTACTTTACACGCAATTCGTAATGCAATAATCTGTTGCTTGCAACTTAATACTGGAGGGGGTTCGGATGATAACCTGAAGGTCGATTATTAGTCATAGATGCAGTTGGATGATGGTCTATGTATAATGTTGTAATGCCCAATCGAATCTCAAAGGAGTCAAGATGATTAGTATATGCTTGTACGCTTTCTCGATGTTTGTCAATTGCCCCGCTTTAATTTGTTCACCCAGCATGCTATCTATCTTGAGGAGAGCCACCTCTAGTGAACTATGGACCCCGGTCCTTTCTTTTACATTCAATCTACAATCAAACTATTTCCTGCTTTGTGTTTACTTTCTGCAAACTATTACTTCCTTCCATTCGATACGTTTAATCCTTTGTTTTCAGCAAAACCGGTGAGATTGACAACCTCATCGCAAGTTGGGGGACAGAGTTCTGTGGTTGTGTTGTGCATGTCTCCACGTTGCTACTAGCACCGGTAGTGTGCCCTGCCAAGGCTCAGCTAGCAACACCTTTGGGGTGTTTCCTTGCTCCTACTGGTTCGATAACCTCGGTTTCATAACGGAGGGAAACTTACTACTGTGCTCATCATACCTTCCTCTTGGGGTTCCCAACGAGCTCATCAACCATGAGCCAACAGTGATCTATAATTTTTTTGTATGGAGGCGGTGATATGTACTTCTTTCATCCAAGAAAACAAAAAACTACAGCCGCCGCCCTAGCTCGAACTCGAGAGGCGACAGCCATGGCTTCCCAACTAGGGCTATAAGATCCCAGCTATTCAATAGTGGAATTAACAAGGAATTGAGGAGTGTAATAAGGGTTCTAGCCCGATCCACCCTTCCACCCTCTGGGTTAGTTTCGGATCCACGGCACCGCCGTCCAGTGTTTAATTACAAGCCGAGTCAATCTCTCATATTCTCTAGTCTCATATAGGAAAGATGGAGCGCTATTCCTATTACAAGGCCTTAGACGACCCATTCAGGGCTTGCAAGCCAACTAGGCTTCTTGGAGATTCTCCTGGGCCGCTCTTGGTTTCTCTCATGGCTTGTCGAGCTCTTATTAGTCACAGGTGTAGGCTGGTCGTTGACAACCCCCCTTCTTGGAAACCTGCTTGCCCCCAAGCAGGTGAGTAGGGAAATTGCTGACGAAGGGCTTCAAAATCCTCCCAAGTGGACATTTCTTCTGGGGCGCCATTCCATTGCACGAGCACTTGGACAATGGTACATAGGCCTTGTTGGAGCACTCGCCTCTATAACACACAAACAAGAACCTGCATGACAGCTGATGGCTCTGATTTTTGCCATCTTCCACTGCATTTAAACGTTGTTTTTGGTCAATCAATTGCCAAATAAACTCTCAGCCTTGCCACTAATGACTAATAATTGCAAAGATATGCAAATCCCTTCTTTGATTTATGTTATGCAGGAAATCACTGCTTTTGAGGCAAAATAAGGAGTCATAATGAAGGATTTTGAGGAAGTACACTGATGGCTATGATATACAACACTTTTTAGCAATATAAATTATGTCATTTGCTTATCATATCATGCTCCATCTAACTATTGTTATGCCTAATATGCATGATTACTTGTTTTTATAAATTCAATCTGAGCTTTGGACATTTAGTAGTTTAGGTAGAATTTTATCCCGCTTCCTTGTCTTTGACATGTGTGTAGGTGTTGATGATGATTATGTACAAAACAAAGGCAAAAGGAACCAATAGAGCAAAGTATGTAGGAGCTACAGGGACTAGACTTAGCCATTTGAGGTTTTGGAAAAGTGAAATTTTCCAACTTCTCAAAATAAATATCCAAGACAAGAGGGTTGTAGCCCTCGACGATACGAACTCAACGAGCCCAAGAACATCCAAAACCGAGTTTGTATGAAGAAATGGTGACCAAAATACTAAAGCATACAGAGAATTTAACGAGCAACTATACGGCCGGAGCTATATTTTTTGATCGTATAGCTCCGCCCGTATAGTTGCCAAAAAGGTCGAAAACGACGAGATTTCGCCCCAGAAAAGCTCCAAAACCTTCCCTAAGTCATATGACGGTATTGGGGGAACCCTAGGGCACCCCCAAGGCCTATATAAAGGAGGGAGGGCCCAAGGAAGCCACCACAATATACACAATACACCATATACAAGATCTAGATCTCATCTACCGCCTCCACGGCAGCGCGTTGCCGCCATGCCGTCTCCATAGCCTCTACATCTCCACCAAGATCTAGATCTGCATCAACACCATCAAGCCATCCAAGCAAGAAGAGGAGGAGAAGGAAGACGCCTTCATCACCACGCCAACGCCACCAACACTGCGCCGTCATCACCATCTCCATCGCCGCTACTCCTTCATCCTTCCCCATCATGATCTCCGTGATGGGTTGTAACATGGCTTGAACCCCCCTTTATTAATGTTATGATGATTTGAGTAACTGAAGTGTGGTGTGTTCTTGTTAATTAATATGTTTGTGCTTTTTTTCTTTATATTGTTCTATTCATGATATTATTCTAGTGACTAGAGACGTCCAATCCATTGTTGAGGAATTTACTAGGGATTCATGGAGTGTCACAAAACTTATCATTAGTCTCTACTCGTTCCATGGGCCTGACAAGTCCGTGGCTAGAACTAATAGGCTATTTGCTATAAGTGATTTGCGGAGGCAATAACAGCTTAGGATGCACCGCCTATTAACATTTAATTTCCTCAAGATCACTCATGATATAGATAGGTATAGTGTTGTGAATTGCTTGACCCCAAAGTGACATACGGTATATCTTGTGACTAGCACACTTTCTTAGGAGTATGGTTGTCCGTAGAATTTAATGCCTTTGCTCTGGTTTACCTTGATTGGTCTTGTTACCTTAATACAGTATTCTCTTACGGATGACCCATGTCCAGAGAGGGTGTGGACGATTGAGTTGTCTAGTTGCCACTTACCAACGGTGGGAGACAACGATATATGAGGGACCGCCACAATTATAGTTAACAGCTATTCCATAAGCACTGATCATACACACCGGTATACACAACATTACTTGAGGAATCACAGCATTAATATTCCATCTCATTGCATTCACCTATTTTCAGTTTTACTTTTGTTCTAGTTTTCTTCCAGCCTTAGTAGTATTTATTACAAAACATCTTAAATTCATTTATCCTAGCAACTTATAGAGTAGGCTATTTCCAAACCACGGTTTGGGTGCGTACGTGGTCGCATTAACAACGCGGTTGCGAGGGTCGTGTCCGCCGAGCTCCCATCGGGACAAACTCTTAAATATTTACTGCTACATGTACTGCAATAACCCTGTTTTGGTGCAGGAACCCAGTCCATCATACACACGGCCAAGTAATTGCAGAAGCCAACGAGGGCATCAGTGCGCATAATGACCACTGGTACGGGCTTCGTCCGCCCTTACCGCCCGCCTGTAGCAGGTGGCGATGACTTTGTCTCGTTAAACCCTACAACTTTCGTGAAGTCGCCTATATATTTTGAGGTTCCAGCCGCCATTCTCAGATTGCATCACAACACCCCCAAAAGAGATCCACACCATTGTTCATCCATAGTTCATCCATTGTTCATCACTTCCACCATCCATCCCTCCACTAGCCATGGCCATTGCTTTGTACTTTTAGATCTCCTTGTGATTTGGCGACTATTGTAAGAATATTTGATTTCAATCTAAGTATTTGCATGATGTTTTTTATATCCGATCTATTTGTTATAAGTGAGTAGTCCTCACGGGCTACAGGTTGGAGAGAAACCTCGCATCAATTATGTGCATCTAGATCATGGGAGAATTGTATTTTGTTTGGATTCGTGATATGTATCTTTTGTTTCTTTGTCTCTCGCCTCGATCTACAGACTTGTAGGTACCCAAGATCCCATAGATTGATAAAGGCTTGAGGTGAGATACTTGGCTAGCGGCGATCTCATAGGAAACTCAGTGGCAAAGGGAAGTACGGTCTTCGCTTAGCGCCCCATTTAGGATCAACAACAACACCACCACTTAAAGCTTTAATCTGTGTTTACACTTAATAATTGTTTGCAACTCGTGGCTTTGGTGTGTTCTTGGTTGGATTAAAAGTCTATGTCTATGCCCGTTGCATCACGGGGGCTCTAGAATATTAGGATGTGTTGCCCACAAAAGATTATCTCAATACAAACATTATACATGACTATACTTATTATTATCTTTCATCCCATTTGATGTGCAGCTGCAGGTGGATCTTCAACCTGGCCTATCTCCATCCATTAATTCAACCCCATTATAAAGTAAACTAGATTGGTCCGGTCAACTAAGGTAAAATGAACAAACAAAGTCTTATAGATGCGTCCTTTCTTATTACCTTTTAGCAGTGATTTCCAAGGTTCGATTAAACCTAGGTCTTCTAGGGAAAAAGTTATTATACTATATCTGTGAATCCGGATCGAAGGTATCAACCCTTTTTCTGGTGTCGTTGCCGGGGAAGCAATTTCGCTATCCTGGTGAGGTCATTAGAGACCTTGTTTTTTGTTTTATTATTAGTTGTAGTTTAATTCTTGTTATTAGTTTACCTTCTTGTTATCTATTCGAAACCCAAAAAAATTAGTTACTTGTTATTTATTTTCATTACTTAAAAATTACCAAAAATATAAGAGCCATGGCTCAAAAGAGATTAGGGAGTATGCTACTCCCACTGATGATTTTATTCGTGCACCCATCACTCAACCCGTAGTTGATGCGGAAACTTATGAGATAAAACCTAACCTCTAATGTTTGGTTCAACAAAACCAATTTGGGGGTTCATCTTCTGAGGATTCGGGATTGTACTTAAATACTTGGGATTTCTATTTTCGTGCCCTCAGTTCATTAGTTATACTCAGTTTTCCTCAACCGCTTAGTTTTTCCTCACTTTTGCCCATCTCCTTGTATGAAACTCCACATGGTATGAAACTCGCCGTCCGTCAGCCTTGTCTTTACGTGCTGATAAGTGGGGCCGCATTCAGTCTGGTCCTATAGTGGACCCTCTCCATTACGTGCTAACAAGTAGGGCCACGTTCTGTCGGGTCCCGTAGTGTACCCTTGTCGTTACATGCTGATAAGTAGGGTCGTGTTCAGTCAACTCCCGTAGTGGACACCTCTCTCAACTTATCCAAATCAACATCGGACCCACAGCTTATCCACGTGAGCGCCGGACTCACAGCTTACCCAGGTTTGCGCTACAAGATGGGACCCCGAGCCAGCCCGCGCCCGTGCCATTGCTCATTTTCATGTAGTGAAATGTAATGCATATACAAAAATTATACACCTTTGAACTCTTTTAAATCGCACTTAGGACATGATAATGTTGTGCTAATAAAATCCTGATCATTTATCATTTCCATGAAGTGAAATATAATGCATAAACTTGCGTATACAAAAATTATACACGTTTGAACTCTTTGAAATCGCACTTAATATGTGATAATGTCATGCTAAGAAAATCTTGAGAGATTATAATTTTCATAGAGTGGAATGTAATGCACAAACTTGCATATGCGAAAATTATAAACCTTTGAACACTTTTAAATCACACTTAATACGTGATAATGATGTGCTAACAAAATTTTGAGAGATTATTATTTTCTCCCCCATTTTCATAGTGGAATGTAATGCATAAACTTGCATATATGAAGTTTATATACCTTTGAACTTTTTGAAATCGCACTTAATATGTGATAATATTGTGCTAAGAAAATCTTGAGAGATTATCATTTCCATGGAGTGAAATATAATGCATAAACTTGTGTATACAAAAATTATACACCTTTGAACTCTTTGAAATCGCACTTAATACGTGATAATGTCGTGCTAAGAAAATCTTGAGAGATTATCATTTTCATAGAGTGGAATGTAATGCACAAACTTGCATATGCAAAATAATAAACCTTTGAACACTTTTAAATCGCACTTAATACGTGATAATGATGTGCTAACAAAATTTTGAGAGATTATTATTTTCTCCCCCATTTTCATAGAGTGGAATGTAATGCATAAACTTGCATATACAAAAATTATACACATTTGAACTCTTTGAAATCACACTTAATACATGATAATATTGTGCTAAGAAAATCTTGAGAGATTATCATTTTCATAGAGTGGAATGTAATGCACAAACTATACACCTTCGAACACGTTCCCTTCAAATTATATTCAAGTTCATTTGTTTATGGAGTTAAAGTACCGATGGAATACTTGTTATTTTGTATGGATAGAGGGGTGCCCCTCGACAGATATAGGGGTTATCCTATCCGCTAGATCACAACGGATCAACGGTTGGTGGGCACAATCCGTGTGACAACTATCTCGACAAATCAGAGCATAGCAGCGAAGATGAGCACATGTGCGAGATATTGATACAAAGAGAGGGGAAACTTGAGTAGCACTTAAGAACCAAGGGAAAAAATTGAGTAGAACTTAAAAACCAAGGGCAAGACTGACAAAGGGATTTAAATGAAAATAAAAAAAGATTTAAAAATGGAAAATGCGTCTTTTATACAATAAAATACATCTTGGCATACATCAAACTATTTGCAATTCAAATATACACCAGTTTGATAATTATTGCCTCATTCAGACAAACTATGTTTTGGGGAGGGATGTTTTGGGAAGAGGTTTGAGTAGAAAGCCATGAACCTTCATAGATAGTAGGTGATTTGAGAAGTGGTGATTTAGGTTAAAACTTGGTATATATATATTTCTTATGGTGTAAGGTCACATAATAAGACTCCCTGGGTAGATGCCACTATGTTTTACTCTTTTTAAATTTGTTGTGCATAAAATGACTCAATTAGCTAGCTAAAACCTATTCGTTGACTCTCTGTTGACCAGCCATCGGAGGGTAAAACTGAGTATATTTCACACGGCAGTGTTAGTACTAGAAGAACTAAGTACAACCAAACTGCTAGTGTTACACTCGAGGGAAAAACTAAGTATAACTGAGTCGCCAGGGTTAGACATGAGGGAAAAAACATGACTCACAGTACGCATGTGCGATGCACGGGGCGGTAGAGGACACGTGTGTCCGTGCACGGTGTAGTAGCATACGCGGTGCACGGTAGTGCAACGAAATGTCGCTTCCTTTCTCCTTTAATAGAGGCCTCCCTACTCTCACTCATCACTCACTCACTCACTCAACCGTCTCCACTACCCATTGATACGTCCATTTTGTATCACTATTCTATGTCTTAATTCACTATTATTTATTGATATATTTCATATTGAGAGGTGATACTTATGTTATTTCATCTATTTTTGCATGGTTGATGAATTTTGGAGCATGGACCGCTGCAGTCAGGATTCTGATAGAAAATGTGCTGTTTGGAAGCAAAATTCGCGAAGATCAGAAAATCCAGGAAAATATACGGAAAATCCTATTTTTCCAGAAGACTAAGGAAGGCAGAAGATGGAGTGGAGATGGGCCACAGGGGGCCCACACCACCCCATGGCACGGGCATCCCTAGGGCGCGCCAGGAGGTGGTGTGGCCACCCTGGCCCACTCTAGCCTCTCCCCTCTGGCGTATATTATCCTCCCGAAATCTGAAGACTCGGGGAGCGACCACAGAAAGATTCCGCCGAGAGAGAAAGATCTCTCCGGCAGACAGATTTCTGCCGGGGGAATTCCTTTCTGGAGAGGGGAGATCGTCACCATAAACACCACCATCAAACTGGACTTCATCGGGATCACCATCATCATCATCACCACCATCATCACCATCAGCACCCTCATCACCATCTCCATATTGATGTAACAATTGCGTTGAATCTTGCATAGTTCATAGGGGAAACTTGCCCGGTGTTGATTACTCTTTGTAGTTGATGCTATTGAGTGAACCATTGAATTATTGTTTATGTTCAGATTGTTATACATCATTATTCCATCTCTGATCATGATCCATATGATGTCTTGTGAGTAGTTCGTTTTGTTCTTGAGGACATGGGAGCAGTCTCGTTATTAGTAGTGGAGTTGCGTTGAGAAAGATTCAATAGATTGTTATTTAAGTTGTGGTGTACTTCATCTAGTGGTGTCATGTGAACGTCGACTACATGACACTTCACCTATATGGGCCTAGGGGAATGCATTATGTATTTGGCTACTAATCGTAGGGGTTGCCGGAGTGACAGAAACCTGAACCCCCGTTAGGAAACCATTGCACAAGGGACATAAGGGTCTTAGAGTTTAAAGATGTGGTTAGGTTTCTACCTTAATTACTTTCTTGTACTTACGGATGTTTGCAAGGGGTATAATCACAAGTATGTATTAGTCTTGGATGGGGCGGTACATTAGCACAGGTTCACCCACACAACACTTATCAAGCTAGAGAATATTAATCATCTATATGAAGCGAAAGCACTTGACAGTCTTCCCATGTGTCCTCGAGAACGTTTGGTCATCTTAAGTAATACAACCGGCTTGTACTTTGCTGCATAAAGGATTGGGCCACTTGCTGCATTTATTCCTACTGTCTTTTATTTACTTGTACTTTGTTTACTTGCTTTATCAAAAACCCCTAAAAATCCGTTTGCTAAGTATTTGCAGAGAATTCCTGATCCATACCACTAGCCAGCACCTTCTGCTCCTCGTTGGGTTCGACACTCTTACTTATCAAAAATACTGCGATACACCCCCTATACTTGTGGGTCATCACCCATCACCTTCTACAAACCCCCAAGAAAACCCCAACCACACCGGCGATGGAGAAGAATGGCGCAGTGGCCATCGGCGCCTCCAAGGCTGCCAGCGAGGAGGCCCCCATCCCCGTACAGGCCCCTGTCCCCATCCCCACATCCACCGAAGCCGCTGGCGAGGAGGCCCCCGCTGGTCTCGGGCAGATCCCGCTCGGCTGGGACCCCTATGAGGAGGTTGATTACATAAGGCCGGAGAACCCCTACGACACCAGCATCGCCGACCCATGGTCGGAGGTAATCAGGGTTTTCTCCCTTCCCTTGTTCTTCCCCCGTTCCCATCGTTGGATGTTAGATCGTATGTTATTAGGGCTTGGCTATTCGTATTTTTATAGTAGCTAATCCTCTTGTGTTAGATCTCGTATTTCGATGAATCACCCTGTTCGATTTGAACCCCCCTGTTCGTAGTTGGGATCAATATTCGATTTGGTTTGAGATTTGGGGAATAATCAGGAGATCTCAATCGGTTAATTTATGCAAATAATCAATCCCGATAATCAAAGTATCTCAATCATGTCCTTATTGCACTCTACTGTTTTTCCAACAGGAGAATAGCAGCGACGTCCACAGTGACGACGAGTCCAAGGACACCAAGACTCGTCATGTGCTGAGGAGGCTGAAGTCCGGCCAGTACAACAACTTCTTCGCTGGTGACATGTACAGGTGCCCCTTCTGCCCCACCGGGAGGCTCCACGCCATGATCTTCAACTCCCTCGTGAAGCATGCCGAGGACGTGAGGACCTGCAGCGGGTCCGTGAACGTCCATGGTAGCCAAGCACTAGGCGCTCGGTCTTCACCTCCACAACCTCCATAAAGGTGGCTATCGAGGAGGGTCACATGCCCCTGATAAATCCCAAGGCGCCCTAGGTCAAGGGACTGGGCAGCAAGAAGTGGAGGAGGTGCCAGAGACCATCCTGGCAGAGGCCATGAGGGGCCACTGATCTGCTGCTGCTGTAAAGCAGCTTCTTTTGTCTTGTTTGTGTTGAACTTTTCCGCTGCTGCTGCTGAGCATCCTAATTGTCGAACCTACTGTAAGTGAACTCCTATTCTCGTTGTTTCAAGTTTAAACGATGAATTCCTTATAGTTCTTTTGGTTCTTCTTGCTCGAGGACAATCAAGGTTTGAGCTTTGGGGAAGTTGATGGCTCTGATTTTTGCCATCTTCCACTGCGTTTAAACGTTGTTTTTGGACAATAAATTACCAAATAAACTCTCAACCTTGCCACTAATGACTAATAATTGTAAAGATATGCAAATCCCTTCTTTGATTTATGTTGTGTAGGAAATCACTTCCTTTAAGGCGAAATAAGGAGTCATAATGAAGGATTTTGAGGAAGTACACACAACCAAGTAATTGGAGAAGCCAACCAAGGCGTCAGTGCGCATAACGACCACTCGTACGGGTGCGGTCCACCCATACCAGGTGGCGATGGCTTCGTCTCGTCAAACCCTACAACTTTCATAAAGACGCCTATATATTTTGAGGCTCCAGCCACCGGCCAGAGAGCCGCCATTCTCAGATTGCATCACAACACCCCCCAAAGGAGATCCACACCATTGTTCATCCATTGTTCATCACTTCCACCATCCATCCCTCCACTAGCCATAGCCATTGCTTTGTACTTTTAGATCTCCTTGTGATTCGGCGACCATTGTAAGAATATTTGATTCCAATCTAAGTATTTGCATGATGTTTTCTATCTTTGATCTATTTTTTATGAGTGAGTAGTCCTCATGGGATGCGGGTTGGAGACAAACCTCGCAGCAATTATGTGCATCTAGATCATGGGAGAATTGTATTTTGTTTGGATTCGTGATTTGTATCTTTTGTTTCTTCGTCTCTCGCCTCGATCTGTGGACTTGTAGATACCCAAGATCCCATAGATTGATAAAGGCTTGAGGTTAGATACTTGACTAGCGGCGATCTCATAGGAAACTTAGTGACAGAAAGGGAAGTACGGTCGTTGCTTAGCGCCCCATTCGGGATCAACAACAACATCACCACTTAAAGCTTTAATCTGTGTTTGCACTTAATAATCATTTGCAATCTGTGGCTTCGGTGTGTTCTTGGTTGGATTAAAAGTCTATTGTTATGCCCGCTGCATCACGGGGGCACTAGAATATTAGGATGTGTTGCCCACAAAAGATTATCTCAATACAAACACTATACATACTATGCTTATTATTATCTTTCATCCCATTTGATATGCAGCTATAGGTGGATCTTCAACCCTGGCCTATCTCCATCTATTGATTCAACCCCATTATAAAGTAAACTAGATTGGTCCAGTCAACTAAGGTAAAACGAACAAACAAAGTCTTGTAAACGTGTCCTTTCTTATTACCTTTTAGCAATTATTTCCAAGGTTCGATTAAACCTAGGTCTTCTAGGGAAAAAGCTATTATACTACATCCGTGAATCTGGATCGAAGGTATCAACAACATAGGAGGAAGCCAAGTGAGGCGATACCTGTTGTCAGCGTCCCAGGCCTTGCTCCACACACTCGTGTCGTGTTTAGGAATTTATGCGCATACAACCCAACTAGAAGTGGAAAGCCCACTCCATCCTAAAAGTCCGAACTGAAAGGAGGAGGGAAACTCTCCCTTATAAGTTGGTTGTAGCCCCCTCCTGCTAGCAAGGTGGGACTAAAGGTTGATGGCAACGCTTGGTATCTAACACCCCATATCCCCCTAGGAAGCCCCCCAGGCGGACATGTCAGTGCTAGCTCTGATACCAATTGTCAGATCCCAACTACTCAATAGTGGAATTGACAAGGAATTGAGGAGTGTAATTAGGATTTTAGCCCGATCCACCCTTCCACCCTCCGGGCTAGTTCAGGATCCACAACACTGCCGTCCTTTCTATGGCACCGCCGTCTAGTGTTTAGTTACAAGCCGAGTCAATCTCTCATATTCTCTAGTCTCATATAGGAAAGATGGAGCGCTATTCCTATTACAAGGCCTTAGACGGCCCATTCAGGGCCTGCAAGCCAACTAGGCTTCTTGGAGATTCTCATGGGCTGCTCTTGGTTTCTCTCCTGGCTTGTCGAGCTCTTGTTAGTCATAGGTGTAGGCTGGTCGTTGACAAGGGCCACCTACTCCTGCACTAGCGAAATATGCGACACGGGCTCCCAGCACCATCAGATCACTTCTATCGGCGACGACCTTCTCCTCGAGATATTCATCCGCCTCCCTCCCTCCCGAGCCTCGTCCGCGATGCCCTCGCCTGTCGCACCTTCCTCCACGCTGTCCGTTCACCCCTCCTTTCGCAGCCACTTCCGGTCGCTCCACCCATCCCCATTCCTCGTCCTTTTTATCGATTCCTACAGCTCTTCCATCCCTTTGTTCGTTCCCCTCTGCCGCCGCTTCGACCCAGATCTCACTACGGCAGTCCGCGGTGCCGATCTCTTCCTCACCCGACTCCCAGAAGACACCGACGATCCCTCTGCCGAATGGAAGATCCAACGCTGCCACGAAGGCTATGTCGTCCTCTTCAACCGGGGCACCGAGCAGATTGCTGTCTACAACCCTCTGACAAAGGCACTGGATCTCTTCCCCCAACTGCCCCATGAGATCTCCGGTGCTCCCTTCATGGAGTTCCACCTCATATTCTCCCAAGAGGACCAAGGGTCGTTCCATGTGGTATGTGTCCGCCACACCAAGTCGCAGCTGCGGACGCATTTACGCACTGCTGTCTTCTCATCAGACACCAGGGAGTGGCTGGTTTTCCCTTCGCTGGATGCTGCGATAGCACAACCTGGGGATGGTGATGGGAGATGACAAGCCCGAGCTCAGGTTTCTCATCGGTAAGCTGGTAAATGGATTCATCTATGAAAGAAGTCCACATAACCCCCATAAGTATTGGGTTTGGGACACTAACCCCCTCTAAGTTTGGACTGGGACACTTTACCCCTCTAAGTATCAAATACCATGCAAATTACCCCCTCCGGCCGTTGATGGCTGTTTTGGTAGCTGTTTTGGTCCACATGGACAAGTGGTTTTAGCCACGGTGGATATTAGCGGTTAATTTATACCCTCTCTGTTCCACATCCTCTGAACCAAAACAGCAGCAGCCTCCGAGCGCGGTCATTGGCATCCTCCCACTTCGGTCGAAGCGTTCGACGATGGTGTCCGGCGTGTGGTGCGTGGCAAGCAAGAGCGAGCTGAGTGGCAGCTATCCTGACCCAACGAACGTGACATGCGTGGGCGCGGCGAGGCGGTCCGGCACATGGTGGGATAGGAGCTTGTGCTGCAACTCCAGGTCGCTTAGGCCTATGCAATTGTCGTAGTATGGGAAAAGCCTCAGGTGGTGGAACGGGTGGTCGAGCGCGGCGAGCGAGTCGGAGCAGTGTGCCTCGAGCCGTGCCTCTGCGTTGGGCAGAGCCGGGCGAGCTCATCCTGCATCCTCTATACCTTGGCTCGCAGCGTGGACACGACGACAGGGATCGGCGGGAAGCACACGGCCACAAGGGCGATGAAATGGCGTCAACCTCAGGAGACGGGCACAGCGACCACAGCTTTGAGATGGCGACGTGGAGGCCGGCGATCTTCTTCAGCAGATCGGCCGCCTCCTTGTTCCGGGCCTCTATATGTGTATATATGACATCACCTGAAGCTAGTAGAGAGTCGAACAGAGCATCAATTGATTGGAGCGTTGCTGGCCTTTAGATTTCCCTATAGTTTCTTCCCTCACACGCCGAGCCTGGCCATGGCGCCGTGCTTAGTTACGCACTATGATCGTCGCCACCCTGCTCTATTCTCATAGCAGCACTAGGCTACCCCAATGATCATTCAGCTACTGGGGCAGCAGTGAATCAAAGGACTAGAGCATTGGAGTATTTTCTTTGCCTAGGACTAAAAGAACTGAACAAACCTCAGTTACAAGCACTGAAACCACTTGTCCACGTGGACCAAAACAGCCATCAGCTGCCAGAGAGGATAATTTGTCTGGTATTTGATACTTAGGGGGGTTAAGTGCCCCAATCTAAACATATGAGGGGGTTAGTGTCCCAAACCCAATACTTAGAGGGGTTATTTGGACTTATATCTTCATCTATTGGAAACGCGTGGGGCAAGCCTACATGCTCGTGCTCAACACCGCCACACTGCACTTCTCTAAAATGGATTTGCCACTACTACCCATAAAAAAGAAAGACTCCGGAGGATTTAGGTTTGGTCAGACCAAGCAATCTGTGTATTGTTTGTGGAGCTGACTCCAGTGCAAAGGAATGCACGCTTGTTGTTTGGTTTCGGAGAGCTGATGGTGATGGTGTTGAGAGATGGATGGAAAAGAGGTTTCCCCTGCACACAATTACTGAGGTCACTAAGTGTTCAGCAGAGGATCATATCGTGCTGACCATTGTGGCGGTTATGGACGGCATTGTGTACCTGTCTAGTCACTATGAGAATGAAACTGATTCGCTTGAGTGGTTCCTATCCTTCTGCCTAGAAACAGCAGAGCTCAACAAACTCTTTCCGGATATATATGACATACCTCTTCATCCTTACATCATGGCGTGGCCGCCTTCTTTCGTATGCAACAAGGGGACCTCGAAGCTTTATCTTAATTTTCTGGACTATGTTGCCGCCTCTGAGTGAGTATTCCTCCGTAGTTGATCCATTACATTGTTGATCGCCATTGTTTTCACATGACAAACGGAACATACGGTCACTCGTGTTGATGGAATAGCATAGCACTTTCAGGTATATGTGGGTGGGGTGGGGGATAAAAAATGTTTACGAAATGATGCTTATGCACAGAAAATATGTACCCAAAACATAATGCTCACAAAATTTATTGTTTTCGAAAAAATGTTCACAAATTCATGCTATGAGACGATTACACGTAACATAATATACTAGAGAAAGGAACGCACAACATATTCCTTCTAGATTTCCATTGCACGATCATATAGCTCTATAGCTTGAAGCTCTCCAGGTAGTTCCTCCCTTCTAGCTTGGCAGCGAAGTATCCCTTGGTGAACTCAAAACCATCTATCGCTTTGTAGCATGGGTTTCCTAGCTCCGGAAGCGGGCCGATTGTGCAGGGAAGGTGCACGTTGTGGAACGCCGCAATCGTGATCCTTTCTTTTTCAGGGTTTATCACTGCCCGGTGCTCGATGCTCTTGTACTTGCCATTGGTGAGGATCTGTTGGAAACCAATAACAATTTCTCAGGCACACTTGCGAATAGTGAACTCGCTCATTTAGATTTTATCATCTTGTTTTATGAGAAAATATGATCCTCCCCCGGGCTCTAGTTCCATCTCGTTTTAGTGTTTTCTATGTGCACATTCTTCCCGGATGCTCGTGAAAATAAATAGCACACTGTGATTTGTAAAAAAAAAAGATATATTCCGGTAGTTTCACTTTTAAGACATTATAAGAGTGTTTGCAGTTAATTTCGGTTAGCCAATTTTTTCATGAACAGATCGGATACTCCTAACTAGGCACACACCTCGAGAACGTCGCCGATGTTGACGACGAGAGCTCCAGGCAGGGCCTGAACAGAGAACCATTCCCCATCCTTCCTGATCTGCAGTCCTTGCACATCATTTACATGAAGGAGCAACGTCATGCCGGTACCGTCCGTGTGCGGCGAGAGGCCTAGCACCTTGTCGGCTTGATGGCAAGGAGGGTAATAGTTGATCCTTACGCGCTGGGGCAGGCCCTTGAAGGTGCCAAGGAGTGCGTCATGGTCAACCCCCAGGTCCTCGGCCATGAACCTGAACAGTTGCTCAGCTACATTTGCTAGCTCCGCTGTGTACTTGTCAAGCGTGTCCCTAGGATGAACAAACAGCAGGGATCAAAATGAAGTAAAGGTTTGACCTCCTTCGAAGCTATACACAAATTCTATGAGGTCTCTTGCATCATAATCATAGAAACAAATCAAGCTAGATGAAGAAACATACTCCCTCTCCCGAAATTCTATGGATTTGTGCATGTATCTAAACATGTTTTAGTACGTATAAAGATCTATGTGAATCTACACGAACTCAAGTCACTTGTTTTGGGACGGAGGAAGTACTAGCATCCAATTGCTGCTTGCTTGTGTATAGGTCTATAGGATAAAAAACTCACGTGAAGGTGGTGGGCTTCTTAGGCCAGAAATCCAGGCTCCGTTCCTCGACCGGCCTTGTGGCGAGGAACAGCAGGTCAACCCAGTCCAGCTTCTGCTCCTTGGAGAAGACGAAGTGGTGGCCGAAGCCTTGCATGCCGTTGGGCGGTATCGCCACTGCCGACTTCTCCACCAGAGGAAGGCTGAAGAACTCCGAGACGTCGGCCTTGATCTGTCGGGACAGCCCTCCGTCCACTCCATGGTTCACAAGCTGCAGGGTGAAAAACATGCACCATTCTAACGAGTTTTCTGATGCCCGAAGATGTGGATCGTGGCCTGATGAGGTGCACAGGGAAAAAAGGGTGTGAAATGTTTTACTCTTGGACTGAAAACACAGACCTGGAAGAATCCCCAGTGCTCACAGGCGGATCCAAGCTTAGCCAACTCCTCTTTGGAGAACTCGTGGTTGAGCAGCCTCGACATGTCAATCGTCGGCAAAGTATAACCCTCAGCGTCTGCAATGAGGGGATCGGCATGGACCTCCGTCCTGATGTACCGTTCAGGTATCTCGCCAGAGTCGTGGATGGCCCCTGCCACGGCCTGCACGCTCTCTTCAAGGCCGACGAACTCCACCTTGATTTCATCAAAGGCCTCGGCCATCCTTCCTTTTGGTCGAACTAGCTTGCCGATGATCAATGGCTAACACTATGTGTAATACTAGCTCAGATGTATCTAGTCAGACAAGCAACCCCTTTACAAAGTCAATGGCTCAATGCCTCAATCTATATACTGAAGAAATTGGGTTTGACAGCTAGTAGTAGAGAGCAACTTGATATAATCTATTTAGACTAGTACAACCATCTAGTACATCTAGTAGTTGATATATATGACGGTCATGTGCTTGGAACGTGAACCCTCCTCACTCCGAGCCTTGCCATGTGCTTTTCCATAAGCTAAAGAAGCTGGGTTCTCGATTGAGGAAATGGAGCCAATCTTAACTCTTTCGCCAAATTGCATCTCCATATGGCCTTGGAGATTATCTTGCGCCTTGATGAGGCATCTTGCGCCTTGATGAGGCCCAAGACTTTAGGGTACTCTCCAATGAAGAAGGCGACTTGCACAAGCGCCTCAAGAGGAGGGTCATTACCTTTGCGGTGCTAGAGAGATCAAGAAAGAAGCAATGTGCCCGCTTTAAAAACTTAAAAGACGGCGACGCAAATACTAAATATTTCCACAACAAGGTCAATGCTAGGAGGAGAAAAAACTATATTCACAAACTAGCTACTGGACAAGGATGAGTCACCGATCATGATAGAAAAGAAGTTTTAATCCAAGAGCATTTCTCCATGGTGATGGGGCATGGCCCAACTCGCACTAGTGACTTCAATTGGGAGGCCATGGTTTTTCCATCGTGTGATCTTACCAAACTCGGAGATGATTTCTCGGAGGAGGAGGTCCTTGTGGCCATCAACTCCATGCCTAGCGACAAAGCCCCCGGTCCGGACGGATTCACCGGGGCCTTTTTTAAAGCTTGTTGGTCTACTCTCAAAGCCGATCTCATGGGAGTGATTCACCGCTTCTCCAATCTCCACGCCAGAGATTTTCATTGGCTCAACACCACCAACATTGCCCTATTGCCAAAGAAGGATGGTGTTGAGACAATCTCCAACTTCCGCCCCATTAGTCTCATTCATGCCGTCGCCAAGATTATCGCCAAAATGATGTCCTTGCATCTCGCACCCCACATGGACACGCTAATTTCAAAATCACAAAGTGCTTTCATCAAATCCCAGAGTATCCATGACAACTTAATGTGTGTGCGCAACTATGCTAGATGCATGCACCGTACCAACACGCCTACCATCCTTCTCAAGATCGACATCAAGAAGGCTTTTGACTCCGTGTGTTGGGAGTTCTTGTTAGATCTCATGCAAAGGCGTGGTTTCCCCGTGAGATATAGAAATTGGATGGCGGTCCTTTTCTCCTTGGCATCTTCTCGTGTGGTCCTCAATGGAGTTCTGGGTAGGCCAATACAACATGGGAGAGGTCTACGGCAAGGGGATCCACTTTCTCCACTTCTCTTCGATCTAGCCATTGATCCTTTGCAGCAACTTTTGGATTTAGCCATGGAAAGAGGAGATCTTCATCTCCTTCAAGGCTGCGGCCCTATCATGCGCACCTCCCTCTACGCCAATGACGCTGCAATTTTCATGGCACCAATAAAGGGAGATTTTGAAAACTTGGCAACCATTCTTGAGGGTTTTGGGGAGGTTACGGAGCTGGTCACCAATGTGTTAAAAAGTCAAGCGGCTCCCATCAGATGCAATGGGTTAAATCTTGACGACATTATGCAAGCTTTCCCGATGCAAAGAGCCTCTTTCCCCATAAAATATTTGGGGCTGCCCCTCTACACTAGATGCCTTAGAACAATTGATGTGCAACCACGCGTGGATAAGGTGGCCGCAAAGCTTATTCCGTGGCATGGGAGGCACATCGCTACGGCCGTCAGGGGCACTCTTATCAAGTCGGTGATCACCTCTCAAGCTATCCACCATATCACCCTCTTGTAATCCCTCCCGGCATCCTTCATTCAATCATAAATTTGAGAGAGCTTTTCTATGGGCGACCGTGGATAAAGTTTAAGGAGGTCAATGCAAAGATAATTGGAAAATAGTTTGTAGACCTAAATATAAGGGGGGCCTTGGCATCATTGACCTTGAAAAATTCGCTAGAGCATTACGCCTACGTTGGTCTTGGCTCAAATGGAAAGACCCCTCTAAGGCTTGGATTGGAGATGACCGTCCTTGTGATTCTTCGGATATGGACTTATTCTATGCGGCTACAAGTATCTCCATCGGTGATGGCCGCATTGCAAGCTTTTGGCATGATCCGTGGCTACAAGGGAAAAACTAAAGGATATTGTGCCATCCATTTTCAAACTATCCACTCGAGAAAAGTTCACCATCAATGAGGGAATGTCCAATGTTTTTGGATCAACAAAATAAATACATCCGGAGGCCTAGCTACGCAACACATCATCAAATTCGTGGAGCTTTGGACTTTGGCTAGGGAGGTCCACCTTGAGGAATTTGAAGGTCTTACTTGCTCTCCGATCCCAGAGTTAGTTTTGAAAAATTGGGCCCCTCCAAAGTGCAAGCTTTTGGCATGGCTAATCCTCCAAGATCGGGTGTGGACGGCTGACCATCTGCAAAGACGGGGATGGCCTAATTGTGGGCTTTGCCAACTTTGTAAACGGGGGGATGAATTTGCGGCACATCTTTTCTTCAAATGTTGTTACACCATCCGAATTTGGAACATGGTTGTTCCTTGGCTCGGGTTGCACTCCATCGACCCATAAAGTTGGATATCATGCAACTCCGTTGAAGAGTGATGGAACTTGGTCATATACATGAATGGTACTAGAAGGAAATCATTGGCGTACCTCATCATGTTAGTCTCTTGGGAGGTTTGGAACGAACAGAATGCGAGGGTCTTTCGGAAGATCTCTACCATGCCAACCTCCATAGTTCAAAAAGTTAGAGAAGAGGCGAAGTTGTGGAGCTTGGCCGGGGCAAAACATTTGGGATCAATCATGTCAGAAGAGTAGGCATTCGTGTAATGAGAATTTTCACATGCTCGCTTGTAACTGAACTTGTAAACCTTCTTATTAAATGAGATGAGGCAAAGCTTTTGCCTCCGTTTCAAATATATATATATGACAGTCAACGAGAAGCTATGTTGCTTTGCGGTTCATTCCTTGCCAACAAATGGCACATAGTTAGGGATTCACCATTCATTGCTTCCGATATCATAGCATCTCTGTCAGATACCGCATCCCGCGGTACAGCAAAACACGGATGCGGTGTACCACAAACCACAGTACGAAAAACGCTCGGCAGACAAGATACACTAGATCCGAACTGCAAATTTAAA
The DNA here is from genome assembly GCA_910589775.1 of Avena eriantha. Classification (NCBI taxonomy): domain Eukaryota; kingdom Viridiplantae; phylum Streptophyta; class Magnoliopsida; order Poales; family Poaceae; genus Avena; species Avena eriantha. The sequence goes on from OU342740.1 coordinate 292,482,447, forward strand.
AACATCACAGATTGGCCCCAGATTCATACATATGGGAGGTTTTGATCATCAAGATCGATATATGTATAGCAAAAAATGATGTCGCGCCCTACATCCAGACTAGACTTAGCATGTACGGAGCTCCATCGGTGGTACCTACTCACTAGAGCATCTATGACGCCTGTATCGCACACTTACTCATCACCGGAGTCGGTGGTGTCATCGTCGGTGCAGTCGACGACGAGGAAGCAGAGCCGCTCCTGGTGCTCGCAGGCAGAGCGGCGGATGGCATGGCGAAGATCACGCTTATACATGGTGCGCACGAGGAGGCGGTGTCTCGAGCAGTCCATGATGTCGGTGAGCACGGTGTAGATGGAGTTGAATTTTGCCTTGTTCATCAAGAGCTCCTGGCTCTTGTCATCCGAGTTGTAATCGTCGGTAGGAGCGGAGGGAGCAGGGGCTGGCGCGGGAGTGGGAGCCGGCGTGGGAAGGAACAGGTCACTGCTCGCCCCCGCGCGGAGCTTCCCGCCTCTGCATCATGCGCGGCGGCCCCAAACCTAACCCAGCCCACACCGGGGAGGTCGAGCGGATGCGCAAGCGGGCGCGCCACGTGCGCCTACTCGGACCACGGCCGGCGCACCTCCTCCTCGCTAGGCGGTGGCGCGCGAGCTCGTGTGCCAAAGCTCCCTCCGCGCCGCACGGAACCGCCGCTTCGTCCAGCCAAATTCCGGCATGATTGGCCTGCCATGGCTAGAAGGGGTGGCTGGCAGGTGGTGGGCGGCGGCGATTTGACGATCGGCGACGGAGGTGGCAGGAATCGGAGCGCGACGATGGCGACAACGAGGATTTCTACGCATGGGGAAGAGGGGAAATGGGATGCGATTCATCCCATTTTGCCCCCCCCCTCCCGGGGAATCGAATATATGCAGCACGGACGGGCCAGAATGCGGGATACCGCAAAAAAAACTGTGGTTTTGGGCCGGATGCGGTATCTGGAAATGCATTTTTTGGGTTCGGTGCCGCATATCGGCATAAAATTTTGCGGGCCGGCCGATATGCGATATCTGCTAGAGATGCTCTCTCGCTCAGCTGCATGTAGAAACCAAGTGAAGTGAAAACCTCATGTCTGAGCCATGAGGGCCCACCATGTCTGCCAAGACAGATGTAATCATGTAAACACATTTGTATATGATGAGTAGCAGCCGTAACAACCCACAAGATAGTGCTTTGATATGAATCCTCTCATTTTATCTACCGTTTCGATATCAAACATCATCTTCCGCACAAACAAAGTGAAACAATTTGGTCCATGTGCAACTCATAATCTAGCATTTCTTGGAGTTGTTTGAGAGTCAAGCTACCTCTTCCGTGCCTTTCTATAGTGTCTATAGTTTTTTGAGAAAAAATCTAAAATATAAGGTATATAGAGTTATATTGTGTTACACAACTTGTGTGGACATTTTTTTAGGAATATAATTGCATTTACTTATGTTATACAACCTCCTCTATTTTATCCAGTCAATTAGCCAAAAGTAATCATGCCAACTGGTGTAATTTTTGCTCCGCATGTGTTCTTTAATTTCCGTGTGAGAAACAATAGGCACTATAGAATGGAACAGAGGGAGTAATAGGACATAGATCGGAGCTTTGAACGCAAACTTTCATGTACATCATTAACATACAGAAAATAACGAAAGTGAGCTAATTTATGTTTTCAGTTGTAATCAATACAAATATAAAATTATATGCAATATATGGCTTCCTCTAAAGTTTTTGCAGAATTGATTGATTTGATGTAGTTACAGATTCCACCTGCTAACTCATTTAGGCTCAAGTTAGAAAGAAAACATGAGCGATCGGTATTTGCTTTCTACAGATGAGGATCTCAAATCCTTTGATTGAGTGAATGTAGAAGCATACCTAAAATTGCATGTCAAGATAGTTCTTTGATATTAACTCTCTCCTTTTATTTATGGTTTTGATATTGCCAAACATCATCTTCTGCACAACCAAATTAAAATAATCATGGCCCATGTGCAACTCATCATCTAGCATTTCATGGGGTTATTTGAGAGTCAAGCTAATAGGATATGGACCAGAGCTTTGAACCCAAACTTTTATGTACATCATTAACGTACAAAAAATAAAGAAAATGAGCTAATTTATGTTTTTTGTACTAAATACAAATATAAAATTATATGCAACATATGGCTTACTCTAAAGTTTCTTCAGAATTGATTGATTAGATGTAGTTACAGAGTCCACCTACTAACTCATTTAGGCTCAAGTTAGAAAGATAGTCATGAGCGATTGGTGTTTGCTTTCTATAGATGAGGAGCTCAAATCGTTTGATTGATTTGGATCAAAAGGATTGTCCGACATTAGAATATCATTTGGATCTCCCTCGTTGTAATTAATTTCTTTAAACATTGTAATCGATTGTGTTGTGTTTTTTTCTAGCATAATAGTATGGTAGCTAACTTAAGTCTAAAATAAGTAATAATTTCCTGCACATCATCAAACAATATTATTATTGATAAAATTATAATGGCACAAACTATATATGTTTACCAAACAATATAGAGTTACCTACCTGTGTAATTGGATGGGGTAGCGTATGGCCAGACAAATATTCCATGAACTTAAGCAAAAATAGACCACAAGATGTGAAGGGGGTCATGTATAGAAACAAAAAAAAATCCTACCGACGAACACCATAGCCAAGATCTATCTATGCAGATATATAGTAACGAGCGGGATACGGTGATCATACCTTTGAAGACAAAAACAAGATTACATTTCCACACAAAAGTTGTTGATGTAGCCGAAGCGTAGATGATCTTAATGTCGAGAAGGCCTCAAGTGTCCAGTACCACAAGTGGCGGTGCCTCCAAAGTTTTACATACGTCTGGTGTAAAGATATGTCTCGAACCCAGGACTAGCAAGGCAGCGGAAGAACAAGATCTGGACCGATACCAAGTACACGACGACATGTGTATCGTGGAGAAGTCTCTACCTCGTAGCGCACATTCTAAACAAAAGAACACGCATGGGAGGGAGAGAAGGAGGTAGAGATAGTGGCAAAACCAATTGGATGAGATTGAGGGGAGGACTCCACCCCTATATATAGGAGAAAACTGGGCACTCCCCACCCTCCAAGTCCCAGGGTGGGACTAAACTTGGGAGGAGGTGGGGAGGAGGTGGGACGGCGGTGGGGATGGGCCCCACCCGCATGCCAAGCCCACCCAAGGCCAGCAGCGGTGTGAGATGAAGGAGATATGTCCTATAGGCAAATAATAAATGAGTTTATTATCATATTCCAAACTGGTTCATAACAGTTTCATATTCTGCTATAACTGTATCAAGAGGAAACATTTATACACGTGTGGTATGCAAACAAACCTGGTCTAGGGTAGCCTCTGTTCAACTAGTTTGTTGGGCAACCGATGATCAAGGTTTCCTGATCATGGAGCATTTATGCCAGTTGGCAAAAAAGTCATGTTACTGGGGAATGATATGATAAACATTACCCACATAAGTATTACAACATGATCTAGTCACATGATTCATCGATGTGATAGTTAGAAACGAGTGACCTTCTCCTTAGATTGTGAGATCATATTAATCACTATCTCCGGAGGATGCTTTGATTACACCAACCATCATGTCCGTAACTAGGTGACTATAAAAATGTGTATTGGGTATTCCAAAGGAACAGTTGAGGCCTATGCATCAAGATCGGAATTTGTCCACCTGCGTGATGGGAAGATACACTAGGCCCACTCGGTGAGATTGTATCCCAAAAGTTGCAGCGTATGACTAGGTCATGGGGATACAATATCACGATAATGAGTTAAGTAGACATGTCGGTAACGTGATTAGTATGTTTATACTAAAGATCAAATCTCGGACAAGTCATGTCTCAAAGAGACAAAAGGAACAGGACAGATAGTTTATGGTTCGAACATGAGAGAGTTTCGTGGAATGCATCGGGATCATTATGGACATCTTGGACCCGTTGTTGATCATTGATCAGAGAGTGATCTCGATCATGTCTGTGTCATTCCTGAACCATAGGATAACACAATTAAGGGTATGCCGATGTTTAGAGGTCGCTATGGAAGCGAAGGGATCACATATGATAAAGAAATATTAGAATTGTTCTGAGAAAATGATTGTCAGAATAGTTTCGAAGAGGGTCCGAAGATGTTCTCAAGAAGGAAAAGACCGAAAGGTGTTTCAAATAAATAGCAAGTTATAATATTCATTTGTATATGTTAATTGTGAATTAGTATATATTAAATTAATATTTATGGGGCAACTTCCTCTATATGTCCAAAACCCCGAAGAGAATTGGCCCAGAAGAAGCCACTCCAAAATGGGCAGCGCACAGCCGCAGCAGTAGGCCCACGCGGGCAGGCGGGCTCTCACGGACGTGTAGGCACTGCTCGCCACCGCCGCCAGTAGGACTTGGTTGCAGCCCACGCGAGCGCAGGCGAGCGGGCACGGGCTAGCATGCTGGTAGGCTGCTAGAGGCCCACCTGGCCAACGTTACCACCCCACCTGGTCGCCGCCTCGCTGGTGCTGGGCTCGGCTGGTGCACGCGTAGGAGGAGGCCCACTGGGCACCGCCTCACTCTGTCAGGCCGCCTGGTAGGATGGACACATGAGAGGCCCACTCGGCCATCGCTTGGCCTAGCCGATTGTGCCCCCCTCTTTGCATTTTTCTTTTAGTCCCACATGGGACTCGGAGGAAGAGAGTACCCCTTTTTCCCTATATAAAAAGGTGTATATTGAGGGAAGAAAGACACGCAACAATAAAAGGGGATTTGCTAAGGCTATTTCCCTTAGTAATTTTTTCCCTCTTTCTTAGTTGAATCTCACGAGTGCGGTTCCACGAAGAACTGCACACGAGAGAGTCGACACCACCGACACGCTATCGTGCTGCTAGATCCCGGTTCCAGAGGGTCTACTTCCACATCCCGGCTCGATCGGGGAGAACTGGAGTCGTCGTCAGACACCGTACATGTGTGATACCTCGGGGGAGCTATCACTTGTGGCGTTGGGCTGTCGTGCAAGGACCAGGAGGAGACGAGCGAGGAGTTTCGCGACCTTGGGGTTGGGAGAGTACGACTACTTCGTCCATATTCCCTGCGGGACGTTAACTGTGTTTTCGATCTAGAAGGGTATGTAATCGAAACCTCATCCCGTTACTACATTAACTCATAGATAGATCCTAGCTTCAGGTGTTGCGCTAGCTAGTAAAAAAATTGTATTCTCATGTGAACCCCTTTAGGAGCCCCCACCTGCGCCCCCCTTGGCCTACTATGGCCGGCGGGCCCCTTTGGGCCCTCTCCCCTCTAGGGAGGGCCCATGTGGGAGTTTTTCCCTTTTTATTTTTATTTAAGTAAATATATTTAGTAAGTAATTCTATTAATTAAATATTAAATATATATTATTTAATTCCTATTATTCAAAACCCCTTTCGAACATCTTTTGAACATTTCGATATCTCTCTGGAACGATTCCAGATCTCTCTGTCCTATTTCTCTTACAGTCATGGATCATCCCTAAGCGTCCTTACCCTTAAGTGTGATACCCTTACGATTCGGGAATGTTCAAACATGATCGAGACATCTCTCCGATCAATGTCCAACAGTGGTGTAAACTCATGATGGTTCCTTCATATTCCACGAATTGATTGATCGCTTGAACCTTCAGACGTTGAGTCCCACTCCCTTTGCACTAGGATGCCTGGTTTGTCCAAGACTTGATCCCCGGTATTGATATACCCAGTTCAATCTTGTTACTGACAAACACATTTACTCGTTCTCGTGATATTACATCCTTGTGATCCAGTCACATGCTTGCAAGCTCACTTATGTAATCTAACTGAGTGCACCTAGAGTATATATACGTCAACCGGATAGGAAAATCCCGATTTCGATGCATGTGCCTTAACATATTCTTTTGGAATACCCAATGCACTTCTTTATGGCCATCCTATTATGGTGTGATAGTTGTGATCAAATCAGCCGCAGGTGATAGTGATTAAACATTATCTCACTATCAAAGGACTGAGTCGCTACGCCTTGCTAGATATGCAATGCCGAACTTTGTGATTGGATCACATTGCAACACTATGGCCGGGTATGTCCATCACTACATCCAATGGAGTGACATCATTGTCAGTTGTTGTGGTAACAAATCCATGATCGGGAAACCTCGATCATCAGTTGTCCAACGAACTAGTCTAGAGGATACTAGGGACCTGGTTTATTTATATACCACACATGTATTAATGTTTCCACTTAATACAATTATAGCATGATACCAAACTATTATGAACATATGATATATATCAATAAAGATAACTTTATTATTGACCACTAAGGCATATCTCCTTTAACATGAACTGCTTAATTAAAATAAATCTGAGAACTCCACATGAATCACAATACTTCTTATATGGTTATTAATGTAAAACATATACTTGTCTTTATGGATTGGCTTTTGTAGTTGTTCTTTAATCGTCCATTTAGTAACATCAAGGTTTTTCCATTTATGATTGCTCAAATTTATTGGCTTTTAAGAATATCCAAATGATATTGTACTACTTGCAACTATAAGAAATACCCCCTCCGTCCCAAATTACTCTGCGTTTTAGGTTTGGTCAAAATCAAACATGTTAAAACTTAACTAAACATCTTCAATAGAATAATAATATTTATAATATCAATTGTATACAATATAAAAGTATGTTTTATGGCGAGTCTAACTATATTTATTACATATTTTAGATATTGATATTTTTTCTTATATTTATAGTCAAAGTTTATGAAGTTTGACTTTGACTAAACCTAAAACGCAGAGTAATTTGGGACAGAGGGAGTATTAATGATAAAAGAGTGATACATGTAAACGATGGATTAATTTACAAAATTTCATGTAAAGAATAATAATAAATGCTATAATAAATAACCATCTTTGTGACATCAGCTCGATTTAACTCCCAACACAATGAGTCGAGTACTTGTACCTCATAGTTTCCAGCATTGATGCAAGCTAAATACAATGTGAGTCATTGATATTTATGGGAAGATGTATCTTTAATAAAGAAAATGAGTTAATTTTGTAGACATGTAAAATGATATCTAAAATTTGAACATTAAAATTATGGAAATCAATGTTACCATGTCATGGTTCAATTTTTTACCACATTTCCCATAGAGGTAGGTCCCTATACTCCAAGTTCACCATCAGTTTTTGTAAGTCTAGTAACAAAGGGATTCAGAAAATGTACTTTAACATCATTCTGATCTTGCACTTGTAGTTAGTCCTTCATACAACATATATATGTGTTAATTCCTATATAAAGAGTTACAAAAATACATTACTAATGGGTACTGATGATATACAGGATATATAAACAGAAACTATTTCACTATTACTAAGGGATACTTACTTCATCATCTAACCATTTTCTTTCATCTAGCAAGCACAACAAATAATGTTGTTTCACAGATATGTCATCTATTTTCAGTGATATATCTTCTCCTTAGAGTTTACTATAACATAGTGCGCATATTGATCCAGGCTAGTCAATGTATAATCTGCAAAAGGTTCAAAAACATGAAGAAAGTATATGTTTGATTAATGCATATACATGAATAATACATTTAATATAATTCGTGTTATATCTTGAATAAGGAAAAGCATAGGTTTAAAAGTAAATGAATATTTTACCTTGTAGGAGATAGTCATATGTTACATTATTTATTATATTCTTATGTTCATCCGGTTTCTTATTACCTTCTTCTAAAATTGTTCCTTCATCCACTAATTTAGAAAATGGAGATAAGGTTGACTTGGTTGGTATGGAGATGATGGCAATGACTCATCATTTATCTGATTGTCTGATTCTTAAGTAATTGATTCAAAAGATTCTAAAATCTGAGATGATGTCAAGATGATAGGTGATGCAAATGAATCATCCATAATGCTTGATTCTGAACACTTTGGTCTTTTCAATGGACAGTTATCAAATTCCTCAATAGTGGTTGTGTCAACATTGAGATCCATATTGTGCAAGAGAAGCAATAATATAAGAGCAGCGATAATATATTATGAGTAACAGTCAACAGACGGGCGAGAAAATAAGTCAGGCTAGTAAAACAACCATTAAGAATAATCTTTTTTAATCCTAAGAAGGGTAAGAAATTAAGCCATGAAGTAACAATCAGTAGAATAATTAGCAAACTAAACCATTATTTATCACCTAATAACATGAATTGTAAAGACTGTCAGCAACAAGTGATCAAGCTATCTTGCTAGATACAATACTGCACAATTCAGAGATGATGATATATATTATTACTATATTCAGTATCAGATTGTCTAGAAGCAGATCAACCGATCTAGCCATTAAGATATGATGATCGATCTTACTACATTATGTATCCGATTGTGTAGAAGTAGATCAACATGATCAGGTTATTAGCTTGGTAGATACAATATTGCACAATTCAAGGATGATGATCGATCTTACTACATTCAGTATCCGATTGTCTAGAAGCAAAACATATTGTATAAGTCCAACTGAACCAAACCTAGAAGCAAAAAATGCAACACCATCTAACATCCTACAACATACATGAACAACATATGAATGATCGGTGTAGCAGCAAGGATAATGCCCTCTACAAGTTCCCCCTCCATATCCCTTCCGGGGTGAGATTTATGCATTTTCTAGTGTCTCTAAATGTCAGATCTTAGATCCATCTATGCCAGGTGAGAGTATTTGACAAGACGAAATGTCCGCCACATGGTACGGGTGATGTCATGGTACTGTCGATGAGTACGCCATGTAGGGGTCCTCACAGAGCATGGAGAGAGAGGTGGGGTAAGGCGGAGAGCGTTCGGGGCGGCGTGGCATACCTTAGCCAGGCTTAGATCTCACGATGGTAGTGAGATCCTATTCCTGCTATAAATCAGTATAATGGCAATAAGACAAGTTACATGGATTGTGTGGTTTTATGTATGCGAGTTGTGTTATGCACTTGTTGTTCTATGTTGTGACCTAAATGCTCTCGTAGGCCATCTTATAAAGGCGCCAGGACCAGGGGGTTACAGGGAGAGTCCTAGCCGGATTGATTAGAGAGTCCTAGACTAATATATAAACTATTGTATTGTCCTCCAAGACATTTTCTTACATCTAAGTTTGTAGCACGCCACCTTCCTTCATCCTGGCTGGACCTCCATCTTGTCTATCAACAATTGGACCACCAGGTTAGGCCATAGGTCTAACCACCATATGTGGGCCTCCTGGGCTTACCGACATGAGACTATGCCATATGCATACCTATTTATTATATCCACAACATTTTCCACCAGAGTTATTCAAGATCCTCACGCTCCTCTGTCTAGCTCAAAGCATAGGTATCACGTCGTATTCAATTTGTAGGAAAGAATCTTGGAGAGCCCTCAAGTCATTTTCCCATCCGGCTAAGCCTAGCCAGATAGTTGCTTGTATGCTTCTACGAACGAATCCAAGGTGGAGAACTCCCTAACGATCATATTCAAGTAAATATCGTTAGTAGTTCTTCCAAGCTCTAGAAACATCTTTAGTATCATCATCCTTGCGGGAGGGTGAGTAAGCCGGCAAAAATCATGACAGCCGGATCATGGTCGTAAAGGCTGCCAAATTAAGGACTTAGAGTCTGCCAAGTCACGGACACAGGAGCTTAAAAAATTAAGGTCTTAGAGCCTCTCAAGTCATGAATGATTAAGTCGTGGAGCCATGTAACCTAGGAAACTTATGCAAGGGAAAAGTCGATGTCGAGCCCCGGGTTTTGTTAAATGGATCCTTTGTTGTCTTGAAAGTTTTCTTGACATAACCATATGTAGCCCTAAACATTGATTCGGCTTCCTCGAAGGCGGCTCGATGCTCAGAAGAACATGTGTCATTGTATATCAAACGTTTGTAGCCCCCGAGCACCGAAGCGTATTTCTAAAAGAAATTCATCTTGGTGCTTTTAGAGTAGCTTTTAAATACGGATCTGAAAGGTGTAGCCCCCCAAGTGCCAAGTCAGGAATTAATTCGGCTTGGGGCTCTAGAAAGAACTACAAAAAAATAGAAATTAGTATCGGTGTAGCCCCCGAGTGTCAAGGTGAAATTTATATGAAAATCTGGCTTGATGCTATTAGAGAGCTTCACCATATCTTGGAGATAAATGTACTGTAGCCCCCGAGATGCGTGTCAGCTGAAAGCAAGAAACCTCGAGGCTCAGTAATCTTCTCGGATCCACAAGTGCAATCACAACCCCTGGGTGTCCAGCCCAGTGCAAAGCCAGCTCAAACACACCTTAATCCAAGGACTGTCGTAACGTCCAAGCGTCATGTACCTGGGACATAAAAACACAACTGTATTAAATTGTTTCTTTAATTGTGTCCAACAAACAAATATAAGGCGGAACAAGAGAGGCATTTGAACAAGTGCTTTAAGGCTGAAACAATACATCATTTCAACATAAAAATTATCAAAACAGAAAAAACTTGACTATCCTGAATAGTTCATGTTTTATTTAAGCAAGTGTTGGTTTATCCATTCTTTCAGTTTATACGCCTGAATTTTCGTGAGATGGCAAACTTTAAACATGGAACATCTGCTGAGGCGATACCGCTTATTAGCGAAACAATCAAGAACTTCAGAAATAGGCATCAGCTTTAAGTACCGAAATGTCACTACTAATAAATCCACACATAAAATAACAAAAATGTGTAGGCCAGAAAACTTACCTTCCGAAGACAAAAATTTTGCATGGTACTGGGGACTTAGAGGGCAAAACTAGTAAAAAATTTATACTTATGAGTGCAAGACAAATCGTGAAAAAGATACGATCACAAACCAAAAGCGGTGAAAGACTCAGGATTTGAGTGAACCAATCTTAATCTCATGATCATAAAATATTAAAATATTAAATATATATGGATTTAGTTGTTTTAGCGGAGTCGGAGTTGTTCGTGGCGAAGACGAATCTATCTGAGATGAAGTCGAGGTGGCAAAGTAGTCTGTGACGTTGACGAATAATACTATTGTATCGGAAGCCATCCGTAGTACACAGATGATTTTGCATCCTTGCTAGAAAACTTATGTCGTCTAGCTAGCTCACTTGGCTGAGTTTAAAAACTAAAGTACTCCCTCTGTCTAGAAATAAGTAATTTGGATTTTTATAGATTCACATGTATCAATATACTAAAACGTATGTCTAGGTACATACGCTTTAGATAAATCCAAGTCACTTATTTCTGGATGGAGGGATTACGATCGCCTCACGTAATAATACTCATTGGCCATATGTGTGACACTAGCAACTACTCCCTCCGTTCTATAATACTAGAAAATTAGGCGCGGCAACCCGTGGCTTTACCTATCGGACAGGACTGGCTAGTTTGAAGATTAGAATGGTAAAACAAATAATCCACACTGGTAGTTTATAACGTTGAAAATCTGAGGTTCCACAAAGGAGAAATATGCATCATTTGTTTTGTTCTTTCCAAAAGCACGTGAAGTTCTGCTCTATTGAAAAGCTACTTGTGGTTCTTGTTGCAGCCCCAAGTAAAAAACAAAAGCTAAAGCCTCGAGCATATACCAATGACTCTATACCAATGCTATTTATCAATTAATCCGACCAGGGATGTAACTGAAGTGCTATTAATATTTCGAAGAAACAGCAGCAGCTCTGCTATAAAAACATACATGTATGAATGGTATTATAAAAACAAAGTAATAGCACCATATCAAACAGAGCTTACAGATACTCCACATTTGACACTGTAAGTGGTGACACTCAACTGCCCATTACAATGTCAGTTTCTAGCTGCGAAAATTGCTCTGAAAGTTAACAAACCACTTATTAGAAAACTCGATACAGTATAATGGTCGGCTGACTTGCTCCGGGCGAAACTCCGAGAAAGAGAGGTCATAGAAAAATGAACTAAAATCACAGCAGTTCCAATGGTATGGGGTAAGAGGGTGGCCTTCGGTGACCTGATTCTTTTTGTAGCTAAATACTCTGAGAAAAAACAGAGAAGATGATAGTACCTAAGGTGGAGATGACGACACCCAATTGCAATGGTGGCAAACCCCATTCCATCAAGAAATGACGACCTCTACGAGCATGCCACCCTAGCTCTGGTTCCGGTTACTTGGTAGCAAATTCACCTCCAAATCTCACCGGCACGAAGGACTCCGAAGGCGAGGGGATGCGGACCGCAAAGAAAGCAGCGTGAGGCACCAGAGAAGGTGTTGCGAACACGCAGACCACCATCAGTGGCCACCCGTGTTGGGAACTCCAGTGCCTACATGCGACTGCTGGATCCGCTCCTCTGTATGCTGCCAAAGACCGGTGTTGTGTGTAGTTAAGAAAATTATCTCAGAACAATACCTCTATATGGTCCAATAGTTTTTTTTTTGCAAAAAGTCATTAACTAAGGCATACATTTCGTTTACTACTTGTCAGATCCAAATAATGAATTACTTTAAACTGCATGCTAAGATAAAATACTAATTATAGTTCATTTGTTCACAAGATGTAGAAAGGTGAATAGACTAACATGCAATCTGGGAGAGTAGTTAAGAATTCTAGAAAATATTATGGTACTTCAGTTTGATGTGTTGTAGGCAAAAGAAGGCGAGACCAGAAATTTGTACAATCTGGAGGATTCACGGGCATGAATATTATAATTTGTAAACGATTACTATGTTTTGTTTTGGGAAAACACAGTTATCGTATGTTTTTAATAGAACTTACCTAATTTATAGGTAGAGAAGGCAATGAGTAATGCCAGGTTCAGCATTATTTGTGACTACCCAAGTAAATAGAATATTTCATATGTTTTTATTGAAAATAATGTCTGGCCACAGCTAATTGACAAAGAAGGCAATGAGAAGTGCTAACCTGACCAAATTTGTGACAACACAAGTAAATAGCAAATTCGTTTAAAGCCTCTTCTACAACAGGGAGACAAAAGAGGAAATATTTCTATTGATATATATCAAAACCAAAAGAAATAAGAGAGAATTAATAACCTTGAAGAACTATGCCTTACCCCGTTGCACCGAACTCATGTGGATTAGTCGCTCATTATCCCACACAATGTATTATAATTGTTATTCGGTACCAATGTATCATGCCCCTATCTTTGTTTGTCCTTTCTTGACAGAACAGCTGGGCAACATAAAGTAAACATTTCAATATTTCTGTATTTGATGCAAAGCATAAGAAGCGGGATGACCATCTATTTTTCCCTGATAAAAAAAGCAATGTATCAAAATAGAGCGCAAGACTTGATATTACAAAAGGATGCAATAGAGCATCTATATTGTCAAGCGTAGAGGCATATACCGGTATCATTATAACACTTCATCACACACTCGAGAAAAAACAAATAACAAATCTGATCTGTTCAACCATCCATTCAAATAACCTAGTGTAGGTGAACTATAAAAGAAGTTACATGTTCTCGAGTCCTTGTCCTCTCAATCCCACGACCATGTCCCATTTTGGAGCTATTCGGCTGAAACTCACTGAACAACATAGAAATAACGTTATAACAGTGAGGAAAACGGTCACTGTCAGAAAATTCAGAAACCTCAAACAAAAAGGAGTGAATCATGATGGAGAAGGAAAGAAAATAGCCAAGCATTCTATTTGCAAGATTAAACCTGCGACACGCACCTAGAAACACAAGAACCGTTAGCATACAACCTTCAATCCAAAAACATGCTCCACGGTTAAATCGGCTATCAAAAAAAAGACTGTGTCGTAGAAGGATGCAATTGACACTCTCCCTGGTGCAGGTCACATAATGCTCGTTGTAGCAAGCAGGCACCAACGACTCCCTCTGTTTTGTACACAAATTATCTTTCTCCATTTAGGCATAAACAGAAACAGCTGCAAGGCAACCGTGTTACCTCCATACGGAACCTGATGGCAGAAAACAAATAGAAAGAGATAGGGCATCGGCATGCGCCATACTGCTGTGGCGTGGCTGCCGAACGGACCATGCATGCCTGCCCGCATAGTAGTCTGATCCTCTGCCATCGCCAATCCGTGCTGCTCAAAAAGAGAATAAGAAGCAGTATGACAAAAGGAAAAATAGGAAAGAAGTACGGCGGACACAGAGGAAACAGCCGCACCTGGGAAATAGATGGGATCGACCGGACTCGGACTGCGGCTCGTGAGCCTTCGTCCTCTCGACATTCCACCACGCCGGTGTTCCTCAGGAGTACTCGGAGGCGCGACGGCCAATCTCACGCCTCATCTCAATCATATAGCAAACTCATGGGCCGACATGCCGCGTCAATCAGGATAGAAGCCTGCACATGAGAGAAAATTAACTAAGGAGAGGGAGGGTTCGATGACGGCGGCGCGCCGAGAGCTCCGGCATGCCCTCGTTGAAGGAGCCAAGGCGCACATGTGTGGCGAGGAGGCGGGAAACACGGTGGCAAGGCTCGGCTCGGCCACCGCTCCGTCGGCGACCTCACCGGGAACCATGGTGCCGAGGCTCGGCCACCACTCCGTCAGCGACCACACGTACATCCTCCCCTCCGAAACGGCTAGGCGATTGGGGGAGAGGGGAGATGAAGCCACGGAGATCGGCCGGGGCGTGCCGCACGGGCGGACAGCGAAGGCAAGGAGGGCGCGTCTCTCACGGAGGAGATACGGATGCGGTGCTCGAAGCGGTGGGAGGGCCGGATCCAGAGCCGCGCCGACCCAGAGCAATCCGAAGGACAGGACTCGACGCGTTGGCAAAACGGAACGCACCAGACACTCCTCGATCGCTCGGCCGTGCAAGGCCCACGCACAGTAACTGGGCAAAACGGAACTCACCAGACACTCCTCGATCGCTCGGCCATGCAAGGCCCATGCACAGTAACTGGGCGCCTCTCGATGGCTCACGGAGCTCGTAATCTCTCAGCCTTAAGCGTTTAGATAAAACATATGTTTTAGCTTTTGTGAAAGCAATGTATCTAAACATATTTTAATATGTAACTAGCACAATACCCGTGCGTTGCTGCGAAAAAAACACTTTGTCGACCTTGCGAAAAAGTAACATACTTCATGTGGCGACTTAAATGCTCACTTAATTGTGCCAATTAAGATATAATCGTAGGGATAAAGAATCTCTCAAGTGTAGGACACATGGGCAAGCCTCTTGTGCTCTGTAGATTGCAATGCAAACAAAACACATATCTTAAGCTCAGTGTATAACTTTCGCGTATAAAATTTAATGGGAAACATTTTAGGAAGTCGAGCATTACTGCAAAAATGCAAATTAAAGCTCTGGAGTAATACTTGATTGTCCCCTAACATTTAGAAATACATTGCTCATCTGAAACATAACATTTCCATGATGCTTCTTATGCACAGAAGAAAACATAGACAATAACAGGTGAAACAAATAGCTGGAAATTATTAGTTAACTGAAGATGATTCACCATGCTTTTGTCGTAAAAATAAAAAAAATTCAGTCTCGGCAAGCATTGGCAGTTGTTGTAATTCCACTGACTGACACACACTACACACACTAACTGACACACACACGCTTGCCCTTGGTTTAGGAATTTTTAGGCCAGGTTAATGCTATGATATGCACGTGGGTGCTACATTATGCAAGGAAATACTCCTTTGAAGTATTCTATCAAATCAGAACTTGCTCGCATGTTATGTACCATTAATATTTACAGATGTCCTGTACTGCTGTAAATAGATGCTTTACCTACAATTTCCAGCGTTCAAGAAATTTCTATCCGTGTTCTAATGCCATGAAGTTGCAAAAATCACAAGTAGGCCACATGCTTTTGCCTTGCAAATTAGAGATTAGAGATTGCTCCGACCAAAGCAAAGACCAATGCCATGCGAAGAACAAAATGAGGACATAACATAGGCACATACCGACGTTCACATCAACCACCAGTGGTCTCTGATTCATCCACGATAGACCATGGCCATGCAAAAGAAACTTCCAAACAAACCTTTCAGAACTAAATGAAATCCATTCTGCACGAAAAAGAGGAAAAAAAATGCATATCCATGTTATCACGGAAGGGCTTCAGCGGAGGGTCTTTGGATTAGCCCCCTTTCATCGCCATCCCCATATTAACTCTGCCACAGGTCCGATAAATCTGATGTCGTCCATGGTGCTCTCTCTCCTCTAATTCCTTCCTCCTTCACGATTCCATTCTTTCCTCTGGTCCGTTTCTATAAACAATTCCAAGGATTGGATCAGCGTCAGGAGGGCGGAGGAGTTGCGCGCACACGGTCGATTTCCAAACAAACCTCTCTCCTCCACTCCACTCGTCTCCTTCCCCTTTGTCCCCGAGCACACCGGTGCCGCCTGGCTCTCTGCCGCGCCCTTCCTTCTTCCGGTCACCGCGGGCCACCTCGCGTGTGTGCTCCCTGCGGAGCTATGCTCTCGTCAACCAATTCGGGTTGCTCAGGGCGCCTGGAGCTGGGCAGGCCGTTTTGCTACCGGTTAGCATCGTGTGGTGGTTCTCTCATCAAGCAGTGATGGCAGTCGTCGTCTCTGTTTGTGTGAAGTGCCACACACTTTTCTGCACTGACCGGTATCTCCTATCCCTGCCTGTATCAGAAAATAAAGTGCAAGTACCTATCTCAGCTATCTGAAACGGTTGTTCTTTTCAGATTTTCATCTACTTACGTACGACAGTCTCTACTGTGATCCTACGGGCAAGCACCATCTCCAATATGCAGGAATTTACCCGCAACACCACACCTAGCTTGAGGTTTGAATGCATCAGAAGTTCAGGAACTTTCCTTGCAGCCCCATCGTGCACGAGAGCAACGCTATTGCACAACATAAGGCGCTAGCGGGCGCTGGCAGCCACTACTCTCGCATGAACTTGACGCGGGAACGGAGCAGCAGGGAGCGACGGCGCACAGTCAGCCTCCATGACGTCTAGCAGCTAGCAGAGCTGACCCTCGAGCTGCTCTACACATGACGACGCCAACAGTAGTGGAAGTAGAAGATCGAGACTCCATGGCTAGGGCTTGAGGTCTGTGCCTCTCCTCGACGCCTATGTCTTGGCCGCCGCAGACAGAATTGGAATGCAAGGAGAAGACTTGGAGTCTCGGACGGCAAGATTTGGCCGGCACAACACGGCCACCGACATCAATCTCGGACGCCGGGAATCGGGTGGCAAGGCCAGTAAAAACGCATCCCTTTGCTACTGCTCGAGCCCTCGCGGAGCCACCATGATAGCCAAGATAACCACAAATCAAATCAAAAAGCGGGCGGAACCCTTGCCTTGCTCGAGAAGGGAATCCCTCGTTTCGCCTTGTATGATAGGGACGGACGAAATTATGCCCCCACAAACTTCCTCTCCATCGGATCCTCTACGAAGAAATTCTCAAAAAATAGGATTGATTTGTTCCTCTATCGAGCAGTATATATATGAGGTAGAGCGATACGTAGACCTGGACTCTTTTGGGAGGGAGGCCCCGAGAGCAGACCTGACCTGATACGCTAGGTGAAGCACAAAATTGATTGCGGCTGATCCTTTTGACGTACAAAAGAAAGCTTCAGTCTGATTTTCATGACTTACCAATTGCGCCCGGCCATTTTTCTCATGTACGCAAGGACAGTTCAGATCCGGTCGATTCGTAACAGGATGGACCTAGCCGACCTAGTAAGGCTTCGATCTTTTTTTGAAACAAAGGCTTCGATCCTGGTTTCCTTTAGGTATTAGATGCGATGGAGGACGATGCTCGGCCACGGCAAGATACAAATCTATTTTTTTTTACTTATCGATGGTGACGTTGGTGGTATTATGTATTTTGGTGGGAGGGTAAAAGGGTCCAAAAAAGTGTTGGACCAGAAGAAACAATCCGTCCTTTATTATTAGGTATAGATTTCACTCCGAATCTACACACTAAATATGTCTAGATACATTCGTTTCACAAAAGCTAAAACATCTTATAATTTGAAGCAATCAAATCTTGTGGCTTTCTTAGAAAAGATCATATGGGTGGGTTGATCCCTATGCTTTGAAGGATGTGCCTATTGGGAATATGCCCTAGAGGCAATCATGGTTGATAATATTTCTCAAAGTATTATAAAATAAAGTTGTCATTGTATGAATATCAGATATGTATTATTAAATACGTGATTCAGTTGTGAAATTATATATTCATGATTGTTCATACTAGATTATCCTTGGTCATTGAGGTTGTGCTGGACACACAACTTAGACCAATATGCAAGTTGGCTGATGACACGGTTCCACTTGTCATGGGCATGATGATGTATTCCAACTTATACTGATTTGGCTAAAGATTTTAGCAAGTCGGACTGACCCACAATTGAGATGCAACGAGTATGTTGTCATTTGCACTCTCAAGCAATGGAATCCTTTGACCTAAGGTGATTGCATGATCCGAGTTGTAGATCGCCAACTTAGGTTCTATCAAATGTTGTTCCATAAATGAGCAGTTATAAAGGTAGAGTTCGGCTTGGTTGTGAAGCAAGTTGCGTGACGTGGATTACCAAGATGGGATCTGCCCCTCCGTAATAGAGAGATATTATCTAGGCTCTCTCGTGTGATATGATTTGGAAGCATGGTCATGCGCTACTCAGTTAAGTGTTAATTGAGGAGTCAGACTAAGTGTTAGTCCAGTGGATCGCATATCATGGTACGAGAAGAGAGTTAAGCTATTAAAGGGATGATAACTACTCGCATATATTTTAATAGGTATATCGTGAGACAAAGGGACTTGGACAAAAATCATATTGAAGGTTCATCTTCTGGCTTTACGGCACTTGGGAGTTGGCACGTCTTGGTAGAGTCCGCTACCATCTATCGACTTGAGACCAAGTGTTCATGGGAGTGAGTTGGACTCAAAGCCATGACGGAATACTTGGAGGAGTAGCTCATGTCATGTCCAGGTATACGTGAACCTACAGGATCACACACTTAAGGGTAAGGAGCCCATATGGATTAGATCCATGTGGAGATTGGGGTATGACCTAGATGGGCCTCAAGCGTTGAGCCTAGCTATGAGTGTATATAAGTAGAGTGACAAGGGATAGTCCCTGACCTAGTCGTCACTCTCTCCACTTCCATTTTGGGCTAGACAGGATCTAGCAATCCCCTGTCCGAAACTCCTTCTTGTACATGTGGATACCGGTAGAGGCGTTGCATGTGCGGCGCTGGAGGCGAAGGTGTTCGTGGGGATCTGGCAAAGGAGTTCGTCGGATCCGGAGGAGCTATCTGTGGGATTGTTCAGCACTGCTTCGGCGTGCTACATCAAGTTCCGCATCTGTGCGTATAGCGGTAATCTCGGGGCCTATAACCTGAGCTAGATCTTAGGAGTACCCCATAGGGGAAAAAGTTTTGTTTATCTCTGCGTGGCCCAATAGTGCCTAGCACGGAGGCTTTCGTCTTGATTTTTGATTGCCCTGTGATGCCTGTGATGCAATGAAAGGTTTAATGCGGCAAATATCAAGTCCGAACCTTGTAGGTGTACGATTGTTCCGCCGCCTTGGATCCAGGGCAGACCTGCGAATCGTCAGTCGATGCACCCAACCCTTCTGTAAACATAGATCTGGTTTGTACCGCTTGGAACATGTGAACGAGGTAGATCCTTTGGCTACATGCGGGACTATGTCGAAGTCGAGCCATCAGACGCAGAACCAAAATTTCTCCGTGCTCTTTAAACGAGTTCGTTAACATTGATGTTAACGATGCTATCTACGACGATCGCTCTGATCGGCACATCTTGGTACGACAAAGATTGATGCCACCAACGAGGATTATCGGCCATATGTGATATGGCCTTCTTCGAAGGCAGCGAGGGATCCCGCCTGGATCCATGATCTAGGCGCCTCTTACCCCATGGTGAGCGCCAACTATCGTGGTATTACCGACAAGTATGTCATGGAGGGATCCTCACAGAGCATGGAGAGAGAGGTAGGGTACGACGGAGAGCGTCCAGGATGGTGTAACACAACTTACCCAGGTTCAGATCTCACGATGGTGGCGAGATCCTACTCCTGCGATAAATCACTATAATAGAAATAAGCCGAGTTACAGGGATTGTGTGGTTTGTTGTATACGAGTTGTGCTATGCACTTTTTGTTCTATGTTGTGTGCCCTAAAGGATCCCGTAGACCAGCTTATAAAGGCGCGAGGACCAAGGGTTACACGGAGAGTCCTAGCCGGATTGGTTACAAAGTCTAAGACTGATACATAAACCATTGTCTTGTCCTCCAAGGCATCATCTTCCATCTAAGGCGGTAGCACGCCGTCTTCCTTCATCATGGCTGGACCTTAGCCTTGTCTATCAGTAACTGGGTCGCACAGTTATGCCATAGGCCTAACCACCACATGTGGGTCACCCGGGCTTGCCAGTACGAGACTATGTCGTAGGTGTACCTATTTGGTATATCCACAACTGCCTGTACTAACGCTCGTTAATGCTTTAATAACTTCATAAATATCATATTTTGTCCAATATGACTGTCCAAAGTGATATATTCATCAATGCCTCAATATTTTGGAATCTTATGGAAACATATATAAAAGGTGCACGCGAGCGCCGTAAAATAAAAAAACCTACTACTACTACTCATGTAAAAACATAAGGTAAACATGCTTCAAAAATACACTCATTAGTGATAAACAGTAAATTGTAAAGTGTTACAATGTTACTTGTTCACATACACAAACAAATTTTATCTAGAATTTAGGTTATGTGTTTTCAGTAAAAGGTGGCACAATAAAATGCAAAAAAGTTCTATGGCAGATTTGGATGAGTTCCATAGTTAGAACATTGTGATGGAGATATAACGAAGGTTGACTATATGACTTCTCTAGTATCATCAGAAGGAGAGCATTTGTGTTGAGGATTTTGTTATCAAACTAGGTACAGTTCCAAGCAGGATATGATATGAAGATCTATTATACGACAATAGTGTCAACACAGTTTTGGCTAAGGAACTAACGTCTGACAATAAGACCAAATTCTTATAATGCCATCTCATTTAAAAATGGATAATATGCAGGGACATAAATACATGCAAATACACATAGCCCTAAAAGTGTCAGAGCCGATGATTATGTTTACCACATGCAACGCATATGAGCAACACCAGAATGCCATAGGTGCTAAATGCGCAAACTTTGACTAGATTATTGACTCTAGTGCAAATGGGAGACTGTTGGAAATATTCCCTTGAGGCAATAATAAAGTTTTTATTATCACATTTCCTTGTTCATGGAAAGTGTTTATTCTGCATGCTATAATGTATTAAACAGAAACTAAATATCTATGTCGATATATAAACAACAGTGTGTCCCTAGTATGCCTCTACCAGACTAGCTTCTTGATTAAATAATGACTAAGGTTTCCTAACCATGGATATATAATATCATTTGATAACGAGGTCATATCATTAGGATAATTATGTGATGGACATACCCAACCTAAGCATAGAATTTTGGTCGTGTCACTAAGTTTACTTGTTGTGGCTTTCTCAATGTGAAGTATCATTTTCTTAGACCATGAGATCATGTTACTCCCTGATACTGGAAGAATACTTTGTGGGCATAAACCGTCACTTTGTCATTGGGTGACTATAAAAGTGGTTTTCAGGTATCTCTAATGGTGCTTGTTGGGTTGCATAAATCAAGATTGGTATTTGTCCCTCCACGTGATAGAGATATATCTCTAGGCCCTCTCAGTAAAGTAACATCCTAAGTAGCTTGCAAGCATGTGACTAATGTGTCTAGTAATGGGGATATTATATTACAGAACGAGTAAAGAGAAATTTCTAGTAACGAGATTGAACTAGGTATGGTGATGCCGACGATCAGATCTCAGGCAAGTAATATATCGCGAGACAAAGATAATTGGATATCGGATTGATTGAATCCTCGACATCATGGTTCAACCGATGAAAGATCTTTGTTAAATATGTGGGAACCATTATGGACATCCATGGTCCCGCTATTTTTATTTACTGGAGAGGTTGTATTGATCATGTCCACATGTTCTTGAACCCTTAGGGTCACACACTTAACGTTTTTGGTGTCACTAGTGTTTTTGAGATATTAGTATGGTGTTAAATAATTATGATTCAAAGTCTCGGATGGGATCTCGGACATCACGTGGAGCTTCTAAATGGTCTAGAGATAAAGGAAAACATATTGGAAAGTATTTTCAGGGTTACTGGAAAAATTTGAGATTTTTTGGTATTGTACCATAGGTTCTAGAAGGTTCTAGAGGGTCCCATAGTGCGGACCACCTTTCCTAGACATCCCACATGGACCGAGGGGGAGTGCAGAGTCCCACATGGTCCAGCACACGAGGCCCACCAAGGCCCATGCACATGGGGATAAGGGAGAATCTCTTGAAAATAGGGGTTAACTTAGGTGGGGGAGACTCCCCTTTTTGGGTGACCCTAGGGCTTGGAGGAGGGGCCAAGGAAGCCCCCATGCCTATATAAGAGGGAGGGATGGATTAGGCGCAACATAAGAACCCTATCAACCGGCTCCGTCCTCTCTCTCCCATACACTCCTCCTCCACGCAGAATTTAGCGAAGCTCTGCCCGATTTCCACCATACTTTCATTGTCACATCGTCATGCTATCGGGATTGATTTCATCCACCTCTCCCCTTTCTTGCTGGATCAAGAAAGTGGAGATGTCATCAAGTTGTATGTGTGAGAATCTCGGAGGTGCTGCTCGTGCGGTACAACATCGATTGATCTGATGATAGTATGACTACATCATCCCAAGATCTCCCAATCATTAATGTGCGTGTTCTACACGGGTATGTAGATCTAATCCACCTCAGTACTTGCATCTAGTAGATCACTTCTGGATCATGTTTGCTCTCTTGTAGGAATTTTTTGTTTTCTCTACTACGAACCTCATCAAGGGATGGGAGACCGTTTGTTGGAGAGGTGGAGCACGGAGACAGAGGATGAGATGAAGATCCGAGGTGGGTCACATGGTGTACTCATGCTACTGAAGTTACTTTTGTAATTATAAATTGTATTCTTTGATGTTGTTTCTTATGCTTGTGAAAGATTGAGTGCCTCTGCTACTACGCATGAGATATTTAGAGGAGAGATTAGATAGAGATATCGGTGTGGCTATATGTTCTTTACTTTTGTTCCTCATTGCTACTTTGTGTGTATATTTTGCTGATGATTACTAGCCATGTGTGGTTTGTTGTTGCTCTGGGTATTTTTGCAATCTTATTTGTTGCTAGCTATAAAGATGGAAACATGCATGTATATACTTATTTAATTTAAAAATGCATGGCATGGTTCTTTCGATGATCATTGTTACATTAATTTTCCTTTCATATACATACCTCCCTTAAATTTCCTGAATGCTAATCGATCACTATAGCAATTCAGCTTCTTGGACGAGTCGTGTGTCACAATCCAAATTCGGTGAAACTTTAGAACAGGCAGAACAATTGGGATTTCACTAACTAATTTTTGAGCAGTTTCTTCACTCAGTAAATATTCATCCTTTCGGTAGTGTAGATTAGTATGAAATGTGAAGCACAACAAAATAAGACCCAAGACGCAAACGTGAGCAACGGTGGCAAGGCTAAACCCATACCAAGCATCATCAAATTGGCTATGGCCAAGGTTTTCTTATTTTCTTCTCCGAAGCAATGCTAGTTGTTTTATTACTTTATTTTTATCCTTCTTGCATACTATGTGGAAAGCCACTTGAGCGGATGGTTTTAACCAAAAATGGTATAACATCCGTCCCAAATTAACGCGTCTAGACTTTGCCATCCTCAATTGCTCTACTACGCGGCAAAGGGAAGATGTGAACTGTAACACCCCTAGTTTTAGTAATCCTTAATTAGGGTTGTATTTGTGCATTCCTGAGCATCATAATCTTTGCTAAAGAAAATTCATGAAAGAAATAATCACAAAACCCTAATTTTGCCCCCTCTTATAAACCTCTCAAATGGTTTTGTATTTTGAAAACTACCAAAATTATGGAGCCCAAATGGATTATAAGGGCCCTGTAGTATTTTACTACTTTTACAAAAGTTCTTGTATTTTGGAAATGCTCAAAACATATTTGAAATTGAAAATACAAACAAATAAATAGAAACAGAAAAATAGAAAATGTTTTACAAAAAAATATAGAACCCTAGCTCTATCTGGGCGGCAGCCCACCTCCTCACCTCTCTCTGCCACCCACCCTCAGCAACGAGCAGCAGCCAGCAACCCAGTAGCCAGCCCACCCCGGCCCAACTTGGCCCATGCAGCCCATACCCCTTCCCCGTTCTTCTTCTTTCTTCTTCCCCGAGCATAGAGAAGCTCCTGCGTGTCAGTCGCCTCGCCGTTGATCTCCCTCGCGCTACGATGGTCGCCGCCACCGTTGGACGCGAGGATAAGAACCACGGCTCTCTCCTCTACTCCCCCGTACCCGTTTCGCTTCCTCTCGCTCTCTCTGCTGTTTTTCCCCTTCGGCCCGAAACCCTAGCCGACGTGCTCCGCCGTGCCCCGCCGTTCTCATCCCCACCAAGCTTCACCGACCACGCTGTCATCATCGCCTCTTCGTCCTCGTCCGACTCGCCAAAGGTACCGGGCTAGAGTGTCCCCTTTCGCTGCTGATGACCTCGATCGTTCGAACCTTTTCGCCGGCGATTGTCGTCGCTGTCAGACTCGCGAGCCTTCCCCGACCCATTCTCTAGCTTCCTGGTGAGCTACCTGCCCTCGTGGGCCTCTTCGTTGTCTTCCTCTCTCTCCCCCTGTCAAGCCCGCCTCATGCAGCTATAAGCCCCGCCGCCAGCCGTCGTCGTGCGCGCAGCTCCGGTGACCAAAGCCGAGCGGCGTCGCCACTTTCTGGCTCAGCGCGCAAGCCCGCACCTAGTGCGTTATGCCTCGTCGTCCCGTGTGCCCGCAATCGCCCAGTCCATCTCGATCTGGGGGCAAGCTCCATTGCTGACATCAGCATGACGTCGGGATGGCGTCATATACCCTTTCTGTTTTTCTTTTATGTATTTTGCTAATATTTTCTGTAATTATTAATATGACAGGTGGGTCCTACCTATAAGATATTTAATCTTTTTCATAAATGTTTTCTGAAATGATTAAATATATGACATGTGGGCCCAGCTGGAAATAATTTATATAATATCCAAAATGTTTAATTGTTTTAAAAATTATTTAAAATGGGAAAATCATAACTAATTCATTTTAAGTCAGAAAAATATGTATAATATATCAAAATGTTCAGAAAAATGAGATCTACATAATGGACTCATAATCCTGCATTGTTAAGCAACTTACATGACAAGTTTAATTAGAAGAACAAATTAACCCCTCTCATATGCATCTGGGGTTTCTCCGAATTAGGGTTTGCACCCCTCGGACCTCGTTTAATTTGCCAAGCATGTCATAGGGTTTAATTTCAATACAATTTAACTTGTCATATCATCATCATTGTTTGAGAATTGCATCTATGCCATGTGTTGATTGTTGCTTTCCTTTCCGGTGTTTCTGCTTCTTCTCGGTAGACCTCGGAGTTGATGTGAGCAACAAGGTCGAGTCCAACATTGAAGAACGAGATCAACACCATCGAAGGTTATCGACCAATGACGCCAAGCAGATGAACCTGAAGATCTATATCTAAGTATCAACAGGCAAAGGCAAGCAAAACCCCACACATGATATAATCCTACGATTTCAAAGTATTTCATTCTTGCCATGTGCATACGATTCTAAAGTCTTTTATCGATAGATATATCAATCCTATCTGATGCATGTTACCTTTGTAGCCTATATTCCCCGATCCACTGCTCCTAGCATAACTAGGGTTTGGCTTATGCGCTTCGCTAGAGCTGTTATATCTGTTGCGCTTAGCCATGCTTAGTTGTTATCGCTGATCCATCCGGTTGATGACTTAGAGCTGCGAATGAACCTAGTATGATAGGATGGTGTGGTATGATCAGAGATGAAAGTTAAACATGCTAAGGCTTGTATGGAGGCCACGGTGAGTTGTGGTTTTTGCAGTCCCATACTTGCCACCACTAGGATCTGAGTTCTTCCCCCTTGAACCAAGACGAGCGTACAGCCACACGGGGTTTATGGGGACCCCTCCGCTGATTAACTTGCCTAGCAGATTCCATGAGTCACATAGTTCGGGTGTTCCATTCGACTATGCATTCTGGTCGTTCTTGAAGAAGGTGGAGGAGGTGCATTCATACAGGTAGGTAAGTGTGGTCGGGAGCAAGAGAAGCATGGCCTCCGTAATCTTGTTCCCCGCACACATCTCTAGGGACCGACTTCGGGACTAGACCCGTTATGTCGGCATCTCCTTAGGGTGTGACTCATGGTCTCGGCGAACGCAAGGTAAAGGTCGTGGCTAACCACCCTCTGTCGGCCTTCCAAGGAAGAGGGCTAATCTATAGTGGCATTAAGAGTAGGTTGGTATGTGTGGGTAAAGTTGTGCATTCCTACAAGGTAATAATCTTTTCGAAAAGCCGTGTCCACGGTTATGGACGACTTGGGAACGGATTCAAAGATCATATAGAACTATAACCTAATCGTAAAACTTGATAAGAGATGTGAGGTGTGCTTAAGGATGCTTCCTCAGGGATTCGAGGGGATGATCCTAGTTGGTAGGTCTAGCTGATAAAGATTCGGTGGACATCAAAAGAAGATCAAAGCTAGTGATATCGCTTTCGTATCCCCTTTTAAAAGGTTCTATTAGTCGAGCTTCTCCTCTATTTTTTTTACAAAGAAAGTTAGCTTTATGCAAAGTAACCCCACCAGCCATAAGTCTTGCGGAGTACACCCTGTACTCAGCCTTGCTTTGTTGATACTTTTGCAGCAGGTAAGTGTTACCATATAAGGTGAGTTTGTTACGGCATCGACATCGATGAGTAGCTTTGGGTTCCCAGTCGGCAGCCTGGAATCTATGGACTGGGATGTCATTGTTATGCGTCGGGCCTCTTAGGCCATTTGTTAAGTTTGCTATACTTAATAGCATAATTTGCCTTCCGTTGTTTGATGTTTGTGGTCAGTGACCCATGCTTGTAATATTTTGGTTCTTTGCTCAGTTATGAGCTCGCTGTAATAATTTTTGTGTCATAGGGTCACTCTAAAGTTACCGATTCTCTCTCTGTACGCTTCTGAGATTTTGGTTAGGCTTATATCAGAAAGAGGTCTAGGATTTGTTTAGCCTTAATATTGGGGGTGTCACAGGTTTTGGTATCAGAGCAGTACCGTCAGTAGGAAAACCTTGCTATTAGTTGATGTTGAGTCTAGTGTTTGCGAAAACTATTTGAAAGCCAAAAAGTATTTGCTAAAACTCTGATATGTTTCTTTTTCTCCTTACCCAGTTTTGCTCTAACTCCGGGTCATCTTAACTTGTGTTGATTTGGGAAAAGTCTTGCTATCTCATCTCGTCTTTCAAAGCTTAGGTGCCTTTTTGGCATGTCGTTTCTCAACCAGTTGACCTTGTGTTGAGTCTCTAAAGTCAGCTGTGTGCGTTCCTTGTTTCCCTTCGCTCTTCTTTAGTTGAGAGATTCCTTTCTATCATGATCTCTCTATCTTGTGGGTTCCACAACATCATGTTGATGGTTCCACAGTGATCTGTTCTAGGCCCCGAAGTTTCCTTTTGTCTCGTGTGCCTCCTTTCCATTTGTTTGGGTACTTCAGAAATTATTTCTTCTCATGGAAGCTACCTCGTGGTTACTACCCTGTAGTGCCCTCTATATTACCAAGATAGTAGTTACTCCTTTCTCGGGTTTTAGCCCTTGGACTTGAACCGAAGATCCCGGATTGTGCTGGATTCTAGTGTTGAGAATCTTGTACATGAAGCTGACCTTTAACCCAAGATCCATTTTGTTGATCCATGTTGTTAATGTTCAAACATTACCTCAAGATGGCTAGTACCTTCTACTCTAGCCCTCAGGCTTGTGGTTATTGTTGTGATTAAATTATGACAAACTAAGGACTTCCCCTACCACATGCTATGGTAGATATTCTTTAATGGAACCAAATAGATCACGACAAAAGAGCTCCTCGCGAGTCTCACTTCTATAATCGTGACTCTGCCACACCTTCCCTTTTCAGCATCGGTCCTCGGATGAATGTTGACTTATGCATCTACATCTCGGGATTTTATCCTAAGCATGTTGTTTTTCTCTTGTTGTTTCCAACCTTTGTTTACCATTTGGTAGCCAAGTAGTAATGCACATCGGTGTCTTCCGATGCAAGATACTCTTGTGGTTCGTCAAGACAAACCATTTCGGGATGTCAGGAGAAACAAACTCCAATACCTCGTCATATCTAGGACCAGGTCAAAGTGTTGTAACCCGCAGATCAATGAGCATTGATTAGCTTCTGTTCTGTTCTACCTTAAAGTATCACACTCCTTTATACTAAGAGGTTGTGTTGAGTTCCATGACCCTCTTAATGAAGTGATGCTTTTGCACATATTTACCCACCCTTCCTTAGAGCTTTCGTGCTCGTGAATGATGTGTGTGCGTAATAATGTGGCCATCTGATATTCTTAGCAATCATTATTGCTTTGGACTTCAACAAGGACATTTGTGTCATTCTTAGCGTGATGGTTAACCTATCACTTAACAAAGTTTGATTGTGCTACCAAGTCCGTTATTCTGGTACACCCTCTTCAGTCAAAGAGTTAGTCTTGTGCCGAAGCTCTAAGACTATTTCTCCTTGCCTTACTAAGCAAGTTCCCTCTCGAACTGAGTGACATAACGGTGGTTCATGATATTCTGGATGTCTTTCTAGAAGTATCACCATGTCGCCACATGACCGTGTTGTCAAGTTCTTGAGCAAGCAGGTACTTTGAACTGCTCCTTTCTCCAACGATCCGTATTGGATAACCCTGAACTAGTTGGTCGAGCTTAAACAACAACTTGGAGAGTTGTAAGACAAAAGTTCTATCCAACTTAGTTCCTTCTAATGGGATGTCTAGTTTTGTCCGTGCTGAAGAAAGATAGTGTTTCCTTCATGGAAATGTTATCATCACCACCTTTGATTTGATACGGGCTATCGTCAAATCAAACTCAGTCCTAAAGAACTATCCTGATGGTGTATCTACTTGTGATGTTTCACCTAGGTACATCTTCATGTTCTTTGGTCTGACCAATATTGTTGTTCCATTCATACCACATATGAGTCCATATTCGTGGAGTATGTTGATAAGTTTGTTATTGAGGACATCGATGACATCCTTATCTTATCCATGTTACACTAGATTCAAACGGAATAGTTGGCATTAATGTTGGAAACCTTTGAGAACCGTCTTGGTGTGATCTCGAAGTATGTGTTCTGGATGTTAGAAGTAAGCTTCTCCGGTTCACATGCAAAAGTTAAAAGTTGTTGCAATGGATTCGAGAAGAGTTATCTCGGTTTCCTCGAGAATCGTTTCAAGTTAGTCCAGCATGTGCGAAGTATTCTTGATATGGTAGGTCAATACCTTCACATCTCGAAAACATCCTCTAAGCACGTAAAGCCACTGATGATTTTCCATGGAAGAGAAGAAGTTCTACAAACTTATAGTATCCTCCTAAATGTCTCCTAACAATAAGGATGCATTTGTGTTTTGTTGCAATAAATTCATGTAGGGGTAATTATTTTTGATAACTTGCTAATACATGGGTTTCGTAACCTAGCTCATTATTTTGGAGCTTTACAACGTAGTCCACGTCTTGAGAATCTAGTAACTTTACCTTTGTGGTAAATGGTGCAAACTTTCTATTTGGACATGCTGAGTCTGAAGTATCGTTTCACCTAACTAGAGTTGAATCTCAAGCAGCAACAATGGTTGGTGTTCTTCAAGGTTTTCGACCAAGGTCTCCTTGTAAACCCGAAAAGATTGATGTAGTGGTTGACACAATCAGTCGGAAGACCTCATGTCACATTCTCTTGAATCGGCAATAATAGCCACTCTTCATGAGGCATCTTCTACGACTTGTTGTAGAATTTGTGCTTATGGTTTCCTTTGTATCCGAAGTCCGACCTTTACTTGATGTCTCGTATTTCGAATATCAAGGAGAACATTTAAAGTAGTGTTGCTAAATGTCTCTCGGTCGATCCTCCATGCCTTTTTATGTTGGTAAGCATCTTATTGCGCCAAGTAATTGAAGTGTGAGAATGAAGTTCTTTTTCCTCGTGTCATAAGGAATCCTCTTATATACTCATCTTAGTGGGGTAAAGTGGTATCATGATCTTTGGCAAATATTCTGATAGACCTGGATGAATAAAGAGTTTCCTTCTATTCCTCTAACATGTTCAAAGAGCGACTATGATTTTGGTAATCAAAAGTTCCTCGTGTTACATGTTCCTTGTGACTCTTACGAGTCCTCGCCACAAAACAACCTTTCCGTCTCAACCATATGTTGAACCAAAGAGTGATCCTTCTGTATCAAAAGTAGTTCAATAGCTTGGTTCTCTGTATTTATGTATCCTTGGAAGCTCTACTTAAGCCATCGAATAGAGTTTCATCTCTCGAAGTCTGGGGTCATGTTCTTTCTGTTGTATGCTCTCCTCTTTATAAGCTCAAACTCTTCTGAAGTTCCATGGTCTCAATCCTTATGAAGACTAGCTATCTAACACCTAGAAACCATCTCCTCTTGTTTCCTCCGCTACCTTGACGTGTTTCATGCTCGTTAGCTCTAGAGATGTTATGAAACATCTATCCATGAGTTGACCATGAGATACTATGTTTGTGGATCTGTGTCTTTCCCTCTCTCCCTTAGTGTGTGCAGCTACCTCGAAGAAATGAAGCATTTCATTCATTCAATAATGGTGGCCTGGATCAACCTCTTAGAGAAGATCGTCGAAGTTTAGTGTAACCCTGTTTCTTCTATCTTCCTACCTAGGAATCTCGGGACAAGATTCTGTTAAGGGGGATAGAACTATAACACCCCTAGTTTTAGTAATCCTTAATTAGGGTTCTGTTTGTGCATTCATGAGCATCATCATCTTTGCTAAAGAAAATTCATGAAAGAAATAATCACAAAACCCTAATTTTGCCCCTCGTATAAACCTCTCAAATGGTTTTGTATTTTGAAAACTACCAAAATTATGGAGCCCAAATGGATTATAAGGGCCCTGCAATATTTTACTATTTTTAAAAAAGTTCTTGTATTTTGGAAATGCTCAAAACAGATTTGAAATTGAAAATACAAACAAATAAATAGAAACAGAAAAAGAGAAAATGTTTTACAGAAAAATATAGAACCCTAGCTCTATCTGGGCCGCATCCTACCTCCTCACCTCTCTCTGCCGCCTACTCTCAGCAATGAGCAGCAGCCAGCAACCTAGTAGCCAGCCCACCCTAGCCCAACTTGGCCCATGCAGCCCATACCCCTTCCCCGTTCTTCTTCTTTCTTCTTCCCCGAGCATAGAGAAGCTCCTGCGTGTCAGCCGCTTCGCTGTCGATCTCCCTCGCTCTACGATGCCCGCCGTCACCGTTGGACGTGAGGATAAGAACTGCGGCTCTCTCCTCTACTCTCCCATACCCATTTCGCTTCCTCTCGCTCTCTTTGTTGTTTTCCCCTTTGGCCCGATACCCTAGCCGACGTGCTCCGCCATGCCCCGCCGTTATCAGCCCCACCAAGCTTCATCGACCACGATGTCATCATCGCCTCTTCATCCTCGTCCGACTCGCCAAAGGAATCATGCTAGAGTGTCCCATATCGCTGCTGATGACCTCTATCGTCCGAAGCTTTCCATCGGCGATTGTCGTCGCTGTCGAACTCGCGAGCCTTCCCCGACCCCTTCTCTAGCTTCCTGGTGAGCTACCTGCCCTCGTGGGCCTCTTTGTTGTCTTCCTCTCTCCCCCTGTCGAGCCCGTCCCGTGCAGCTACAAGCCCCGCCAACGGCTGCCGTCGTGCGTGCAGCTCCGGCAACCAAAGACGAGCGGCGCCGCCACTTTTCGGCTCAGCGTGCAAGCCCACACCTAGTGTGTTATGCCTTGCAGTCCCAGTCTATCTTGATCTGGGGGCAAGCTCCATTGCTGACGTCAGCATGACGTCATTGTGGCGTTGATACATTGCAAATGTATCTATAATTTTTGATGTTGCATGCTTGGTTTTATCTACTTTGTTGTGTTTTGTCCACACTTTGGAGTACTTTTCATATGATTTCTTGGACTAACCTATTAATAAGAGCCACAGTGGCAGCTGCCTATTTTCTGCTGTTTTTGGTTCTAGGAAAGTCAGAAAATGAATATTCTCGGAATTGGACGGGACAAAAGCCAAAGTTCCTATTTTCCAGAAGACTCCCGGAGCCAGAATATGAGACAGAGTGGGGCTGGGGCCCAGCCACACCACCTGGCCGCGCGGGCTGGGCCTGGCCGCGCCAGGGGGTGGTCTGGCCGCCCCAGACTCCCCCTCGGTCTCCCTCTTCGCCTATAAGTTGCCTTCTGACCTAAAAACTCAGGGGGGGTCGACGTTTTTCTAGAAGGAGTTCCGCTCCACCGCCACCACCAGATTCCACGAAACAGCACCAGAAACTCCGTTCTGGCACCCTACCGGGATGGGGAATTGGAGGAGATCATCGCCATCATCATCACCATCACTTCTCCATCGACCATCCATGTTTCCCCCATCTATGAGTGAGTAATCCCCACCGCTATAGGCTATGGGTATGGTAGGGATTGGATGAGATCGTTCATGTAATGGCATCAGATTGTTAGGGCATGGTGCCTAGTATCTTTTATTAGTGCTTTATGACTTTGTTGTGACTTGTTATGCTTAATGCTTGTCACTAGGGCCCGAGTGCCATGATTTCAGATCTGAACATGTTATTGATTCATTATGATAGTATTGTTTTTGGTATTATCTGCAAGTTGTATACACATGTTGTTGTCCGGAACCAATGGCCCCGAAGTGACAGAAATCGGGATAATCGGAGGGAATGGCTTTGATGTGAGGATCACATGTGTTCATGGAGTGTTAATGCATTGCTCCGGTGCTCTATTAAAAGGAGCACCTTAATTGCCAGTAGTTCCCTTGAGGCCTCGCTGCAAATGGGCTGGCAGGACAAAAGATGTTGTGCAAGTTCTCATTGCGAGCACGTATGACTATATTTGGAACACATTCCTAGGATTATCTAGTACTTGGATGCTTTATCTTATTTATCTGCAATTGCCCTATGTTCTGATTGCTATATGAATTGTCTTGTCCATGCAACGCCCGTCCATCCATCCCTATGCCTACCGCACTCGAATTCTACTGTTTACTGCTATTGTTACTACTGTCTTTACTTTACTACTGCTACTTTGCTATACCTACTTTAAAACAGTTGCTACTGATAAACTGTTGTGAGCAAGATTGTTTCCAGGTGCAGCTGAATTGACAACTCAGTTGTTAAGGCTTATAAATATTCTTTGGCTCCCCTTGTGTCGAATCAATAAATTGGGTTTCACTTCCCTCGAAAATACTGCGATACACCCCCTATACTTGTGGGTCATCAAGACTATTTTCTAGCGCCGTTGCCGGGGAGCATAGCTTTATTTATCAAGTTCACTTTGATTCTCTATTGTTCGCTGCTATCCATCCATCATGGGTAAGTCTCGTGATGGCAAGGTTCCTATTTTACCATCCACTACAAGAAGAGGTACGGTTCTGAACACCTCTATTGCTCTTGATTCACAATCTGTTATGAGTAAGCTCGTTACACCACCACATACACATGCTACACACATTGCTACTACTGCTGAATCTAAAACTTCTGATGGTTATGATGCTGCTTCTACTGTACTTGATAAGAGTGGTTCATTAGGTCCTTTCCTAGATGCTATGATTGCTAGAACTATAGCTGGAAATACTGAAACTCCTAATGAAGACACTACTACACCTGTTAGTTCACCTGAGTCTAGTGAAAGTTATGATATTGAAGATGGTTATGTTGAAATGATCGATGAATTTATTAAAGAATGTAAAAACACCCATGATAGGAGCGCTGCTAAGAGTCTCCTTGAGAGGCGTACTATTAGACCCAAATTGTCTCATGTTGCTAAGTTTGCTGCTTCTCCCATAAATATTAAAGATAAAGATTATGATTTCTCTCTCGATCTATCTTACATAGCTATTGTTGAGAAAGAACCTTTTTGTGGGACTAAGAGTGAAAGTGCGGTAGCACATATGAATGAACTTTCTACCATGAGTGGCTTGTTTTCTGATGATATTAAGATGCGTACTTACTTTGTTGCTAAGATTTTCCCCTTTTCACTGAAAGGAGAAGCTAAAACTTGGTTTAGTAATTTACCTCCTGAATCTATTGATAACCCTGATTAGTTGATTAGTACTTTCCTGTAGAAATATTTTCCTCCTAGTGCTAGACATGCTATTTTGCAGGAACTTTTTGATTTTAAACAGGGAGAAAAAGAGGTATTGCCTGAATCTTGGGCAAGGTTTTGTGCTTTGATTCATGCACAGGCTGGAAGTCCATTACCTAAGAATGAGCTTCTTGATATATTTTATAATGGACTAACCGAAGAATCTAGGACATATCTAGAAAGTTGTGATGATTGTGTTTTCAGGAATAGGACTCCTAAGGAAGCTGGGGAATTAATGGCTAAAATAAGTAAGAACTATGAAGATTAGACTCCTCCTAAACAAGCTATACCTGAAGTAATTGTACCTGAACCTACTATACTAGTGCCTATTCCAACATCAAAGAAGAGGGGAGTTATTGAATTAAATGATGAAGTGATGAAGGAAGCTAAGAAATGTCTTAAGGAGAAGGGAATTAAAGCTGGAGATGTCAAGAATTTACCTCCTATAGAAGAATTATGTAAGCCTATTCCCTACTCATCCACTATCGAGGTACACTCTCTCCAACACTTTGATGAAGGTGATATCCCTTACTCTAAACCTCCTGATCAATGCTTAGAAGAATTCGATATCTTTATTGTTAAGCAAGATAATTTTAATAAAAGGGTGCAAAATCATCTAATGGAAAACACTAGAGCTATTGTTGAGTTGAATGATATTGTGGAAAGAACCTCTAATGATGTTAAAATGATTGTTAAACACTTTCAAATGGTTCAAACTCAAATAGATCAACTTGTTAAAGTGCAAAAAGACTTGCTAGTTAATCCTACTAAATAAAAACATGCTTATGAAATTAGAACTAGAAGTGGAGCTGCTACCCAGGATCCTCTATATCCTGAGGGGCATCCCAAAAGAATTGAGCAGGATTCTCAACAAGATGAAAATAGTGGCTATACTCATTAGAAAAGGAAAAAAGAAACATAAAACTGTTGTAGAACCCTCTGAACCTGCTATAGATCCTAATAGTATATCTATTTCTGATGCTGAAACTGAAAGTGGTAATGAAGAAAATGAAGTTCCTAATGAACAAAAAGTTGAAGAAGAACCTGAAAACCACACTAAGAATACTAAATACACTAAAGAAGATTTTATTGCTAAGAAACATGGTAATGAAAGAGAACCTTGGGTCCAAAAACCTATGCCTTTCCCTAATAAGAAACACAAGTCAAAGGAAGATGAACACTATAATAAGTTTTGTGAGTGGATGAAACCTTTATTCCTGCAAATTCCTTTGACTCATGCTATTAAATTGCCTCCTTACTCAAAGTATATGAAGGATATTGTCTCTAATAAAAGGAAGATCCCTAATGAAGAAATTTCTACTTTGCTTGCTAATTATTCCTTTAATGGTAAGGTTCCTAAAAAAATTGGGGACCTAGGGATTCCAACTATCCCTTGCTCTATTAAAAATAGTTATGTTAGAACTGCTTTGTGTGATTTGGGAGCTGGAGTTAGTGTTATGCCTTTCTCTCTCTATAAGAATCTTCAACTTGAAAAACTGATACCAACTGATATATCTTTGCAAATGGCTGATAAATCTACCACTATTCATGTTGGTATATGTGAGGATGTACCTGTTCAATTGGCTTATAATTGCTTGATATTAACTGATTTTGTTGTGGTTGAAATGCCTGAAGATGATAATATGTCTATTATTCTTGGGAGACCTTTTCTTAATACTGCAAGAGTTGTTATTAATTGTAATCAAGGAAAGGTGACCTTTAATGTTAATGACAAGGAACATACTATCTATTTCCCCAAGAAGATTGAAAGGACTTATGGTTTGAATTCAATTGAACAAGTTGAGGGCATATTCAAGTTGGAGAAATATATTGTCCCATACCAAGAGAAAATTTTGAAACTATTATGATTGGGACCATTGCTATCAAGGTTGAGGTAACATAATCATTAGTGGAATACAAAGTTTTGTCTCATATGAAATTGTTTTGGTAACAAGACCTGATCAACCTTGTTAACAAAAGGATTTCATTGAACAAAACAATGTTTTCACCATGATTATCTTCGCTTACTTCTATTCTATCCATTTTAGTTTTTGCTTATGCCTAACTTAAAGGCGTTAAAGAAAAGTACTTATTGGGAGATAACCCAAAAGTTTTAGATGAGTCTTGGAAGTTATTACTTCAGTAATAACCGCTCATTATCCTTTTTATTTGCTTTTTGTGCCAAGAGTAACCTCTAATGAGAGAGAAGTAATGGTTGGGAAAGTTGTTGTCCCGAAACAGATTTTTGTGCTTCACCGTAAAAATTCGTATAAAATCTCTGTACGTCCTTTTGAGG
The DNA here is from genome assembly GCA_910589775.1 of Avena eriantha. Classification (NCBI taxonomy): domain Eukaryota; kingdom Viridiplantae; phylum Streptophyta; class Magnoliopsida; order Poales; family Poaceae; genus Avena; species Avena eriantha. The sequence goes on from OU342740.1 coordinate 292,519,110, forward strand.
CACGAATTTTTGTGCTTCTGACCCAGGTTGTTGTCTAACTTTTGTTAGTTCAACACTTTTTGATGTGAGCAACAGAAGGTCTTCGAAAAAATTTGTCTTGACCTGCTGGTCTGTTTTGACAGATTTTTGCCATTTTCTGCATTTGATTCTTGTTGGTTCCTTTTTGAGTTATTTTGGGGAATTGAGCTTTTTGAGGGAAGTGATACAGTAGCTTGTGTTTTAATGGAAGTTTATTTGGTTTTAGAACTGAACCTTAAGACCTATTATCTTGAGTGCACTAATGTTGCTAATAAAGATTATGTGAAGTTTTGTATGAAGGAAAAATTTTAGGTGTATGGAAGAAATGAGTAATGAGATGAAGGATGGACTAAAGCTCAGGCTTGGGGATGCCACGCGTGTCACCCCAAGAAATATCCAAGAAGTACAAGCGTCAAAGCTTGGGGATGCCCAAGGCATCCCCTTCTTCATCAATAAAAATCACAGGTTTCTTCCAAACGCTTCATTTTTATTGTTTCATACACAGTTGTGTTGTTCTTGGAGCGTCTTCTTTTTGTTTTCGTCTTGGTTTTCTTAGTTTGCTTGAATAAATTGGTTGGACCCCCTCTTTCATACATTGGTTTTCAAATAGTTTGGTTTGGTTTGGAAAAGAGTAGGAAAGTTCATGCTTAAGTGTTAAAGAGAGCTTGTTTTTGACTATGGCCTATGCTTTCTCATGCCATGCTTGATATTGTTTTGGCTTTATTCTTAGTAGTCTTTGATGTAGCATGACATGTCATAAACAATTGAGATTGCTTAATGTGCTTTGGATGAATCATGCGTTGTTTTAGCATATTAAAGCATAGTATAGTGGTATTCTCCTTTGATGCTTTATTTGGGTTGACTTGGCGCATGCTCACACCATGTTATGACTATCTCAAGTCACCATAAGCCTTTATGATCCTTTAGTTTTCAACTTGTAGTATCACTTTATGCTTTGATCAATGATGTTTTGTCGCTCTGCATGATTATGGCCATTATTGCTCTCTCATTTGTCGCTCCCTTACTATTGCTAGCCTTCACCTTCACTGAGTATGTTTTACTCATGTTTCCAACTCCCCAAAACCAAATATTGCAAAAGTGTCCACCATATCTACCTATTAGCATCATTTGCTATTCCGTGCATATTAAGTATGCCTTGTTTTCTTCCAAATAAAATGTTTGCTTGTTATGAGAAAGTTAGTTAGTAAAGCTCTCACGAACTTGAGGGCACACCTTTTTTTCTTGCACTTAATAAACCTGAACCATTGCGTCCTTCTTTGTTGTGTATATGCTTTCGCTTTATAAGTTGAAGTTAGCAGAACCATGTATCATCGGGAACGCTTTCAGCATTGCACTGGTACTTGGTACCTCGTTGATATCATGTTCTTTTGCTTATGGATCCCGGCGGTGTGAAATAAAAGTGGAACTTGTAAGATCATGGAGTTTGTATATGTGTTAGGTAAACGCCTAGGCCGCTAGCCTAAGCCATGCCTAATCATGGTGGAAACTTGCAGCATAACCATAATGAGCATTCTATGAAGCATCTTCAATAAAAATCTATGCACATAGTAAATAAAAAGATCGCTGAGATGCTCATTGTCTGCTTGCCTTGTCATTTTTATTATGGGATAGCTCCTATGTCATGTGCAAGGGGTACCCCATTGGCGGTTCTCTATGATACGTATGTACTTACAATGACAAGAGCTTACTCATGACTGAAGTTGAGTAGCATGAGGATCGGTCTTCGTAAGTAAGGGGCATGAGCCTTCGATTTATAACTTGTCAAGCATATCCTCTTAGTTGTGTCACTTTAACCTTAACCATTTAAATATGCTTATGATAGGGCAATGAGAGCTCAAAGCTAATGAGTACCATACTTTCAGCATTTGGAAGCCTTTCGAACTTTTCAAAACCTGTTCATTTCCTTGTTGAGTCTCCATACATTCTTTGAGCACTTTCTTGAGAGCATAGTGGCCATTCTTAGTTCTATGTGCATTGTCCCAAGACTTGTTGATTGATGCATACCTTGATATTGCTTGTTTTAAACTATTTGTATCTAGTCACTCTTGTAAACTTTGAAGGTGTCCTATGCATTTAAATTTTCTACTCTATGAGGGACAAGCTGAATACTGCTATGCTATGTTTTCTTTATGTGAAACAAACAAACGTCTTGCAAAGCATTGTTATTCATGAATCTATTGTTTGTGCCTTTTCATGTTGCATCATAGTTTCTTTGTCTTATTGCTAGAACTTTGTCTTTCATGTTATCATTGAAGTACTATGATCCCAGCTTTGAATGTTTTACAAATAATTTGATCAAGTTTATGATGGTGCATGTCACCTCAAAAATTATTCTTTCTTTTTATCACTTACCTACTCGAGGACGAGCAGGAGTTAAACTTGGGGATGTTGATACATTGCAAATGTATCTATAATTTTTGATGTTCCATGCTTGGTTTTATCTACTTTCTTGTGTTTTATCCACACTTTGGAGTACTTTTCATATGATTTCTTGGACTAACCTATTAACAAGAGCCACAGTGCCAGCTGCCTGTTTTCTGCTGTTTTTGGTTCCAGGAAAGTCAGAAAATGAATATTCTCGGAATTGGACGGGACAAAAGCCAAAGTGCCTATTTTTCCAGAAGACTCCTGGAGCCAGAATATGAGACGGAGTGGGGCTAGGGCCTAGCCACACCACCTGGCCGCGCGGGCTGGGCCTGGCCTCGCCAGGGGGTGGTCTGGCCGCCCCAGACTCCCCCTCGGTCTCCCTCTTCGCCTATAAGTTGCCTTCTGACCTAAAAACTTAGGGGGGGTCGACGTTTTTCCAGAAGGAGTTCCGCTCCACCGCCACCACCAGATTCCACGAAACAGCACCAGAAACTCTGTTCTGGCACCCTACCGGGACGGGGAATTGTAGGATATCATCACCATCACTTCTCCATCGACCATCCATGTTTCCCCCATCTATGAGTGAGTAATCCCCCACTGTAGGCTATGAGGATGGTCGGGATTGGATGAGATCGTTCATGTAATGGCATCCGATTGTTAGGGCATGGTGCCTAGTATCTTTTATTGGTGCTTTATGACTTTGTTGTGACTTGTTATGCTTAATGCTTGTCACTAGGGCCCGAGTGCCATGATTTCAGATCTGAACATGTTATTGATTCATTATGATAGTATTGTTTGTGGTCTTATCTGCAAGTTGTATACACACATTGTTGTCCGAAACAAATGTCCCCGAAGTGAAAGAAATCGGGATAACCGGAGGGAATGGCTTTGATGTGAGGATCACATGTGTTCACGAAGTGTTAATGCTCTGCTCCGGTGCTCTATTAAAAGGAGCACCTTAATTGCCAGTAGTTCCCTTGAGGCCCCGCTGCAAACGGGATGGCAGGACAAAAGATGTTGTGCAAGTTCTCACTGCGAGCACGTATGACTGTATTTGGAACACATGCCTAGGATTATCTAGTACTTGGATGCTTTATCTTATTTATCTGCAATTGCCCTATGTTCTGATTGCTATATGAATTGTCTTGTCCATGCAACGCCCGTTCATCCATCCCTATGCCTACCACACTCGAATCCTACTGTTTATTGCTATTGTTACTGTTGTCTTTACTTTACTACTGCTGCTACTTTGCTATTCCTACTATAAAACTGTTGCTACTCATAAACTGATGTGAGCAAGATTGTTTCCAGGTGCAGCTGAATTGACAACTCAGTTGTTAAGGCTTATAAATATTCTTTGGCTCCCCTTGTGTCGAACCAATAAATTGGGTTTCACTTCCCTCGAAAATACTGCGATACACCCCCTATACTTGTGGGTCATCATGCGTCATATACCCTTTGTGTTTTTCTTTTATGTATTTTGCTAATATTTTCTGTAATTATTAATATGATAGGTGGGTCCTACTTGTAAGATATTTAATCTTTTTCATAAATGTTTTCTGAAATGATTAAATATATGACATGTGGGCCTAGCTAGAAATAATTTATATAATATCCAAAATGTTTAATTCTTTAAAAATTATTTAAAATGGATTAAAAATGGGAAAATCATAACTAATTCATTTTAAGTCAGAAAAATATGTATACTATATCGAAATGTTCAGAAAAATGAGATCTACACAATAGACTCATAATCATGCATTTAAGCAACTTACATGACAAGTTTAACTAGAAGAACAAATTAACCCCTCTCATATTCATCTGGGGTTTCTCCGAATTAGGGTTTGCACCCCTCAGACCCCGTTTAATTTTCCAAGCATGTCATAGGGTTTAATTTCAATACAATTTAACTTGTCATATCATCATCATTGCTTGAGCATTGCATCTATGCCATGTGTTGATTGTTGCTTTCCTTTCTGGTGTTTCTGCTTCTTCTTGGTAGACCTCGGAGTTGATGTGGGCAACAAGATCGAGTCCAACATTGAAGACCGAGATCAACACCATCGAAGGTTATCGATAAATGACGCCAAGCAGATGAACCTAAAGATCTATATCTGAGTATCAACAGGCAAAGGCAAGCAAAACCCCACACATGATATAATCCTACGATTTCAAAGTATTTCATTCTTGCCATGTGCATATGATTCTAAAGTCTTTTATCGATAGATATATCAATCCTATTTGATGCATGTTACCTTTGTAGCCTATATGCCCCGATCCACTGCTCCTAGCATAACTAGGGTTTGGCTTATGAGCTTCGCTAGAGCTGTTATATCTGTTGAGCTTAGCCATGCTTAGCTGTTACCGCTGATCCATCTGGTTGATGAATCAGAGCTATGAATGAACCTAGTATGATAGGATGGTGTGGTATGATCAGAGATGAAAGTTAAACATGCTAAGGCTTGTATGGGAGGCCACGGTGGGTTGTGGTTTCTGTAGTCCCATACTTGCCACCACTATGATCTGATTTCTTCCCTCTTGAACCAAGACGAGCGTACAGCCACACGGGGTTTATGGGGACCCCTCCGCTGATTAACTTGCCTAGTAGCTTCCATGAGTCACATAGTTCGGGCGTTCCATTCGACTATGCATTATGGTCGTTCTTGAAGGAGGTGGAGGAGGTGCATTCATACAGGTAGGTAAGCGTGGCCGGGAGCAAGAGAGGCATGGCCTCCGTAATCTTGTTCCCTGCACACATCTCTAGGGATCGACTTCGGGACTGGACCCGTTACGGCGGCATCTCCTTAGGGCGTGACTCATGGTCTCGGAGAACGCAAGGTAAAGGTCGTGGGCAACCACCCTCTACTGGCCTTCCAAGGAAGAGGGCTAATCTATAGTGGCATTAAGAGTCGGTTGGTACGTGCGGGTAAAGTTGTGCACCCCTGCAGGGTAATAATATTTTCGAAAAGTTGTGTCCACGGTTATAGACGACTTGGGAACGGATTCGACAATCATAGAGAACTATAACCTAATCGTAAAACTTGGTAAGACATGTGAGGTGTGCTTAAGGATGCTTCCTCAGGGATTCGAGGGGGGTGATCCTAGTTGGTAGGTTCAGCTGATAAAGATTCGGTGGACATCAAAAGAAGATCAAAGCTAGTGATATCGCTTTCTTATCCCCTTTTAAAAGGTTCTATTAGCCGAGATTCTCCTCTCTCTTTTTTTAAAAGAAAGTTAGCTTTATGCAAAGTAACCCCACCATCCATAAGTCTTGCGGAGTACACCCTCTACTCAGCCTTGCTTTGTTGATACTTTTGCAGCAGGTAAGTGTTACCATATACGGTGAGTTTGTTACGGCATCGACATCGATGAGTAGCTTGGGGTTCCCGGTCGGCATCCTGGAATCTATGGACTAGGACGTCATCGTTATGCATCAGGCCTCTTAGGCCATTTGTTAAGTTTGCTATACTTAATAGCATAATTTGCCTTCCGTTGTTTGATGTTTGTGGTCAGTGAACTATGCTTGTAATATTGTGGTTCTTTGCTCAGTATGAACTCGCTGTAATAATTTTTGTGTCGTAGGGTCACTACAAAGTTACCGATTCTCTCTATGTACACTTCTAAGATTTAGGTTAGGCTTATATCAGACAAAGGTCTGGGATTTTTCTAGTCTTAATCTTGGGGATGTCACATGAACTGGTTCAATTCTTATCGTGATCTTATAGTAATAACCGCGGTGCTAGCAAAGTAGAGAACAATGACACAAATGTTGCTAGGATAAAACTACCTTGCCAAATGAAGGTAGTCAGGGTTACCGACGAGATCAGCCTAAGTGTGAGACGTGGGAAGCATAAGGGGAGAAGACTGGCACCATGGAAGTGTAACTACCTCGGACCCTACGCTCTACGTTCAAGCCTGGATGAACTGAAAGTGGTTAAAATAGTACAGCGGGGGCCCAGGGGCCACCCACGTGTAGACTCGTCGGCCGTCCTAACCACTTCCAAGAACATCGGGACAAGAGCGAGCGGCGTAGGCAACAGGCGAAGAGATCAAATACATACACAAGTGAGTATGTATGCAAGCTACCTTACAACAGTTCTCAGAGCCATACCATCTAAAAGAAATAGAAATATTGCAACGCCATACGGCAAGATCCAAATATCCTAGATAGAGATAATAGTGTAGGATAGCTCCTCATACATCAAACATCAGAGTATCAAGCGGAAGCGAAACGAGATCCGAGTACGGATAAGAAGCAAATCAGCATAAGATGCCACATAAATAAGCACATCCCGCCCACAGATCTCACGGATCCCCATCCCCGGAATCTCTACACCGAGTGATTGTTGCCAACATCATCTGTCTCCTCCACCCAGTATCCATCTTGCGAATATACTTGTTCATCTGAATCAATCAATTTATCGTGTGAGACCCTAGGGGCACTCAGCAAGTCTTTATGCCTCTAAAGGGGACATATACCTGGGGTGACGCAATTGCAGCAAAAGATAATAACTAACAAACCTATAGATACTCGCTAACCATCCGCCTAACCAATGATAGGAGGATGTCCATTAATTAGGAACAACAGTTATAACAGTATAAAGTAACAGATCCATCCTCCTTCTCGCTTATCAACGAGAAAGCGGACGAACAACCCATCCGTTGGCAGTTTTATTAACCATTCCATGAGTATTGCACTAATTACTAGTCAGATGTTTATTCAAATTGAAAGCGGTACTTTAGTTATGCTTGTCTACGATCGAGAAACTGTGCTCCAAGTCGTCCATAACCGCAGACACGGCTTTCAGAAAGATTTACCCTGCAGGGGTGCATAAATAGCAACACACACTCGATCAACCTCGGTAAAACCAACTCAAAACCCAACGAGGCATTCACGATAAAGTGATCACAGGATTCATAAAATATTTCAGGGGGCACCCCACTAAGCTACCCGCAACGAAGTTGGCCGGCTCCAGAACGGACCCAGGGTTTGTGTGGACAGCGGTAAACGACTGGGAACCCGAAAGTGTGACTGGGCTTGTCGATACAACGAAAACGTGTCACAATCCAAAACAGTACAGGTGCTCCACGCACAATCGTAAATAAAACAGTAAGCATGGCAAAAGTACAGGATAGTAATAAAGCCTCAAACTACTTTGTGGCCCCAAGAAATAGAAATGAATCAAGCTCTGGCTCAGGGGGGTTCATAAGGCCTCCCGGATGTGGATAGTGCGAATAGTCAAGGAACAGGAATCAAGTACTCGGGGTCCTACGGGACACAAGTGAGAATGAAAAACCAAATAACAGATATTGCCCACCGGTGCCTCTTTCATTAGTTATCCCATACTACTCAGGTTAAGTTGTTTAGGTACCTCGTTATCCATCAGACTCTCACATACCCTACACATGTTGTTCTACGACTCGCATGGCTCAAACAACTCCTGTAGTAATGGCTCATAGGATGGAGGAACAATTTTCGGTGGGGTTTAAAAATAAAGGCTATGCAGTACTTGGGATTCGATTTAATGCAATCGCGACTCAATGATGCAAGAATAAGATAGAAGCAATAGGTACTATATGTATGCAAGCATGTGGTAGTGCTTGCCTGGCAGCTCAGTTGAAGAGAGAGATGGATCTGGGTAGTACTCCTGGGATTCCTAATATTTCCCCTGCTCGGCGTCTATTCGAAAGAAGAACCAAACAAACAAGGGCCAACATAAATAAAGTGCACAAGCATATAAATAAGATGCAACAAGCAAACAAGCATGCCATGATGAATGGTGCACAATTTACATGGCAATAATGTAGCATGGGAAGGGTGAGGTGTGGGGACAAGAATAACTCATTTTATTAATTATTTGGTCAAGTTTTATTGCCATAAACAGTTCTGATTTTTAATATGGATATGATGCATGCAGAAAATCAGAACATGGAATGCATAAACAGAACGGGCTCGTCGCGCTGATCGATTTAGACATATTATTTGTCAAATTTGGAGTTATAGAATTAAAGTTTTTAATTATTTAAGAAAAGGCATTTTTAATGCAATTAAACAATTTCGAAAATTTAATTTAGTCAGACATTATTTTGGATGGCATATTTGAATTTATCACATTTTTCTGATTCAAAAACATATATTATTTGTCAAATTTGGAATTACCAATTAAAAGTTATTAAAACTGGATTTAAAAATCATATTAAACATTTCTGAAATTGTTTTTATTAAACAGAAAAGATCAGAGACTTTTTGCACCCAGAGGAAAACTAGCCACAGTGGCTGACAGTGGGTCCGGCGCTGACTGGCGCTAAGCTGGCGAAAACAAGACACATCGGTTTGTCTCACTCGCCGATGGGCTACTCACAGACACAGACAAACGGGCCCGACTGGTTGCAAGACCACATCGCGCGCCGGCGAAAACGGTGATGACACGTGGATACGCCGGGGACCACGGGTTGAGGAGAACAAAAAGGCAGGAGCCTTTTTGTAAAGCCGACGCGGCTGGTGCGGCTGGCCGGTGGGCCGGGGCACGAACCGCGGGTTGAAAAAGCTAACATGTAGGGGGGTATGTGCAAAAGCAAACGTGGTACTATTTTTCTTCCTCCGTTTCTGACGAAATTGATGGCGCCGCTCAACAGAGGAGAACAGGGGCGCCCAGGGCTCGATCCCAAGACCTCACGCTGGAGATGGCGGGTCGGAGCCACCGCGGTGCTAGCGGGCTGATGCTAGGTAGTGGTTGCGCGGCCAGGTGAGGTGTGGCGAGGCGTTCGCCGTCTACCTCGCGCACGTCGACTACAGGCATGCACGGCGGCGATGGAGACGAGGTTCCCGGGAAGCGCGGCTAGGGTTGGTCGATGCGGCTAGGCAGAGCGGAAGCGGGCGTGCGTGCAACTGCCGAAGCGGAGCACGGTAGCGACGGCAAGCGGCTGGGGTTTTAGCGAGCAGCGACGACCACAGGGCGTTCGACGAAACGATTGACGCAACCGGGAAGCAAAGATGAACATGGGCATGTCTAGGGGGGTCAGTGGCTCACCGTGGGGCTCTCGGTGGCGTTGGATCGGCTTGGTACGCAGGAGAGCGACGGCGATGCTGGCGGGCGGCGGGTTAGGGTTTTGCATCGGCGTCGAAGATGTGCGGTAGGTCTGGGCCTCCTCCTCCTCGACGGCGTGGACAGGGGCGTTACAGAGGAACGTCTCGGTCTTCCTCGACAACCAAACGCCATGCCCGCCGCCTGGTACGATGTGGCCGAAAGGAAAACCGACGGTGAGGTTGGAGATGGTGAGAGGGAGGGTAGCCGGCAGGTGGGGAAAAAGGGGTAGGAGGGCAAGGCCCTGGCTGGATCTGGGCGACGCCAGGCAGAGGAGGGGGTAGATAAGAATGGGGGCAGAGGGAGAGCACATGGGGGTGGCTCGGGTGGAAAAAGGTGGAGGCGGCCAGCTTTCTCCCTCCTCTCCCTCACGTGGTAGAACGGCTCGGGAGGGGCTGGGTGTCTGCAGCTGGGACCAGAGGGCAGCGAGGCCAAGGTGGCTTAGGTGGGGCTCCGCTTGGTGGCGATAAAGAAGATTAGAGAGAGGGGGTGATGCTCGTCTAGGGCTAGACCGGCAGGGTCGGCATGGTGGCTTGGGCTGGTTGCTAGGCTAGGGAGTTTTGGGCCGAGCCAGGTTGGTGGTACAGGGAGGCTTGGCCTGGGAGTGGTGGCGATTAGGTTAGAGAGAGGAGAGTTTGGTCTTAGCCGAAGCTAGGAAGGAAAATAGCTAGGGTTTAGCTAGTTGTAAAGAGAGAGGGAGATAGTTAGGGTTTGGTGTTGTGTAGGTGTAGGTCTAGATAGGGAGGTGAGGGTGAGGTTTAGATGATGGCACCAAAAGAATAAAGAGAGAAAGAGGCACTAGGTTGGATCTTGGGAGAAAAACCATGCCCCACGTTAAACCGAAGAAAAACCAAAGAAAGAGAAAAGAGGATTATCTTGCATGGCCCATGCATGTATAATGAATGCATTAATTACTATGGTTAAAACAATTGTAAAGGACCATGGCATATATTTAGCATATGCTTCAAGAATATGGGGTTAAGACCAAGCCAAAAGAACAAGAGTGGTGTCCCAAGTAGAATAGATGGAAATGCTCATATTTGGATATAATGTGGGCATGCTAGTGTTTATGTTCCACTAAGTAAGTATATAGCCACAATTATATTCATACATGATCAAATACTCCAAACCAAACCATAAGGAAGCTAGACAAGGAAAAATACTCACATACCATGCAAAGGTGGCCATGTGGCTCTCCACATATCAACAATGTGAGAACAACATGAGGCATATGTGGAAGCATGTGGATTTATAAGTGGATCCATCCCAACCCACATGAGCTAGAGGTAAACCCAATAAAATGCAAAGCTCACATATAGTTGAATGGTGAAATTATGGGGTGGTGACAAAAAAAGGTGGTGGAGTTAAATAAAAGATATGCCCCCAACTCAACTTGGGCATCAAGCATTTATCAAGAACCAAATACAATATATCAAGAGGAAAATACAATTAATAGATGCATGTGAGACAAGATCCAAAAGAGAAAGGGTTTTATATGATGCTCAAATGCAATGTGGCATGATGACATGAGCATGATATTATTATGATGCAACAATTATATGTAGGAAGTAGCATTTTATTATTAGACCATGTAGCATTACAGATGTTAGACAGATGGGATGCTACAGGAAGGAGCAAGGATAATGTCTAGGGGGTTAAGTTTTCGCCTTTTGAGTTGGATTATATATGTATTTATTCTCACTCAAACTTTTTTGATGTGCTGCTTCGTAGCAACGCATGCACGAGTATTCATCAATTAGTAGTTACTGAAGTTTTATTTTCAAAGCATTCAAAATGAGAATTATCCTCAAATTTATGCTAGGGGAATTTTGGACAAAAATAACCCTCTTTAAAACAATTTCACAAAATGAACTCTCGCCAGAAAAAATTCACGGGACTAACCCTTTTTGCAATGCCATCAACAGTGGCGCCACACCCTGAAGCGCAACGCTATCACCAATGGTGCCACACAAGCTGCTAATGTGGCCCCGTGGGCCTTGGCTCCATGAGTGTGGTGCCACAGATAACGATACCGCACCGTGTAGTTCAACACCATCGCACGTGGTGCCACACTTTACATCTAGGGTTAACAACGCGCGCCCGGCCCTAACCCTGACCCAGCCTCATTCCCCACCCAGCCACGAACATAGATGGTCCATGGCAGCTAGGGTTCAGCTCCTCCATTGATTTGGTCGAATCGAATCGGCCAGATCTGTGGTATTACTCCAAGGATCTCCATCCCACTCCCTTCCCTCAGGTTTTCTCTCTCAATCTTCTCAATTTCATCCATACATTTCAATCATTTGTCCTCTATTTTCAAATATCCTTTGAAACCCTATATTCTATTAGATTTTGAAATTGATATGTGTCATTGGCATGTTTTCTTATATCTTTAGGTTTAGGAATAGCAGTACTCATTGGTAAAACAATAGATATAGTACATGTTAGGCTAGTTGTTCATATTTGCAATTCCCTTTCATTATGTTAGATGCTAGAACTACAGGTATAGTAGCAAGCCATTATTTGTTCATGTTGGAATTATAGGTAGAGTAGGATAGAATTTTTGTAATGTTAAAACTATAGTTAGAGTAAGATGTAATATATGTTAGAACTATAGTTAGAGTAGGATGGGATTTTTGTAATTGTTCTTATTGTTTCTGTTGTTTTGAATATGTAGGATGGAACTTCTCAATCCTCACTACGATGTTCAACAACATGCCTATAAGTTGTCCGATAAGAGAGAGGTACTAAAACCCACATGCTAGTTCATATTGTTTGGGAATGTTGAGATGGAAACCTAACATTGGCAATTGTATGTTTGCAGGAGCTTCTACCCCTTCGACTTAGATATCACTAGGTCTCGTCTAACAAGATGCCTTACGATGAATGGTACACGCTGTACATTGAGAAGCTAGGACTCATCCCCTTTATCCACATGGTCACTCGGTCCACACCGAACTTCAACCCTGTTGTGATCACCGCACTTGTCGACCGGTGGAGACTGGAGACACACACTTTTCACCTTAGGACCAATGAGATTACGGTGACTTTGCAGGACATGAGCATGATTCTGTCACTCCCAATCGAGGGAAACTCTATGTGTATGAGCACATATTCAGACGCATGAGCAGATGGTTAGCCTTATTGGGAAGGATCCACCTAAGGTTATAAACAAGTAGGGGGAAGATTGAGGGTCGCTGTCGGGGCTACTTTCAGTTGGATCATACAAAATTTCAAGACCTGCCATGAGGACGTTGATGATGATATGATTATGTTGTACACTCATGTGTACGTGTGGTACATCATCATGAGGACTCTCCTTCCTGATAGCACTAGGGATTGTGTTTAGTGGCATTGGCTTAAGGTGCTAACTGTTTTGACACTAAGTTCAGTTGGGGTTCGGTAGCGTTGGAATGGTTGTACCATCAGGTAATCACTTATTTTCAATGTGGTCTATCTTTACATGCTCTCAAAAAAATTCCTTGCTAAACAGTGTATGTCTTCATGTTCAGTTGGATGATGCTTGTATTAGGAGCAGGCCCAAAGCATGCATTGGTGGTTGTTTGCTCCTTCTTACGTGTGGAGCTGGGAACGCTTCCCAGTTGGACGGCCGAGATTGTTGCGTTACAACCTGTATGTAGATGAGGACAACCTGTTGTTGCGCCCCACGTGGGCTTACAAGTGGTACATGGTCTCCGAACCCCCAGGCGACCCTGTGACAGCGTACAGGAGGTACACCAACGAGTTTGATGCGATAACCCTGGATCAGGTAACAATTTCCACTTCGTCAGTCAGTACCATATCTTCAATGAAGAATCTTGCATTTGACATGAGTGTGGTATGTTGCAGGTAACGTGGGAGCCATACGGTCCAAGGAACAATTTTGGTGTCTCGGACGACTATGTGCTTAACCCGAAGTGCATGGAATAAGCATGTATATGGCTAATGTGTTTCCCCTTGATATGCATGTGGGCAGTTGAGCATCACCAACCACATCGTGTCATGACCCAGTTTGGGTTATTTCAGGTGAACCCGCCTGAGTGGAAGGACACATACATATAGCTCCATGGGTAAGATTTCATCTTTCATCTATGATGTAATTTGCGTCTGTAATAACACTCTAGGATTTGTTGTTGTGCAGCTTGGATAGGAAGAAGCTGAGGAAGGAGAAGGATTGGGGCAAGCTTCACGCCAAGTACATTGCCAAATTCAAGAAGTGTGTGATCGAGGCTAAGAAAGCAAAAGGAACCCAAGAAAGGGATTTTAGTCAGGATGCTTTCAACAATTATATACCTAACATGGTTTGTTAAGCACGCTCGTGTGGAGATATACCCTCGAGCTTTTCAGGAAGAAATTTTGGAGGATCCATTGCTATTTGACGAGTTTTCCGCTCAACAATATAACAAGATGATTAGAGAAGAGCGACAAACCTCATTTGCTCCTTTAGTCAACTTTGTGGTAATGTGTGTCGAATGTTTGTTTTTAGTCTTGGTCCTTTTCACACCTCACATGGATTTCTTACTTGTTTATTCTTATCTATGACAGCGTGTGAAGGTAAGTAAGTCAGTCGATGCATGCAAGGAAGCCTTCAACGTGTACCCTCGCAGAGAGAAGGGAGAGAGTTTGTTAAGAAGCAGGCCCTACGGTTAAGGCGGATTTCGAACTTACTAGGTTGTTGTGACCCCGAGGTGGCAACACCATCCTAGTCATGGTCCAACAGGCCCTCCCAGCCTGCTGGCCATCATGACTCTACATCGGAGGACGAGGAGGACACCCCTGAGGTATCAAAGCATTGCACCCACACAAAGCATTGTAGTACTATATGTCCTCAACATTGTTCTTTTTGACAGCCCCAAGATGAAGAAAGCGCCGAGTACGAGATGACGTTGGGCACATATGCTCGATATAAGGTCCACGAGCAGTCTGAATACATGTACAAGCCAAGGAACCCCAAGAAGCCTTACACACCGAACCCTTCTATGGCCAAGGCAAAGAAGGCCAACAAGACATATACGTACGAAGATGATGATGCAGAACCGGTCACAAAGAAGCTTCTCGTGAGAAGGGGTCGAGGAAAGAAGATGACCTATGGGAAGTAGATGGAAGAAGAGGAAAGAAGCTACCTTAGATTTGAACTTATGCACATGTCATCATGTGGTATTATGATCCTCTAGACTTGTCGTGAACTTGTGATCTCATGTGAACTTGTCGTGCGCTTATGATCTTGTGAACTGGTGACTTGTGTTGGAAATATGCCCTAGAGACAAATAATAATAAGGATTATTATCATATTTCATAAAGTTTACGATTAATTTTTATATCATGCTATAACTATATTGAAAGGAAACGTCAATACACATGTGATATATAAACAGCCATGGGTTCCCGATGAAACTCTAGTCACTGGTTCATCGGTCAATAGATGATCAAGGTTTCCTAGTCACGTGGCATTTATGCCACTTGGAAATGGAGTCAACTCATTCCAAGAATGAGATGATGAACCAAAACCCAACCTAAACATCGTGACCCGATCATGTCACGAAGTTCAAGTTACGATGATTAGAATAGACCTCATAGACTATTCCTTAGACCGTGAGGCTATACCAATCATTGTCTCCCGAGAATGCTTAGATAGCATCAAACGTCACTTGGTAATACAGTGACAATAAAGGTGTGTTCAGGTATTCGGAGGAACCATAGAGGTAATATATGTTAAGAGCGGGATTTGTCCATCCGCATGACGGAAACATGCTCTAGGGCCCACTCGGAGAAGTTATATCCAATAGCTGCACAGCTTGTGATTTGATCACATGGATATCACTTTTCGAAACGAGTCAAGTAGCTTTGTTCGGTAACGATATTGAACACGACATGGTGATGTCATTGATCAGATCTCGGGCAATGCAAGTATCGAGAGACAAAAGGAATAAGACACGACTGTCTCGATTCAAACGAAGAAAGATCTTCGTGGAATGCACAGGGGTCACATGGCCATCCAGGTCCCTCTATCGATCATTGGTCCGAGAGTGTCCCGACCATGTATGGAGTGTTCCCGAACCATAGGGTATCACGCTTAAGGGCTTGATGATGCTTAGAGAGTGTTTATAGGATCGGTAGAATCACCGAAGAAGAGAAGAGAGAAAACCGGAAGGGTTTCGGTAAGTCTGGAGGATGTCCGGAGTGGAGGTGGAAGGTGTTCCATAGCCACGGAGATTGAATAATATGTGAATGAATGTTAAATATTTATTTAATCATTTATTCATAATTATTTAATAAAAGAGAAATCAATTAAAAGGTCAAAAGGCTTAATGGGCCAAATCCTGGAGGGGAATGGGCCCATGAGGGAAAGGCAAGAGGAGAGACGAGGCAAGGGGGTGGTCGGCTGGGCCAAGCCCCCACCCACCCACCCCCCCCCCCCCACCCCCCACCCCGTGCGGGGCCCACTAGGGCTGTCTGGCGGTGCCCCCCTCTCCCCCTCCTTTAGTCCCACCCCGGGACTTTGAGGGAGGTAGTACCTCCCCTCCCCCTATATATAGTGGGGGTATTTGACCAGAAAATACACACATAATATTCAATAAAGGTTTCCTCACTTTTAGGGAGACCTCCAATTGATATTCTCTCTCTCTCTCCTGTGACCGTGGTCCCAAGTTCGGACTGCACAAACGAGAGACATCTTCACCGCGGAGCGCCATCATGCTGCGGGATTCAGATCCAGGAGCTCTACTTTTGCAACTGCTGCTGGATCGGGGAAGCAGGAGTCATTATCAGGCACCGGATGCATGTAACTCCCCGTGAGGTGTCACACTTGAGGCACTCAAGTCATTGGAGCCGCAGGAGTGCAAGGACTTCATCACGACCTTGAGGTCGGCTTCGGCTCGTCTATATCAACCACGCTCTCCTGAGCGTTAACAATGCTTTTCAGTCTTCAAGGATAAGTTCGTGAAAATCCCCTCCCATTGTTGCATTACTAATACATAGGTCCTGGGAGCATCAGGGGTTCAGGGGCGTAGGGTATCAGAGCCAGATAGTGGTATCAGAGCCAGATCTAGCGTGTGGGCGTTGATCTTTCAGTTGTTACCCTCCCACGTGTACTTGTGTATACCACAGTAATGCTTGATGAAGCGGCCCCCAACCGACTTTACGCGTTCATTCGCGAGACTGGTCCATGCTTGACATACGGCTTGTACCGTATAAAGTGGCTTTGGGGGGTGTCTGTCTCTCTCGCATTAGTTGGTATGCCATTTGGAATGGAGGGCCCCGAAAGGGGCATAGTATAGACAACTACTTGATCAGCGTTGTGGTGAAATTTCGTAGGTAAGACCGATTCTTGTGCGAAAGCCCATTCAGCCACGTAAAACATGCAAAGATAAAGTAGAGGCGTCTAACTTTGTTTTGAAGGAGGCGTTGCTTTGTGATATGGTTGTGGCAAAGGTAAAGTGATTACCTTATGTTACGAAGTAGTAGTAGATAGTCACGGAGGTGATGGACTACCACGCCAGAAAGACACTGGTACCCTAGTGTCTATGGCGCCAGAACCCTGGCGATGGAATCCGGTGACGCCGGATGGAGATCATGACGTGAAGGACCATATCACATCGCATTTACATTCAATATTATTGTTTGTATATCTTATTGTGTGCTAGTATTAGATACTCGATGGTAGCCTAATAAGATGATCCCTATTAAAATTACCAATGATTGTGTTCCCCCTTAGTGTGCACCACCAAGAAAGTTCTTCGGTAAGGCAGGCCGTGATGATTAGGTGTCGGACATATCTACGTTCGCATACAGTGAGTGTAAGCCATGTTGCATAGCTAATACACTAAGGTTGAGTTGGCGAATATAGCATGTACAGACATGGCCTCGGAACAAGGATGGTCGAAAGATCGAGCACGAGTCGCATGAATGATGTGACCGATGTTTAGCATCCACCCTAGAACCCACATTGATGGCCGTGATGATCGGGGGAGATGTGGGGAAAAGTGGTCGTGTTATCACTAGAACCCTTCAAGGGATAGGTGTTTCTGAGTGGATTTATTATATTAACTCATTTAATTATAAACTTAGTCTAAATTCCTTCTTGCAATTATAACTGTAGAAAATGGTTCTCCCCGAGATTACCTTCCCTATTGACAATTGGTTAAAACGAGAAAAGCTCAAGTTAGATGGATTCAACTTTTCTGTATGGGTCATGCGCCTTCATGATCTCCTTGGTGAGAACAAAGTGGCAGACTACATGATCTGGGAGATGTACTTGGAGCCGCCCTATCTTCATGAGACCCAGGAGTAGCGGGTTTACCACTGCTGTCATTGTGTGATGGCCACGTTCATATCAGTAACGATGTGCCTCGAGATGGAAGATGGGATATGGTCGATTGTGGGAAGTCTTAATCCCTGAATGGTTATGGCACATCTGAGATCACATTTCGTGGAACAAGTGCGCATATGTGAGTATGAGCTGATGGGAGATTTCCTCTCCATAAAGATGGAGGAAAACTCCTCACTGGATGGTCACTGCTATGCATATATGATGCATACATGAGTCTTGCATACTTCCTGGATAACTGGTTCGCAAGCTCTTTTGCAATAGGCGTGTTGTTGCGGTCGCTGCCACCAAGCTACCAAGCACTTGCCAGAATTTTCATTATGAGAGGCGACACGGAAACACAGGATTTTCACGAGTTCATATCACATTTCAGGGATGTGATGGTTGAACCCATTGTCGCTGAGGTCATCAATGACAAAGGTATATATTTGATATACAATTTTATAGATGTTATAATCTTGCAAACACATTAGCAGTGTTAAGTATATTTGATACTTGTCTTGTTTTGCTGAAAACAGGTCCTTCTGTATAGAGGTTCTTGCTGGAGAGGAGGTGACATTGCGTGTTGCTGGCGAGCATGATGATGATGGCCAACAACACTCTCCCTCGACATTTATCACTTAGTTTGTCGTTTTGGATAGTTATTGTAATCAAAAGATTGTGAAATTCTTTAGTGTGTCTCACACTTTGTGAGATGGTTATTCATATGAGCTTGTAACAAACAGTTATTCCACTTTTATGAATAATTTCTATCCGTGTTCAAATCTTGTTCGATTATATGTGAATTATCCTTGTTGTTGAAACTATTTGATAATGCATGAACATTTGTGAAATATTGAAATGCCTTGAAATTACCCAACTTAATGATATGTTCATTACTGAATGAGAACCATTGTTTAAATTCAAAGTTATGTGATACTATGTGAAAGACATTCGATTTCTTATCACATATGAATCATGGCTAAGTTCGGCAAAATAACTTGAACATCGTGTATTGCAAGAATACAAAATGTTTGATGAATTGTTAAAGAGAATACGTATTCGATGTATTGTAGTTTAACAAAATGGTGATTATCATTATATGATTGTTTAAATGTGTAAAAAAGTTTACCGAAGGAAACATGAGTATGAAACTATTTGATATCATCAAAGCATTTCATCAATAAAGGGTATTAAAGAAAAAAGAGAATCTAATTACTACGATTTGATCAATAGTAATGAAATTCAACTTTATAAGATTGGCATAAAAGAAAATTGTGTAATGCAATGCGTTTGAGATGTCAAAATGCAAAGCAACACAATATGATATTATATATCAAGTGGGTGAATAGATGGCGCCAAATAAATCGTTGTAGTGTAGATGTAGAGACCATTAGTTAGCACTCAATTAGGACATATCGTGAACCATCTGGATGAAGGAGATATGCCCTAGAGGCAAATAATAAATAGGTTTTTATTGTCATATCTCAATTAGTTTATGATAGTTTCATATTGTGCTATAATTGTGCCAAGTAGAAACATTGGTACCGGTGTGGTATGAAACAACCAAGTCCCTAGTAGCCTCTATTAATACTAGTTCGTTGGTCATGAGGATGATCTGGGTTTCAAGATCATGGGCATTTATGCCAATTGACAACGGGGTCATATCATTGGAGAATGATGTGATGGACATTCCTCGAAGGATTGCAAGGCAATCAAGTCATATAAGTTCATTGTTGCAACAGCTATACCTAGACTACTTTTCCTTAGACCGTGCACTCATATTACTCATTGTTTCCTGAGGCTGCTTTGACTGCATCAATCGTCATCTGGTAATACGGTGGCCATAAAGGTGTACGTTGGGTATTCCGAAGGAACAGTTGATGACATGTGACTGCTAGACCGGGATTTGTTCACCCACATGACGGGTAAAGATACATACGGCCGGCTTGGTGAGATTACATCCATAAATGTTGCAACATGTGACTCGGTCACGGAGATGTAATATCACGGTAACAAGAAAATATAACTTGTTGTGAACGAGATTGAACAAGTTATGTGATACCAATGATCGGATCTCGAATAAGTTGTATCGAGAAACAAAAGGACAAGGATGCTACATTTAGCGGTTCAAACGACATTGTCATCAGGAATGCATAGGGGTCACATGGATATCCCTGGTTCCTCCGTTGATCATTGATACAGATCATGTCTAGAGCATTCCCGAGCCGTGAGAGGATACACTTAAGGGTACGATGAGAGCAATCATTCGTAAGACGGAATCATAGTAGAGAAAGAGAAAGCCGGAAATGTTCTGCGGGGAAATCCGAAGTTGTTCGGAGATAGAATAAAGGAAAAGACCTGAAAAGTGTTTTCGGGTAAATGGGAATTTAAATATATATTTATTATATGTTAATTGTGAATTAATATATTTTAGATTAAGATTTATAAAAGCAACTTTTATATTGGGCCAAATCCCCAGAGGGAAATAGCCTAAAACAAAAGCTACAGAAAAAGAAAAGGGAAAAAGTAAACAACCAAGCCATCTGAGCGGTGGATTATATCCACCGCACAGGAGAAGCAGACAGGCACAGCGCTAGGCGCTATTGGGCCCGCTGACCGGCCCACCCAGGGTGCCCCCTCGTCTCCCCGCTGGCCGTTTGGGTCGCTCATCGCTTGGGCCGCGCGGAGAGGGAGCCAGCCCAACCGGGGCCAGCTGCTATCGCCCGCCGCCTTGGGCTGCTGGCTTCGTGGGCTGCGGGGGAGAGTAGCCGGCCCACCCGGCCAGCTCCGGTCACAGCCGGGTGACACGCGAGCTGGGCCGCCAAGGGCGCGCTGGCCCATCCGACGCCGACAGCTGTAGGGCTGGCTACTGCTTCCCATTTTTGCCTCTTGGGCTGGTTCCAGCTGGCCCATCCGGCTGGGACGTTTTTCCCCTTTATTTCATGTTTGCTATTAGTCCCTGATACATTGCAAATGTATCTATAATTTTTGATGTTCCATGCTTAGTTTTATCCACTTTCTTGTGTTTTGTCCACACTTTGGAATACTTTTCATATGATTTCTTGAACTAACCTATTAACAAGAGCCACAGTGTCAGCTGCCTGTTTTCTGCTGTTTTTGGTTCCAGGAAAGTCGGAAAATCAATATTCTCGGAATTGGACGGGACAAAAGCCAAAGTGCCTATTTTTTCGGAAGACATCAAGTGCCACAATACGAGACGGAGAGGGGCCAGGGGGCACCACACCACCTGGCCGCGAGGCCCAGCCTGGCCCGTGCTAGGGGTGATGAGGCCAGCCCAGGCACCCCCTCGGACTCCCCTTCCGACTATAAGATGCCCTTGGGACGTAAACCCTAAGTACCCAATCAAAAATCCACGAAAGAGTCTGTAGCTGACATCATCTCCATCCCTAGATCGGGAGGGATCTGAAGCTCTTCCCGGCACCCTGCCGGAGAGGGGAATTCACCCTGGAGTCCTTCTTCATCACCATGCAAGCCTCCGGTGTGATGCGTGAGTAGTTCATCCTTGGACTACGGATCCATGTAGTAGCTAGATGGCTGGTTCTCCTCCTTTGTTCTTTCATGTTTAGATCTTGTGAGCTCCGTTCATGATCAAGATCATCTATTTGTAATTATGCATGTTGTGTTTGCGGGGTTCTAATGGATATTGAGATGCTATTTTAGATTGATTATTGATTCTATCATGTCTTTGTTATTTGTGATCTTGCATGCTTTCCATTATTAGTAGCTATCTTGGCCAAGTAGATGCTAGCAACTCCAAGAGTTAGTATTTATGCTCGATAGTGGGTTCGTGCCTCTGGTAATCTGGGGAAGTGACAGAAATCTCTAAGGTACTAGATGTGTTGTTGCTAGTAGGGAGAAAACAACAATCCTTTGTTCATAGAACAATCGTATTGTTTACTTTACACGCAATTCGTAATGCAATAATCTGTTGCTTGCAACTTAATACTGGAGGGGGTTCGGATGATAACCTGAAGGTGGATTATTAGTCATAGATGCAGTTGGATGATGGTCTATGTATAATGTTGTAATGCCCAATCCAATCTCAAAGGAGTCAAGATGATTAGTATATGCATGTATTGCTTTCTCGATGTTTGTCAATTGCCCCGCTGTAATTTGTTCACCCAACTTGTTATCTATCTAAGGAGAGCCACCTCTAGTGAACTATGTATCCCGGTCCTTGTCTTTTACATTCAATCTAGAAACTATTTACTGTTTTGTGTTTACTTTCTGCAAACTATTGAAGGGTAACGGGTAGGCTACACTAGCGTAAAATCAAAAATTTCTACCGCGTCAACCAGGAATACTATTGTCATAGATCACGGGATTACCGCTAGACGCGCAGGTGCGGAACTCGATGAAGCACGTTGCGGCAGTGTAGATGTTCTACGTCTCCTCCTCGTCCTCGTCCCACGAGCAGCTCCCCTTTGCGCGGCTCGTCCAAGTGCTACAGATGCAGCACCTCCGAGGTATCCACACGTCCGGAGTGGAAGTCGTCACACGCCAGACTGCTAGGTCTGCGCGTGCAACACAGGCGGAAGAGGAGTGGCGGCTGGGTGGAATGCTCTCTCCTTTTCAGCTCGCCTTACTCCCTCTTATATAGGCATCCCTGGTGGGCTTCTACATTAGCAGCCCATTAGCAGCCTAAGCCTGGTCTAATTCGGATCCAATCCTCATTAGGCTTCCAGCCCCTAAAGTGTGTGACCCTATAGGTTCATACACGTATAGACATGACGCGAGTACACTTACTCCGTCAATAGTTGGTAGCGGCCTCTAGCAAGACGTGCCAACTCCTAAACGCATATAAAGATCATTCGGACGAACCATCACAAGGTTGAGTACATGTCTTTCCCTTTGCCTCACGATATTTGGTCTAGCTCTAAGCTGACCTCTCTTTCTCGATACTGTGATTCAGAATCCCTTTACTAGGTTAACTCTTAACCATATGTAGCACGGCCATGCATTTCTGGATCCGATCACTCGAGGGGCCCAGAGATATCTCTCTCAAGTAGAGAGGGGCAAATCCCATCTTGATTGACCGATGCCTTGCAGCATGTATCAGGACAAACCCGAAAGCTACCTTTATAACTACCCAGTTACGGAGTAGTGTTTGATAGCCCCAAAGTAGGTCGATCCACATCTCAAGTACATGCGACAATCTCAGGTCTAAGGACAAAACGTACACGATGTGTAGAGAGAGCTGCAAGTATTATTGCTAGTCTCATGTTGGGTCAGTCCAACCCCATGTTCATAACATGTGTCCACATCATTGGTTTGACATCTCCATGTCAATGACTTGCGAAACATAGTCATTAACCAATCGATGTGCTAGTCTAATATTCACGTGTGTCCTCGCATGAACTCCGACTAGGGACAATTATTAGATAACCATACAAGTAAAGAGTTTCACAAACAATTCACATAATTGCCAATCAATACAAGTTGCCTGGTATATGGATATTCAAGGAACATTATAATAACTCATGGATACACATGAAATACAATCATCTCTATGATTGCCTCTAGGGCATATTTCCTTCAGTCTCCCACTTGCACTAGAGTCAATCTAGAGAGTATCTAATACCTATTGCTCTTGTGTGCGCTTCATGCGCAGGCTGCGGGAGTGGCTTAGTCAAGGGATCAGCAACATTTGAGTCCGTATGTATTTTGCATAACATGACACTACCTTCATCAATGAACTCACGAATCAGATGGTAGCGCATGCGAATATGTTTGTTCTTCTGGTGCTGTCTAGGTTCTTTGGCTTGTGCAATAGCACCATTGTTGTCACAATAAACGTCCAAGGGATTGGACGAGCCCTGAACCACACCAAGAGCGATCAGGAAATTCCTAATCCAAACAGCTTCCTTTGCAGCCTCCGAGGCAGCAATATATTCAGCTTCTGTTGAAGAGGAGGCCACTGTATCTTGCTTGGAACTTTTCCAGCTCACAGCACCACCATTCATGACAAACACATAACCTGATTGCGATTTCGAGTCGTCTGAGTCATTAAGGTAACTCGCATCTGTGTAACCCTTTACACTGAGTTCAACCTCACCTCCATAAACTAGGAACATATCCTTAGTCCTTCTCAAGTACTTAAGGATATTCTTTACCGCTGTCCAGTGAATCTCACCTGGATCAGCCTGGTATCTGCTCGTAACACTTAGAGCATAGGAAACATCTGGGCGAGTACATGTCATTGCATACATGATGGATCCAATAGCCGAAGCATATGGAACCCTACTCATGCGTTCTCGCTCATCAGTGGTCGAAGGACACTGAGTCTTGCTGAGTTTAATGCCGTGAGACATGGGCAAGAACCCCTTCTTAGCCTCTTCCATGCTGAACCGTTTCAACACTTTGTCAATGTACGTACTCTGGCTTAATCCAATTAGCCTCCTTGATCTATCTCTATAGATCTTGATACCCAGAATATATGCCGCTTCTCCCAAGTCCTTCATAGAAAAACTATTTTTCAATGAGGTCTTAACAGACTCGAGCATCGGAATGTCATTTCCAATCAATAATATGTCATCCACATATAAGATTAAAAACACAAGTGATTTCCCATTTTCTTTCTTATACACACAAGGTTCTTGTTCGTTTTTGGTGAAGCCAAACTCCTTTACAACTTCATCAAATCGAATGTTCCAACTCCGAGATGCTTGCTTCAGCCCATAAATAGACTTTTGAAGTTTGCATACCTTTCCAGCATTGTTTGGATCGACAAAACCTTCGGGCTGCATCATATACACGTCCTCAGAAAGGATTCCATTTAAGAAAGCCGTCTTGACGTCCATCTGCCATATCTCATAATCGAAATGTGCAGCAATGGCTAGAATGATCCGTATAGATTTAAGCATCGCTACGGGCGAGAAAGTCTCGTCGTAGTCAACTCCTTGAACTTGTCGAAAACCTTTTGCAACAAGTCGAGCTTTATGGATGTGAACATTTCCATCCATATCAATCTTCTTCTTATAGATCCACTTGCACTCGATGGCTTTAAAACCATCAGGCAGGTCAACCAAGTTCCAAACTTGATTGTCTCCCATGGACTCTATCTCGGATCTCATGGCAATCAGCCATTTCTCAGAGTCTGGGTCCACCATCGCTTCTGCATAGGTCGCAGGCTCATCATTGTCTAACAATAATAACTCTCGCGCTTCGCGGAGCCTCGCCGACCTTCGTGGTTGTGGTGCTTCTATTGCCATGGGTTCCTCAACTTGTTCTGCTACAATAGCATCACTCGTAGAAGCATCCCCGACTGGCTCATCTTGAACTTCTTCAAGTCGCACCGACCTTCCACTCGTTCCCTTTGTGAGAAACTCTTTCTCTAGGAAAACACCGCTACGAGCGACAAACACTTTGCCCTCTTCTCGGTTGTAGAAGTAATACCCTAAGGTTTCCCTTGGGTATCCCACAAAAATGCACTTATCCGATTTGGGTGTTAGCTTGTCCGACTGAAGTCGCTTGACAAATGCATCACAACCCCAAATCTTCAGAAAAGACAAACTGGGATTCTTTCCAGTCCACATCTCATATGGTGTCTTAACTACGGATTTAGATGGTACCCTATTTAGTGTGAAAGCTGCTGTTTCTAGCGCGTAACCCCAAAATGATAATGGTAAATCCGACTGGCTCATCATCGATCGAACCATGTCCAACAAAGTTCGATTACGCCGTTCAGAGACCCCGTTTCTTTGAGGCGTTCCGGGCGGCGTGAGCTGTGGAACAATTCCGCAACTCTTAAGATGATTGCTAAACTCGTGACTCAAATATTCGCCTCCGCGATCAGATCGCAAGGCCTTTATTTTCTTGCCACGTTGATTCTCTACCTCATTTTGAAACTCTTTGAACTTTTCAAAAGTTTCAGACTTATGCTTCATCAAGTAGACATAGCCATATCTACTGAAATCATCAGTGAAAGTAATGAAGTAGTGATATCCTCCTCTGGCTGTCGTGCTCATTGGTCCACATACATCAGTATGTATGAGTTCCAACAAGTCTGTCGCTCTCTCGGGAAACCCCGTAAAAGGCGTCTTGGTCATCTTTCCAAGTAAACAAGCTTGACATGTCTCGTATGATTCAAAATCAAACGAAGTTAGAAGACCATCACCATGGAGCTTCTTCATGCGCTTTTCACTTATATGCCCCAAACGACAATGCCATAGATAGGTAGGACTCAAATCATTTGGCCGAAGCCTTTTAGCACTAACATTGTAAACACATGCATTATCAAGATTTAAAATAAATAACCCATTCACAATGGGAGCATCAGCCACAAACATAGCATTCTTAGAGATTACACAACCATTGTTTGTACTCACGAATGAATAACCATCCCTCATCAAACATGAAGGTGATAAAATGTTTCGACCCATACTAGGAATGTAATAACAATTATTCAACTCCATGATAAATCCTGACGGAAGGTGAAGTTGCATGACGCCGACGAACAATGCAGCAACCCTTGCTTTATTTCCGACGCGAAAATCCACTTCGCCTTTTTGCACTTCTCTAGTCCTTATTAGCCCCTGCATCGAATTGCAAATATGAGCAACCGATCCGGTATCAAATACCCAAGAGTTAACATAAGAATCTGCGAGAAAAATGTCCACAACATTTACAACAAGCGTACCTGAGTGGGAAGTACTCTTACTTCCACTTTTCTTCAAAGAAGCCTGGTACTTGCTGCAGTTTCTCTTCCAGTGGCCATATTCGTGACAAAAGAAACACTCAGTGTCTCCTGCAGGACCAGCCTTTTGCTTGGGTGCAGGGTTTGGCTTAGGGATCGTATCCTTAGCCTTGCCCTTCTTCTTCTGCCAAGAAGTGCCCTTTTTCTTGAAGCTAGGCTTGTTCTGCACAGCCATCACATGGCTATGCCCTGCACACTTCTTAATGTCACATTCTGCTGTTTTTAGCATCCCACATAATTCATTAAGGCCCCTCTCCACCCCATGCATATGGTAGTTCGAAATGAAATGCCCATAGCTAGATGGAAGAGATGCCAAAATGAAGTCAGTGGCCAACTCTTGGCCTAATGGAAAACCAAGCTTTTCCAAAGTCTGACTGTAACCAACCATTTTGATCACATGGGGGCCTACAGCTGCTCCCTCTGCCAGCTTGCATTCCACAAAGGACTTAGCGACATTGTACCTCTCAGTCCTAGCCTGAGTCTGGAACATGTCCTTAAGCGCAACGATCATATCGTACGCTTCCTGATCCTCAAACTGTTTTTGAAGATCAGGTTCCATGCATGCAAGCATAAGACAACTGACCTCAAGAGATTCATCACATGCTTTCTTGTAGGCATTCTTAAGGGTAGCAGTTGCATTATCAGCAGGTTCATCCGGGATTGGGGTATCCAGAACAGTTTCCTTTTTCTCAGCCCTGAGAACAATTCTCAGGTTACGGACCCAGTCCGAATAGTTTGTTCCATTTAGTTTATCCTTTTCAAGAATCGAACGCAAAGCAAAAGGTGATGAATTGTTCGGTGCCATTGATCTACAACAAAAAATATGCAAAATACTAAGCCATGTAACCATGAAAGAGTAAAACATATTAAACAATTTAATAGCATATACTCCCACTTAAATCAACATCCCTCTATTGATACTAAGTGATTCAAGATCCACAATTAACAAGTCGACTAGTGAGCTTTAGCATCACTGCTAGAAGACAAGGTAAATCGGTAAGCAACCTTTGCTAATCATATCACATATGACTCTTGTTGTTGGGTGACATCTCTATGTCAAACCTAGGCGCCCAACCTTTATGCCCCAAGGTCCTTAACTGTTAAGATGACCTTGTTAAGCTCACCAACCCTTATGCGTGTAGGTATCCGATACAAACCCATCCAGCCAAGGAAAACCGTGGCACCCTAATTTCATAGACCCACCAACGATTGTACAGGGCATAGGATGGTGCAAGGTTTGGTTGGGAGGGCATGGTTTAACTTAAACTTTGTGAGGGATCGTTCTACTTCTATCATCTAAGCATGCATAGTAGTAAAACGTATAAGAATAGCATTCACATAGATGTGATACAGTATGGCCCATTTTCTCATGGTGATCTCCATCGCCATAGCACCTGTCCACCATGATGATCTCCATCTTCATGCTCTATGCGAGCCATCCTCCAAGTGATGAGTTCTCCAAGAACTAATACAAGTTATTACTCCTAACATCTAGTAATCAAAATTACATGGTATTGGGATCATCACAAGTTGGCACGCAGGCCATTACAATAATTGACAACACATATGGCTCCAGCCGTGTTGCCCAACTCACGACACGCAGGTCATGAAAAAATACATACATGCATCACATACATTTTTTGGGCCATACTGATCACATAAATCCTGCAAAAACAAGTTGTGCATAGAATCGCATTCTACCGGATCATGTGAAATCGTACCACCTATGAACCTTAACGAGATACAAAAAGGGGGCTACGACTAAGGGGGGTCTAGGGGGTCTCCCCCTGCGGGGTTCGAAGGGGCAGCGCCCCTCGCGGTACCTTTCATAGAACAATCGTATTGTTTACTTTACACGGAGTTCGTAAAGCAATAATCTGTTGCTTGCAACTTAATACTGGAGGGGGGTCGGATGATAACCTGAAGGTGGATTATTAGTCATAGATGCAGTTGGATGGCGGTCTATGTATAATGTTGTAATGCCCAATCAAGTCTCAAAGGAGTCAAGATGATTAGTATATGCATGTATTGCTTTCTCGATGTTTGTCAATTGCCCCGATGTAATTTGTTCACCCAACTTGTTATCTATCTAAGGAGAGCCACCTCTAGTGAACTATGGATCCCGGTCCTTGTCTTTTACATTCAATCTACAAACTGTTTACTGTTTTGTGTTTACTTTCTGAAAACTATTACTTCTTTCCATTCGGTACGTTTAATCCTTTGTTTTCAGCAAAACACGGTGAGATTGACAACCTCATCTCAAGTTGGGGACAAAGTTTTGTGGTTGTGTTGTGTAGGTCGCCATGTTGCTACTAGCACCGGTAGTGCGCACTACCAAAGCTCAGCTAGTAACACCTTTGGGGTGTTTCCTTGCTCCTACTGGTTTGATTAAACCTTGGTTTCATAACTGAGGGAAACTTGCGGCTGTGCTCATCATACCTTCCTCTTGGGGTTCCCAACGAGCTCTACACCAACCACGCACCAGCACTTTTCTGGGCGCCATACTCAGAGCCATCAGTCCCACATGGCTAACCTAATGGAGAGGGAACACCCCCTTCCCCTATATAAAGGTGTGCCCATGGGTGGGATTAACACAACCAATATTTGGAGAAGTCCTTTGGTTGACTTCCTCCTTCCCTCTCTCTCTAGCCCTTGTGACCATGGCCCTATGTCTGGGCTGTGCGATCAAGGCACACCTGCAGTACGCCATTGCGCTGCAGGAATTCCTAGCCAGATATCAACTTTCACACTCCCGGTGCGGTCGGGGAGCCGGAGGTCTCATCGTGCACCGGATGTGTATGAAGACACGAGGCGCAACACTTGGGGCGTTTAAATGTCATGAGCCGGAGCTGCTGCACGATGAAGATGAAGAAGGAGCAAGGGGTGACCTGCGAGGAGCTTCACGACCTTGAGGTCGGCTACGAGTACGACTACTTCAACCACATTCCCGTGGAACGTTAACCGTGTACGGTTTCCAAGGGTATGTATTCTCTACGCATCGGCCGTTACTGCATTACTACATAGATAGATCCTAGGTTGTTTCTGGGGTTCCAACGTAGGAAATTTTTTGTTTTCTGCTACGGTTCCCCTTCACTGGATTCATGAGATCGGCTCCATATCTAGTATGGATCATCGTGGAAGTTTTGGGGTTATTCGATATAACCAAAAAAATAGTGAATAAGTCCTTGTAGAGTATTCATTGGAAATTTTGAATACGAAATCTATAGCTGAAACCAAAAAGAAAAGCAAAACATGTATTGCTTGGATTTTGGTGCATTCTCGAGATAGTTCACATTCAGTGATATTTCTCGATTATGGAGCAAATGGAAGATAGTGAAAAATATGATGAGGATTCAAAACCCTGCATCAGAGTGTTGAGAAGCGCAACGAAAAGCGTTCCTGAATGATTCTCTTCATAAAGGAAAGAATCAATGATAGTGATCATTGTGTTATCCACACTGGTGTTTTCACTACATAAAGTAGGATTCAAAATGCAGCCCATATCTTGTATGGAGACATTTAAATCATTTTTCATGATTACCGGAATATGACATACCTATGAATTACTAAGGAAATAATGGTATACTGAAGTTATGAGAAATCCCATAGCAAAATTCACTTGAGATTAGAAAGTAATTCGTTGCTGAATTCACAAGTAAAGGGGTTACTTGGATTTTCCCGAATGACTGCAAAGCCATAGTGGAAAAAGGGGGTGAATGACAAAAGCACAATTTGTCAAGTATTGGACAAATTCAAATGAATTTGATTCAAGTGTGCTGAAAGTCTGGTGGATTTAAAAACTGGTAAAGTACTAGTATCTCATAGTAAATCTTCAAGTTTGATATTTGATCAAAGGATTTTGAAGTCATTCAAAATAATGTGTGGATATGCAATTTGCATGAAATTGAGTGGGAGCTATGAATGTCTTCCTAAAACAATATGTGAATGACATATTTTTGAGTGGGAGCAATATAAGTCTCAAATTCAAATATGTAGGAACATAGTTTGAGTAAGAGTAGTGACTCATACCCAAATATGTTGGGAACATATTTTGAGTGGGAGCTTAGATGAGTGATTCTTAAGTGTGTATACGACACATTAAGAATAAAATCGCAAGTACCAATAAATAATGATTTATAGGGAGTATAAGTTGATAATAAGAATATTACGATATTATGTAGTATTCCTTAAAGGATTCTTAAAAGAGTTTCAGAATAGAAGTTAATTGAGGAATTGGTCCTTAATAACTCAAGATAGGAATAGTATTAAGTTCAACAACAATGGTTGAAAGAAAGAATAGGATGATCATCATCCACTATGTTGAGACATAGGTTCTATCTTGGAAAACCATGATGGCAACTTAACATAATATATGATCCAAGAAGAAACGTTTGAAAAGTGATTAAGTTTGAATCACAGAACGTTGAGCTAAGTTTGTCTGCAGTGTCTATTAGAGAACTATAGTCATGTTTTCAAAATCCATAAAGGATGGCATATCTTAAAGCATAAAGGGTTATGTTATAAGGGAATATGATGGAAACTCCTGTAATACCGACTAAAGTCAAGTAGGAAGCGAGGTGAACAAAACATCGAAAGTTGCATAGGGTGCACTCGTGTTTCGATGATTACATTTATAATAATAGATAAGGGTACCATCTAAAGTGATGTATAATGTTATGGCGGGGCTAGTTTGCTTTTAACGTAGAATGATGTGTCCCAGGGCACAGTGCCCATGAGCAAGCCCTCGAGTTTGATCTAAAGTCACTATAGGCTCCTGGAATCCCGCCTCGTTCTGCTGCCATAGCAAAGATGCACACACAATGATGTTATCATGTGATGATAAAGTATTAATGTCAATCAAGGTGACATTAGTAAGTTGCAAAGGATTTGGGACTGTAAAGTACAGGCCCAAGACTCAACCTCTTCCATGAGCAAGCATGTTTAGGGTACCGGATATATGGTGCCAATGATTAAGAACAAATGCAGCTAGTTTATTTGTACTCTAGTGCAAGTGGGAGACTGTTGGAAATATTCCCTAGAGACAAATAATAATAAGGATTATTATCATATTTCATAAAGTTTATGATTAAGTTTATATCATGCTATAACTGTATTGAAAGGACACATCAATACACGTGTGATATATAAACGACTAGGGGTTCTCGGTGAAACTCTAGTCACTGGTTCATTGGTCAACAGATGATCAAGGTTTCTTGATCATGTGGCATTTATGCCAGTTGGAAATGGAGTCAACTCATTCCAAGAATGAGATGATGAACCAATACCCAACCTAAACATCGTGACCCGATCATGTCACGAAGTTCAAGTTATGATGATTAGAATAGACCTCGTAGACTATTCCTTAGACCGTGAGGCTATATCAATCACTGTTTCCCGATAATGCTTAGATAGCATCAAACGTCACTTCGTAATATAGTGACAATAAAGGTGTGTTCAGGTATTCGGAGGAACCGTAGAGGAAATATATGTTAAGAGCGGGATTTGTCCATCCACGTGACGAAAAGATACTCTAGGGCCCACTCGGAGAAGTTATATCCAATAGCTACGCAGTGTGTGATTTGATCATAGGGATATCACTTGTCGAAACGAGTCAAGTAGCATTGTTCAGTAATGAGAATGAAGATGACATGGTGATGTCATTGATCAGATCTCGGGCAATGCAAGTATCGAGAGACAAAAGGAACAATACACGACTATCCTGGTTCAAACGACGAAAGATCTTTGTGGAATGCACAGGGGTCACATGGCCATCTAGGTCCCTCTGTCGATCATTGGTCCGGGAGTGTCTCGACCATGTATGGAGTGTTTGATACGTTGCAAACGTATCTATAATTTTTGATGTTCCATGCTTGTTTTATATCTACTTTCTTATGTTTTGTCCACACTTTGGAGTACTTTTACACATTTTCTGGAACTAACCTATTAAAAAGATGCCACAGTGTCAGTTGCCTATTTTCTTCTGTTTTTGGTTCTAGAAAAGCCAGGAAAAAAATATTCTCGGAATTGTACCAGACAAAAGCCAAAGTCGATATTTTACCGGAAGACTCATGGAGCCAGAAGACGAGACAGAGAGGAGCCAAGGGATGGCCACACCACCTGGTGGCGCGGGCCAGGCTAGGTCACGCTAGGGGGTGGTGTGGGCCCCTCCAGCCTCCACCGACCTTGCCCTTTCGCCTATAAGAAGCTCCCGATGTAGAAACCCTAAAGAATCGAGTCTCCAGCCATGAAAAGTTCCACAGCGCCGCCACCATCGAAGGGAAGATTCGGGGGACAGAAAGTCTCTGTTCCGGCACCCTGCCGGGACGGGGAAGTGCCCCCGGATCCATCTCCATCGACTCCACCACCATCTCCATAGCTGTTGCTGATTCCCATGATGATGAGGGAGTAGTTCTTCCTCGTGGCTAAGGGTTCTACCGGTATCTATGTGTTCATCTCTCTCTATGCATGATCATATTGTGATCATGAGCTTTGTAATCAAGTAGATCCACCTTGCTACTCAAGTGCTTTAATAGATCTCTGATCTCCCCATGTGTGTGAAAGTGACAGCATGCACACCATGGTGGCACTTAGGCTAGAGATTACAAACACTTGTTATGAGTTATATTTGGAGTTGGATGTCTCTATGAAATTGTGGTGTTTGTTGGAACCATCTAGCTCTCAAGGTGACAGTGTGGGGTTATCTTGATGGGGAAAGCAAACTTTGAGGTGTGCTGTTATAGCCCTACCATGGATTAGAGTGTCCAACCGGAGAGTAGTTCAGAGTAGTATCATAAAGAGATGATATTTATATGAGAGTGTTCACTAGCGAAAGTATGATCCCTAAGCCTTGTTTTTAAGCATTGAAACACCGTTTGAAACTAGATTTGTTACATGTTTGCTTGCTGCCATCTTTATTTCAGATTCCCTTTATTCTCTTCCTACCCGCCAAGCTCTTTTCTGGCACCGTTACCACTTATAATTATCCATACCACTTGTATTTCACTATCTCTTCGCCGAACTAGTGCACCTATACACCTGACAAGTGTATTGGGTGTGTTGGGGACACAAGAGACTTCTTGTGTCTTGATTGCAGGGTTGCTTGAGAGGGATACATTTGACCACTTCCTCCCTGAGTTCGATAAACCTTGGGTGATCCACTTAAGGGAAAACTTGATGTTGTTCTACAAACCTCTACACTTGGAGGCCCAACAACTGTCTACAAGAATAGAAGTGCGTAGACATCAAGCTATTTTCTGGCGCCGTTGCCGGGGAGGTAAGGTAAAAGGTACTCACATACTCTGGCTACTAAGCTATTTTCTGGCACCGTTGCTGGTGTGTGAGTACTCGAAGTTATTTCCTTTAGATTCTGCAATTATATCTTTTTGTTTCTTGTTTTTATTTTCACTAGTTAGGCTTAATGGAAAACAACAACAAAATTAGAGAGCTTTATAGTATTTATCTTGAGTTAGGACATGAAGTGTTTGAAGAGAAAATTAAAAAACTTATGGAACTTTATTTGCATGCTAATAGCAATGTTATTAGTATGAATTCTTTGAACACCATTATTGCTAATGCTATGGAAAATTCTAAGCTTGGTGAAGCTAGTTTTTATGAAAATGATCTTTTTAGTCCCCCAAGCATGGAGGAGAAAATTTACTTTGATGATACTATACCTCCAATATATGATGATTACAATGATGAGTATGATATTTTCAGTCCACCTACTATTGAGGAGGAAATTAATTATGACTACAATATGCCTCTTATATTTGATGATTATGGTGATGAGAATAATAATGATAGCTATTTTGTTGAATTTGCTCCCACTACGATTAATAAGAATGACTATGCTTATGTGGAGAGTATTAATTCTTTTATGCATGTGGGTCATGATAAGAATGTTTTATGTGATAGTTATATTGTTAATTTTATTCATGATGCTACTAAAAGTTATTATGAGAGAGGGGAACATGGTTTTATGTATCTTCACAATATTAAGTTCCCCCTCTTCATGTTGAAGTCTTGAAGTTGTACTTGTTTTGCTTTCCTATGCTTGTTGCTTTGTGCTTTCATGACTTGTTTCTTTACAAGATTATTTTTCATATGAAGTGGGTTAGACTTAAGTGTGTTTTGAATTTGCTTCTTGATGCTCTCTTTTACTTCAATTCATATTTCTTATGTGAGCATCTTCTCAAACTATCATGCCTAACTTAAAGCCGTTAAAGAAAAGTACTTCTTGGGAGATAACCTAATAGTTTTCTTGAGTCTTGGAAGTTACTACTTCTGTAATAACCTCTCCTTATCCTTTTTATTTGATTTTCGTGCCAAGAATAACCTCTAATGAGAGGGAAGTAAGATTTGGGGAAGTGTTGTCTCGAAACAGATTTTTGTGCTTCACTGTAAAAATTCTTGAAAAATCTCTGTATGTCGGATTGAGCTGTAATTTTATGAATAAATCCCCCAGGTTGTTAGATAACTCTCATTATCTCAACAATTTTCTATTTGAGCAACAGAAGGTCCTCGAAAAAATCATTTTTCACCTGCTGGTCTATTTTGACAGATTTCTGCCATTATTTGCATTCGCCTCTTAATCTCTTTCTCTTTGAGTTCTCTTTGATCACTTGAACTTTTTAAAGGAAGTGATACAGTATCTTGTGTTTTAATGAAAGTTTTACTTGTGTTAAAACTGAACCTAAAGACTTATTATATTGAATACACTAATGTTGCTAATGAAGATTGTATGAAGTTTTGTATGAAGGAAATTTTCAAGTGTATGGAAAGAATGATGTAATAAGATGAAGAATGGACTAAAGCTCAAGCTTGGGGATGCCACCCGTGTCATCCCAAGAAATATTCAATAAGTACAAGTGACATGGGTATACTCTACAGGTACTCGAGCTTGGTATATACGGCCCAAATACGTACAGGCCCACGGTGTCGCCAAGGCCCGGATGAAAGGACTCGAGTGACTTGCGTACTCTCGATTGCTTGAAGGACAAGAAGAAGCTAAAGATAGAAAGTTTGAAGGGGAAAACCCTAACTTGTAACCGACTCGACCTGCTACCCGAGACCTGCCTATCTATATAAAGGCTAGGAGGAGGCGACGAAGAGGACACACGCAACCCTAGTTTCCACAACCCTTGCCAAATTGCATCTGCGCACCATTGTAACTTTTGACTCCTTCGATAATTCCACAAGCAGACAAGCAGGAGTAGGGACCTCTACGAGGCCTAAACCTGGGTAAATCCTTTGTCCCCTATGTGCTTGTTTGCTAGTCGATAGATGTCTCCAGCGCTCCCTCCTTCTCCAAAACCCAATTCCATAACAATGGGCATTGATGAGTTAAACCCTCGTCAACAAGCGTCAAAGCTTGGAGATGCCCAAGGCATCCCCTTCTTCATCAATAAAAATCTCAGGTTCCTTCCAGACACTTCATTTTTATTGTTTCATGCACTGTTGTGTTGTTCTCGGAGCGTCTTCGTTTTTTTTTAGTTTTTTTTTGTTTGGTTTGCTTAAATAATTTGGTTAGATCCCAGCACACTTCTTTTGGAGATATACACGCAACATTATTCATTGCCTAGAACACTCTAGTTTTCATTCTTATTGTTTTGTGAGTGTTCTCTTTTGCTAGCACTAGGTTTAGCCTTAGTTTTCTTGTGCTTTTAGCTTAGAAATTTTTAGTTCTTCCTTTTGGATTTCTGAGACAAGCTCACTGATCTCTATTTATTATTATCTTTGTGAGTTCTTTCAAATAAGTTGGTTTGGATTGGAAAAGAGTAGGAAAGTTCATGCTTATAAGTGGTATAAAAGGAGCTTGTTTTGATTGTGGCTTAGACTTTATCATGTCATGCTTGATATTGTTTTGACTTTATGCT
Organism: Avena eriantha; assembly: GCA_910589775.1. Lineage (NCBI taxonomy): Eukaryota > Viridiplantae > Streptophyta > Magnoliopsida > Poales > Poaceae > Avena > Avena eriantha. The sequence goes on from OU342740.1 coordinate 292,555,500, forward strand.
TAGTGATTCTTGATGTAGCATGACTTGTTATAAACAATTGAGATTGCTTAATGTGCCTTGAAAGAATCATGCGTTGTTTTAGCATATTAAAGCATAGTATTGTGGTATTCTCCTTTGATGCTTTATTTGGGTTGACTTGGCGCATGCTCACACCATGTTATGACTATCCCAAGTCACCATAGCCTCTATGATCCTTTAGTTTTCGACTTGTAATATCACTTTATGCTTTAATTAATGATGTTTTGTCGCTTTGCATGATTAGCGCCATTATCGCTCTCTTAGTCGGTCGCTCCTAGTCTTTTGCTAGCCTCCGTAACCAAGTATGAGTCCCACTCATGCATCCAACTCCAAATAAAACAAAGTTATTCCAAAGAGTCCACCATACCTACCTATTAGCATTTGTTATTCCAAGTATATTCATGTTTTTATCTACCTTCCGAATTAAACTTGTTATGTAAAAATTAGTGATTAAAGCTCTCACGAACTTGATGGCACACTTTACTTTCTTACACTTAATAATGTTGAACCATTGTGTCCATGTTTGTTGCGTATATGCTTGCGCTTTATAAGTTGAAGTTAGCAGAACCATGTATCATGGGGAACGCTTTCAACGTAGCACTTATTATTCCGTTGATATCATGATTCTTTTGCTTATGGATCCCGGCGGTGTGAAATAAAAAGGGAACTTGTAAGATCATGGAGTTTGTATGTATGTTAGAGAAAAGCCTGGGCCGCTAGCCTAAGCCATGCCTAATCATGGTGGAAACTTGCAGCATAACCGTAATGAGCATTCTATGAAGCATCCTCAATAAAAACCTATGCAAATAGCAAATAAAAAGATCACTGAGATGCTCATTGTTTGTTGCCTTGCCATTTTGATATGGGATAGCTCCTGTGTCATGGGGCAAGGGGTATCTGGTTGGCGGTTCTCTATGATACATATGTACTTACAATGACAAGAGCTTATTTGTGACTAAAGTTGAGTAGCATGAGGTTCGGTACTCGTAATCAAGGGGCATGAGATTTCAACTTATACTTTGGCAAGCATATACTCCATAGTTTGGTCACTTTAACCTTAATCACTTCAAGATGCTTATGATAGGGGCAATGAGAGCTGAAAGCTAATAAGTACCATAATTTTTGGAAGCTCTTTATGAGACTTGAATCCCTGCTTCTTTCTATGAAGGCCTTTCTTTTACTTTTATGTTGAGTCTCCATCTTCTATCTTTATGCACCTATTAAGAGAGCATAGTGGCCATTCTTAGTTTAATGTGCATTGTCCCAAGACTTGTTGATTGATGCATAACTTTGATATTTCTTGTTCTTGAACTACTTGTATCTAGTCACCCTTATGAACTTTGAGGGTGTCCTATGCATTTATGTTTTGCTACATTATGAGGGACAAGCTTAATGCTACTATGCTATGTTTTCTTTATGTAAAACAAACAAACGTCTTGCAAAGCATTGTTATTCATGAATCTTTTGTTTGTGCCTTTTCATGTTACAACATAGTTGCTATGTCTTATTATTAGAACTTTATATTTCATGCTATGTTGAAGTACTATGATCCCAGCTATCCATGTTTTACAAATACTTTGATCAAGTTTATGATGGTGCATGTCACCTCAAAAATTATTCTTTCTTTTTATCACTTACCTACTCGAGGACGAGCAGGATTTAAGCTTGTGGATGTTCATACATTGCAAACGTATCTATAATTTTTGATGTTCCATGCTTGTTTTATATCTACTTTCTTATGTTTTGTCCACACTTTGGAGTACTTTTACACATTTTCTGGAACTAACCTATTAAAAAGATACCACAGTGTCAGTTGCTTGTTTTCTTTTGTTTTTGGTTATAGAAAAGCCAGGAAAAAAATATTCTTGGAATTGTACCAGACAAAAGCCAAAGTCGATATTTTACCGGAAGACTCATGGAGCCAGAAGACGAGACAGAGAGGGGCCAGGGGATGGCCACACCACCTGGTGGCGCGGGCCAGGCTAGGTCACGCTAGGGGGTGGTGTGGTCCCCTTCGGCCTCCACCGACCTTGCCCTTTCGCCTATAAGAAGCTCCCGATGTAGAAACCCTAAAGAATCGAGTCTCCAGCCATGAAAAGTTCCACAGCGCCGCCGCCATCGAAGGGGAGATTCGGGGGACAGAAAGAGTCTGTTCCGGCGCCCTGCTGGGACGGGGAAGTGCCCCCGGATCCATCTCCATCGACTCCACCACCATCTCCATCGCCGTTGCTGATTCCCATGATGATGAGGGAGTAGTTCTTCCTCGTGGCTAATGGTTCTACCGGTATCTATGTGTTCATCTCTCTCTATGCATGATCATATTGTGATCATGATCTTTGTAATCAAGTAGATCTACCTTTCTACTCAAGTGCTTTAATAGATCTCTGCTCTCCCCATGTGTGTGAAAGTGACAATGTGCACACCATGGTGGCACTTAGGCTAGAGATTACAAATACTTGTTATGAGTTATATTTGGAGTTGGATGTCTCTATGAAATTGTGGTGTTTGTTGGAACCATCTAGCGCTCAAGGTGACAGTGTGGGGTTATCTAGATGGGGAAAGCGAACTTTGAGGTGTGCTGTGATAGCCCTACCATGGATTAGAGCGTCCAGCCGGAGAGTAGTTCAGAGTAGTATCATAAAGAGATGATATTTATATGAGAGTGTTCACTAGCAGAATTATGATCCCTAGGACTTGTTTTTAAGCATTGAAACACCGTTTGCAACTAGATCTGTTACATGTTTGCTTGCTGCCATATTTATTTCAGATTGCCTTTAGTCTCTTCCTACCCGTCAAGCTCTTTTCTGGCACCGTTACCACTTATAATTATCCATACCACTTGCATTTCACTATCTCTTCGTCGAACTAGTGCACTTATACACCTGATAAGTGTATTGTGTGTGTTGGGGACACAAGAGACTTCTTGTATCTTGATTGCAGGGTTGCTTGAGAGGGATACCTTTGACCACTTCTTCCCTGAGTTCGATAAACCTTGGGTAATCCAGTTAAGGGAAACTTGCTGTTGTTCTATAAACCTCTACACTTGGAGGCCCAACAACTGTCTACAAGAATAGAAGTGCATAGACATTAGTGTTCTCGAACCGTAGGGTATCACGCTAAAGGGTTTGATGATGCTTAGAGAGTGTTTATAGGATTGGTAGAATCACCGAAGAAGAGAAGAGACAAAACCAGAAGGGTTTCAGCAAGTCCGGAGGATGTCTGGAGTGGAGGTGAAAGGTGTTCCATAGCCACGGAGATTGAATAATATGTGAATGAATGTTAAATATTGATTTAATCATTTATTCATATTATTTAATAAAAGATAAATCAATTAAAATGTCCAAAGGTTTAATGGGCCAAATCTCGGAGGGGAAAGGGCCCATGAGGGAAAGGAAAGAGGAGAGAGGAGGCAAGGGGGTGACCGGCTGGGCCAAGCCCCCCCCCCACCCCCCGCACGTGGGGCCCACTAGGGCTGGCCGGTGCCCCCCCCCCCATCTCCCCCTCCTTTAGTCCCACCCCGGGACTTTGAGGAAGGTAGTACCTCCCCTCCCCCTATATATAGTGGGGGTATTTGACCAGAAAATACACACACAATATTCAATAAAGGTTTACTCACTTTTAGGGAGACCTCCAATTGATATTCTCTCTCTCTCCTGTGACCGTGGTCCCAAGTTCGGATTCCGCGAACAAGAGACATCTTCATCGCGCTGCGGGATTCGGATCCAGGAGCTCTACTTCCGCAACTGCTGCTGGATCAGGGAAGCGGGAGTCATCGTCAGGCACCGGATGCATGTAACTCCCAGCGAGGTGTCACACTTGAGGCACTCAAGTTGTTGGAGCCGCAGGAGCGCAAGGACTTCATCACGACCTTGAGGTTGGCTTCGACTCGTCTACATCAACCATGCTCTCTTGAGCATTGACAACATTTTTCGGTCTTCAAGGGTAAGTTCACGAAAAGCCCCTCCCGTTACTGCATTACTAATAGATAGGTCCTAGTAGCATCAGGGGTTCAGGGATGTAGGGTAAAATTTTATTGTTTTCATACACAGAACCCCTACAACTTGTTAGTTTGATCTAGCATGTGGGAACTGTTTGATGAAACTGATCTTGTGTGAATTGTTTGTGGAAACTTTTTGACAAACTATCTTAGATGTGAACTTCTGCTTGTGAACTTGTTAATTTGGTGCTTCTTGTGAACTTGTTTGTGGAAACTTGTTCCTTGTGAACTTTGATGAATCTGCCTTGATAGGAAAGTGAAACGCCATGCACAGCAGCGCCCATGGCACCGCACATCTAGAATGACGCTCCCAGGACTCTGTCTATTTTCTCCAATTGTGCAGTGCCACAAAGAATGGTGCTGCATATCTGGAACAATGCTCCCAGGACTCTTTATATTTTTCTCTAATTGTGTAGCGCCACAAGGCTTGGCGCCGCACATCTAGTATGGCGCTCCTAGAACTCTATCAATTTATCTAACCAGATGTGCGGCACCACTTGCCAAGGCATTGCATGCTGCAAAGCCACAACACAAGGCATTGCACACTTCAACGCCATACTCCGTGGCACCGCACTTCCTTGTTCGACTTCCCATTTGCTCTCTGTCTATTTTAACCAAAAGTGCGGCGCCATGTATCATGGCGTTGCACGGTGCAGTGCCACGACTCAAGGCATTGCATGCTATAACGCCATCATGTGTGGCACCGCACATCCTTGCCCGTCTTCCCGTTTGCTCTCTGTCTACTTTTAACCAGAAGTGTGGCGCCACTTACCACGGCGCTGCACGGTGCAGCGCCACGACGCAAGGCACCGCACAACTAGGATACACTAGCCACTAGTCATTGTTCTGCATGTTTTGAAGGTTGTTAAAGGAATGACACCAACACAAATGCCACAGTGGCTGACACATGCAGAATAACACAAGGTTTGAGTTTTGCACCTAAATATAAGCACCTAATACATGGTGTTTTTCCCTTAAGGGGATTTACATACTCAAACTTCACGACATACCCAAAGTTCGACATTCTCAAAGTTCAACATAGCAAGAGTTCACACAAGCATGTTCGACATTGCTCTGTTGTGTCGAGCAAGGTCCTTTCCCCTTTGCCTTCCTCTTCCTCTCTTCTTCTTCCTCCTCCTTTTCTCTCAAGTCATGAGCAAGTTGAACCACCGCATCTAACCATGCCTCGTATTGTCGTCTAATCTCCTCTTTCCTCTTGCTCTCTTCTTCCTATCGTATACCACGCCTCTACAGCCACCCTATCAAATTGACGATGATTCTCCCTCTCTTTCCTAAGGTTCTTCAAAAACACACTCCTTTCCCATCTTGATTTTCTTTTTGGTGTCTCTCTTTTCCTTCTCTTTCTTTGCTCTTCTTTCGTATGCCGCATGCCATCTCCTGTCGAACTCTTCGTCAAACAACCTTTCTTTTTTGGCCTTCTTCTTTTCCTCTTCCACTTTCTTCATCCTCTCTTCTTTTGCTGCATCTGCTCCCTCACCCTCCTCAAAACCTCCTCCACACCCATGAGAAACTTGGACCGTTCCTAACATTGTCCTCCCCCAGCACCCCCTTCCCCTTGTCGGGTTGAGTAGACATACCTACAACAAATTCTGCAAGATAAAAGTTAGTAATGACAATCCATAGGAAGTAATGCATAGTGAGAGGAAGTAATAACAATATTAATAGAGGACCATATGGATTTGGTCCTGCCACATAACCTATCATACTAGCCGGATTAAAACCATCACGCCCTCTTCTAAGCCCAAGTTGTCGACCTCTTTGTTGCCTAGGAGCTTGTTGCTTAGGGACATGTTGTCTTGGGACTTGTTGCCTAGTTCTCCCTTGGCTTGGAACTTATTGGCTACCACTCGGTTGGCTTGGAACTTGTTGGCTAGTTCTTCCTTGGCTTGGAATTTGTTGGCTACCACTCAGTTGGCTTGAAACTTGTTGGCTACCACTCGGTTGGCTAGTTCTCCCTTGTTTTGTGCTTGCTTCATTTTCCTTTGCTCTCTTCCTTTGGGAATACTTTCTTGCATTGTGCCCTTCACCACTACATGTTCCACACCCGGCTCTCTCACGAGGCTCTTGGAATTGGTCGTTGTCCATTTCTCGACCACCACCACAGCCCCATCCGTCCATGTCACTCCTAAAGAGCTTTGTCTTGCATCTTCCACGTTTAATCACCTTCCATTTCAGATCGAGCCATAGTTGAATTCCATGGTACTCCTGCCATTGTGATTGGTCCAAGTATGGGTGAAATCTAGGGGACCATGTCTTCTTAGTAGTCTCGATAGAGAACTCGGAATCTCTCACCGTGAGCGGATGATTATAGTCCAAATGTTGTGTTCGAGCCTCCATTAGCAAGTGCAAGCACGCAAGATGAAGCAATGAAGGCCTTCTGCATGTGCACTCACAAGTCTTGAGAAAGACCTTGAACGCTTGGCCTCCGTGTTGGACACCATCAGCTGTGGTTCCTCCTAGCTCCATAACTTGGTAAATTATCTCGTCATTATCAAATTCCATGACAACTTGGGAGTCCGTTTTCCTTGACTGATATTCCATCCAATCATCAACCTTAGGTGGGTACTTGTATTTATGCTTATTCTTGTAGTCTCCTGCAATCTGCCTATCCATTCTAGCTGAGTATTTTAGAAATTACTCATTCAACTTGTCGAATGTATATCGGACTATTGTCGTGATGGGCAATGCACGGACACCTTTAAGCAACATGTTGAAGCATTCTACCATGTTGCTTGTCATTTGACCATACCTTTGGCCACCGTCATCGAAAGCTCGTGTTCTTATCGAGAAACTCTTGACCACCTGCATTGAGTTCTTTGTTGAAGATCAATTTGTTGTACAAGTTTGAGAAATGATGGTCCGTGAAAGAGAGGCAACAATATTGTACATCATCGGACAAGTCCTTGCTCTTGCATGCCCTATAAAAGTTTGCACAAAAGTTTCTCATACACCATCGATGGTGCAACAGAGCATGTGCGAGAATGTCAATCATCACCACATTGAGAATTCCTTGATGACGGTCAGAGATGACACATATTTCCCTTTGAGTGGGTAATACCTTGGTTCTCAAAAGAAGGAAGAACCACTCCCAATTATCATTGTTTTCCGCCTCCACCAAAGAAAACACCAAAGGAACCAACCGGTTGTTGGCATCGTTAGCTATTGCAATCAAGAGAGTGCCCTTGAATTGTCCGGTTAAGAAGGTGCCATCAACAGAGATGATAGGCCTACAATGTTCAAAATCCGAACACATTGCTCAAAACGCAAAAATGCACGGCCAAATACTCGAATGGTTCTTCTGTTTATTATCCTTGTCTTGTTCCAATAAGGTTCAATCACATGAACCATGCCCGAGTTAGCATTGGCCATCGCTACCAACAACCTAGGGATTCGTCTATAAGATTCTTCCCAATCACCACACCATCTTGAATGCGGCTTGCTTCGCCTTCCATGCCTTCTCGTACTTCACCTCGTAGTGAAAGAGAGCTTTCACAAGCTCCATGACCATCTTGATGCTATTGGAGATGACGCGATGTCATTGGAAAGCCTATAAGTAAGGAACTCGGAGGTGAGTTGTCGGTGCTCGTGCTTCACATTCTTGCCATCCACCATCAGGCCTCGACACATGTGAGTTGATACACAACTAGATATGTCCTCCTCCCTTGAAAGGTCTTGCACACACAATCCAAGGACATCCATCCTCCCCGCACTTAACCGTGTAATGCTTCTTCACGTATGAGTGCACGACCATGTAAGGACGATGATGATTAATCGAGAAGTCCTTTATCCATTGCTTAAATTCCAACAAGGTCTTGAACCTCGAACCGCGAGAAAATCCATTATTCTCGTGATTGTCATCTCGGTAAGAACTTGCCCTTGATCCAAGCACTACGCCCTTGCCGCCATCAACCGTGGCTTCATCCGTGAGACTAAGATCACAAAACAAAGGCACCCGATGGTCCTGCCCCAATACGGTATCATGGATTTCGGCATCTCTAGCCATGAACCCCTTCTCGTCAACTTCTTCTTCAGGATCATCATCATCTGAGTCTGATGCATAGTCTCGAGTGATGTCACGGTCCATATTCTCTTGCGTAATATATTTGTCCAAATCTCCAATATTATTGTCGTGGAGCTCAACCTCATTCTCATCGCGCCCACAATCATCATTGTCCTCTTCCAACACTTCTTCTTGGTCTTTTGAAATCTGGCTTAATGTTTGGGTCCAAGGATGTTCACTCAATAGCTCTTGGTTTAAGGGTGGAGGACTCCTACAATCCAACAGGGAGGCAATACGGTTCAAATTCAAGTGCAAATTACTATCAACCTTCTTGGTGGCAAATATCTCAAGAGCTTTCTCAAGTGATTCGGTCACCACCTCCTTGTATGCAACCCAACATCACTCGGAGTATATACGCATTGTCTTCCAATGGATATGCATTCCCAAATCCACATTATGTCTTCCCTCCAACTCAACAACATCATTTGGGTCCATCTATTTCAAGTCAATCCTCACTTGCTCCAAGAGCTCGGTATAGGTTGGGGTACGCTCAAACACCAAGTCAAGCTCGTCCGGGTCCGGTTTTATATTACCTTTCAAAAGGCATCCTTGTCTACATGTTGAACATGAATAATTCTTGACATTCCTAAGATAATCAACAACAATACCATGATCAACATACTCAATAGATACCCATGTTAACTTTAACACAATACCCAACCCCTATGCCAATGCAACAACAATCTACCATGCATCTTACATAGCAACCTAGGATTTCCAAGAGATGAGTCAAAACAAGAATTCAATAGGTGAAAACAAAAAAAAGGGGAAGAATACCTCTAGGCACTTGGGGGTCGAAATCCACGGAGAGAAGCTTCCAATTTGGCCAATAGGAGGGAGGGACTTGAGAGAGGAGACCAGTCGCCGCCGTTGTGTTCTAGCTCGAGTTTGTGAGGACTGAGGGCTAGTCCGAGCTGGGTCAGACGTGCATTGTTAACCCTAGATGTAAAATGTGGTGCCACGCACGATGGCGTTGCACTGCACGGTGTGGCGCCGTTATCAGTGGCGCCACACTCACGGAACTGCGGCCCACGGGGCCACACTGGCAGCTTGTGCGGCGCTACTGGTTATGGCATTGCGTTTCAGGATGCGACGCCACCGTTAACGGTGTTGCAAAAAAGATTAGTCCGTTAATTTTTTCTGACCAGAGTTCATTTAGTGAAATTGTTTTAAAAAATGATTATTTTTGTGCAAATTGTCTACCATAGACGGGTATTTGATAAAAGGCGTCCTGATGAGCCGGCATTTGCGCCACGGCGGACGGCCGCCCCCTTTCCTTCCTTCCGGGCGTGACGACCATTTCCTTCCAAAACCAAAAATCTGCAGCCGCCGCCCGAGCTCGAACTCGACAGGCGACAGCCATGGCTTCCCAACTAGGGCCACCTTCTCCTGCGCCGGCGAAATATGCGAAACGGGCTCCCACCACCATCAGGTCCATCACTGCTATCGGCGACGACCTTCTCCTTAAGATCTTCATCCGCCTGCCCTCCCTCCCGAGCCTCGTCCGGGCTGCCCTCGCCTGCCGCACCTTCCTCCACGCTGTCCGTTCATCCCCGGCCTTTCGTCGCCGCTTCCGATCGCTCCACCCATCCCCATTCCTTGGCATTTTTATCGAATCCTACAGCCATTCCATCCCTTCCTTCGCCCCCCTCCGCCGCCGCTCCGACCCAGACCTCGCCGCGGCAGTCCGCGGCGCTGATCTCTTCCTCACCCGACTCCCAGAAGACACCGACGATCCCTCTGCCGGATGGAAGATCCAACGCTGCCACGAAGGCTATGTCCTCCTCTTCAACCGGGGCACCAAGCAGATTGCCGCCTATAATCCCCTCACACAGGCACTGGATCTCATCCCCCAACCACCCCATGAGATCTCCCGTGCCTCCTCCTTCGAGTTCCACGTCGTCTTCTCCCAAGAGGACGACCAGGGTTCGTTCCGTGTGGTCTGTGCCCGCCACCACATGTCGCAGCTGGGGGCGCGTGTGCGCATTGCTGTCTTCTCATCGGACGCCAGGGAGTGGCTGGTTTTGCCGTGGGTGGATACTGCGACGCCACAGCCTGCGGATGGTGATGAAGACAACGGGCCCGTGCTCATGTTTCACACTGGTATGCTAGTGAATGGGTTCATCTACTGGGAACGCATGGGTCAAGCAGCCAACTTGCTCGTGCTCAACACTGCCACACTACAATTCTCTCAAATGGATATGCCGCCACCCATTAAAAAGGAAGACCCCTCAAAATATCTGCTTGGTCAGACCAAGGACGGGAATCTGTGTATAGTTTCCGGAGCTGACTCCATTGTAAAGGAGTGCACACTTGTTGTTTGGTTTTGGAGAGCCGGCGGTGACGGTGCCGAAGGATGGATGGAAAAGAGGTTTCCCTTGCACACAATTACTGAGGTCACTAAGTGTTCAGTAAAAGATCATATCGTACTGAGTGTTGAGGCGGTTATCGACGGCGTTGTGTACCTATCTAGTTACTATGAAAACACCGATTCTCTTCCTTGGATCCTATCCTTCTGCCTAGAAACAGCGGAACTCAAAAAACTCTTTCCGGATACATATGACACACCACTCCATCCTTACATCATGGCGTGGCCGCCTTCTTTGGTCTGTAACAAGGTGATGAGCCCTGACTTGAAAATGCTGGTAAACATCCCTCCTACATCTGGTCCCTGCATTATAGTATACAGTTAAGTTACTTGAGAGCATTTGGGTGACTGCATTGTTTTGAAAATCAGCTATCAACTCTACAATTTTCGTTATCCTGGTGAACCGTTATTGAGTTTCCTACAAGGATGCGGTATTTAATTTTTTAGCATGCAGGTAACATGACCGGTTTGCGCATCGCATAGTACATAGCTCATTTGCGGATTGTATATCATCAGTACAAGGATGCAGTATTTTATTTTTTTAGCATGAGGGTTTGTACAGATTACATGATAGCACACTGATATGAGTCGCTGCATTGCCAATATTTGAGGCTTGAAAGTTTCTCTACACTCTCAAGTAAAGTGCTGTCTGGACAATATTTTGTAATGCTAACCACTATGATATGGCATTGGTGCAACAGTATCTGATTGCACTTTCGCCGCTTCTGTGAATTCCATAGAAATCCATCCTGTATCACTGGAGTCTATAGATTTGCACAATTTGGATAGACATACAGTCAACTGAATCCTTACTTATAGTGAAATCTTTTTATGTATCAGGAGTCAGAAAACAAAGTTACTGGAGACAGAGTTGCGGATGATGGTCCTGTGGATAGAGAAGAAACTCCATCTGTTGTGGCAGTGTTGCAATCGTACAAAGAAGCCTTGAATAATGGCGATGAAGCGAAAGTCGCGGAGATAGAAGCTTTTTTAATTTCTATCAAGGATGAGAAGAAGTCTCTTAAGAGAAAAATCACTACTCTAGATGCAGAATTGACAACTCGGAGAAGTCGCATCTTGAGGACAGGCACCGACTTGCGACTTCGGTGGCTACAAGAAAAGGACCAAGATTGAGCTGATCATAAATGTGCAAGGGGAGGCTGTGGAGAGCATGCTGTCACTTGTTTTCTAGTTCAACTAGCCTCTTTGGAGTGATCATAGTGTGCATGTTCTGCTGATATGAGATTTTTTTTCAGGTGTCTGGTACTTCAATTTTAGATGGGACCTCTAAATAAGTGATTACCATCAGCATTGTACCCTCTCTCACTCTAATCTCTCAAACTGTGATTGGAAAATCAGAGATAAAAGACAAGGTATTTGTGCTGCGTTCGACCGCTGCAGCCTTTCGGGGTTTTCTCCTTTTATTGAGGTATAGGAATCGATCGTGCTTGACTACACGATGCCCAGAGCGGTACGTGCCATCCCACGTCCCAGGCGATCGGGAGTACATGCCCAGATCCTAAACAGAATCCTATCTTATCCGATCCTAGGAAATAGCTGAAAGTCTGACTAAAAACTAAAGTCTGACTAAAAACTGACTCGCTAACTCTGAACTTATTGACACTAAAGCTGACAGGAAAACAAACTAGATTACCTAACAAGCATGACTAGCTAGCCACGAGCATCATCTTAACTTTCTTGGAGGTTTCTATGTTACTATCTCTCAGATCTGAGTGAGTATTCCTCAGTTACCACCATTTTTCCACTCGATGGAACATATATATATATATATATATATATATATATATATATATATATATATATATATATATATATATATATATATATAGCACATTTTAGAGAGAAAGGAGAATTTTCACGAAATGCTGCTTATCCGCAGACAATATGTACATAAATCATACTGTTGACAAGATAAATTGTTTTTGTAGACGATGTTCACAACGTTTCAGCCTTTGTATCTCTTCAAATTCCTTTCTCGTTCGTGTTTTACTTCTGATGTTTAGGCTGCACGCTCTCTATTTCTTTAATGGTGCGTTCTACTTAAGATCATGAATCGGGTTTTCAATTTTGTTTCGTGGAATGTTAGAGGCCTTGGTGACGACGACAAGTGTATCGACGTTAAGGCAGCCCTCTCGATCTCAACTCCTGATATTATTTGTTTACAAGAATCGAAATTGCATCTGATTAACGATTTCAAAGCATCCTCCTTCCTACCCACTTCGACTAGGGCCTTTAGCTTCCTGCCTTCCGACGGCGCTGCAGGGGGCATTGTCACTGCGTGGAATGAGAACTTGTTCTCCTGCTCCTCCTCGATGCCTAGGAACTTCTCTTTGACAAATATGTTCGAATCTACAATTTCTGACCACTCCTTTACTATCACAAACGTGTATGGGCCGTGTGATGCTAGCCTCAACCAAGATTTTTTTAATGAACTAGCTGATATTGGGCTATCTATCTCGGGTCCTTGGCTAATTTTCGGAGACTTTAACTTGTTGCTCTCTCCAAACGATAGGTCAAACTCCAATTTTAACTTTGCGGAAGCAGACCGCTTCCAGGCGGTGATCGACTCCCTGAGCTTGATCAAGATTCCGCTGCTTGATCGCCTGTTCACTTGGTCCAACAACCGTCTTGAACCTACCCTATGCCGCCTAGATAGAGCCTTTGTCTCCACCGATTGGAACTTAGCCTTTCCCAACACGACGTTAGGCTCTCGCACTCGCTCTGTCTCGGACCATGTTCCTCTTTGCCTTAACGTTGCTTCCAACATTCCTTGCCCCTCAGTCTTTAGACTAAATAACCACATTCTCTCGATTAACGCTTTCAAGTCTGTTGTTAACAGAATCTGGTCGAGCGTTGGGCCGGCCCATGATAATCTAGGCCTGGCAGGGGTTTTAGCTCTTCGGCTTAAAAGAATTCGAGCTGCTGCAAAATCTTGGAATAGAGAGCCGCGCTCTCCCCTGCAGGTTGCAAAAAACTGTGATACTGTCATAAGAGTTCTAGACAAAATTGAAGAGATGCGCCCTCTTTCATCCCTAGAATTTAAGCTGCGGCTGTTAGTAAAAGAGGCCCTTCACAGTTTGAACTCTATTAAAGAAAAATACTGGAGACAGCGAGCAAAAATAAAAAATTGTGTTCTAGGTGACGAGAACTCCTCTTTCTTTCACCTGTCAGCCACGGTTAGGCTTCAACGGAACCAGATAAAGCTGCTACACGTTAATGGTTTTACTATCACTTCCCCCAGCGCCATGCATGAAGTGATATTCGATTTCTTCAAAAACTTGCTGGGCAGGTCCGAGCCATCCTCCTTCTCCTTTGACATTGAAGCCTTAGCTGCTGCTAATCATCTAACTGCCTCTGATGACTGATGCCCAATCTCTCACTGCGCCTTTCTCCATGGATGAAATTAAAGCGGCTCTATGGGATATGGACTGCTCCTCCAGCCCAGGGCCTGACGGCTTTGGGCCTTCTTTTTACAAGGCTAATTGGGATTTGATAAAAAATAATATGCTTCTACTCCTAAACAATTACGTGTTCTCTCTGGATGACATGAGACGTATTAACCGCTCCTACATTGTCCTTATCCCTAAGAAACCAGCTGCTACTAGCCCAGACCACTTTAGACCCATCTCCCTGCAAAATTGCTCGATCAAGTTAGGCTCTAAGGGGCTGTTTGGTTCACAGCCACACTTTGCCGAGCCAAAGTTTGGCAGTTTGGCAAGTGTTTGGTTGTTGCCACACTTTAAAGTTGCCACATTTTACTATACCTATGGCCCATATGTCATAGAGTCAATATTTTGCCAATTTTTCCCCCACTTTGTGGCGGCCAAATTTTCAGCCACACTTTTGTGGCCGCCACATTTGCCAAACTTTGGCTCGGCAAAATGTGGCCGGCAACCAAACAGGCCCTAATCACAAAATTAATTAGTAATGACCAGACCGGTTTCATCAAAGGGAGGTCGATCTCTGAAAACTTTGTCTATGCGGCTGACTTAGTTCAGTCTTGCTTTAAGCGAAAAGCTCCCGCATTCATTTTAAAATTAGATTTCCACAAAGCTTTTGACTCCATAAGCTGGGAGGCATTGGACAAAATTCTTCAAGCCAAAGGCCTGCCACCAATCTGGAGACTTTGGATCAAAAATTTAAATCTATCCAGCCAATCTGATGTTCTTCTCAATGGCAACCCTGGATGATGGATTCAATGTCGTCGAGGACTTAGATAGGGCGACCCTCTGTCTCCCTACCTTTTCAACCTGGTGGTCGATGTTCTTAGGCTACTGATCCATCACGCCTCAGGAGACAGGCTGCTTTTTCATCCCTTAGTTGAGAATTTGCCTTGCCCAGTGCTGCAATATGCGGACGACACGATTATCATCATGCGAGACACACACGATTGCATCGGAAACCTTATGGCGGTGCTGCAGGCCTTCTCAGACGCCACGGGCCTCCAGATTAATACCACAAAAGCACATTTGCGCCGATCCATGTAGATCCTATCACGGCCCAAGCCATGGCAGATCAACTGGGATGCATCGTTGCCTCTTTCCCCCAAACTTACCTAGGCTTGCCCATCTCTACTCACAAACTAAGGTTGATGGTCTTTCGCCCTTACATACAAAAACTAAGAAATAGGCTACTTGGTTGGATTGGAAAAGCATTGCCAATTAGTGGTAGAGCCATTCTGGTTAAGGCCTCGATTAGATCCATGATCTCTCACCTGCTATCTGCTATAATCGTCCTTGCTGGTACCATTCAGGAATTTGATAAAATATGTAGAGCTTTCTTCTGGGCGGGAGATATTTAGGTAAATGGTGGTCAGTGCAAAGTAGCCTGGGATGAGCTTTGTCGGCCGATCTCAAAGGGGAGCCTTGGCTTCCGTTGCCTTCGCACTCAGAACTGTGCGTTAATGATGAAATTCCTAACTAATTTGCACTCCGACGGATCCCTTCCATGAGAAGTTTGGATGAAGAATCAATACGGCTGGTCCAAGAGAGACCTGGAGGATCCAAATCGCTTTGACTCAATCGTTTGGCGTGACTTGCTTCTTTGCCTACCTAATTTCTGAAAATCACTAAGGTCACCATAGGATCGGGTACAACTACTTCCTTCTGGCATGATCTTTGGTTCTCTGACATAACTTTGGATAGTCGTTTCCCAGCTTTATACTCTCACATCATAAACAAGAATTGCACGGTTGCTTCGGTTTGTAGTTCACGCTCTCTTGCCTTCGCAACGCAACCTAGGTTGTCGTACGCTGCTTCTCTGGAACTCGATGACCTGCAAAATCTTCTAGCTACTGTTAGCCTGAATGTTAGTACCTCAGACGTTAGAGTCGCGCGACTAGACGGCAGGCCACTAACCACTAAATCAGCATATTTGGCAGCTTTCGAACATTTGCAGGAGGTCCCTTTCGCAACTACCACCTAGAAAAATTTGGTGACGAATCCGTGTCGCATTTTCCTTTGGCTGGCGGACCGCGGCAGGCTTTTCACAAATGAGCGCAGGTTCAGGAGAGGCCTTGCTTCCTCGGATACCTGCCCCTTCTGCTCTTCTATGGAGTCCACGCTGCACCTGTTACTTCACTGTCCCTCGACATCTTCGTTCTGGGAGGCGGTCCCCGCTCTTTAGGACGACGTTCAGTCATGCCACTCTATCCGGGATCTTTGGGAACGCACTCAAAATTGCAAAGTCAGAACCTATGTGCTGATCTGTGCCCTTTGGAACATTTGGAAGAGGCACAACGCAAAAATCTTTAGGAATGAGGTCGAGCCAATGAATCTGGTTTTTCGCAGGTGTGGGGAAGACCTGATGCTTTGGTCTCATCGGTGTAATAATCAATCTTACAAATCTCTAGCTATAGACTGGGCTGTTATGTTCTCCCACTTAGGCCACATCGAATAGACCTTCTCTCTCCTTTCCCTCTATGTACATGGTGTTTACCTTAGATAGATAGGGTTATCCTTTCCTCAACCTAGACTATAGTTAGGTTTTTTAGCTCTCTTTTTTACTTGCTTTGTAAAGCTTTTGGTTATGACCGGTTGATTAATGAAAATGGTTCAGGTCGGCCTTGTGCCTGCTGTAGTACCCCTAAAAAAATCATGCTACGAGAGGATTACACATAACATTCGCCTGAAAATATATGGTACTACCACAATGTAAGCCCTCTTATAGCAAACTAAAACAGCTTGCTAAAAAAGGTTATATTGTGAAACGGAGGGAGTAGTACAAAGGAATTCGCGCAAGTAAAGACATGAGACAAAGGAAAAGACAACAATATTAACGAACAGAAAAAGGTCATTGTAATTAATCATACATAACACTCGCACTACTCTGATCATATACCTATAGCTTCAAGCTCTCCAGGTACCTCCTCCCTTCCAGCTTCGCAGCGAAGTATCCCTTGGTGAACTCAAACCCATCTATGGCCTTGTAGTGTGGGTTGCCTAGCTCCTGAAGCGGGCCGATTGTGCAGGGAAGGTGCAGGCTGTGGAACGTCGCAATCGTGATCCTTTCCTTTTCAGGGTTTATGACTGCCCGGTGCTCGATGCTCTTGTACTTGCCATTGGTGAGGATCTGTTGGAAATCGATAACAATTTCTCATGCAGACTTGAAAATAGCGAAATAGACTGCATCATCTTGTTTAATATGATCTCCCCCGGGCTCTAGTTCCTTTTCTTTTTAGTGTTTTCTGTGTGTACATAGTTCCTGGATGCTCATGGACTATAAATGACACTGACTGTTTTGTCTGAAAAGCTAATACATATACCGGTAGTTTCACTTTTAAGACATTGTATATAAGAGTATTTGCAGTTAATTTCTTGCAGGTTAGCCATGAACAGATCGGCTACTAACTAGGCACACACCTCGAGAACGTCGCCGATGTTGACGACGAGAGCACCAGGCAGGGCCTGCACGGAGAACCATTCCCCATCCTTCCTGATCTGCAGTCCTTGCACATCGTTTACATGGAGGAGGAGCGTCATGCCGACACCGTCAGTGTGAGGCGAGAGGCCTAGCACCTTGTCGGCTTGACGGCATGGAGGGTAGTAGTTGATCCTTACGCACTGGGGCAGGCCCTTGAAGGTGCCAAGGAGTGCCTCATGGTCAACCCCCAGGTCCTCGGCCATGAACCTGAAGAGTTGCTCAGCTACATTTGCTAGCTCCGCTGTGTACTTGTCAAGCGTGTCCCTAGGATGAGCAAACAGCAGGGGTCAACAAATGAAGTAAAGGTTTGACCTCCTTCAAAGACAAACACAAATTCTATCATAAGCATAGAAACAAATCAAGCTACTAGATGAAGAAACATAGTATCCAATTGCCACTTCTGTATTGGCAATTCACCTGAAGGTGGGAGGCTTCTTAGGCCAGAAATCCAGGCTCCGCTCCTCGACGGGCCTTGTGGCGAGGAACAGCAGGTCAACCCAGTCCAGCTTCTGCTCCTTGGAGAAGACGAAGTGGTGGCCGAAGCCTTGCATGCCGTTGGGCGGTATTGCCACTGCTGACTTCTCCTCCAGAGGAAGGCTGAAGAACTCAGAGACGTCGGCCTTAATCTGTCGGGATAGCCCTCCGTCCACTCCATGGTTCACAAGCTGCAGGGTGAAAAACATGCACGGTTCTAACGACTTTTCTGATGCCCGATGATGTGGCCTAATCTGATGGTGTGCAGAGGGAAAAAAGTGTCACGTACCTGGAAGAATCCCCAGTGCTCACAGGCGGATCCAAGCTTAGCCAACTCCTCTTTGGAGAACTCGTGGTTGAGCAGCCTCGACATGTCAATCGTCGGCAAAGTATGACCCTCGGCGTCTGCGGTGAGGGGCTCGGCATGGACCTCCGTCCTGATGTACCTTTCGGGTATCTCGCCGGAGTCATGGATGGTGCCTGCGACGGCCTGCACGCTCCCTTCAAGGCCGACGAACTCCACCTTGATTTCATCAAAGGCCTCGGCCATCCTTCCTTTTGGTCGAACTAGCTTGCCGATGATCAATGGCCAAGACTATGTGTAATACTAGCTCAGATGTATCTAGTCAGACAAGCAACCCGTTTACAAAGTCAATGCCTCAATCTATATACTGAAGAAATCGGGTTTGACAGCTACTAGTAGAGAGCAACTTGATATAATATATTTAGACTAGTACCATCTAGCAGTTGATATATGACGGTCAACCAGAAACTATGTTGCTTCGCGGTTCATTCCTTGCCAATTAATGACACATAGTCAGAGCATCTCTAACCCATTCCCTTTCCGTTATTAGAGGAATATATTTTCTCCTCTAACGGCCGGAGCCGACTCTAGCCCATCCTCAAAGAGCTTTAGAGGAGAATATTTTTTAGGAATCAGTCTCGGCGACTCGCAAATATACGCACCGGAGGCCATGATTCCCAAATTTTTGCTCATCCACCCCGTCGCCACTACCCTGCCGCACCATTCCCACCAGCATTGTCCCCGCCGGCCACCGTTTTCCCTCCGCCGCCTTCCCGAAGCACCGCAACCCCGTTTCCCCCATTCGCCCCTGTTGCGGCTGCTTGCCGTCGCCGGAATCGCCCCCTAGAGCCGCCGCATCAAGGTGGATCCCGCCTCCGGTCGAAAACGAAAGAAAGCTCGTCTACGGCCACGACGAGGTCGATTTCGGTCGAGAAAATCCTTGGGAGGGGAAGAGGCGGTGTAGAGCGACCACGGGCGTCGAGTTGGTGGTTGTAGCCGGATTCCGACGAACTTCTCCCAGCGGCGGACATGCTGGTTCGTGGCCGTCTGGTCGTCGCGCAACCGCCAGGAGGGCGTTTGTCGGCGACGACCTTGCCGTCCGTCCGTCCTCTAGACCACGCGGTCGTCGAGTCCCCTTTTGGTTGGTGCAACTGCTCCGGCCGTGATCGGCCCCTCCGTAGCGCACAAGGTACTCGACCAAATGCCCCTGTGATGAAGAGGTTGCGAGAGATGATTTTTGACGATTCTTCGTCCGAGGAGGATGAAAACGAGGATTTGGAAATGGCAATGATTATGATTTTGAATGAAGATTTTCGGGCACCGAGGAGGGGATCCCAGTTCGGCCGTGCATGGGTCAACCGAAACAGAGCCGAGGGGCATGAGAAGATCATGTGAGATTATTTCAACCCTGATGCCGCCTACACAGACAAGCAATTCTGGCGTCGGTTTCGGATGCAGAAATACTTGTTCCTCACCATCACAAGAGCCGTCGAAGCCCATGATGATTGGTTCAAGCTTCGGAGGAGTGCTACGGGAGAGGTCGGTGCTAGCCTGGTGATGAAGTGTGTGGCGAACATGAGGGTACTTGCATATGGTTGTTCGGTCGACGCCATTGATGATTATGTTCGCATTGGAGATGATACAGTTTTGGAATCCGTGAGAAGGTTTGCCAAAGTTGTGATTGAGATCTTCGGGCTAGAGTACCTGAGGGCACCCAATGAAGAAGACATCAACAGGCTTCTTGCTGAAAACGAAGACAGAGGATGGCTCGAGATGCTAGGTTCAATTGAATGCATGCATTGGATTTGGAAGAATTGTCCAGCTGGTTGGAAAGGCCAATACAAAGGCCACTACAAAGATGCAACAATCATCCTCGAGACAGTTGCCTCGCATGATCTATGGATATGGCATTCACTTTTTGGATTGCCTGGCTCTCTTAATGATCTCAATGTGCTATCGAGGTCACCACTATTTTCAAGGCTTGTGAAGGGTGAAGCTCCTCCATGCAACTATGAGATCGAAGGCCATCAGTACACAAAGAGTTATTATCTTGCTGACGGGATCTACCCTCCATGGGCCACATTTGTGAAGCAATCCCCGGGAATCTTTGCAATAACCCAAAGAAATCACACTTTGCCACAGAGCAAGAGGCAACAAGGAAAGATGTGGCGAGAGGTTTCGGTGTGCTTCAGCAACGCTTTGGCATTATTCGTGGACCTGTCGAGTATTGGAAACCACATGTCCTCTGGAATATCATGACATGTTGTATCATTTTGCATAACATGATCATTGAAGATGAGAGAGACATGGATGATGACTTTAGGTACATCTCAAATGGAGACCTTGTTGTGTCTGAGCATGATCTATCCAGGATCGACCAGTTCCTTGCAATGCACCAAAGCATCGAGAATAAGGAGGCACATAATCAGCTACAAGCTGATCTTGTTCAGCATCCCTGGCGTCTCCATAACAATTCGTTGTTTCTGTTTTCATTGATTTGCTTGCAAACGATTCAATTTATTACATTTATTTCGGTTTGTAATATTCAACTATTAGATTTATTACATTTATTTGGATTTGTAATAATGAATAATTTAATTTATTACACTTATTTTGGTTTGTAATAGTAATAGTTTGTTCAAAAGTTTTGATTTGCAAAAAACAAAATTTTACTCCTCTAAACTTTTTGAGGATCAGTTCCACGACGCTAAATTTAGAGGAGCAAAATTGCTTCTCCAGAGAAAAGAGATTAGGTTAGAGATGCTCTCAGGGATACTAGCTGAGATGTATCTAGTCAGACAAGCGACCCCTCAATCTATATACTGAAGAAATTGGGTTTGACAACTAGTAGTAGAGAGCAACTTGATATAATCTATTTAGACTAGTACCATCGAGTAGTTGATATATGACAATTCCTTGCCAACGAATGGCACATGGCAAGGAATTCACGCTTCATTGCTTCGCTCAGCTGCCTGTAGAAACTAAGTGAAGTGAAAACTTCATGCCATTTCTGAGCCGTGAGGGCCCACCCTGTCTGCCAAGACAGATGTAATCATGTAAACACATCTGTATACGATGTGTCAATGATGGAGTAGCAGCCGTGACAACGCACAGTGCGCACGTAATGCAGCCACATGCAACACAAATTAACATGGTTGCCAAATAACATATCAGGGTCAAAGCATTTGCTTACACCGGAAGCAAGTAACCAGTCGATCATTCCAACATGGGGCTGGCACTCGAGATTAGGTAAAATACCACGCATACATGGCGCACGACTGTTAATGAGTTTAAACAAAGACACGTTCTTCTCCCTCGCGGGGCGATTAATAGCTAATCCTACGACACAATAATAATGCTGAGTACAATAAATAGAGAAAAAAACACTAACTTAAGCTAGTTTATAGTACAACCGAACACACCAGAACTCCAAACGCCTTCACTCCGATCTATCCTTTTGCTTCCATACTCGGCAAGCCACTGATTATGTACAAAGACACAGGAGTTGTCTCACCAAAACAGTGTCTTGACACCTTTAATTAGCCATGAGCCTTCCCTATTTTCCAAACAGTTTCCAGAACATATTGACCATCATGGCATCAGAAATGAGATCAATACATTAAATCCCAAAACACGGAGAGTAGAAGAGTTACCTCTTGAGCTAGAAGTAGCACTCCTGAAATTAGTCCTAGGGACTTTTTCGCCAGTAACTTTGGAGAGAATAAGAGAACTCTGCATGCCCTCGAGCAACTGTGTTACAGTAAACAGCAAAACCAAGTTAGCATATATACAGCAAGCTCCATAAAATTAGTTGTAGCACAGAAGCAAATATATGCAACAAGCACATGATTGAAAATAATAATCAAGATCACAAGTTCAGATGACCCCCGGATTTTATCCTGAGGGGCATAATGAAACTCAACACAATTATCTGTGATGAGCTTCAACAACTACAATGAAACTGAAAGGTGCCAATTTATGCCCAACAGATTAAACAGTTAACCACAATGAAGTACTACCAATATTCAGTATCAGAACAGATAGTTCATGTAATTACCCGAGAGGTTGGTTGAATTCGTCGGTTCGACCGTCGGGGTTCAGCAGAGTCGGAGCCAGTCTGGCCTGGAATTTCAGGCGTTTTCGGCACCCTCCTGTTCAAGTTATTATCCATAGAAGGAACGTATTTCCTTTTAGCTCGATCAATAGTGGTCGGCTTCTTCTTGGTAATAGGAACACTTGGTGTAGCATGTACACGTGATTCCAGAACTGATGCATCTTCAGTTCTAAGGTCAGTGCTATGAGCAGAATTACTCTTTTCTACATTAGGGTTGACAGGGTTCGAAGAACTTGTCATATTACCCACAAAACCAAAACTGCTTTCAAGAGCACTAGAGCCTGGAACAGGAACGGATAAAGGATCCTTGCCAGGAAGACTGCTAGTTGAAGAGTTCTGAGACTTCACAGATTTAAGCCCTCTGGATCGCATGTCACCCACCCTCTTTGCTCTCTGGTCAAGTTTTAGGGTGCTTTCCCGTAGTCTTGGAATCTGTGACACCGGTTGTTTTTCAAATCGGGTGGATGTACTACCCTCGGAAATCTTATCAGTGTGATCTGCAACATAATGTTTGCTTACATCCATAAACTTCTTCTTCTTTCCAGGTTTTGGGACACCAAAGACCTTTGATCCTTCTTTTTGCAGTCCAGGGCGCCTGGTAGTTTTGTTCTCAATCGCACTTTTTCCGATGTTGAAAATCATGTCATTATCAGATAAAGCCAGTGGTTTTGGCTCCTCTAGTTTTTTTACAGTGTTAGTGATCTTGTCTTTAGAAGGGGGCCGTGCTTCTCCAACTGCAGGCAAAGGATCACTCACTGCTGTCCGCTGGCGTTTCTCATAAGGAGAATCACCCTGTCCACAAAAATATTGTTACTCAACATGACTGCAAAAATAACATTTAGCACATTCGATAAAAATAAAACGTACTCCATCTATTACAAAATATATACGGCGTATTTTGACTGTACAAATATGAGCTTTGATTGTAATTTTTTTCTGTACAACACTTTGCTAGTGGTTACAAGATCCTCATCATAGGTACTTTTCAAGACGATTCAAATAGTATCACAATTGTGTAAATCAACATATGTATTATTGGATTAGTTCTTGGGCAAAGCTTGAATTTGGGTAGTCAAAGTACACCTTAGATTTTGCAACGGAGGGAGTACAAGTCTAGAAAATATAAGGAACCTTATTGGATTTGTCTTTCCTCTCGTGTGCACGGGACCACTCTGTCCATTCGCCATCGTTCCAAACAAGTGATGGACGAAGATTCCAAGTATCAACGACTACAGAATCGCCAACTGCAAATACATGATTTAGACAAGATGGAGGGTTAAAGAATCACATATTGGAGAACTTTTGACATCAAATATATGAAAATCCACAGGTCAAACTGGAAAGCTAAGCAAAAGATCAAGAACACCAAATCTTGATGATGTCAGTTTCAGTTTGGATGTGTGGTGATATCTTCAGTACTATGGAAGTCACTTGGTACTGGAAGCATTCATCATATAGAAACTTTGAGATTGAACTATTACTAACTCGAAATATGCACTTGATAACACAATTAAATAACCAACATTCTATTGGATGTAAACAGGTAAAATAAGGACAATACCATACAAAGGAGCAGAGAGAGAGAGGTGCAATGTTACCTGAAAATTGCACAGTGAACTTAGCTTCACCAAATTCACAGTTCTTAGCAATGATACCCTCTCGCCAGCTGTAGAGAGGAACAAGCTTCAGATCAATAAGTGGTATAAAAAGAACACTACTATCGCACTCAACCAACTACTGGGAATGATGCAGTAACAGGAAATAAGACAGTGTAGAACTGTTCTAAAACACATCTCCAGATATATTTATAACATACTACTATAGATTCTGCACATAGTCTTCAAAACTAAAGGCTGAAATAGGTGAACCCACGTGTAAAAATCATCAGTGGATATGCAAATTTACAACCTATTACACTATACGCAGCTATTTCCTTTTCCTTTCCCATGAAAACAGCAAAGTTAAGAACACTGAATCGCGTACCTATTTTTAATCCACGCATCCACGTGATCACCAATAGCCCAAGAATAATTTCCTGCTGTGTCCCTACGGCGCTTTCTAGTACCTTTTAATTTAGACATTGCAGCAGGATGGGCAAGACGTATTTGAGGTGCCTTCTCCCCCTCCTGCTTCAGTGACACCCACTCTGTGCAAGGACCAGCTCCTAAAAAAAGATCAGTCAATCATAGGGCCTGATTAGCACAAAGCCCAACACTTCAGTGTAGCCTGCGGATAACAAAAGAGTGGAAAGACTGTATGCCTTAAAGAAAATGGGGCGCCCATAGAGGTGCACATATGAATTGAAGAAGCGGAACTAACCTTCACTGTGGGATTCATAGCTGATGAATGCACTATCTTCGTTTATATCAAGGACCTTAGCAGAAAACCAAGCTGCTCCAGACCCGCCCCCATCAGCTAAAACCTGGCAAACAATGGAGTAATATTACAAAAGGTTGTCATCTTGTGGCAGATCAGATCAGACAAAATTCAGGAAGGATGACAAACAAACATAACTAATGCCGCATTACAGCCATTTTAAAACATGTATTATCAAACTGCCAAACTTACAGTTTAGCTCAGATTGGTCTCATGATAGATACCAATAAACGTGTCATAAAGCAGTACTTAAAATACCTTTTATGTTTTTTTACTGATATGACACTAAAAAAAAGTCAAAGGTGTATACTGAAATTCATGTAGAAAGGGGGAAACTTATCCAGGAAAATATATTGACTGACCTCAACAAGAGATCCTTTTCCAATACCATTCCAAATTATGCTTGGTGCTGTATTATTTGTGTTGCCATTGAGTGGAGCAGCAGTGAGATCATCTTCAACCCTATTTCCTACATGCGCCAAACAAAATAAATCAGCTGGGAGTGAACATCAACCACAGCATACGAAAAGGCATTTGTAGCTTTACCTGAGTGCATCCCATCTGGCTGCAATTCTTGGACACTGGAAGATGGCTCCAAGTTCTGTATTGCTTGGTCATATTTAGCTTTGCTACCACGCTTTCTGCCAGATTTATTAATATCAGTAGCTAGCCCATCTGGCTGCAATTCTTGGACACTTGAAGATGGCTCCAAGTTCTGTATTGCTTGGTCATATTTAGCTTTGCTACCACGCTTTCTGCCAGATTTATTAATATCAGTAGGTAGCTCCAGCTCCTCTATTACCACGTTGTCAATGGTGTTTCCGGCCTTTGTATTCTTCACTCTATCAGACTTCCAGTAGCCATCAGGACCAGCCTCCAACAGTTCGCTTAGAGTAAAAGGCAGAGGCTCACCCATTCCAATGATGCTTCCTGCTTTGAACACAGCCTCTGCTGCAAGCTCTGCAGCTTTAAGTATTGCATCTAAGTTTTCTGCACGTTTTGCAGCTGCAGATGCCTCTTCAACCCTCTTTCTAGCAACCTCATGTGCCACCGAAATGGTGGAACCTGGGGCATGAGTGCTGTCCTTTATTTTCCAAGATGATTTGGGCGTTAAACTTGAAACACTAGCCAGATTATTATTCGCGTCAACTTCACCAGTGTCCCGCTTCTGCAACAAATTTGCCGATTTTGAAGACCCAAGGGCTTCTTCAGCCATCATTTTTGCCTGCAATGCAGCTGTCATCGCCATCTTAGCAGCTTCTGCAGCAGCCTTCGCAACAGAAAGTGCTGCAGAAGCAGCAGCAGCAGCTGAAGTAAGCTTTTGTTCTACATCTGCAGGTAATTTGCCCTTTGAGTTTGTGGATAAGTGGCCCCATACGCCTTCACTGAGCCTAAGTGCTTCCATAGAGTACATACTTGCACATTTGGCTTGGTCCATAGATTGATCTACTGCACCACTGATCTGTTCTGAAAAGATTATTCTATGGTCAGCACTCTTGCCACCCAGGTAGTTAGGCACAGAGGTGATCAAACTTGTGTTAGGAACAAGCCCACTGCCCAGAACATTACTGGGAGAAGGAGTCGATAAGGTGAAGCCTGGTATGTGCTTAGTGGCAGGCGTAACAGATGCAAGGTCTGTTCTGAGCTCAGAGGAAGCAATGTCAGGTTGCTGTTCTGGACTTCCTGAATCTTTCTTTCTTTTTCTTGGCTTTTGTGATGCAGTTCCAACTCTACTACGCTTAGAAGTAGAAGCCGGTGTCTTCTGTTTCTCCTCATGTACAACTGTTAATGGAGAAGCAACAGTAGAAGGAGCTGGACTTGAAAGAAATAAACCAGACGTAGCTTGTGAAATGGATATATTACAAGATCCCTTTGCAGATTCACTTGAAGGCACAGTTGGTTGCATCGATGAATCAAATATTAAGTTTTGTGGTGGAGCCAGCCAAGGAGCAGCACGTGGACCAGGACTCTGAGGAAACCAAGATGCCACAGCAGAAGTAGGCTGCCTTGTCTGTGAGTTATAATTGAATACTGGTGATACAGCCTGGCTAAAATCCAGATTGGAACTTCGTTGCAAATTCAATGTAGAACTAGCAAGAGGTGACATATTGAAAGTTGGTGAGTGCAGTTGTACGGAAGTATATGCTGGTAATGCAGTTTTGCCGCCTTTTCTGCTAGCTGGCGCAGTTTTAACCGCTGTACCCTTACTGGGTGTTTTTTCAGCCACACGACTGCCTGCAAATTCATTTACTCGGGAATTAAGAAATGTGTAAGTATATCATAGTACAATCATCATATCTCGTATTTACCTGTACGTGAGCTTGTAGGAGTTTCCAAGCCAGCCAAAGGTGATTTCTGATTCTGAAATCTCTCAACAGCAGCTCGCCAAACTGCCTCCCATGCAGACTTGCCACCACCTACTGTTTGTTAACACCAGAAATTATAAGATAAGAAAATCAAGGAAAAAATCTCAGCAAAAAAGGAAAATAGAACACTTTCAGCAATGAAACAACACACACCAGATTCTCCAAAAGCTGACACCATGTAGGCCTCCGCTGGTGGTATTCCTTGACTGTGGAAAGAAATTAAGTTCCATAATCAGTACATTTATAACTAAACAAGCAAACAGTGTAAATGTACGAGAGTTTGAACTCACATCAGAGCTCCATAAACAAATATCTGCGCACGTAGCTGCACATGTTGTAAATCTGTGAAAGGTTGATGCACTACAGCTGCAAGAAACTGATGTATTCAAGACAGGTAATATAGATATCTGCACGATTTGGAATATAGGAGGTCTGCCTACCAGTGCTCGCAGGCGTTGAATGCTGTTTCGGCTGATCTACTGGTGCACTTTTAGTTTTAGTAATATCACCAGTATGTGAGCTGACAGAGAGCACCCCAACACTTTGAAGCCCTTTTGTCGCCGATTGTTGTTCTTTGCCAGCCTCCAGAACAGACGTTTTCTTACTCTCTTCACTAGTGTGCCTCGGTGCATTTCCAGGACTTCCAGGTTTAGAAATTTCTATGGTGGCCTAAAATTAGAACATAGTAAACAAATTACGAATTTACGATATAATATCATGCCAATATATCTCAGCTTGCTCAGTAAGTTCAATGTGTGATATTTAAGCTTCAAACTCATCCACATACACAGAGGGGGGGGGGGGGGGGGGGGGGGGGAGAGAGAGAGAGACCTCGGCACTTTGAGCAGCTTTAGTTATGGGAAAAGGGCTCCAAGCAGGAGAATGAGCTTTCTCAGATACTTTTGGTGCATCTCCAACCTCAAACGAGAAACTTCTATCATCTCCTGCCGTATTTGCCTCCTCAGAACTAAGAGTAGGTTCTATACTTCCAGCGAAACATTCTTTTGAGCTACACGAGGCACCAGCTGAGGCTTCAGGATCTTTTTTATCAGCGGTGTGACAGAACACAGCACTACCATCCTGTCCACCTTCCTGGAGACAGGGTTCAGTGCAACTGATCACTGTAGGGGAACCACATGTAGCATCTTTACAGCTTCCGTCCGTATCTGTAGCCAAAACAATATGTCAGTTTGGGTCCGCTTGGGCTGCTTGTGTTAGCACGGTTAACAACTTAGCATGCATACTACTAGGTTAACAACTTAGCATGCATACTACTAGTAACAGAATGAAAACAATTGAGCGGAAAAAATCACCTATATCCTCTAGAAATATTGTATTGTAGATCTGGAACGTATTAGAGCAAGATACTTAATGTGCAGAGTTTGGTTGTCTGCATTAGCATGGCATATGTATGGAAGGAAAAAAGGGGTTTACTAATCTCCACACCTTAGGAAGGCACGAATTACCTAAAGGGCTAAGTGAAAAGCTGTCAGAAATATTTGCTTTGTAGAAAGACTGTTTCTACTAGACAAGCAGTCATACATTCCTCTTGTGGATGTGAACTGCATAGCTACTGCAGTATTCTGTTAGCACAAACAACTTACCTTTTATGTACACATTAAGATCATCCTTTTCTTTTAAAGGACTCTCTGTGATTGTTTGTGCAGCCTTGTCAGATGAGACACTCGAGGAGGGTGTGGCCAAATCTTCATGATATTCAGATTGTACAGAAGGTCCATCAATCTGGCAATTTTGTGGATGCGAACTTTCTTGGTGTTCCGATTGTACTGAAGGTCTGTCGGTCTGGCATTTCTGTTTCTGAGTATCTGGATGATCACCTGAATGAATCCCAACATTGTCAGTTTTAAAAGAAAACCTGCTCCAACGAAATGCACATTGCTAATTACTCAACAAGGCAGAAATTATGGAAGGAAAGAAAACATAGTCACCTGATTTATCCTGAGTCAAACTACCCAAAGAAGCCTGTTCTGTGCACCGCATCCCTTTTGCAACAGGATCAGCATGACTGCTCCAAACAGCATTGATGTTTGAGTTCCCTGACACTGCTGGCTTCTTTCCCGATGGCTCAGGAACAGATGATGCATCATGGCCTCCAACTTCTGAAGAATTAGCACCTTCGTCAAATGACTCCGCATGATTTACCGAGGAGATCGTCAAATCATTTCCATCAAGTATACCAGCAGGAGAACCATCAGATGGAACACCTTCTGAACAGTCAAGTTTATGCATTGTTGTATTGGATGTATCAGCAACAGTGGTAGAAACAACGTTGCTGCCTAAAATGTCCATTGGTGCCATCGTTTTCTCTTGAGACCCAGAATTAGGTGATACCAAATGCTGGTTTCCAGGCTCATCTTTTAAAGCGGGCATACCATCTTCCTTGACTGGCCCCTCGTGATTTACTGATGAAATGTCTGGATCCATTTTGTCAAGTAAACCAGCTGAAGAATTGTCAGGTGCAACATTGCCCGATGAGTCAAACTCATCTTCAGATGTACCAGTAAGACCTCTAGCATTTTCATCAACACTAGCTTCTACCGAGCATTTAGACTTGCCTGAAAGAGCTGAGATTTCCTCCATAATTGGTTTTTCTTCCATAACAACACTTTTCTTATTATCAGCGGAATCTTGACGCTGCTCCAGCACTCCAAGTTTTGAGTTGTCACCAGTGTTGATGTTTGTATCATCTATAACAACATTTTTCAGATTAACTTGTTCTTCATGCTGCTCCAGCACTCCATGTTTTGAGACATCAATATTTGTATCATCCACCCCATCACCTTTTGGCTCTTCAGGAACTCCAGTGACATGAGCAAGTTGTTTCCCATTAGGAGACTGAATCAACTCACTGCTTTTTGTTGACAGTGGTGTAACCAGATGAGGATTAGAATTTTTCAAATCTGGACAGTACTGACTAGATTTAGCAGAACTGGGTTCTTCACCAATGCCAAACTTCTCAATGACAAGCTTGTTGCTCGTGTCAGCTGAAATTTTAAGGCCTTCTGCTGCATGTTCCACTTGTGAAAAAGATGGTTGTAGCGAGGCATTGACACTCTTGCAAGTGTCATCACTCCTTCGCAGCATCTTGACTGGATTTGTGATGGCCTCCAATAATCCGTCGGAACTTTCCGTCAATTTTTGCAATTCATGCATTCCTCCATCAAGTTTGTTCGCATGCACATGATTTTCTTGCTCAAAGCGGTATGAACCAGTAGAGTATATGTTCTGAATTGGAGCTAACTCTGAGAAGGGTTCATCGTTCAACTTCCTGGAATCTACTCCAGCTGAGTGTACGTTGAGATTGTCCAAAGAACCACCATCATGAACCACCTCAAAATAATTGCCAAGAGCTGGACAGCTTTCTGGTGCTCTTTTGGAAGCAGGAGACAACTTCTCACTCACAATGTGCTTCGCAGGAACAGAATCCAACATATAGTTGGACTTCCTACCTGATAAAGTTGAACCTGCACCATGTTCAGCTTTCTCATCCATTGAGAAAGGTGCAATGCCTTCAAACTGAGGCTTATTTGTCGAAGGATCTTCTGGAATTCTAGAACGAGCGCCCTGAGACCGGTCATTTACGGTCGGCGCTGCAATGCTATCTGATGGAGAGTTACTAGAATTAGGTTGCGTGCTGGATGGATCAATTTGACTATCCATACCACTTAGCGGCCGATGTGCATTATCGTCCATGTTACCAGTCATCTCATTTTCTCCGACTGACTTCAGTAACATTTCCACACACTCAGTGGATGTTGCCTCTGACCAGACATAATTAGTCCTGGATATGGAGCGCGATTGAGCCGCGCTGGAACTAAAATCAACAACGCTGCTTCCAGTGGACAGCACCTCGATCCAACTATTATCGTGCCCGCCTACACTGAAAAATCCCTCAGAATCTGTTAAATTATCGAATCTGAGATGGCCCTGTAGTTGATCGTCGATATCAAGTTTAGGCAGTGGGAATGGCCGCAAGCCTGATGGGGATTTACTGTTGTCTTCAGCAGCTAGTTGAAAATTTCGGCTCTGGAAATCAGTATCATCATAATCCATGGGTGTTTGCCTGCAAGATGGACAAACTTAAAATATAGAGATGGGAAGTTCCAACGAGATGCCCACGTGCATAAGCAAAGTGTGAGAAAACTTTGGAGCAAGCTAATCATTTGGTGGAGTATCCTGTTTTACGGTTTACACATGCTATAGTTCAGACATAAGCACAACTAGACAAATCACCGTTCTTTGGATGGGCAACCGGACATTATTACAGGGCAAAATAAAAAGAATTATAGGAGACCACGGCCACTAGCATGTCGAGGCTTGCATCATAAAAGATATTCCCGGAAAATTGCAGTGGATAGCTCCGAAACAAAAAGGCGTGTGGAATTTGCTAAGCAGAAATTCTACTCCCTCCGTCCAGGAATAACTGACTTGGGTTTGTCTAGATTCGAATGTACCTAGACGCATTTTAGTATGTAGATACATTTGAATTTAGACAAACCCAAGTCAGTTATTTCTGGACGGAGGGAGTACATGACATATGTCGCGGCAGCAAAGCGGCCTCTATTATATAGCTAGCCTAAAATCATATCGCTAGTGCACGAACCACAGCTCACTGCAGCCGGATTGATGTTAACCAGCTTCCTAGACTCCTGAAATAGTCATCCCACACTCACGGACTGCCACTAGGTGCTAACTCCAAAAGCTCCAAAACCCTAATTTCCAAACGATGTCCAACGAACTTGAAACCAGACCTTCAAAAGCATCCAAACACGGAACGTCCCATTTCAAGCGCCACCCAAAACCCTAGCTCGCCAGGCCAGGCGCTACCGGAGCAATTCCCGACGCAGACATGGCGCACGCCTAAGCGACGCTTGATAAATGTAAGGGGGGGAGGGGGAGGTACCGAGGGGAGGTCGCTGGAGCTTCTAGCACCCGCCATCCGTGAGCGGAGTCGTCGGAACCCTAGATCCTGCAGGGCGGCGGCTGCTGCTCATACCCCGGCGCCCGGCGCCGGAACAAACCCTACCTCCTGCCTCAACAGCAACGCAACAGCTGGAGGGAGACGGCGGTCGGCGGCGAGGCGAGGGCGGCGGAGGAGGCGATGAGCGGGGTGGAGGGAGGTTTTGTAGCTTTGTGGTTTGGTTTGGCTGCGCGGAGCACCACACCAGTCGTGAACCAGTCAGTCGACCACCGCACACTGGGGAGGGGAGAGGCGAAAGGCGGATGCGGGTTGGGGCTGGGATCGGGTTCTTGTTGCGGCGTTTGGGTTTGGTTTGTGACGAGACTTTCGCCTGTCGCGACGTTTGGTTCGGGTTTGAGCGCGACTACTGTGAGTGCGAGTGGGGCGCCACCATGGACTTGGCCCGTGGACCACCTGTGACTGTTGGTAGTAGACGTAGAATTTCTGAAAGTGCGTGTCATGTGTGAAAGCCTTCTCGTTTGTGTTTCTTACCGTTTTCATGTTCGTCAAATTTTTCATCATACTTTTTTTTTGGCCGAGAAAATTTTCATTATACTATTTGCTCCCTCTGTTTTAAAATACTCCCTCCGTTAAATAAGTGACGTGGGTTTTGTCTAGATTCGAATGTATCTAGACTAAAATATGTCTAGATATATTCGAATCCACGTCACATATCTATTAAAACATGTCTAGATACATCCGAATCTAGACAAACCCACGTAACTTATTTTGAGACGGAGGGAGTATAAGATTTTTAACTTGTGAATATATTGTATCTAGTCCCTTTTTAGTGTGTAGATTTATCTATATTTTAGTGAACCTATACACTAAAAAGGGTCTAAATATATTTTTTTCATAAATCTAAAACATGTTATATTTTAAAACGGATGGGGCGTTTTTACGTACAAACGTGCAAAATGTCGAAGTTATCTCTTGGTCACCGTGCTCATACCTCGTATCACACCGAGAGTGATGCATCGATGAGTCCTATGGCGTAAAATCGACATCATAGGACCGTGCAAATTTGTGATCGGCCAATGGAAGTTATTGCAAATTGCATGACTACAGTTTGATCTTAGCCAAAAAAACATAATTTTGAATTTTAGAGGTGTAAGTTGCAAATATGCTCGCCACTTATTCACCGTGACAGCTAACTTACGTTGTGTATGCTTGTTGATTTTCCATCCGTATAATTAGTTGTGTCCTCACTTTAACCGCGCTCAGCAACATTCAGTAACCTTGTTAATGACATCCATCTAAAAGCGCGTGAGCCGTTTTGTCGTGTGTTCCCTTCTATAAGAATATGCCAAGTGAATTTGAGCACGTGTTCGATTTCCATGTCTATCTCTTACGGGCTCAATTTAAAAAATATCCGCTCGAATCGAAATACTGCCGCGAGGACAAAAAATTCAACACAAATCCCTTTTAGAGTTTAACCAAGTACAATCCTTTTTTTTTAGATTGTAACCAAGTACAATTCAAATCTAACTAATGGGTCCAAAGCTTCATTCATAAAAGCAGCAATCGCTCAGTGCCGACACCTATCCTACCCGGCACAACTCCACTAGCATGGCGAGTGATCGATCTCCGGCACAACGCGTGTGCATATGCCCAGCACAACACGCATCCATCGTCTTCCTCCGCCTCTCGCTCCAGCGATCGATGACACATAAGCTAATCGGTCCATCTCGTGCATCCATCACACAGGAGCAAAATCGTGCCAACGATCAATCCACCTCGCGCATCCATCACATAGGAGCAAATCGACCCAACGGTCGATCCATCTCATGCAGCGTAGTGATCAGCTTGTCCCCGACCTCCCGGAGCCTTCAGCCGCTTCCTCCCGAAGCTCATCTCTCTGTCTCACTGGCAGCTCGTCCCTAGCCTCTCGGTTGCATAGGAGGCAGTGTCGGTGGCTCATCCCCAGTCTTTCGTCTACACATATCGAAGAGGGGAGCTTCCCGGCTCAAGGTTGCGCTTGTTATGCCGAATGCAAAATTCCATAAACAGTGGAATGCTAGCTAGAGCCTTGTTAACACTCCAGTCATGCTTCGTGGAGGTTATAAAGCAAGGAGGTATTGGGCACAAAATACCCCACACGGGTAAATACGATCTAGAATGAAGTCTACGTATTTGTCTATCTTGTGAGCCCGAGCTACTTGCATGCACACTAGCATTTATAGAAGAAGGGTAATTGGGTGTGCAATTGGAGAAAATGTGTGCACGATGTTTTTAGATAGATGTGCGTAAATTGGTTTCATATAGTTGTGCACTCATACATTAGTAAATAAATCATAAAAGATAACATATATGTATGATTGTATGAAGACTAGACATACAGACACAAAACATCATAAGAAAACAATATATTATATCCCTAAAAAAGATATTACATTACACATCATGTTTGGCAGATATTACATCAAGGATATCAAGGGGATGTTGATGTAGTTTTTGATGATGATGATGTTGGAGCGGGTGGAGCCACCCGGAGATGATTTTGGCAGCGTTTCCCCTATGAACTCCTCCGACAGCAGACTATAAACCCTCTATTTCTCTGTTTCATCTCGCTGCCTCTTTCCACCACAAAATAAAATCCCTGAAGATATATATATATATAGGTTTTAGGTCAAAATCATCCCAATGTCACAAAAAACAAGGCAATCATACGCTCGACAGACGATCTAGAGCACCCCACGACGTGACCATAGAAGGTTGTCGTGCCATGAGCTCTCCTAGGCGTCTTGTTGGGCCTCTGGTCCTCCACTTCGCCTCGTTGGATTCATCTAAAAAATTCTGAAGCATGCTCTATCATTGCCTTTTGGGGAGTCTCAAAGCTTTTTGAAAGCCAAAAATATTAAGAGAAGGTTTTTTCTGCTGGACGGAGTTAGATACCAAAGGTTGATGGGTTATCTTTGCTGTCGCGACTGCGCAATCACATTAAGTAACTGGAGCGTGAGCTGCCCATCCTCCGTGGTAGCATGAATGTATGGAAGTCGAAGATGGAGAAAGCTACCGCCCGCGAGCAATATCTCTTGGAGGAGATGGCGCAGTTGAGTGAGCAATTCAAATGTTAGTTTTCTGCCCTCTTATCTTTTCCTTTAGTCAGCCGTGGCGGTGCCTTGTCTTCATACTTTTTCCTCTTTTGTTTGGTATAGTTGTCAGTGCTCGTCATCTGCGAAAAAGACCGAATTGCCATTCGGATGAATGGCTTGACCCAGGAGCAGCTATAGGCGAGTGGGTACTTCTGGGTTAACCATGATCGTGCAGTTGTCTTGGCGATGCTACAGGATCGTGATACGTCCAAAACGTATCTACTTTCCCGAACACTTTTGCTATTGTTTCTCCTCTAAACTTGTGTGATTTGGATTCAACTAGCACAGACTGACGCTGTTTTCAGCAGAATTACCTTGGTGTCTAGTTTTTGTGCAAAAAATCAACTATCAGGAAAAATCCCGGAATATATGCCAAAAATCCTATTTCACTAGAAGACTCATGGAGCCAGAAGACGAGACGGATTAGGGCCACGAGGGGCCCACACCACCTGGCCACACGGGCCAGGCCAGACCGTTCCTGGGGGTGGTGTGGCCGCCTCGGTCACCCCCTCGACCTCCCTCTTCGCCTATAAGTTACCTCTTGACCTAAAAACCAAGGGGGTTCGACGTTTTTCCAGAAGGAGTTCTGCTTCGCCGCCACCACCAGATTCCTCGAAATCATATCAGAAACTCTGTTTTGGCACCCTGCCGGGACAGAGAATTGGAGAAGATCATCGCCATCATCGCCACCATCGCTTCTCCATCGACCATCCATGTTTCCCCCATCTATGAGTGAGTAATCCTCTGCTATAGGCTATGGGGATGGTAGGGATTGGATGAGATTGTTCATGTAATGGCATCAGATTGTTAGGGCATGGTGGCTAGTATCTTTTATTAGTGCTTTTTGACTTTGTTGCAACTTGTTATGCTTAATGCTTGTCACTAGGGCCCGAGTGCCATGATTTCAGATCTGAACATGTTATTGATTCATTATGATAGTATTGTTTATGGTCTTACCTGCAAGTTGTATACACACGTTGTTGTCCTGAACCAATGTCCCCGAAGTGACAGCAATCGGGATAACCGGAGGGAATGGCTTTGATGTGAGGATCACATGTGTTCACGGGGTGTTAATTCTTTGCTCCGGTGCTCTATTAAAAGGAGCACCTTAATTGCCAGTAGTTCCCTTGTGGCCCCACTGCAAACGGGCTGGCAGGACAAAAGATGTTGTGCAAGTTCTCATTGCGAGAACGTATGACTATATATGGAACACATGCCTATGATTATCTAGTACTTAGATGCTTTATCTTATTTATCTGCAATTGCCCTATGTCTTGATTGCCATGTGAATTGTCTTGTCCATGCAACGCCCGTCCATCCATCCCTATGCCTACTACGCTTTAATCCTACTGTTTACTGCTACTGTTACTACTGTTTTACTTTTACTACTGCTGCTACTTTACTATCACTACCATAAACTGTTGCTACTGATAAACTGCTGTGAGCAAGATTGTTTCTAGGTGCAGCTGAATTGACAACTCAGTTGTTAAGGCTTATAAATATTCTTTGGCTCCCCTTGTGTCGAATCAATAAATTGGGTTTCACTTCCCTCGAAAATACTGCGATATACCCCCTATATTTGTGGGTCATCAAGACTATTTTCTGGCGCCGTTGCCGGGGAGCATAGCTTTATTTATCAAGTTCACTTGGAATCACTATTGTTCGCTGCTATCCATCCATCATGGGTAAGTCTCGTGATGGCAAGGTTCCTATTTTACCATCCACTACAAGAAGAGGTACGATTCTGAACACCTCTATTACTCTTGATTCACCATCTGTTATGAGTAAGCTTGTTACGCCACCACATACACATGTTACACACACTGCTACTACTGCTGAATCTGAAACTTCTGATACTTATGATGTTGCTTCTACTGTGCTTGATAAGAGTGGTTCATTAGGTCCTTTCCTAGATGCTACGATTGCTAGAGCTATAGCTAGAAATACTGAAACTCCTAATGAAGACACTACCACACCTGTTAGTTCACATGAGTCTACAGAGAGCTATGATATTGAAGACGGTTATATAGAGATGACCGATGAATTTATGGAAGAATGTCAAAACACCCATGATAGGAGTGCTGCTAAGAGTCTCCTCGAGAGGTGTACTATAAAACCAAAATTGTCTCCTAATGTCAAGTTTGCTGCGTCTCCCATAAACATTAAATTATGATTTCTCTGTTGATCTATCTTACATAGCTATTGTTGAGAAAGAACCTTTTTGTGGGACTAAGAATGAAAGTGCGGTAGCACATATGACTGAGCTTTCTACCATGAGTGGCTTATTTTCTGATGATATTAAGATGCGCACCTACTTTGTTGCTAAGATTTTCCCTTTTTCACTAAAAGGAGAAGCTAAAACTTGATTTAATAATTTACCTCCTGGATCTATTGATAGCCCTGATTGCTTGATTAGTACTTTCCTGCAGAAATATTTTCCTCCTAGTGCTAGACATGCTATTTTGTAGGAACTTTTTGATTTTAAACAGGGAGAAGAATAGATATTGCCTGAATCATGGGAAAGGTTTTGTGCTTTGATTCGTGCACATGTTGGATGTCCATTACCTAAGAATGAGTTTCTTGATATATTTTATAATGGATTAACTGAAGAATCTAGGACATATCTAGATAGTTGCGCTGATTATGTTTCCAGGAACATGACTCCAAGCAAGAATTATGAAGACTGGACTCCTCCTGAACCAGCTATACCTGAGACAACTATACTTCAACCAACTATTCCTGTGCCTATACCAACATCAAAGAAGAGGGGAGTTATTGAACTAAATGATGAAGTGATGAAGGAAGCTAAGAAATGTCTTAAGGAGAAGGGTATTAAAGCTGTAGATGTTAAAAATTTACCTCCTATAGAAGAATTATGTAAGCTTATCCCCCAATCATCCACTGTTGAGGTACACTCTATCCAACACTTTGATGAAAGTAACATCCCTTACTCTAAACCTCCTGACCAATGCTTAGAAGAATTCGATATTTTTATTGTTAAGCAAGATAATTTTAATAAAAGGGTGCAAAATCATTTAATGGAAAACTCTAGAGCTATTGTTGAGCTAAAAGATATTGTGGAAAGAACTTCTAATGATGTTAAAATGCTTGTTAAACATTTTCAAATGGTTCAAACTCAAATAGATCAACTTATTAAAGTGCAAAAAGACTTGCTAGTTAATGCTGCTAAAGAAATACATGCTTATGAAATTAGAACTAGAAGTGGTGCTGCTACCCTGGATCCTCTATATCCTGAAGGGCATCCTAAAAGAATTGAGCAGGATTCTCAACAAGTTGAAAATAGTGGTAATTCTCCTAAGAAAAGGAAAAGGAAACGTAAAACTATTGTAGAATCTCCTGAACCTGCTATAGATCCTAATAGTATATATGTCTCTGATGCTGAAACTGAAAGTGGTAATGAGGAAAATGATGCTCCTGATAGAGAAAAAGTTGAAGAAGAACCTGAAAAGCATACTAAGAACACTAAATACACTAAATAAGATTTTGTTGCTAAGAAACATGGTAGTGAAAGAGAGCCTTGGGTCCAAAAACCTATGCCTTTCCCTGATAAGAAACACAAGTCAATGGAAGATGAACACTATAACAAGTTTTGTGAGTGGATGAAACCTTTATTCTTGCAAATTCCTTTGACTGGTGCTATTAAATTGCCTCCTTATTCAAAGTATATGAAGGATATTGTCTCTAATAAAAGGAAGATCCCTAATGAAGAAATTTCTACTTTGCTTGCTAATTATTCCTTTAATGGTAAGGTTCCAAAGAAACTTGGAGATCCAGGGATTCCAACTATTCCTTGCTCTATTAAAAATAGTTATGTTAGAACTTCTTTGTGTGATTTGGGAGCATGAGTTAGTGTTATGCCTTTTTCTCTCTACAAGAGACTTCAACTAGAAAAACTAATACCAACTGATATATCTTTGCAAATGGCTGATAAATCTACTACCGTTCCTGTTGGTATATGTGAGGATGTTCCTATTCAAGTGGCTCATAATTTCTTGATATTAACTGATTTTGTTGTGCTTGAAATGCCTGAAGATGATAATATGTCTATTATTCTTGGGAGACCTTTTCTTAATACTGCAGGAGCTGTTATTAATTGTAATCAAGGAAAGGTGACTTTTAATGTTAATGACAAGGAGCATACTGTCTATTTCCCCAAGAAGATCGAGAGGACTTATGGTTTAAATTCAATTGAACATGTTGAGGGCATTCAAGTTGGAGAAATATATTGTCCCATACCAAGAGAAAATTTTGAAACTATTATGATTGGGACCATTGCTATCAAGGTTGAGGTAACATAATCATTGAGTGGAATACAAAGTTTTGTTTCATATAAAATTGTTTTGGTAACAAGACCTGATCAACCTTGTTAACAAAATGATTTCAATGAACAAAACAATGTTTTCACCATGATTATCTCTGTTTACTTTTACTTTATCCATTTTAGTTTTTGCTTTCGTTTAGTTTACCTTTCTTGTGCCAGTTGCTTGCATTTTAGAGTGTCTTAGAACTTCTGTAGCTTTTGCTTTTGCATCTTTTCAAAATCACTTTTCTACAGAAAAATCATTTATCTATACCTAAAAATTGTTCAAAAATAAAGTGTCTCGAAAAAATCCAGAAAATTTATATTAAATTTTTACGTGAAAAAAAGGGCAGAGAGGTGCCTGGAGTGGCCTAGGGGCCCCACTAAGAAGGCACACCACCTGGTGGCGCGGCCTGCCCAGGGGCGCGCCTGGCCATGGTGTGGGCCACCCCTAGCCCTCCACTCACTCTCTCACTTGCCTCAGTCTCTCTCTCTCTCGAAAACACCAGCTCTTTGCTCGAAATTGCATTCTTGCTGTTCTTGCCCACGATTTTTCGATCTCCTTGCTCAGCCCATCTTTGCTGCTGAAATTTGGAGCATTTGTTCTCCAGTATGTGACTCCTCCGCTTGTCCAAGTAGATTTATGTTTATTGGATTATATCTTGAGTATTTTGATGTTGTAGGTGACAGGTTATGAGAGCTTGTAAGCTTGTTCATTGCTTAGAGATATAGTTTTGATGCATGTTTAGGCCTCTTACAAGTCCCTATGAGTAGTGCCCTTCATTTATGTACTCACTTTGCAACTACTTGTTTAATGGATGATTAAATTTCAGAATAGAAGATGAATGAGCATCAACTCAACCAACATGAACTGAGGGTGCCTGAGGTTATGAAGGTTCACCGAGAGGAGGAAGTTTTTCCTTCCATCTATCCATGCTCCGAATTCATGAGGGTTGCAGGAATTTCCCAGGACTTCCATACTTTAATCACTAATGCAGGGTTGGAGCACTTTGTGGGAAAAGAACCTCACCAATTTGTGAAGCTAACCATGTCTCTGGTGCAGGATTTTCGATTTAGTTGCTCTTTGCCTAACCCCATGGTTCACTATAAAATTTAAAATATAGATGTCGACCTTCCTTTCGATGATTTTTCTGCAGCTATTAGAGTACCTTAGTGGGGATCATGTGGAAAGATTAAAGAGCGACCTGCACCACTCATGGACTTGTACACGGAGATTTGCCAAGGAAGAAGCTTCTCGAAGGAGAGCGAGAAAATCCGTAACATTCATCTCCCATCTATTTGCTACTTTGCCTACTTTATTGCCATGTGTGTTCAAGCTAGGAAAACTGCTAATAAGTTATCCTCGTATGATCTAGAATTCATCTCAGCTGCTTTAAAACGAGATAGGACTTATAATTTGGGTGCCTTGATAGCTTTCCGTCTTGCTGCTAACCGCGAGAAGGGTGGAATCTGTGGATGCCTCATTGCCTCTCGTTTATTAGCTTTGCATGGTTTAGTGCCTCATCATTTAGACCTACAGTTTCCCATAGATAGGCTTGATCTTAATTCCATGGTATAGCATAAGTTTGTTTGTTCTTGGGCTAATGTGA
The DNA here is from genome assembly GCA_910589775.1 of Avena eriantha. Classification (NCBI taxonomy): domain Eukaryota; kingdom Viridiplantae; phylum Streptophyta; class Magnoliopsida; order Poales; family Poaceae; genus Avena; species Avena eriantha. The sequence goes on from OU342740.1 coordinate 292,596,547, forward strand.
GTGATTTGTCTTATGAAATAACCTTTCTCAAGGCTGGTTGGAGGAGGAGTAAGTCCGAGCGAGTTGTTCTTTTGCCTGCACCTACTTTGTTTAACCTTGATACCAGGGTAGGATGGTCACTCACCGAGGAGGAGCTGGATACGTACTTGGGAGAGCTCTCCCAACAGGAGCAGGATACTGGAAGGGAGGTTATAGACGATTCGGTCTAGCCCTTGAATGAGGGGGAGTCTTCATATCAGTAGCCTACCTATGATTGGGGAGATTGTTCTTCTTCGCAAGGGCCTTACTACGACAATTCTTACAATGACCCGCCTGCTTGGAACCCTTACTCGCATTTGGATTGATACCCACTTAGGCCAAAAGCCTAAGCTTGGGGGAGGTACACCGACACCACACTCATCTCTATATCATGTTTCGTCGGTACTTTGTATATCCATGCTTCGTTTTCTCCTTTTAGTTTTCGTTCTTTCTTTACTTATGCTTTCTAAAACACAAAAAGACCAAAAATATTTCTGTTGTTTCTCTTTGTTTGCTTCTTCTTCTTTTTTCTTTGGTTTGTTTCTTCCGTTTGGTTTTGTTCTGATTAATTGAAAAACCCAAAAAGATTTTGCTTTGCTTGTTCTGCCTTTTTGGTTCTTGTTTTAAAACTCAAAAACACCAAAAAAAATTGTTGTTCTTCTTTGGTTTTGTGAAGTTTGTTGCAGGGTTCAGCAGTCCTTAGTGGAGTTTGGTTTTCATGTTATTATTCAAGCCACACAAGTGAAGGGCAATAATGAGGATTAATGACAACTCGAGATGTGGTAAGAGGCTGGTAACAAACTCTATTTGTTTTCATTTTTGTACATATACTCATCATTGTGGGCATGCTTAGTCTGTTCATGTAGGGTGTATGTTATTTATGGATGCTTAGTAGTTCTTGCTTTCTTATGATTAGCTCTAGCTCGCTAATAGTTTGTAGCATGTCATATGAATGTTCGCTTGCATTGCTTTCATAAATTGGTATCACATTGTGGTATCCTCCTCTGAATGTTTTTACTTGAATTGACTTGGCACATACTCACGCATGCGTATGACTGTAATAATCAGTTAAGCCTCGATGAATTATTTTTCCTCAGGGGTCTTAAATCATTTTCATGCCATGATTGGTCCTGTTTTGTTGCAAGCATGATTATGACACTTATTGCTCTCTCGTTTGTCGCTCCCTCTCTATTGCTAGCCTTCACTTGTGCTGAGTATAACCATTACTCATCATCCAACTCCCCAAAACCAATATTGCCAAAGTGTCCACCATATCTACCTATTAGCATCATTTGCTATTCCGTGCATATTAAGTATGCTTTGTTTTCTTCGGAATAAAATGTTTGCTTGTTATGAGAAAGTTAGTTAGTAAAGCTCTCATGAACTTGATGGCACACTTTATTTTCTTGCACTTAATAAACCCGAACCATTGCGTCCTTCTTTATTGCGTATATGCGTGCGCTTTATAAGTTGAAGTTAGCAGAACCATGTATCATGGGGAACGCTTTCAACATTGCACTGGTACTTAGTACCTCGTTGATATCATGTTCTTTTGCTTATGGATCCCGACGGTGTGAAATAAAAGTGGAACTTGTAAGATCAAGGAGTTTGTATGTATGTTAGAGAAACGCCTGGGCCGCTAGCCTAAGCCATGCCTAGTCATGGTGGAAACTTGCAGCATAACCATAATGAGAATTCTATGAAGCATCCTCAATAAAAATCTATGCACATAGTAAAGATCGTTGAGATGCTCATTGTCTGCTTGCCTTGTCATTTTGATTATGGGGTAGCTCCTGTATCATGTGCAAGGGGTACCCCGTTGGCGGTTCTCTATGATACGTATATACTTACAATGACAAGAGCTTACTCGTGACTGAAGTTGAGTAGCATGAGGATCGGTCTTCGTAAGTAAGGGGCATGAGACTTCGATTTATAACTTGTCAAGCATATCCTCTTAGTTGTGTCACTTTAACCTTAACCACTTAAAGATGGTTATGATATGTGCAATGAGAGCTCAAAGCTAACGAGTACCGTACTTTCAGCATTTGGAAGCCTTTCAAACTTTCCAAAACCTTTTTCGTTTTCCTTGTTGAGTCTCCACACATTCTTTGAGAACCTTCTTGATAGCATGGTTGTCATTCTTAGTATAATGTGCTTGTCTCAAAACTTGATTAATTGTGTTATGATTTTGATGCTTGTATCTTTGATATCTTTACTTCTAGTCTTCACCTGAACTTCCGAGGTGCCTTGGCATTCACAATCAAAGGCAAGCGAGATACCACTCTATCATACCTTATTATGAGCATTGCAATGTTGCTTACGTTTATGTTTCATGCTACTTATTATTTTTGAGTTGGAATCTCTTCATAGCTTGCAATGACTATTAAGTAAACTCAGTAGCACACTCTTTATTATGAATTGCCTAAGTAGTTGATCACATGCTGAGAATATATACATCATATGAAGCAAATGTGTTCGTGAAAGTTTCTTTTATCGCACTCAGTTTTCAAATGAATTGCTTGAGGACAAGCAATAAGCTAAGCTTGGGGGGAGTTGATACATCCAAAACGTATCTACTTTCCCGAACACTTTTGCTATTGTTTCTCCTCTAAACTTGTGTGATTTGGATACAACTAACATGGACTGACGTTGTTTTCAGTAGAATTACCTTGGTGTCTAGTTTTTGTGCAGAAAATCAACTATCAGGAAAAATCCCGGAAAATATGCCAAAAATCCTATTTCACCAGAAGACTCATGGAGCCAAAAGACGAGACGGAGTAGGGCCACAAGGGGCCCACACCACCTAGCCGCACGGGCCAGGCCAGGCCGCGTCTAGGGGGTGTGGCCGCCTCGGTCACCCCCTCGGCCTCCCTCTTCGCCTATAAGTTGCCTCTTGACCTAAAAACCAAGGGGGTTCGACATTTTTCCAGAAGGAGTTCCGCTCCGTCGCCACCACCAGATTCCACGAAATAGCATCAGAAACTCCATTCTAGCACCCTGCCGGGACGGGGAATTGGAGGAGATCATCGCCACCATCGCCACCATCACTTCTCCATCGACCATCCATGTTTCCCCCATCTATGAGTGAGTAATTCCCCGCTGTAGGCTATGGGGATGGTAGGGATTGGATGAGATTGTTCATGTGATGGCATCAGATTGTTAGGGCATGGTGGCTAGTATCTTTTATTAGTGCTTTTTGACTTTGTTGCAACTTGTTATGCTTAATGCTTGTCACTAGGGCCCGAGTGCCATGATTTTAGATATGAACATGTTATTGATTCATTATGATAGTATTGTTTATGGTCTTACCTGCAAGTTGTATACACACGTTGTTGTCCAGAACCAATGGCCCCGAAGTGACAGCAATCGGGATAACTGGAGGGAATGGCTTTGATGTGAGGATCACATGTGTTCATGGAGTGTTAATGCTTTGCTCTGGTGCTCTATTAAAAGGAGCACCTTAATTGCCAGTAGTTCCCTTGAGGCCCCGCTGCAAACGGGCTGGCAGGACAAAAGATGTTGTGCAAGTTCTCATTGCGAGCACGTATGACTATATATGGAACACGTGCCTATGATTATCTAGTATTTAGATGCTTTATCTTATTTATCTGCAATTGCCATATGTCTTGATTGCCATGTGAATTGTCTTGTCCATGCAACGCCCATCCATCCATCCCTATGCCTACCACGCTTTAATCCTACTGTTTACTGCTACTGTTACTACTATTTATTTTTACTACTACTGCTACTTTACTATCACTACCATAAAACTGTTGCTACTGATAAACTGCTGTGAGCAAGATTGTTTCCAGGTGCGGCTGAATTGCCAACTCAGTTGTTAAGGCTTATAAATATTATTTGGCTCCCCTTGTGTCGAATCAATAAATTGGGTTTCACTTCCCTCGAAAATACTGCGATACACCTCCTATACTTGTGGGTCATCAGATTGCTCTTCTCGAGTGCTTCACTTTTAAAAAAAAAACACAATCGTGCCTTAGGCACATCTATCAGACGATGTTTCCACTGGACATTGTCCTTTCAATCCTGTTGGCTCTCCTAGCGAAGTTCTAGGATCTGACTGCAATTCGCGAGTGCGTGCGGCAGCAGTTAGTGGCTGGCGCTAAGGCTGCGTTTGTCGCTGGTGCGACTGCATAGGCCAAATGTAGATATTGCAGTTGTTTCCACTAGGCCGCCACCTCCGCCAGAAGGTATGGCATGGGACATGGTCCCGCATTATCAAGCGGTTGATCGCTCAGCGGAAGAAATTGTCGACTTCTTTGAGGAACAAACGAACGTTCTCTTGTTGCATCAGTAGTGTGACTTGTATCCTGCACATAGTTGTATAAGTGTTGTAAAATGTATATGAATATGTTGGATGTAATTAATACTCATTGATATGTGCACAACTTGCTTCTATATTTTTCGAGTGCGTTGCACTATGCGATTCCTTTTCGTTTGCCTGACGTGTGTTTATCTCAGCACCTTGCCAACCTGTCAGGTGCGTTGCAGCTAGGTTGGTGTTTGTCAAGGGTTCGATTAGTGCGTTAGCTACTCAGGATATCGCGATTAGTTCGTAGAACAGGTGTGTAAAGGGTGGCGCAACCCCCGAGTAATAAGATTGCAAGAAAATAATAGAAAAACACAGAGTTTTGGGGAACTTAGCTTTATTTATTCGTAGAACAGTACGAGGTATAATGTGTGGCTAAGTAGCCTGGCTGAATAGTCTTATTTGTAAATGTAGAAAAAACGACTAAGGGTAGAAGCGACGTAGGTGCGTGACGTTCTAGGGGTTGGAGTATGCGACTCCTATCTCGAAATCTTTGAGGCGATAGGCGCCACCTGGGATTACTTCTATAATCACGTAAGGTCCTTCCTAAGGGGACTCGAGCTTGAGATGCCCTTGCTGCTTCAGTCGCAGGACCAGGTCTCCTTCGACGAAGGACCTGGGGCGTAACCTTCTGTTGTGGTAGTTGCGGAGCTTTTGCTGGTAGATCGTTGATCTCTCCGCTGCGATTTCTCGTGCCTCATCAAGGAGGTCGACGGAGTCTTCGAGTGTAAGAGTGGACTCCTTCTTGCTGTATGCGACCACTCGTGGGGCTTTGTAGCGTACTTCTGCGTGTAGCACCGCTTCGGCACCGTGCACCATGAAGAACGAGGTGTATCCCGTGGCGCTGTTTGGAGTTGTGCGCAGGCTCTAGAGTACGGATTGCAGCTCGTCTGGCCAACATACAGCAGCTTGTTTGAGTGGTCGGAGGAGTCGCTTCTTGATTCCACTGCAGACGAGGCCGTTGGCCTTTTCGACTTGACCGTTGGTCTGCGGGTGAGCCACCGAGGCGTAACTTTTGTTGATTCCCAGGTTTTCGCAGAATTCCTGGAACTCGTTGGAGGTGAAGTTCGTCCCGTTGTCTATGATGATACTGTGTGGCACGCAAAAGTGGTAGACGATGGACTCGAAGAACCTGATGGCGCTAGCCCCTGATTGATTTGTCACCGGCATGGCCTCTATCCACTTGGTGAATTTGTCGACTGCGACTAAGAGGTAGACGTAACCTCCTCGTGAGGACCTGGGGAGCTTACCGACCATGTTGAGTCCCCATTGTGCGAAAGGCCAGGCCAATGGTATTGGCCTGAGTTCTGCGCCAGGTGCGTGAGGTTTCTCTGCGAATCGCTGGCAAGCGTTGCAGCACTGGACTATGTCCTTGGCGTCGTGCATGGCCGTGGGCCAGTAGAATCCAGCCTGTAGGGGTTTGGCAATGAGGGCGCGACTGCCAGCATGATGCCCGCAAGTGGCTTCGTGGATGTCGAGGAGGACATCCCTTCCGTCTCTGTTGGAACACTCATGTGATGTTGCGCTTGTATAGTTCACCGTTGATAACAGCGAACGCCTTAGATCGTAGCATGATGTGCCGCGCGTCAGTCAGATCATCTGGAAGCCTCTTGCTGAGGAGATATGTGATGTAGGGTTGTGTCTAGGATGGCTCGATCATCATGACGCCCATTGGTCCTTCGAGTCCTGTGTCCAGCTCCAGGCCATCGAGTGCCATTGGCTCATTGGGTGGCGTATCCCCCGAGTCTGTTGATGCGCCTGCTTTCTTCTCTGGAGCCTTTGGCTTGATGGAGCGTTCGAAGATGCACTCAAGAAATACTCTAGGTGGTATGGGGCCGCAGGTGGAGCTATTGTTGGCGAGTGTGTCCGCCTCTTCGTTTCTTTCGCGGCCTATGTGCCGTAGCTCACAGCCGTCGAGATCCCCTTCGAGTGTGTCGTAGAGGTCACGGTAGGCGATCATATTGTCGCTCAGTGCGTCACACTCGTGCATTGTTTAGTTCACCACCAGTTTGGAGTCACCGTAGATGATGAGCCTCAAGGCGCCGCAGGCTTTCGCCATCCTCATCCCATGGAGTAGGGCTTTGTACTCAGCTTCTTTGTTGGAGGCCATGAACTGCATTCGCAAGATGTATTTCAGCTTGTCTCCCTGGGGCGATGTTAGTATGACACCTGCGCCAACCTCGTCCTTTCGTTTGGACCCGTCGAAGTGCATTGTCCAGAGATAGGACATATGTGGCTTTTCGAGGAGCTGGTTTTCCATCTAGTGCACGAGGAAATCAGGGAGGAATTGCGACTTGATCGCGTCGCGCTTTTCATATGTGATGTCTCGTGGAGACAGCTCGATTCCCCAAAGCGCGACTCGTCCGGTAGCATCAGGGTTGTTGAGGATATGCCCAAGTGGGGCGTCGTTGACTACCACGATTGCGTGCTCCTGGAAGTAGTGGTGCAGTCACCTGGCTGGCATGAAGACGGCGTACACCAGCTTCTGGTAGTGCGGGTACCGCTGTTTTGTCGGCGTGAGCACCTCGCTGAGGTAGTAGACTGGGCGCTGTACCCCGTGGACCTTGTTTTCTTCGGCTTGTTCCACTATGAGCACTTTGCTGACCACCTGGTTGGTGGCGGCGATGTAGAGCAACAACAGATCCTTTTCGCGTGGAGTCACAAGTACTTGCGAGGTGGATAGTAGACGCTTAAGGTCTTCGAATGCTGCTTGCACTTTGTCTGTCCACTTGAACTTGTCAGTTTTGTGGAGAAGTTGGTAGAAGGGCAGTGCCTTTTCGCCCATTCGACTTATGAATCGACTGAGCGCTGCGATTTGCCCAGCCAGCTGCTGCACGCCTCTTACGTTCTTTGGCTTCTCCATGGCCAGTATGGCCTTTATCTTCTTCGGGTTTGCTTCGATCCCTCTCGTGGAGATGAGATACCCGAGTAATTTCCTAGAGGGCACACCGAAGGCGCATTTATCCGGATTGAGCTTGATCCGCTAGCGGTCGAGGTTGGTGAAGGTCGAAATTGTTGATTAGCGAGGCTTCTTCCTTGGTCTTGATGATGATGTCGTCTATGTTGCTAATGTATCCATAATTTTTGACGTTCCATGCTTGATTTTATCTACTTTCTTATGTTTTGTTCCAACTTTGGAGTACTTTTCATACACTTTCTTGGACTAACCTATTAACAAGTGCCATAGTGCCATCTGCCTGTTTTCTGCTGTTTTTGGTTCCAGGAAGTTAGAAAATGAATATTCTCGGAATTGGATAGGACAAAAGCCAAAGTCAGTTTTTCACCGAGGGACACAAGGAGCCAGAATACGAGACAGAGAGGGGCCAAGGGGCCGCCACACCACCTAGCCATGCGGCCCAGCCTGGCCCGCACCAGGGGGTGGTCTGGTCGCCTCCGGCACCCCCTCGGCCTCCCCTTTCGCCTATAAGATGCCTCCGATACAAAAACCCTAAGTATCCGATCAAAATTCCATGAAAGAGTTTGTAGCCGCCGTCATCTCCATCCCTAGATCGGGAGGGATCTGAAGCTCTTCCCGGCACCCTGTCGGAGGGGAGAATTCACCCTGGAGGCCTTCTTCATCACCATGCAAGCCTCCGGTGTGATGCGTGAGTAGTTCATCTCTAGACTACGGGTCCATGTAGTAGCTAGATGGCTGGTTCTCCTCCTTTGTGCTATCATGTCTAGATCTTGTGAGCTCCGTTCATGATCAAGATCATCTATTTGTAATCCTACATGTTGTGTTTGCGGGGATCCGATGGATATTGAGATGCTATTTCAGATCGATTATTGATTCTATCATGTCTTTGTTATTTGTGATCTTGCATGCTTTCCGTTGTTAGTAGCTATCTTGGCCAAGTAGATGCTAGCAACTCCAAGAGTTAGTATTTATGCTCGATAGTGGGTTCATGCCTCTAGTAATCTGGGGAAGTGATAGAAATCTCTAAGGTACTAGATGTGATGTTGCTACTAGGGAGAAACCACCAATCCTTTGTTCATAGAACAATCGTATTGTTTACTTTACATGCAATGCGTAATGCAATTATCCGTTGCTTGCAACTTAATACTGGAGGGGGTTCGGATGATAACCTGAAGGTGGATTATTAGTCATAGATGCAGTTGGATGGCGGTCTATGTATAATGTTGTAATGCCCAATCAAGCCTTAAAGGAGTCAAGATGAGTAGTATATGCATATTGCTTTCTCGATGTTTGTGAATTGCCCCACTGTAATTTGTTCACCCAACATGTCATCTATCTTAAGGAGAGCCACCACTAGTGAACTATAGACCCTGGTCCTTTCTTTTACCATCAATCTACAATCAACTGTTTACTTTTTTCTGTTTACCTTTTGCAAACTATTAATTTCTTCCACTCGATACGTTTAATCCTTTGTTTTCAGCAAAACCGATGAGATTAACAACCTCATCGCAAGTTGGGGGCAAAGTTCTGTGGTTGTGTTGTGCACTCCATGTTGCTGCTGACGCCGGTAGTGCGCCCTGCCAAAGTCCAGCTAGCAACATTTTTGGGGTGTTTCCTTGCTCCTACTAGATTGATACCTTGGTTTCATAACTGAGGGAAAACTTGTTGCTGTGCTCATCATACCTTCCTCATGGGGTTCCCTAATGAGCTCGATATATTTTGGGCTAAGCAATGTCGTCAATGTAGACTTGGATATTGTGACCAAGATGGCTCTTGAGGCAGGACTGCATGCACCGTTGATAGGTGGCTCCTACGTTTTTTAGCCTGAAGGGCATGGTATTGTAGTAGAATATGCCAAAGGGCGTTGTAAACGTTGTCTTCTCTTGATCTTCCTCCTTCATTCGAATCTGATTGTAGCCTGAGTAGGCGTCGAGGAAGCAAATGCGTTCACATCCCGCGGTGGAGTCGATGATTTGGTCGATTTGCGGTTGCAGGAAGTGATCCTTTGGGCAGTGCTTATTCAGGGAGGTGAAGTCCACGCACATCCGCAGGATATCCGTGTCTTTTTTGGGCACCAGCACTGTATTAGCGAGCCAAGTACTTTCCTTGATCTCGCGTATAAATTTTGCGTCAAGGAGTCTGTTGATCTCCATTCCGACCGCTTTTGCTCGTGGTTCAGACAGTCGCCGTATTGTCTGCTTGACTGGCCTGGCGTCTGGATTCATGTTGAGTGCATGCTCGGCGAATTCCCTGGGAACCCTTGGCATGTCCGCAGGACACCAGGCGAAGATTTCCTAGTGCTCACGGAGGAATTTGATGAGCGCGAGTTCGTATGCAGAACTCAAGTTGTTGGAGATGATGGTTGTCTTGGTCGGGTCCGTTGGGTGGACCTGGACTTTCTTTGTGTGCACCGACGAGTCGAAGGATAGGTTGGGTGAGCTTGACCTGTTTAGGGGAGGCAGACTGTTGTCTATCGACTCCTTCAATCTTGCGAGCTCCTCCTGCATGCCGAAGGACTGGGAGATTCTATTGAATTCCCTGTCGCAGCTGTCGGACCTCTCGAAGCTCCCGTTGATTGTGATGATGCTGTTTGGACCTGGCATTTTCATCTGCATCTAGGCGTAGTGCGGCACTGCCATGAACCTAGCGAACGCGATGCATCTAAGGATGCAGTGGTACTGTGAAGGCCAGTCGATGCGTTCGCGTCCAAAGTTTTTCGGCATGCCAAAGATGACGTCGAGGTTGATTTTGCACAGGGGATATATGCCCTTGCGTGGGACGATGCCGTGGAACGTCGTGTTCGAGACCTCCAAACATGTTAGAGGGATCCTCATTGTACGCAAGGTACTTGCTAACATGAGGTTAATGCCCCTTCAACCATCCATGAAGACGCGACTCATGTCGAAGCCTCCGATCTGTGCTCGAGTACGAGGGGATAGTGGCCTAGACGAGGGACTTGGCATGGATGGTTGCGCTTGTCGAAGGTTATGCAGGAGTCACTTCCACTGAGGTACTTAGTGGTGGAGGGCGGGGAGTTTGTTGCCAAGTTGACTTGGCGAGTGTTGGCCTTCTGCACCCGATCTGAGGGGCGTCCCTTTTGGATCATCATGTTGCCTACGACCTGTGGGTACGGCTCGCCTCCGTGATGCTGGATTGGCGCAGCCGCGGGCGGTGGTGGTCCGGGCTGTGGTGGAGGAGCTCCATGTGCCACAGCGCCTGGGGCGGTTCCATAGCCCCTATTGATCGTGTCGTGATTCATCCGAGCCAGGCCCTCATGGAGTTTGAGGAACTCGCGGCAGTCCTTGAGGAGGTGACTGGATTTCTTCTTGCCGTCGTGCTTGTCGATGTAGAAGTGCACGTTGCACGGCCCGGACAGTTTGTCCTCGATAGGTGTCGTGGGTGCCTCTTCGCGAGTGCGGCGTTGCCATACTTGCGTGGTTTTCCCGGAGTCGCGGTATCCACCGCTGCGATAGCCGCTGTTGCGGTTGTCGTCGCGTTTGTCGGTGTAGCCTGCTGCGACCATATTGACATCATCGCGGTCATCGTACATGTGCATTCGACGCTTGCTTCGGTGATCACATGTGCGCTCTTGTTGCGCTTCGTCGTTGGAGTGAACGCGGTTTTTCACCGAGTCTTCTCCATCCGCCCACCGATTCGTGATTTCCATCAGGTGGTCAATCATTTTTGGCTTCGAGCGGCCCAGCTCCTCCCTGATCTCTATGTGGCGAACACCGCCGTTGAACGCGTCGATCGCGTGGTCCTCCGAGATGTTTTCTGTGGAGTTCTTGATGATGGACCACCTCTGGATGTACGAGCGCAACGACTCGCCAAATATTTGTTGGCAACCTCTTAATTCTTCGATTGATGTGGACCTTTTGTAAGTGCCCTTGAAGTTGCGGACGAAGCTGTAGACCAGCTCTTCCCAGCTACGAAGGATCCGCGTGGGAGGTTGTTGAGCCATGCGCGAGCGGCCCCCTGCAGCTATAGCTGCAGGCATTGCATGGCCGTGCTTTGACTCCCGCCGTGGAGCCTGACGAAGGAGATGTGGTCTTCCAACCAAATTTTTAGGTCCTGCAGACCGTCAAACTTTGGGTTCTCCAATGGGAGTTTGGACCCCTTAGGCATTCGCTTTTGCCTGATGGCTCTGCTGAAGCATCTGGCGCCGTAGAGCTCCACATCTTCATCCTCTGAGTCAGTCGAACAAGCATGTCGTGCGCGCATCTTGTCGACTTTGTGTTGTGTGATGTCATCACACGTGTCGTAGTCATGGTCGTGCCGTCGTGAACAGCAACGTCGAGACATGTCATGGTTATCATCGCTGGACGAGGGCGAGGAGTAGCGTTTTGCTACAGCCTTGCCCTTCTTTGGCTCTAGCGTTGGCTCCTTATCGAGAGAGGCCTCGATTAGCCCCACGCCCGTGATCGTAGATCGGTGCATGGAGGCTCGTGGATCTTCAGCTGGCGGCTGGTTGTTGAGGAGGTACATGGTGGCCGCGGTTACCGCGGCTTGCGGCATCTTCGGGAGCACATTGCCATGCGTATCCACCGTCATGGAGCCGAATTCGAGGACTTTTGCGGCTTCTACACGCTCTTGCTCGATGAGGTGGGCCAGTCGAGATCGCCTCTTGTTAGCGACGTACTCGTTGCATTTGGAGGAGGATCCTCTGTGGGAGGAGAGCCCGGCTCGTCGGAGGCTCGACTCGTCTGCCGCCTTTTTACGCGCTTAGAGTTGCGTGATTGTATGTAGCTGGCGTTTGTATTCCTCCTTTAGGAGCCCATGGTAGCCCATCAGCAGTTCTTGCGGGGAGCTGATGACCCACAAGGATAGGGGGTGTATCGCAGTATTTTCGATAAGTAAGAGTGTCGAACCCAACGAGGAGCAGAAGGTGCTGGCTAGGGGTATGGATCAGGAATTCTCTACAAATACTTAGCAAACATATTTTTAGGGTTTTTTGATAAGGCAAGTAAACAAAGTACGAGTAAATAAAAGACAGTAGGAATAAATGCAGCAAGTGGCCCAATCCTTTATGCAGCAAAGGACAAGCCGGTTGTATTACTTAAGATGACCAAACGTTCTCGAAGACACATGGGAAGACTGCCAAGTGCTTTCGCTTCATATAGTTGATTAATCTTCTTTAGCTTGCTAAGTGTTGTGTGGGTGAACCTGTGCTAATGTACCGACCTTCCTAGGACTAATACATACTTGTGATTATACCCCTTGCAAACATCCGTAAGTACAAGAAAGTAATTAAGGTAGAAACCTAACCACAACTTTAAACTCTAAGACCCTTACGTCCCTTGTGCAATGGTTTCCTAACTGGGGTTCAGGTTTCTGTCACTCTAGCAACCCCTACGATTAGTAGCCAAATACACAATGCATTCCCCTAGGCCCATATAGGTGAAGTTTCATGTAGTCGACATTCACATGACACCACTAGAAGAAGTACACCACAACTTAAATATCAAACCATTGAATCTTTCTCAACACAACTCCACTACTAACAACATGACTTCTCCCATGTCCTCAAGAACAAAACGAACTACTCACAAGACATCATATGGATCATGATCAGAGATGGAATAATGATGTATAACAATCTGAACATAAACAATAATTCAACGGTTCACACAATAGCTTCAACTACAAAGAGTAATCAACACCAGGAAAGTTTCCCCTATGAACTAAGGCAAGATTCAACCCAATTGTTACAGCAATATGGAGATGGTGATGAGGGTGCTGATGGTGATGATGGTGGTGATGATGATGATGATCCCGATGAAGTCCAGCTTGATGGTGGTGTTGATGGCGGCGATCTCCCCTCTCTAGGAAGGAATTCCCTCGGCAGAAATCTGTCTACCGGAGAGATCTTTCTCTCTCAGTGTTTTCCGCCCCGCAGAGGCGGCGGAATCTTTCTATGGTCGCTCTCTGAGTCTTAGGGTTTCGGGAGGATAATATACGCCAGAGGGGAGTGCCAGGGGTGGACCAGGGCAGCCACACCACCTGGTGGCGCGGCCTAGGCTGGCCCGCGCTAGGGGGTGGTGTGGGCCCCCTGTGGCCCATCTCCAGGCCCCCTTCTGTCTTCCTTCATCTTCTGGAAAAATAGGATTTTCTGTATATTTTCCCAGATTTTCTGATCTTCATGAATTTTGCCTCCAACAACACCTTTTCCATCAGAATCTTGACTGCAGCGTTCCATGCTCCAAAAGTCATCAACCATGCAAAAACAGATGAAATAACATAAGTATCACCTCTCAATACGAAATATATCAATGAATAACAGTGAATTACGACATAGAATAGTGATGCAAAATGGACGTATCAACTCCCCCCAAGCTTAGACTTCGCTTGTCCCCAAGCGAAACTGAGCTCAATAAACATGACCTCAGGTTTATGGAGTGAAGAGTCGATAAAAGAATACGGACAAGAAGCATCACATTTATCAATACATAGATCATAATAGAAGACAACTCACTATTATATAACTCAACTTGCAATAAGCAAAGGAAACACAATAAAGATACATAAAGTGAATCATAATTGGCAATGGAAAACTTAGCTCTTGGTCGAAGAATAGTTGATAATTTGCTGGAGTTCACAAATAACTGGTTTTCAATGATAACTTTCAAAGTAGTAAACATCAAGATAAGAGCAATGTTCAAAACAAGGAACATAAGAAACATGATTGAATAAATCATCATATGAAAGAATGAAACACAAAAACTCAAAATACTTTCTGAGATAGAAGGGAATAGGTTTACTGACTCAACTAAAAAGTAAAAAGAAAGGCCCTTCGCAGAGGGAAGCAGGGATTGCAAGTCTCATAAAGAGCTCCCAAAAATTATGATACTTACTAGATTTCAGCTCTCATTGCCCCTATCATAGGCATCTTTAGGTGATTAAGGTTAAAGTGATCAAATATGAGGATATGCATTGACAAGTTGTAAATTGAGAATCTCATGTCCCTTGAATACGAGGGCCGCTCCTCATGGTACTCAAGTTTAGTCACCGGTAAGTTCTTGTCATCGTAAGCATATGTGTATCATAGAGAACCGCCAACAGGGTACCCCTTGCCCGATGATACGGAAGAATCCCATATCAAAATGACAAGGCAAGTAGACAACAAGTATCTCAACAATCTTCTTATTTACCATGGGAATATGGTGCTTTTTTTTCTCTCTTTCCTCTTTTCATAGTATCTTTTTTTTCTTTTTCTCTTTTTTCTCAATCTCTATCTCTTTTTTTTATAATAAGAATGCTTCATAGATGCTCGTTATGGTTACGCTGCAGGTTTCCACCATGTCAGCATGGATTAGACCAGCGGCCCAGGCGTTTCTCTAACACACATGCATAACTCCATGGACTTACAAGCTCCCCTTTCATTTCACACCGACGACATCCATAGACAAAAGAACATGATATCAACTAGGTACAAAGTACCAGTGCAATGTTGAAAGCGTTCCCCATGACAACATGGTTCTGCTAATTCACAACTCACAAAGCGCAAGCATATACGCAACATAGATGGGCATAATGGTTCAAGTTTATTAAGTGCAAGAAAAATAAGGTGTGTCGTCAAGTTCGTGAGAACTTTAATCACTAATTTTCACATAACAAGTTTAATTTGGGTGGTAGATAAAACAAGAATTTACTTGGAATAGCAATAATGCTAATAGGTAGGTATGGTGGACACAAATGGCATAGGTTTTGGTTTAAAGGAGTGGATGCACGAGAAGAATTCCCTCTCAGTACAGGTTTTTGGCTAGCAAGGCTGGGTAGCAAGTACAAGAGTTGAAGGAAACAAACAAACATGCAAGTGATAAAGACAAACATGCAATCTTCCTTGGAAGCACAAAAGATCTTAACTATAGACTACTAGACTTATGAGCAAATCAAGAAAGAAAGATGATGAAATTATTTTTCTTTAGAGGCACTTTTATCTTTTCATTCAACTCTCAAAAATAGTGTTGCTACTGACCGAGCCAGGTTTGCCAAAACCAACTAAATTAACTCAATGATCCCAAAGTGATACCAATACTAACAACCAATCATATAACCACAAATTGAAAACTAATATAAGCTATGCAAAAGAGTAAATGATAGAACTTCTCATTAATATTCCATAACGGCAACTCACACCAAGGGATACATATCTAACGAGAGAGGGGACACTTCCATAATGCAAACCATCATACACAATAACTTCTCTATTCATGATATGACTCTACTGAAAAGGTAAAAAGATAGAAGATAGTGATGTGATACCGAGGCACTCCCCCAAGCTTGGAACAAACCAAGGGGATGCCAAACTTGATGACGAATTACTCCTTTGGTGGTGGTGGTATCCTCTCGATGAGCTTCTTGACCAATTTCCCCAAGTCCTCAATCTCGAAGGTGAGGGTACGAATCAACTCCGAGTTGTGCTCGATGCAGTGCATGATCATGTCAGATTGTGGATCCCAGCTCTTGTGATTCTTTTTCCGTTCTTCCCTCTTGGAGTCTTCTTTTCCTGCATGGTTATGGATAAAGGTATGGAAGGGACTCTTGGTGCTTGATGAAGGTGTCCTTGGTGCCAAACAGTGGCACGGAGGTTGATGGCTCAATGCACGACGCCCAGAAAAATACTTGATGGCGGTGTTGATGTAGAGCTTGTTGGGAACCCCAAGAGGAAGGTATGATGAGCACAGCAGCAAGTTTCCCTCAGTTATGAAACCAAGGTTTAATCGAACCAGTAGGAGCAAGGAAACACCCCAAAGGTGTTACTAGCTGAGCTTTGGCAGGGCGCACTACCGGTGCTAGTAGCAACGTGGAGACCTGCACAACACAACCACATAACTTTGTCCCCAACTTGCGATGAGGTTGTCAATCTCACCGTGTTTTGCGGAAAACAAAGGATTAAACGTATCGAATGGAAATAATTAAAAGTTTGCAGAAAGTAAACACAAAGCAATACAAGATTGTAGATTGTATGTAAATAAAAAGGACCGAGATCCATAGTTCACTAGAGGCGGCTCTCCTTAAGATAGATAACATGCTGGGTGAACAAATTACAGCGGGGCAATTGACAAACACCAAGAAAGCAATACATGCATATACTAATCATCTTGACTCCTCTGAGACTTGATTGGACATTACAACATAATACATAGACCGCCATCCAACTGCATCTATGACTAATAATCCACCTTCAGGTTATCATCCGAACCCCCTCCAGTATTAAGTTGCGAGCAACAGATTATTGCTTTACGAACTGCGTGTAAAGTAAACAATACGATTGTTCTATGGACAAAGGATTGCTGTTTTCTCCCTAGTAGCAACAGCACATCTAGTACCTTAGAGATTTCTGTCACTTCCCCAGATTACCAGAGGCATGAACCCACTATCGAGCATAAATACTAACTCTTGGAGTTGCTAGCATCTACTTGGCCAAGATAGCTACTAACAACGGAAAGCATGCAAGATCTCAAATAACAAAGACATGATAGAATCAATAATCAATCTGAAATAGCATGTCAATATCCATCGGATCCCCGCAAACACAACATGTATGAATTAGAAATAGATGATCTTGATCATGAACGGAGCTCACAAGATCTAAACATGAAAGCACAAAGGAGGAGAACCAGCCATCTAGCTACTACATGGATCCGTAGTCCAAGGATGAACTACTCACGCATCACACCGGAGGCTTGCATGGTGATGAAGAAGGCCTCCAGGGTGAATTCCCCTCTCCGGCAGGGTGCCAGGAAGAGCTTCATATCCCTCCCGATCTAGGGATGGAGATGACGGCGGCTACAGACTCTTTCGTTGATTTTTGATCGGGTACTTAGGGTTTACGTCCCGAGGGCATCTTATAGTCGAAAGGGGAGGCCGAGGGGGTGCCAGGGCTAGCCTCATCACCCACTGGGACGGGCCCAGCCTGGCCGTGTGGCCAGGTGGTGTGGCCAGCCCCTGGCCCTTCTCCGTCTCGTATTCTGGCACTTGATCACTTCCGGAAAAATAGGCACTTTGGCTTTTATCCCGTCCAATTCCGAGAATATTCATTTTCTGACTTTCCTGGAACCAAAAAGAGCAGAAAACAGGCAGCTAGCACTGTGGCTCTTGTTAATAGGTTAGTCCAAGAAATCATATGAAAAGTACTCCAAAGTTGGAACAAAACACAAGAAAGTGGATAAAACAAAGCATGGAACATCAAAAATTATAGATACATTTGCAATGTATCAGAGGTTTCCCTCTAGTTGACATCCATGCAGTCTTTCTGATCCTAGCAGGGTTCGCCACCACTCCAATGCTTGCAATGGTAGTGCCTGTGTGCTTTGCCTCCTGTTCACCTTCACTCTTGATGTCCTTCTCCTGCCCGAGGTCTTGGAGGTCTTCCTCCATAGGCTCTTTTCCTTTATCCTTGGCAGACACCATTGTGCTTCTAAGCTTCAAAGATAGTTCCTGGCAGAAATAGATCGAAACGAAAACACGACGAAAACACGATATACGAACCTCGAGAGATCCGGGGGATTATATATTACGGAGTTTCATAACAAAAAGAAGGTACTGGGAGAAAACGAGTCGGAGGCGGAGTCCGGGGTGGACTCACCACCTGGTAGCGCGGCCAGGGGAGGGCCCACACCACAGGGTGGTGTGAGCCACCCTGGCTCCGTTTCCGTCCCTCTTTCGCTTTGTAGCTTTCCTTATTGTCTAAAAACTGCAAAAATATAGTTGGATAGTATTTTTGCGGAACTTTTCTTACCAGAACTGTTACCTATTTGAAAGCGGACTCTGTAGGTCTCTGAATTTGGTATCTAGTAGATTCTTCCGGAGTCACCACTTGAATAACATCAATATCTTCATCTTCATACACTTATTAGTTGAGTCATAAAACCCTTCTCTTCCTTATTACACCATTATCTCCACTACCTAGAAATTTCTTTCACAAATTTTTTCACACAATTCTCATTAGCAACATTAGTATATATGAAGTGATAAAACCTTTTGTGTCCTACTTCAGCTGAAAACCATAAAAACATAACCTACTGTAGCAACTCCTTTTGAAAACCCAAAAAGAATTCAAAAAGGAAATCGATTAAAGAAGCAAATGCAAGAGTGGCAAAATCTGTCAAAACAGACCAGCAGGTAAAGATAATTTTTTTCGAAAATCATCTGTTGCTCAAATCAAAAAGTGCAAAACATGAGAAAGTTAAATAACAACCTGGGACAGGAGCACAAAAAATTACAGCTCAATCCGACGTACATAGATCTCTCACGAATTTTTATGGTGAAGCACAAAAATCTGTTTCGGGACAGCAACTTCCCCAAATATTACTTATCTCTCATTAGAGGTTGATCTTGACACAAAAACCAAACAAAAAGGATAAGGAGAGGTTATTACGGAAGTAATAACTTCCAAGTCTCAAAGAAACAAAAACAAACATAAAGCAAAAACAAATTGGGTTGTCTCCCAAAAAAGCTCTTTCTTTATAGCCATTAAGATGGGCATGATAATTTTGAAGATGATCACATAAGAATATGAATTGAGGTGAAAGAGAGCATTAAGAAGCAAAAATACACACATTTAAGTCTAACCCACTTCCTATGCAAAGGAATTTTATAAACAAACAAGTTGTTGAAACCAGAGGCTACTTGCATAGGAAGGCAAAAGAAGTGCAACATAAAAACTTTTAGCATAAAACGAGAAAACTTGATATTATTGAGATGCATAAGAACACTTTTCCCTCTCTCATGATAACTCTCAGTATCATGCATAAACTTGACAATATAACTATCACAAGAACCATCATAGCAATGATCACTTATTCTAACAGAAAACACAGGAATACTAGCTCTCATAACACTACCTTGTGAAACAATATTAGAGGTATCCTTGCAAAGGATAGTGTGTCCCTCTTCTTCATATTTAGTAACAAAATCTTTCACATTTGCTATTATAGGTTCATCAACCATTCGTTTATCAGGTTCAACAGATTTGATTATACTTTCACTAACCATACTTGCCATCATAGAATGTTCCTTTATCTTAATTGGGAAAGGCATTTTCTCAATGTAAGGTTTAGGTAAGACATGATTAGCAGTATAAACTTCCGTATTTCTTGCAGGAGCACTCTTAGCAACATCTTTATAAGGTTCATGATACTTATTCCACTTCTTTTTAGGCACTTCAATGTAGGAAGCAAAAGCCTTAAAATAAGAAGCAATAGCTTGAGAGTCTAGACCATAAGCATTTTTAATATTTTGAAAGTCATCAGTTCCCATAAAAGATTCAATGCATTCATAATGATAATTTATACCTGACTTTCTACCTTTGTCATTCTCCCAAGCTTCAACATTGTCTTGAATACGGTCCAGAAGATCCCATTTAGCTTCTTCTTCCATGCGAGTGAATGATCCAGCACAAGAAGCATCCAATAAATCCTTATCATGTAGAGAAAGCCTTGCATAAAAGTTATTGATAATAATATTGTTGGGGAGTTCATGAATGGTACATTTGAGCATTAGTAACTTTAGTCTCCCCTAAGCTTGAGCTGTACTCTCTCCATCAAGAGGCCAAAAGTTGTATATTTGATTCCGATCTTTATGAATCTCACTAGGAGGATAAAACTTTGAATAAAAGAGAGGCACTATTTCCTCCCATTCTAGAGCTTGACCATTCTTCAACAGCTTATACCATTCTTCAGCTCTTCCTTTCAGCGATAATGAGAATAACTTCTTCTTAACTTGATCTATAGTAATACCTGCACACTTGAACAACCCGCATAATTCGTGTATAAAGAGCAAATGATCACCGGGATGGACAGTTACATCCCCAACATAGTAGTTATCCATAACACGATCAATAATTCTTGTAGGTATTTTGAAAGCATCAATTTCAGCAGGTGGTGGCTTATCTACTACCTTAGTAGTGGTAGTAGCATTACCAAATAAGAAACTCAGCGAATTATCCATAACGAAAACAGAGCAACTAACAGAAATAAACAATACTCACAGTAGAAGTTTCCTTTACCAGTTCCACTCTCCAATAGCGCTTCACTCCCCGGCAACGGCGCCAGAAAATAGTCTTGATGACCCACAAGTATAGGGGGTGTATCGCAGTATTTTCGATAAGTAAGAGTGTTGAACCCAACGAGGAGCAGAAGGTGCTGGCTAGTGGTATGGATCAAGAATTCTCTACAAATACTTAGCAAACGGATTTTTTGGGGTTTTTGATAAGGCAAGTAAACAAAGTACGAGTAAATAAAAGACAGTAGGAATAAATGCAGCAAGTGTCCCAATCCTTTATGCAGCAAAGGACAAGCCGATTGTATTACTTAAGATGACCAAACGTTCTCGAGGACACACGGGAATATCTTCAAGTGCTTTCGCTTCATATAGTTGATTAATCTTCTTTAGCTTGCTAAGTGTTGTGTGGGTGAACCTGTGCTAATGTACCGACCTTCCTAGGACTAATACACACTTGTGATTATACCCCTTATAAACATCCCTAAGTACAAGAAAGAAATTAAGGTAGAAACCTAACCACAGCTTTAAACTCTAAGACCCTTACGTCCCTTGTGCAATGGTTTCCTAACGAGGGTTCAGGTTTCTGTCACTCCGGCAACCCCTACGATTAGTAGCCAAATACACAATGCATTCCCCTAGGCCCATATAGGTGAAGTGTCATGTAGTCGACGTTCACATGACACCACTAGAAGAAGTACACCACAACTTAAATATCAAACCATTGAATCTTTCTCAACACAACTCCACTACTAACAACATGACTTCTCCCATGTCCTTAAGAACAAAACGAACTACTCACAAGACATCATATGGATCATGATCAGAGATGGAATAATGATGTATAACAATCTAAACATAAACAATAATTCAACGGTTCACCCAATAGCATCTACAAAGAGTAATCAACACCGGGAAAGTTTCCCCTATGAACTAAGGCAAGATTCAACCCAATTGTTACAACAATATGGAGATGGTGATGAGGGTGCTGATGGTGATGATGGTGGTGATGATGATGGTGATGATCCCGATGAAGTCCATCTTGATGGTGGTGTTGATGGTGACGATCTCCCCTCCCCGGGAAGGAATTCCCCCTGCAGAAATCTGTCTACCGAAGAGATCTTTCTCTCTCGATGTTTTCTGCCCCACAGAGGCGGCAAAATATTTCTATGGTTGCTCTCCGAGTCTTAGGGTTTCAGGAGGATAATATACACCAGAGGGGAGTGCCAGGGGTAGACCAGGGCGGCCACACCACCTGGTGGCGCGGCCTAGGCTGGCCCGCGCCAGGGGGTGGTGTGGGCCCCCTGTGGCCCATCTCCATCCCCCTTCTAGCTTCCTTCGTCTTCTAGAAAAATAGGATTTTTTCCGTATATTTTCCCGGATTTTCCGATCTTCGCGAATTTTGCCTCCAAACAGCACCTTTTCCATCAAAATCCTGACTGCAGCGGTCTATGCTCCAAAAGTCATCAACCATGCAAAAACAGATGAAATAACATAAGTATCACCTCTCAATACGAAATATATCAATGAATAACGGTGAATTACGACATAGAATAGTGATGCAAAATGGACGTATCAGGAGCCGAAGGGCAGAGGGTTGCCTCATAGGGCTTCTCGACATTGAGCCCACTCGTTGTCGTTGAGCCTGATCACTATGTGCTCCCTAGTGTTTTCATTCACAATGGTTGGTAGCTCTACTCCGTTGTTGACAGGCACGCCGTTGCCACCGTTGGTGGGGCTGCCGTTAGGTATGCCGCCATTGGGCGGGTTGCCATTGGGTATGCCACCGTTTGGCGGGCCGGTGCTAGATCCGTTGCCTGTTTTTTTCGCGATTGGCGGAGGTGTCACCAGATCCGTTTGATGACGACGCACATGAAGTGGTTGGGGAAGCTGTTGCTCCCACAACTTTTAGATCCGGAGTCGTAGGCTCCATCCTAAGTGTCTAGGTCACCCAGATCGGATTCACGACTATTGTCGCTATCAGTGCTCTCGGCTGTTGCCGAGGCGTTGAGTTTGCGTAGGGTGCCGATTGGCGGAGGGAACCATGATGCTGGAGCAGTCAATGGCATTGTCGTCTGGTCAGGCATGCGAAGCGTGCCTAACTGGCCCACTTGGAAGCGGAAGCTGCCGATCGCCAGGCTGATCCCATCGCCCACGGACTCGAAATCCAGGCGAGTGGCTGGTGTGTGGACGGTGAAGTCGAACACGTCGAAGAGCTGGCGAATCTCCGTTGTTGCGGAGTTGTAGATCGCGGTTGATGGGGCCGAAGAAGCCGCAACATCAGCACTCCCAATTCCCATAGATGGTGCCAATTGGCGAGGGTTTAACTCGTCAATGCCCATTGTTATAGGCTTGGGTTTTGGAGAAGGAGGGAGAGCTGGAGGCATCAGTCGTCTAGCAAACAAGCACACTTGGACGCAAGGTTTACCCAGGTTCAGGCCTCGTAGAGGTCCCTGCTCCTGCTTGTCTGCTCTTGGAATTAACGAAGGAATCAAAGATTAAATGGTGCGCAGATGCAATCTGGCGAAGGTTGTGGAAACTAGGGTTGTGTGTGTCCTTGTCGCCGCCCCCTCCTAGACTTTATATAGATAGGCTAGGTCTTGGGTAGCAGGTCGATTTGGTTACAGATTAGGGTTTTCCCTTTGAACTTTCTATCTTGAGTTTCTTCTTGTCTCGCAAGCAATCGAGAGTTCGTGCGCCACTCGAATTCTCCACTGGGCCTTGGCAACGCCGTGGGCTTCTGCCGTGTCTGGACCGTATATACCAAAATCGAGTACCTGTAGGGTATACCCATCTCAATATGTGTTACTGAGATAGTATGCGTTCACCAGGTGTTGTGTAGAAGCACAACTGAAAGAGCATGTGTGCCTCATATGTAGTTTTGGTAATTAATGATAATTTCTATGGACTAGTGTTTACATTGAGTTGTACTTGAAGGTTTTGTCCATAGACAATGCTTGGACCATATGATGGCTTCAAGGTTAAAAGAAAGGTAAAGGGAATAAGAATAATCAATTACTAAGGAGATATTCAAGGTGTGATTCGAAGAATGGTCATGGAGAAGAAGATATAGGGTTGATCAAGAAAAATCGCAAAGAGTTGATTTATGTGGATAGTCACTCGAAGAAGAAATAAAGTGCAAGTTCAAGATGATCCATCTCAATAAGATCATATGCTTGAAGCTTCTCGTACTTATGATAATCATGGATGTGTGAAGACATGCCTAAATAAGAGACTCTCTCATAGTGGAGTATGGGGAGCAATTCATGAGTCTTAATCAAGAAAGCACGAGCGAGAGAAATCAAAGAATGTGTTCAAACTTGAGAGAGTTGTTAGCATAAAACTACCACTTTGATAGTCAAAATTCCAAATGGTACCTGGCGAGGGGTAACCTCAGCAATGCCCATGGTGATGGACTTGGGGTTTCGTGGAAAAGAGAATGCTAGGGATTTCGTCGGATGTCAGGAAAACAATGGAGTCAAAGTCGCTTGAATATTGAGTAATCGCACTATTACAAGTTGTCCTCTAGATTTCGGTACCCTCGCTTAGGCTTCTCCCGTCCTATATATAATAGGCCAGGTCTCAAAGCTGTATGCGGATAGGTTTCATACAAGCGTAATTACAATACCAACACAATGTCGGTTTCATATTCTATTTCCTAATACAATCAAAGTCTTTGTCGGTTACTTCCTTGGGCTGTCATCTGAAACCTTCATGGGTCGTAAGCCTTTTACCCAATATAGGGTGTCGAATCATAGTCATCCGAGTAATCATACCCATGTCATTAGCCCCCGAGACTCTACTTGAACCGTAGTTTCAGGTTGAGTCTCAAAGTTTCTTTTCCTTTATTTGTATCATTTTTTGTGCTTTGTAGGGATTTGGTACAACGAGTCTAATGCTTCCGACGGATCAGGAATCAGTTAATTGCTCCTGGGAAAAAACAAGGTTGTCCTATATCAAATTCAAGTCCCTAGGCTTGAACTTGGAATTTATTACTGGCATAATTCAATTCGGGCCACTGAGGTCTCACCGAACACTGAATTCCAGCTTCTATTTTATCGGGTACCCAACACGTCTATTGGGATTTTTTTATCGTATCGTTGATACGGATATTTTACTGGCAGAGCGCATTCTTGTGCGATTACCAGGCCACACAGGACGAATCCTAGGGTCTTACCTTCATGTTTCTAAACATGGCATTCGGATATTTGTCGCGTTTGAGTGCGATCCGAGATTTTGGGCTTTTTTGGCGGTTGCCCTGCTAGGCTAATTTACCAAAAAAATGCTTTATACTGGCTTCCGATGGGAGTAATCTTTCTTTTGAGGATATCTTTTGAGGATACATTGATGTAAGACTCAAAGGTACTTTTTAATCATAAATATTTTTTTATACACAATTGTACCTTTATCGGGTGCGTGCCAGTGCTCCCGATGGGAGTAGCCCCGAGGCTATGTTCGGATGCCTGTATCTTGACATAGGCTCATAGTTGTTGTTAGCTTGATGGAAAACATAGATCTTTTGAACAATAATAAAGATATTAAGGCATGAAAAACTTATCTCTTTATACATAAGGCGAAAAATTCTATGATACATTATTCTTTGGGCGGATGGCATCTAGCCGTTGACCTGGATACTCTAGCTTTAGAAGCTGAATTGTGACTCTTATCATATTGCAAGTAATCTTATGCGTAAAAGCGTCGTAGTTGTGCTACGTTCCATGGATTTGAGTAATTTACTCATATCTTTTTGTCTTGTAGTCGATATGCTCCTCCAGGAATAACCTCTGTGACGATGTATGGTCCTTCCCATGGCGATTCCAACTTCTTGTGGCCATCTTGCTTTAGGCGAAGAACTAGGTCCCCTACTGCGAAGGACCTAGGCCGCAATCTTGTGTTGTGGTAATTGCACAAGTTTTGCTGGTACATAGTTGCTCTTTGTAGGGCTTAATCTCGAGCTTCATCAAGTGCATCCACATCATCTTCAAGTTCTTCTCTTGATTCCTCTTCATTATATGTAGCTACTCTTGGGGATTCGTGTGATACCTCAACAGGAAGCACGGCTTCTGCACCGTGGACCAAAAAGAAAGGTGTCTCTTGTGTTGAATTATCTGGAGTTGTACGTAAAATCCATAACACGGATGGAAATTCATCAACCCATGCTCCTATGCTCTGTCAAGCGGTGCTAGTAGTCTTTTCTTGAGTCCAACAGTAACTAGTCCATTGGCTTTTTCCACCTGTCCATTTGTTTGCAGGTGAGCTACCGAGGCGCAGCTTACTTTGATGCCCATCTCCTGGCAGTACTCCTTGAACTCATTGGAAGTGAAGTTGGTCCCATTATCTATGATGATGCTGTTTGGAACGCCAAACCAAAATACTATGGACTTAATAAAATTCACAGCCAAAGTTCCGTCTTGGGTGGTGACAGGCATTGCTTCAATCCATTTAGTAATTTTTTCGACTGCTACTAGTAGAAAGGCATGTCCTCCTGGCGATGATTTGTGAAGTTTTCCCACCATATAGAGTCCCCACTAAGCAAAAGGCCAAGCCAAAGCTATAGGATTCAACTCAGCGGCGGGTGCTCCAGGCTTTGTTGCGCATCGTTGACATGCTTCACTTGTCCTGACAATATCTTTTGCATCCTGAACTGCAGCGAGCCAGTAAAATCCTGCCCTAAATGCTTTTGTAGCAATTGCTCGACTACTAGCATGGTGAACACAAACTCCTTCATGTATATATTTGAGTATGATTTGTTCCTTCTTCGTGTGTTACGCAACGCTGCAACACACCCGAAATACTTCTCTTATACAACTCTCCTTTGATTATTCGGAAGGCCTTTGATCTTTGGGTGATTCGTCGGGCTTCTATCACGTTTTCGGGTAGTTCTCCCATAGTCATATATGCTATATACGGATACATCCAGGTAGGCTCAATTAGCATGACCTCTCCAATCTCCTGTTCTTCCTCTTCGTTGGCCTCTTGTGTACTCTTGGTTTCTGATGGAGCCCCCGAGTCTTTTTGCCGATGTTTATTTTTCCCTATTTTTGGTGCTACAACCTTGGAGACTCTTTTTGCTTTGATCGATTGCTCCATTATTTGTTCCCAGAAAACTCTCTAAGCCCTTTCTTCTTCCCTAATCCAAGTAAGGGCAATACAAGGCAGAGTACCGCCATTCCCTCCTAGCTTCGGATGCCAGTTCAGAGCTTTAGAGAGAAGGTTTCCCGCTTGCATTGCTTAGAAGAAAGTAGTCTCGATTCCCTCTGATAGATCTTGGAAATCCCTTCTTTTCTTCCCCAGAAGACTATGCTTGTGCCACAAACTTATTGCTTCGGAGAAGCATTTCTTCAATGAATCTTACTCAGTACAGTCTGAATAAGGGACCTGTATCTAAATATTCTGTTCTAACATTCCTATTTTGGTTGGCTGTTTCTCAAATGAAAGAGCACAACCCTTTCCATCACTTCTCTACATACTGGCATTCGGAGC
Source organism: Avena eriantha (assembly GCA_910589775.1). Classification (NCBI taxonomy): domain Eukaryota; kingdom Viridiplantae; phylum Streptophyta; class Magnoliopsida; order Poales; family Poaceae; genus Avena; species Avena eriantha. The sequence goes on from OU342740.1 coordinate 292,623,294, forward strand.
TAGGAGCAGAGAAGAGAACTTACAAGTAGCAAAGCAGATATACATTGGAATGAAATGAAAGAGGGAGGAGCCTCCTTTTCACTTATTGCTAGGAGTGATTGTGAGAGAATACATAACATAGGTGAAAGGTGGTATTGGTAAGCACAAGGATCCGATGTTTTCTAGGTTGTCGGCTTCTTCATTGCTTGCTCTCCCTATATGTGATACTTCGCACCCATCAAATTGAGCTTCCATAACGCCATATAGATCTCGATAAGCAATCATATTTTTGTTAGGTTCACAGCATAGAAAAAAAATCTACGATGGGAACTATACGCCAAGATCTATCTACTAGATACAAGCAACGGGTGGTTGGGGAAGCTGTTGCATAGGACACCTTCAAAGTTCATAAGAGTGACTAGATACAATAGTTTCAAACAAGCAATAACAAGTTATGCATCAATCAACCAGCCTTGGGACAATGCACATAGAACTAAGAATGGACACTATGCTCTCAAAGTAGGTGCATAAAGATAGAAGGTGGAGACTCAATATAATGGTGGAAGAAAAACCTTTTGTAAAAGGAAGCAGGGATTCAAGTCTCATAAAGAGCTTCCAAGAATTATGGTACTTATAGCTTTCAGCTCTCATTGCCCCTATCATAAGCATCTTGAAGTGATTAAGGTTAAAGTGAACAAACTATGGTGTACATGCTTGACGAAGTATAAGTCAGAAATCTCATGTCCCTTGTATACGAGGGCCGCTCCTCATGCTACTCAAGTTTAGTCACCGGTAAGTTGTTGTCATCGTAAGTACATGTGTATCATAGAGAACCGCCAACGGGGTACCCCTTGCCCGATGATACGGAAGAATCCCCATACCAAAATGACAAGGCAAGCAGACAACGGGCATCTCAACATTCTTCTTATTTACCATGGGAATATGGTGCTTTTTTCTCTCTTTCCTCCTTTCATAGTATCTCTTTTTTTCTCAATATAGGACTCTTTTTTTATAAGAAGAATGCTTCATATTACGCTGCAGGTTTTCACCATGTCAGCATGGATTAGACCAGCGGCCCAGGCGTTTCTCTAACACATATACATAACTCCATGGACTTACAAGCTCCCCTTTCATTTCACACCGACGACATCCATATACAAAAGAGCATGATATCAACTAGGTACAAGTACCAAGTGCAATGTTGAAAGCGTTCCCCATGAAAGCATGGTTCTGCTAATTCCCGACAAATAAGTGCAAGCATATACAACATAGAAGACACAATGGTTCAAGTTTATTAAGGGCAAGTAAAGTAAAGTGTGCCGTCAAGTTCGTGCGAGCTTTAATCACTAGTTTTCTCATAACAAGTGGAAGGTAAACAAAAGCATGAATGTACTTGGAATAGCATAAGCTAGTAGGTAGGTATGGTGGACTCTTTGGAATAACTTGGTTTAGGGAGTTGGATGCATGAGTGGAACTCATACTTTGTTGTGGAGGCTAGCAAAAGACTGGGAGCGACAAACTAAGAGAGCAATAATGGCCATAATCATGCAGAGCGACAAAACATCATTGATCAAAGCATAAAGTGATACTACAAGTTGAAAACTAAAGGATCATAAAGGCTATGGTGACTTGAGATAGTCATAACATGGTGTGATCATGCACCAAGTCAACCCAAATAAAGCATCAAAGGAGAATACCACTATACTATGCTTCAATATGCTAAAACAACGCATGATTCATCCAAGGCACATTAAGCAATCTCAATTGTTTATAACAAGTCATGCTACAACAAAGAATCCTAAGCATAAAGCCAAAACAATATCAAGCATGGCATGACAAAGCATAGGCCACAGTCAAAAACAAGCTATTTTTACCACATAAGTATGAACTTTCCTACTCTTTTCCAAACCAAACCAAACTATTTGCAAACCAATGTATGAAAGAGGGGGTCCAACCAATTTATTCAGCAAACTAAAAACCAAAACGAAAAAGAAAAAGAAGATACAAATAGTTTAAAACAAGCAATATCAAATTATGCATCAATCAACTAGTCTTGGGACAATGCACATAGAACTAAGAATGGCCACTATGCTCTCAAAGTAGGTGCATAAAGGTAGAAGGTGGAGACTCAATATAATGGTGGAAGAAAGGCCTTCATGGAAGGAAGTAGGGATTCAAGTCTCATAAAGAGCGTCCAAAAATTATGGTACTTATTAGCTTTCAGCTCTCATTGCCCCTATCATAAGCATCTTTAAGGTGATTAAGGTTAAAGTGACACAACTAAGAGGATATGCTTGACAAGTTATAAGCTGAAATCTCATGCCCCTTACTTATGAAGACCGAACCTCATGCTACTCAACTTTAGTCACAAGTAAACTCTTGTCATTGTAAGTACATATGTATCATAAAGAACCGCCAACGGGGTACCCCTTGCACATGATACGGGAGCTTTCCCATAATCAAAATGACAAGGCAAGCAGACAATGAGCATCTCAGCGATCTTTTTATTTGCTATTTGCATAGGTTTTTATTTAGGATGCTTCATAGAGTGCTCATTATGGTTATGCTGCAAGTTTCCACCATGATTAGGCATGGCTTAGGCTAGCGGCCCAGGCGTTTCTCTAACACACATACAAATTCCATGATCTTACAAGTTCCACTTTTATTTCACACCGCCAGGATCCGTAAGCAAAAGAACATGATATCAACGGGGTACAAAGTACAAGTGCAATGTTGAAAGTGTTCCCCATGGTACATGGTTCTGCTAATTTCAACTTATAAAGCGCAAGCATATACGCAACAAAGAAGGACCCAATGGTTCAAGTTTATTAGATGGAAAAAAAGTAAAGTGTGCCATCAAGTTCGTGAGAGCTTTAATCACTAGTTTTCTCATAACAAGTTTAATTTGGAAGGTAGACAAAAGCATGAATATACTTGTAATGGCATATGCTAGTAGGTAGGTATGGTGGACTCTTTGGAATAACTTGGTTTAGGGAGTTGGATGCATGAGTGGAACTCATACTTGGTGGTGGAGGCTAGCAAAAGACTGGGAGAGACAAACTAAGAGAGCAATAATGGCCATAATCATGCAGAGGGACAAAGCATCATTGATCAAAGCATAAAGTGCTACTACAAGTTGAAAACCAAAGGATAATAAAGGATATGGTGACTTTATATAGTCATAACATGGTGTGAGCATGCGCCAAGTCAACCCAAATAAAGCATCAAAAGAGAATACCACTATACTATGCTTTAATATGCTAAAACAACGCATGATTCATCCAAGGCACATTAAGCAATCTCAATTGTTTATAACAAGTCATGCTACAGAAAATAATACTAAGCATAAAGCCAAAACAATATCAAGCATGGCATGACAAAGCATAGGCCACAGTCAAAAAACAAGCTCTTTTTACCACTTAAGCATGAGCTTTCCTACTCTTTTCCAATCCAAACCAAACTATTTGAAAACCAATGTATAAAAGAGGGGGTCCAACAAATTTATTCAGAAAAATAAGCAAACCAAGCAAAATAAAAACAAAAATGAAAACAAAAAAGAAGACGCTCCAAGAACAAAACATCTGTGCATGAAACAATAAAAATGAAGCGTTTGGAAGAAACCTAGGATTTTTATTGATGAAGAAGGGGATGCCTTGGGCATCCCCAAGCTTTGACGCTTGTAATTCTTGGATATTTCTTGGGGTGACATGCATGGCATCCCCAAGCTTGAGCTTTAGTCCATCCCTCATCTCATTACTCATTCCTTCCATACACCTGAAATTTTTCCTTCATACAAAACTTCACACAATCTTTATTAGCAACATTAGTGCCCTCAAGATAATAGGTCTTAAGGTTCAGTTCTAACACCAATAAACTTCCATTAGAACACTAGCTACTGAAGCACTTCCCTCAAAAATCTCAATTCCCCAAAAGAACTCAAAAAGGAACCAATAAGAAGCAAATGCAGAAAATGGCAGAAATCTGTCAAAACAGACCAGCAGGTAAAGACGAATTTTTTTGAAGACCTTCAGTTGCTCAAATCAAAAAGTGTGGAACTAACGAAAGTTATATAACTACCTGGGGCAGAAGCACAAAAATCCACGCCTCAACACAACGTACAGAGATTTTACACGAATTTTTACGGTGAAGCCAGAAATCTGTTTCGGGACAGCAACTTTCCCAATCATCACTTCTCTCTCATTAGAGGTTACTCTTGGCACAAAAAGCAAATAAAAAGGATAAGGAGCGGTTATTACTGAGGTAATAACTTCCAATACTCATCTAAAACTTTTGGGTTATCTCCCAATAAGTACTTTTCTTTAACGCCTTTAAGTTAGGCATGATAGTTTGAGAAGATGCTCACATAAGAAATATGAATTGAAGTAAAAGAGAGCATCAAGAAGCAAATTCAAAACACATTTAAGTCTAACCCACTTCCTATGTATAGGAATCTTGTAAAGAAACAAGTCATGAAAGCACAAAGCAACATGCATAGGAAAGCAAAACAAGTGCAACTTCAAGACTTTCAACATAAAGAGGGAAAACTTAATATTATTGAGATGCATAAAACCAAGTTTCCCTCTCTCATAATAACTTTCAGTAGCATCATGAATAAAATTAAAAATATAACTATCACATAAAACATTCTTATCATGAGCCATATGCATATAATAGTTACTATTCTCCACATAAGCATAGTCATTCTTATTAATTGTAGTGGAGCAAATTCAAAAAAATAGCTATCATTATTATTCTCATCACCATAATCATCAAATATAGGAGGCATATTGTAATCATAATTGATTTCCTCCTCAATAGTAGGTGGAATGAAAATATCATATTCATCATTGTAACCATCATATATTGGAGGTTTTGTATCATCATAAGCAATAGAATAGCTATCTTCCAAAGCTAGGGAACTAAAAAGATCATTTTCATAAAAACTAGCTTCCCCAAGCTTAGACTTTTCCATAGCATTAGCAATAATGGTGTCCAAAGAATTCATACTAACAACATTGTTATTAGCATGCAAATAAAGTTCCATAGGTTTTTTAATTTTCTCTTCAAACACTTCATGTCCTAACTCAAGATAAATACTATAAAGCTCTCTAATTTTGTTGTTGTTTTCCATTAATCCTAACTAGTGAAAACAAGAAACAAAAAGACAAAATTGCAGAATCTAAAGGAAATAACTTCGAGCATTCACACCGGAGGATGTGAGTACCTTTTACCTTACCTCCCCGGCAACGGTGCCAGAAAATAGGCGTTTGTCGTGGGAGGTTCTTCTTCTTTAATCCTCTGGTGTGCATACCTTTTACCTTACCTCCCCGACAACGGCGCCAGAAAATAGCTTGAAGTCTACGCACTTCTATTCTTGTAGACAGTTGTTGGGCCTCCAAGTGCAGAGGTTTGTAGAACAGCAGCAAGTTTTCCCTTAAGTGGATCATCCAAGCTTTATCGAACTCAGGGAGGAAGTGGTCAAAGGTATCCCCTCTCAAGCAATCCTGTAATCAAGATACAAGAAGTCTCTTGTGTCCCCAACACACCCAATACACTTGTCAGGTGTACAGGTGCACTAGTTCGGCGAAGAGATAGTGAAATACAAGTGGTATGGATAATTATAAGTGGTAACGGTGATAAAAATAGCTTGATGGCGTGGAAAAGACTAAAGCAAAACTGAAATAAAGATGGAAGCAAGCAAACATGTAACAGATCTAATAGCAAACGGTGTTACAATGCTTAGAAACAAGGCCTAGGGATTATACTTTCACTAGTGAACACTCTCATATAACTATATTCTTCTTTATGATACTACTCTTAACTACTCTCTGGTTGGACACTCTAATCGCTAGTAGGGCTATAACTGCACTCCTCAAAGTAAGCCTTTCCCATCTAGAAAACCCCACACTGTCACCTTGAGTACTAGATGAGTCCAACAAACTCCACAATTTCATAAAGACATCCAACTCCAAATATAACTCATAACAAGTATTTGTAATCTCTAGCCTAAGTGCCACCATGGTGTGCACGCTATCACTTTCCCACACATGGGGAGAGAAGAGATCTATTAAAGCACTTGAGTAGTAAGGTAGATCTACTTGATTACAAAGCTCATGATCACAATATGATCATGCATAGAGAGAGAGATGAACACATAGCTACCGGTAGAACCCTTAGCCTCTAGAGAGAACTACTCCCTCCTCATCATGGGAATCAGCAATGGTGATGGAGATGGCGGTGGAGATCGATGGAGATGGCTCCGGGGGCACTTCCCTATCCCGACAGGGTGCCGGAACAGAGACTTTCTGTAACACCCTCGAATCGGCCCTATGCGAGTTTCAGCGCTTCCCGCCAAACCCGCATAGAAACGATTCAAGAACGCCCACCAGGAACTTTCGTGCGGTGGAAAACGAAGTAATACCATTACACTTTAGTCCTCGATGGGACCCACAGAACAGATATATATATATATATACAGCACGACTCCAAGAGTCAAGATTACAGATATACACTACAAAGATCCAAATCACCTTGAAATCGATAGGGCGTTCGACTACGGACAAGATGCAAATGGGGCTAAGAGCCCTGAAGAATAACCAATGGCGTCCATAACCCTGCCCAGGCCAAGCCAGAAGGGTAACCCTGCTAACGACGTCGATCTCAAACCTGCTAAAACAAAAGGGGTGCCGACAAAGGGCAAAGGAAAAAAGAGGAGCGTCAGTACTGAGGCCAGTACACGGCGAGGCTAGAATTCGGCGGCTCTCGCCTACATAGGTATGGTGGACTGAAGCGGCAGCGCAGCGACACTAAACAACCTATAGAGACTCGGTATCACTGGCGGCTATTAGAGAGGGGTAAGAAAGACCTATTCGGATCCAACCTGATACTAATACCAAACACACCCATCCTAGTATTCCCCCTCGAGACCAAACGAGGAAGTCAAACCGAGGAACTCTCACACTTGGCAGTTTTACTCATTCCGTTATAGTTGCAGCACTTACTAATCAGATATAGATAGCATGAGTCATCCGGATAGCATAAGTAGTGGGCAGTTTTAGTTAACATTCCGTTGTAGTTGGAACATTTACTAGTCAGATATAATTATCCTGAGGAATCCCCAAAACCCAGCAGTTGTTGGCACTTTTATCACATTCCATTGGAGTTGCAATACTTACTAGGCAGATATAGTATGTCACAAAACAACCTAGATCCACCAGCTATTGGAATTTTTAATATCCATTCCATTATAGTTGAATCTGATTACTAGTCATATATTAAGTCAAGTTTATAGCACTACTTTAGTTATGCTTGTCTATGATCGAGATACTGTGCTCCAAGTCATCCATAACCGCGGACACGGCTTTTAGAAAGTTTTACCCTGCAGGGGTGCACAAATAGCAACACACACTCGATCAACCTCAGAAAAACCAACTCAAAACCCAACGAGGCATTCACGACAAAGCGATCACAGGATTCATAAAATATTTCAGGGGGCCACCCCACTAAGCTACCCGCAACGAAGTTGGCCGGCTCTGGAATGGACCCAGGGTTTGTGTGGACGGTTGTAAACGACTGGGAACCCGAAAATGTGACTGGGCTTGTCGATACAGCAAAAACGTGTCATGATCCTAAACTGTACAGATGTTCCACGCACAATCGTAAATAAAGTAGTAACATGGCATAAGTACATGATAGTAATAAAACCCCAAACTAGTTTGTGGCCCCAAGAAATAGAAATGAATCGAGCTCTGGCTCAGGGGGGTCCAGGGCCTCCCGGATGTGGATAGTGCGAAAAATCAAGGAACATGTATCAAGTACTCGGGGTCCTACGGGACACAAGTGAGCGTGGAAGAACCAAATAACATCTATTGCCCACCAATGCCTCTGCATTAGTTATATCTAGCATTTTAATAGTTGTATTTAAAGTCATGATAAACTCCACCAATAAGCATATCTCCACCATAAACATCTGCCAGCATACCAACAACTGTGGTACTCGACAACACGAGATCGCACCTGAGCAAGCGACTACGACTCGCAAGGCCAGCTATCTACCAAACAAAGGTAATAGGAGGTGTCCGAGGCAATATAGAGGCTGCACGGGATATAACTGGTGCACGGGAACTAAAGCATCGCGACATGGATAGCAATAGATCAACAGAAGGAAATAAAGACTATAAATACAAAATAGGTAGAAAGGGGGAGAATGCTCGCCTGGGAAACACTACCAAAGGATCATATCCGGAGAACTTGTCGATACTCGCATCCACTCATCGGCCTAATCCGCGAAGAAGCAAACACTAAAAGAAACACCGGATGCAATATTTAATACTACGGCAAAAGATCCGGCATGATTATGATATGATGTAGATGCGGTGCAATTAGGCAGTATTAAGCGGAACTGGGGTCCCGACAATTAATTAGGCGATTCAAGTTATTTAGAAACCCCGCAATTTAAATGTTGTATTATAAAGGCAAAACATAGCATCGGTTTGCTACACAAATTTTAAATGGAGTCCGAAATAAGACAACAATATTCCACATATCGACTCCATATTTAATTATGAGATAAATCGGCGTAATGCCCCAAACCACATGATATGCATGCGAGATGAACAATTTAGTATGCAACAGTTAATAATGTCATATTATAAAAATAGGGGTCTCGGATAGGGGTCACACATGTCGGTTGACGATCTTGGGGGTTCGGAGAAGTTCGGGGTTCGACAGGTTCGGCTTCAGACTCCGGGATCAGGGTCTTGGGTTTGGCCTCGTCCAAGAGGAAGAACTTGGCACGCCGGGTTCGGTCTTTGGATCCATGTCGACACACTTGGGGTTCTCGGCGTCTCTAGGTAGAAGAACTCGAGATGCCGCATCAGATCGATCTCGAAAACGGGGATGGAGATCTTGTCGTCCGAGAAGAAGATCTTGGGGTTCGTGATCTTTGGATCCACATCGGCGTTCTTTGAGTTCCCGACCCAAACATCCTGTGGCGGAGTTGAACTCGACACCGTAGGTCTTCGGGTCTCATCTCATTAAGCTTATGCGTCGGAAAGTAGCTAGAACTGAAGCCACATGCCATGTCACCAACACATATTTATCTTCGCATCCTCAAGGCACAAACACATCACTAGCACCACCGTGCTAGAAGCACGACACCAGGAAGGGGAAACACGGAGGCATGGACACATGGTGGCTGCAGAACAACCCCAAGGTAGAGGGCGTTGTGGGATGGGTGGCGTGGTGCATCTGTGTGCGTGTGTGTGTGTGTGTGGTGTTGAGTGCGCGGGGTGAGGTGGCGGCTAGTGGTTGGTCGGGGTGAGGTGGGGGTGTGAGGTGGAGGAGGGGATTGGTCAGTGTGAGGTGGAGGGAGGCTGGGTAGGGTAGGATTGGGTAGAATTAGGATTAGATATTTTTAGACTAGGGTTTGGAGGTGGCCGGCCGGGCTTTCGGGCCTAGCGGGCTGCCTGCCAAAAATAAATTAAATACTTTACTTGTTTAAAACGGGGCGTTTGAAATCTGTTTGTAGACGAAACAAAATATTCCGGAGACCCGAGTTTAATTTGAATTAAGACGGGAATATTTAGAAAAAAAAACTAGGCGTTTCGAAAATAGTTTTAGACAAATCCATGCAAGATGATGACGATGCTCAAATGCAATGTGGCATGATGACATGAGTATGCGATCATGATGATGCAATGCACAAAAACAACGCGATTTTCTAGTAGTGGTTTTAACGGGATGCCACAATTCGACACCACTAACAATGGATCTCGCCCTGGAGATCCGCCTCATGGTACCGGGAAGAAGACCGGCGATCTGAAACTTCGCGCTTCGTGTAGATCCTCGCGACACCGCTAACAAGAGGTCGTTGTCCGTGATCGTCGAGAGAACACTCCGGAAAACAAAGGACGAAGGTAAAGGTATCCACAAATAAAGCCACCTCTAGCTTCGATAGAAAGAGAGAACCGATGCATTCTCATCCACTTCAATGCACAAGAGCAAATAGATTGAGTAGACGGCATGGGGGCCAATCCATCACGCACCTAAACTATTACTCGGCACAATCAGTAGAAAAGCGTGCAACCATTCTCGGATTCAGACTGAAGATCTTGACAATCGAGGTTCGGAAACAAAGGAGTGATGCAGTCTCTTCAAAGGATCTGGCGTAGACGATGTTATCGCGTTGAAAAACACCAGAAGGCACAAGAAGGAAGAAAGAGAAGTCCAACAGATGAAGGATTGCTCCGATAGCATGAAGACCGGATGTAGAAGCACCGTTACCAAAGGAGGAAGCGAAACCCTAAAGGTACGACGGAAACCCAACCACGAGAAATCCTGGACTAGAAGAAAAGATAAGAGAGTAGAATCAAAACACGCGGAGGTAAGAGGAGAACAGCAGAGGGGTAAGGAGTAAAAACAGACCTAATCAGATCTATCCAACCGATTTTACAAAATAGTTTTGACACTCTACTTCGGCCATTAGCTAGGTTATCCTACAGGCTGGACTTATGGGGTATCGCAACTGCTGAGCTCTGATACCACTCTGTAACACCCTCGAATCGGCCCTATGCAAGTTTCAGCGCTTCCCGCCAAACCCGCATAGAAACGATTCAAGGACACCCACCAGGCACTTTTGTGCGGGTGGAAAACGAAGTAATACCATTACACTTCAGTCCTCGATGGGACCCACAGAACAGATATATATACAACACGACTCCAAGAGTCAAGATTACAGATATACACTACAAAGATCCAAATCACCTTGAAATCCATAGGGCGTCCGACTACGGACAAGATGCAAATGGGGTTAAGAGCCCTGAAGAATAACCAATGGCGTCCATAACCCTGCCCAGGCCAAGCCAGAAGGGTAACCCTGCTAACGACGTCGATCTCAAACCTGCTAAAACAAAAGGGGTGCCGACAAAGGGCAAAGGAAAAAGAGGAGCGTCAGTACTAAGGTCAGTACACGTCGAGGCTAGAATTCGGCGGCTCTCGCCTACATAGGTATGGTGGACTGAAGCGGCAGCGCAGCGGCACTAAACAACCTATAGAGACTCGGTATCACTGGCGGCTATTGTAGCATCCCATCTGTGTAACATATGTAATGCTACATGGTCTAGTAATATAATTGCTACTTCCTACATATAATTGTTGCATCATAATTATATCATGCTCATGTCATCATGCCACCTTGCATTTGAGCATCGTATAAAACCCTTTTCATTTGGTTCTTATCTCATAAGCATTAGTAATTGTATTTGGCTCTTGATATATTGTATTTGGTTCTTGATAAATGCTTGATGCCCAAGTTGAGTTGGGGGCATATCTTTTATTCAACTCCACCATCTTTTCCTTGTCACCACCTTATAATTCCACCATCCTAATTATCCATGAGCTTTTACACTTTTCCTTTGGCATTTAAATCTAGCTCATGTGGGTTGGGATGGATCCACTTCTATTTTCCACATGCCCTCACACTAGCATCATGTTGTTTTCACATTATTGATATGTGTAGCCACCTTTGCATGCTTTGTGAGTGGAATCCCTCTTTCTAGCTTCCATATGGATTGTATTGGAATATTTGCTCATGTTGGAATATTATTGGGGATATTATGCATCTAGTGGAACACACACACTAGCATGTCCCAAATTATATTCAAATATGATCATCTCCATCTACTCCACATGGGACCTACTTTTAATTCCTTTTGCTTGACCTTTACTCCATATTTTGGAATGCACATGAATAAATGTCATGGGACTTTATTATTGTTTTTACAAGAATAAACATGGCATTTATTACTATGCATGGGCCATGCAAAGCACCACCATCTTTTCTCCTTTGGTTTTCTTTGGTTTCGAGTGGATCCTTTCTTTTGTGAGCTTCCCTTTCTCTCTTACTCAATCCTCCTCATCTTGGTCTTTGTTTCTTTGCCATGCGCATCACAAGCCTCATCCTCACCACCATTTCCTTTCATCTCTTGCATGATCTTGTTAGCTCATCTCCAAAAACCCTCTCACCACCTCTTCTCTCATCTCACTCTCCTTATCCATCACCACACCCCTCCACCTTTGCTTGATCTTGTTGGCACGTGGAGAAAACCCTAAACACCCTAACCAAACCCTACCCCTACCTCTCCTTACCATCACACCTTGCTTGATCATGTGGGTATGCAAAACCCTAAGCTAAACCTAATCACCTACCACCCTCACCATCCCCTCCTCTCTTTTTCCTTGGATCGGTCCAGCCCTACCCCTTCTTTCTAGCTAGCCGAGCCACCACCCCCTACCCTAACCCTAGACCGAGCCCCATGCCATCTACCCTCCCCTCTCGGTCCCTCTCTTTCTCTCGCTGCACAAGGACCCCACCGAGCCCTCCATCCTCTCCTTGGCCCCCACCTGCAGTCACCCCACGCCCCTGCCGAGCCTGGCCGAGCACGTGCTCGAGGGGGAGAAAAGGAGGCCGAAGCCACCTTTTTCATCCACCGCGCCTTCCACAACACCCCTCTCCCCTCTGTCCTTATCCCCCTCTCTCTGTCGTGCAGCTCCAGATCCGCCCCAGGCCGCTGCGCTGCTCCCTGCCAAGTCATCTTCCCCTGCCACCATCTCCTCCATCGTCGGCCACCACCGTCGGCATCCACCTCTTGCACCAGTTCGAGGAGGCGGGCGTGGTGCGTGGGACGTCAAGGAAGAGCAAGACCACCCCTGCATCGCCCTGGTACACGGCACCGAAGAGGAAAAGGTCCCTGTGCCACCGATCACCGACGAGCCGACGCGCAAACCTTAGCTCTGGCTGCCAGCGTCGCCGTCGCCCCTCTACGCCTCTCGCCGTTCCATCACCACCAACGTCACCGCGGTGAGCCCCCGTTCCCCCTAGACATCCTCTCTCTGAGATCCGCTTCTGTGCACGCCAGGCGTTCCGACGAGCACCCTCGGTGCACGGTGTTCGCCGGCAGTCGTCCCGCGAAGCTTCGAGTTAGGCTTACCTAGCCGCGCAACAGCAACTCAGAATCAATCCCACCTAGCCGCGTTGGTCACCGTCGCCTGCGCGCACGCGTGAGGTCGCGAGTTCGAGCCCCGTCGCGCCGCGCGTTACTCTGTAGTTTTCGTCAGTAAATGCAGAGGAAGAAAAACAGTGCCTGTGCGTACTTTGCAACCCTCCCCCCACCTTTTTACTCCCTCAAACCCGCGCTCCCCTAGGTCCCACCTGCCAGCCGCTGTGTCTTTTTACAGAAAGGCTCCTGGGTTTCCAAAAATCTCAAGCCGCGGTCCCTGTCTCTGCCGCGTGGCCCCGGCGGGCTCAGCCACTGGCGCGTGGGTCCGGTTGACCACAGACCCCACCTGTCTGTCTCGTGGGCTAGATAAGCTCGCGGTGAGAAAAGTCCGCTGCACGCCGTTCCGTCCAGTCAACACTGGTCCCACCCGTCAGCATCTGGGGCTGGCTGCCTCTGGGTATAAAAAGTATGTATGTTTTTCTGTTTAAATAAAATGTTTTCAGAAATGTTTAAATATGATTTTAATTCTGTTTTAATAACTTTTAATTTGTAAATCCAAATAATACAAATGATATATGTTTCTGAATCAGAAAAATGTGAGGATTTCAAATATGCTTTTCAAAATATTATTTGGGAACTTTAAATTTTCGAAATTGTTTAAATGCAATAAAAATGCCTTTTCTTAAATAATTAATAACTTTAAATCTACAACTCCAAATTCGACAAATAATATTTCTAAATCGATCAGCGCGACGAGCCCGTTCTATATATGCATTCCTTGTTCTGATTTGAAGCATGCATCATGTCATTATTAAAAATCAGAACTGTTTATGGCAATAAAACTTGACCAAATAATTAATAAAATGAACTATTCTTGTCCCCACACCTCACCCTTGCGATGCTACATTAGTGCCATGCAAATTGTGCATCATTCATCATGGCATGCTTGTTTGCTTGTCGCATTTTAATTCATATGCTTGTGCACTTTATTTATGTTGGTCCTTGTTTGTTTGGTTCTTCTTCGAATAGACGCCGAGCAGGGGAATTATCAGGAATCATAGGAGTTCTACCCAGATCCGTCTCTCGCGTCAACTGAGCTGCCAGGCAAGCACTACCACATGCTTGCATACATATAGTACCTATTTCCTCTATCTTATTCTTGCATCATTGAGTCGCGATTGCATTAAATTGAATCCCAAGTACTGCATAGCCTTTACTTTTAAACCCCACCGAAGCTTGTTCCTCCATCCCATGAGCCATTACTACAGGAGTTGTTTGAGCCATGCGAGTCATAGAAAAGCATGTGTAGGGTATGTGTGTGTCTGCGGGATAACGAGGTACCTAAACAACTTAACCTGAGTAGTAATGGGATAACTAATGAAAGAGGCACCAGTGAGTAATATCTGCTATTTGGTTTTTCATGCTCACATGTGTCCCGTAGGACCCCGAGTACTTGATTCTTGTTCCTTGACTATTCGCACTATCCACATCCGGGAGGCCTTATGGACCCCCCCTGAGCCAGAGCTTGAATCATTTATATTTCTTGGGGACACAATTAGTTTGGGGTTTTATTACTATCCTGTACTTATGCCATGCTTTACTGTTTATTTATGATTGTGCGTGGAGCACCTGTACTGTTTTGGATCGTGACACGTTTTCGCTGTATTGACAAGCCCAGTCACACTTTCGGGTTCCCAGTCGTTTACCGCCGTCCACACAAACCCTGGGTCCGTTCTGGAGCCGGCCAACTTCGTTGCGGGTAGCTTAGTGGGGTGGCCCCCTGAAATATTTCTGAATCCTGTGATCGCTTTGTCATGAATGCCTCGTTGGGTTTTGATTTGGTTTTTTCCGAGGTTGATCGAGTGTGTGTTGCTATTTGTGCACCCCTGCAGGGTAAATCTTTCACAAAGCCGTGTCCACGGTTATGGATGACTTGGAACACAGTTTCTCGATCATAGACAAGTATAACTAAAGTACCGCTTTTAATTTGACTAAATACCTGACTAGCAAATAGTGCAATGCTCATGGAATGGTTAATAAAACTGCCAACGGATGGGTTGTTCGTCCGCTTTCTCGTTGGTAAGCGAGAAGGAGGATGGATCTGTTAATTATACTGTTATAACTGTTGTTACTAATTAACGGACATCCGTCTATCATTGGTTAGGCGGATGGTTAGCGAGGGTCTATAGACTTTTTAGTTATTATCTTTTGCTGCAATTGTGTCATCCCAGGTATATGTCCCCTTTAGAGGCATAAAGACTTGCTGAGTACCCCTAGGGTCTCACACGATAAATTGTTTGATTCAGATGAACAGGTGTATTCGCAAGATGGATACTGGGTAGAGGAGACGGATGATGTTGGCAACGATCACTCGGTGTAGAGATTCCGGGGATGGGGATCCGTGAGATCTATGGGCGGGATGTGTTTATTTATGTGGCATCTTATGCCGATTTGCTTCTTATCCGTACTCGGATCTTGTTTTCTGCATCCACCTGATACTCTGATGTTTGATGTATGAGGAGCTATCCTAAACTATTATCTCTATCTAGGATATTTGGATCTTGCCGTATGGCGTTGCAATATTTCTATTTCTTTTAGATGGAATGGCTCTGAAAACTATTGTATGGTAGCTTGCATACATACTCACTTGTGTATGTATTTGATCCCTTCGCCTGTTGCCTACGCCGCTTGCTCTTGTCCCGATGTCTTGGAAGTGGTTAGGACGGCCGACGGGTCTACACGTGGGCGGTCCTCCGGGCCCCCGCTGTACTATTTTAACCACTTCCAATTCATCCAGGCTGGAACTTAGAGCGTAGAGTCCGAGGTAGTTACAGCTATTAGAGAGGGGTAAGAAAGACCTATTCGGATCCAACCTGATACTAATACCAAACACACCCATCCTGGTATTCCCCCTCGAGACCAAATGAGGAAGTCAAACCGAGGAACTCTCACAGTTGGCAGTTTTACTCATTCCGTTATAGTTGCAGTACTTACTAATCAGATATAGATAGCATGAGTCATCCTGATAGCATAAGTAGTGGGCAATTTTAGTTAACATTCCGTTGTAGTTGGAACATTTACTAGTCAAATATAATTGTCCCGAGGAATCCCCAAAACCCAGCAGTTGTTGGCACTTTTATCACATTCCATTGGAGTTGCAATACTTACTAGACAGATATAGTATGTCACAAACAACCCAGATCCACCAGCTGTTGGCATTTTTAATATCCATTCCATTATAGTTGAATCTGATTACTAGTCATATATTAAGTCAAGTTTATAGCACTACTTTAGTTATGCTTGTCTATGATCGAGATACTGTGCTCCAAGTCGTCCATAACCGCGGACACGACTTTCGGAAATTTTTACCCTGCAGGGGTGCACAAATAGCAACACATACTCGATCAACCTCGGAAAAACCAACTCAAAACCCAACGAGGCATTCGCGACAAAGCGATCATAGGATTCATAAAATATTTCAGGGGGCCACCCCACTAAGCTACCCGCAACGAAGTTGGCCGGCTCCAGAACGGACCCAGGGTTTGTGTGGACGGTTGTAAACGACTGGGAACCCGAAAATGTGACTGGGCTTGTCGATACAGCAAAAACGTGTCATGATCCTAAACTGTACAGATGCTCCACGCACAATCGTAAATAAAGCAGTAACATGGCATAAGTATAGGATAGTAGTAAAGCCCCAAACTAGTTTGTGGCCCCAAGAAATAGAAATGAATCGAGCTCTGGCTCAGGGGGGATCCACGGCCTCCCGGATGTGGATAGTGCGAAAAATCAAGGAACATGTATCGAGTACTCGGGGTCCTACGGGACACAAGTGAGCGTGGAAGAACCAAATAACATCTATTTCCCATCGATGCCTCTGCATTAGTTATATCTAGTATTTTAATAGTTGTATTTAAAGTCATGATCAACTCCACCAATAAGCATATCTCCACCATAAACATCTGCCAGCATACCAACAACTGTGGTACTCGACAACACGAGATCGCACCTGAGCAAGCGACTACGACTCGCAAGGCCAGCTATCTACCAAACAAAGGTAATAGGAGGTGTCCAAGGCAATATAGAGGTTGCACGGGATATAACTGGTGCACCGGAACTAAAGCATCACGACACGGATAACAATAGATCAACAGAAGGAAGTAAAGACTATAAATGCAAAATAGGTAGAAAGGGGGAGAATGCTCACCTGGGAAACACTACCGAAAGATCATATTCGGAGAACTTGTCGATACTCGCATCCACTCATCGGCCTAATCCGTGAAGAAGCAAACACTAAAAGAAACACCGGATGCAATATTTAATACTACGGCAAAAGATCCGGCATGATTATGATATGATGCAGATGCGGTGCAATAGGCAGTATTAAGCGGAACCGGGGTCCCGACAATTAATTAGGCGATTCAAGTTATTTAGAAACTCCGCAATTTAAATGTTGTATTATCAAGGCAAAACATAGCATCGGTTTGCTACACAAATTTTAAATGGAGTCCGAAATAAGACAACAATATTCCGCATATCGACTCCATATTTTATTATGAGATGAATCGGCGTAATGCCCCAAACCACATGATATGCATGCGAGATGAACAATTTAATATGCAACAGTTAATAATGTCATATTATAAAAATAGGGGTCTCGCATAGGGGTCACACATGTCGGTTGACGATCTTGGGGGTTCGGAGAGGTTCGGGGTTCGACAGGTTCGGCTTCGAACTCCTGGATCAGGGTCTTGGGTTTGGCCTCGTCTGAGAGGAAGAACTTGGCATGCCGGGTTCGGTCTTTGGATCCATGTCGACGCACTTGGGGTTCTTGGCGTCTCCAGGTAGAAGAACTCGAGATGCTGCATCAGATCGATCTCGAAAACGGGGATGGAGAGCTTGTCGTCCGGGAAGAAGATCTTGGGGTTTGTGATCTTTGGATCCACATCAGCGTTCTTTGAGTTCCCGACCCAAACATCCGGTGGCAGACTTGAACTCGAAACCGTAGGTCTTCGGGTCTCATCTCATTAAACTTATGCGTCGGAAAGTAGCTAGAACTGAAGCCACATGCCATGTCACCAACACATATTTATCTTCGCATCCTCAAGGCACAAACACATCACTAGCACCACCGTGTTAGAAGCACGACACCGGGAAGGGGAAACACGGAGGCATGAACACGTGGTGGCTGCAGAACAACCCCAAGGTAGAGGGCGTTGTGGGATGGGTGGCGTGGTGCATCTGTGTGCATGTGTGTGTGTGTGGTGTTGAGTGTGTTGCACGGGGTGAGGTGGCGGCTAGTGGTTGGTCGGGGTGAGGTGGAGGTGTGAGGTGGAGGGAGGGGATTGGTCAGGGTGAGGTGGAGGGAGGCTGGGTAGGGTAGGATTGGGTAGAATTAGGATTAGATATTTTTAGACTAGGGTTTGGAGGTGGCCGGCCAGGCTTTCGGGCCTAGCGGGCTGCCTCCCAAAAATAAATTAAATACTTTACTTGTTTAAAATGGGGCGTTTGAAATCTGTTTGTAGACGAAACAAAATATTTCGGAGACCCGGGTTTAATTTGAATTAAGACGGGAATATTTAGAAAACAAAAGTAGGCGTTTCAAAAATAGTTTTAGACAAATCCATGCAAGATGATGATGATGCTCAAATGCAATGTGGCATGATGACATGAACATGCGGTCATGATGATGCAATGCACAAAAACAACGCGATTTTCTAGTAGTGGTTTTAGCGGGATGCCACACTTTCTATCCCTCGAATCTCCCCTTCGGTGGCGGCAGCGCTGCGGAACTTTTTGTGGCTGGAGGCTTGACGATTTAGGGTTTATGCATCGGGAGGCTTCTTATAGGCGAAGACGCAAGGTCGGTGGAGTGCCAGGGGGCCCACACCACCTGGTGGCGCGGCTAGGGCTAGCCCTCGCCTAGGGGGGTGTGGCCAGGCCCTGACCCTCCTCCGTCTCGTATTCTGGCTCCGTGAGTCTTTCGGGAAAATAGGAACTTTGGCTTTTGCCCCGTCCAATTCCGAGAATATTCATTTTCTGACTTCCTGGAACCAAAAACAGCAGAAAACAGGCAATTGGCACTGTGGCATCTTGTTGATAGGTTAGTACAAGAAATCATATGAAAAGTACTCGAAAGTTGGAACAAAACACAAGAAAGTAGATACAACCAAGCATGGAACATCAAAAATTATAGATACATTTGCAATGTATTAGTGCCATCAAGTTCATCAGAGCTTTAATCACTAATTTTCACATAACAAGTTTAATTTGGAAGGTAGATAAAAACATGAATATACTTGGAATAACATTTGCTAATAGGTAGGTATGTTGGACTCTTTGGAATAACTTGGTTTAAGGAGTTGGATGCATGAGTGGAACTCATACTTGGTTACAGAGGCTAGCAAAAGACTGGGAGCGACCAACTAAGAGAGCAATAATGGCCATAATAATACAAAGCGACAAAACATCGTTGATTAAAACATAAAGTGATATTACAAGTAGAAAACAAAAGGATAATAAAGGCTATGGTGACTTGGGATAGTCATAACATGGTGTGAGCATGCGCCAAGTCAACCCAAATAAAGCATCAAAGGAGAATACCACAATACTATGCTTTATATGCTAAAACAACGCATGATTCTTCCAAGGCACATTAAGCAATCTCAATTGTTTATAACATGTCATGCTATAGCAAAAATCACTAAGCATAAAGCCGAAACAATATCAAGCTTGTCATGACAAAGCATAGGCCACAATCAAAAACAAGCTCCTTTTTACCACTTAAGCATGAACTTTCCTACTCTTTTTTCCCACACCAATCGACTTATTTGAAACAAATCACAAAGATAATAATCAATAAAGATCAGTGAGCTTCTCTCACAAATCCATAAAGAAGAACTAAAAATTTCTAAGCTTAAAGCACAAGAAAACTAAGGCTAAACATAGTGCTAGCAAAAGAGAACACTCACAAAACAATAAGAATGAAAACTAGAGTGTTCTAGGCAATGAATAACGGAGTGTGTCTCTCTCCAAAAGATGTGTGTTGGGATCCAGCCAAATTATTCAAGCAAACCAAGCAAACGAAAACAAAGACGCTCCAAGAACAACACAAATGTGCATGAAACAATAAAAATAAAGTGTTTGGAAGAAACCTGAGATTTTTATTGATGAAGAAGGGGATGCCTTGGGCATCCTCAAGCTTTGACGCTTGTAATTTCTTGGATATTTCTTGGGGTGACACGCGTGGCATCCCAAGCTTGAGCTTTAGTCCATCCTTCATCTCATTACTCATTCGTTCCGTACACCTGAAATTTTTCCTTCATACAAAACTTCACACAATCTTTATTAGCAACATTAGTGCACTCAAGATCATAAGTCTTTAGGTTCAGTTTCAACACAAATAAAACTTCCATTAAAACTCAAGCTACTGTAGCACTTTCCTCAAAAAGCTCAATTCCCCAAAAGAACTCAAAAAGGAACCAACAAGAAGCAAATGCAAATAATAGCAGAAATCTGTCAAAACAGACCAAAAGGTAAAGATGAATTGTTTCGAAGACCTTCTGTTGCTCAAATCAAAAAGTGTTGAACTAAAGAAAGTTAGATAACAACCTGGGGCATAAGCACAAAGGTTAACGCCTCCAAAGGACGTACAGATATTTTATACGAATTTTTACGGTGAAGCACATAAATCTGTTTCGGGACAGCAACTTTCCCAATCATCACTTCTCTCTCATTAGAGGTTACTCTTGGCACAAAAAGCAAATAAAAAGGATAAGGAGTGGTTATTACAGAGGTAATAACTTCCAAGAATCAACTAATTTTTTTGGTTAGCTCCCAATAAGTACTTTTCTTTAACGCCTTTAAGTTAGGCATGGTAGTTTGAGAAGATGCTCACATAGAAAATATGAATTGAAGTAAAAGAGAGCATCAAGAAGAAAATTCAAAACACATTTAAGTCTAACCCACTTCCTATGCATAGGAATCTTGTAAAGAAACAAGTCATTAAAGCACAAAGCAACAAGCATAGGAAAGCAAAGCAAGTGCAACTTCAAGACTTTCAACATAAAGAGGAGAAACTTAATATTATTGAGATACATAAAACCATGTTTCCCTCTCTCATAATAACTTTTAGTAGCATCATGAATAAAATTAAAAATATAACTATCACATAAAACATTCTTATCATGAGCCACATGCATAAAAGAATTAATACTCTCCACATAAACATAGTCATTCTTATTAATTGTAGTGGGAGCAAATTCAACAAAATAGTTATCATTATTATTCTCATCACCATAATCATCAAATATAGGAGGCATATTGTAATCATAATTAATTTTCTCCTCAATAGTAGGTGGACTGAAAATATCATACTCATCATTGTAATCATCATATATTGGAGGCATAGTATCATCAGAGTAAATTTTCTCCTCCGTGCTTAGGGGACTAAAAATATCATGCTCATCAAAACCAGCTTCCCCAAGCTTAGACTTTTCCATAGCATTAGCAATAATGGTGTTCAAAGAATTCATACTAATAACATTGCTATTAGCATGCAAATAAAGTTACATATGTTTTTTAATTTTCTCTTCAAACACTTCATGTCCTAACTCAAGATAAATACTATAAAGCTCTCTATTTTTGTTGTTGTTTTCCATTAAGCCTAACTAGTGAAAATAAAAAAAAGAAACAAAAAGATATAATTGTAGAATCTAAAGGAAATAACTTCGAGCATGCACACCGGAGGATGTGAGTACCTTTTACCTTACCTCCCCGGAAACGGCGTCAGAAAATAGCTTGATGTCTATGCACTTCTATTCTTGTAGACAGTTGTTGAGCCTCCAAGTGCAGAGGTTTGTAGAACAGCAGCAAGTTTTCCCTTAAGTGGATCACCCAAGGTTTATCGAACTCAGGGAGGAAGTGGTCAAAGGTATTCCCTCTCAAGCAACCCTGCAATCAAGATACAAGAAGTCTCTTGTGTCCCCAACACACCCAATACACTTGTCAGGTGTATAGGTGCACTAGTTCGGCGAAGAGATAGTAAAATACAAGTGGTATAGATATAAGATAATGGTGCCAGAAAATACTTGCTGGCCTGTGGTTGACGTGGGAAGATACTAAAGGCAAACTTAAATAAAGATGGAAGCAAGCAAACATGTAACAAATCTAATTGCAAACGGTGTTTCAATGCTAAGAACAAGGCCTAGGGATCATACTTTCACTAGTGCACACTCTCATATAAATATATTCTCTTCATGATACTACTCTGAACTACTCTCCGGTTGGACACTCTAATCCATGGTAGGGCTATAAAAACACACCTCAAAGTAAGCCTTTTCCATCTAGATAACCCCACACTGTCACCTTGAGCACTGGATGGTTCCAACAAACACCACAATTTCATAGAGACATCCAACTCCAAATATAACTCATAAAAAGTATTTGTAATCTCTAGCCTAAGTGCCACCATGGTGTGCATACTGTCACTTTCCCACACATGGGGAGAGCAGAGATCTATTAAAGCACTTGAGTAGCAAGGTAGATCTACTTGATTACAAAGCTCATGATCACAATATGATCATGCATACAGAGAGAGATGAACACATAGCTATCGGTAGAACTCTTAGCCTCGAGGAAGAACTACTCCCTCGTCATCATGGGAATCAGCAACGGTGATGGAGATGGTGGTGGATTCGATGAAGATGGCTGCGGGGGCACTTCCTCGTCCTGGCAGGGTGCCGGATCAGAGACTTTCTATCCCCCGAATCTCCCCTTCGGTGGCGGCAGTGCTGCGGAACTTTTCATGGCTAGAGGCTGGACTATTTAGGGTTTTTGCATCGGGAGGCATCTTATAGGCAAAGAGGCAAGGTCGATGGGCGGCCAGGGGGCCCACACCACCTGGTGGCGCGGCCAGGGTGGACTCGCGTCACCACATGGTGTGGCCGCCCTATGGCCCCTCTCCGTCTCGTCTTCTAGCTCCGTGAGTCTTCCGGTAAAATATCGACTTTGGCTTTTGTCCGGTCCAATTCCGAGAATATTCATTTTCTGACTTTCCTAGAACCAAAAACAGCAGAAAACAGGCAACTGGCACTGTGGCATCTTGTTAATAGGTTAGTCCAAGAAAGTGTGTAAAAGTACTCCAAAGTGTGGACAAAACATAAGAAAGTAGATATAAAACAAGCATGGAACATCAAAAATTATAGATACGTTAGAAACGTATCACCCCTCACCATGGCCGGCGGCCATAGGAGGTGACCCCACCTCTTCCACATTCATGTGGGTGGAGCTCCTACTCACATAATTAGCCTCCCACTCAAAATTCCACTCACCTCCATTAAATTTCCACCAAATTTAATGCAAGCTCTCATTAAATAAAACTATTTTATTTATTTTATTCAGATTTTTGTTAATTACATTAATTAACAAACATTCACATAAAACCCTCTTCAACATTTCAATATCACATGCAGAACCAGTTTCTGCAATTTCACCCGAAACAATTCTGGTTTCCATCGAAATGATTTCAGCGCTTTCTTAAATCTTTATCTGAAACGTATTTACTCCAAATGGTGTCGGTATCCCTTAAGTGTGTCACCCTAAGGTTTGATATGTCCATTTTGCATCACTATTCTATGTCTTAATTCACTATTATTCATTGATATATTTCGTATTGAGAGGTGATACTTATGTTATTTCATCTATTTTTGCATGGTTGATGACGTTTGGAGCATGGACCGCTGCAGTCAGGATTTTGATGGAAAAGGTGCTGTTTGGAGGCAAAATTCACGAAGATCAGAAAATCCGGAAAAATATACGGAAAATCCTATTTTTCCAGAAGACTAAGGATGCCAGAATATGGAGTGGAGGTGGGCCACAGGGGGCCCACACCACCCCATGGCGCGGGCAGGCCTAGGCCACGCCTGGAGGTGGTGTGGCCACCCTGGCCCACTCCAGCCTCTCCCCTCTGGTGTATATCATCCTCCCGAAAACCTAAGACTCGGGGAGCGACCACAGAAAGATTCCGCCGCCTCTGCGGGGCGGAAAACACCGAGAGAGAAAGATCTCTCCGGCAGACAGATTTCTGCCGGGGGAATTCCTTCCCGGAGAGGGGAGATCGTCGCCATCAACACCACTATCAAGCTGGACTTCATCGGGATCATCATCACCATCATCATCACCATCAACACCCTCATCGCCATCTCCATATTGCTGTAACAATTGGTTGAATCTTGCATAGTTCACAGGGGAAACTTTCCCGATGTTGATTACTCTTTGTAGTTGATGCTATTGAGTGAACCATTGAATTTGTGTTTATGTTTAGATTATTATACATCATTATTCCATCTCTGACATGATCCATATGATGTCTTGTGAGTAGTTGTTTTGTTCTTGAGGACATGGGAGAAGTCTTGTTGTTAGTAGTGGAGTTGCGTTGAGAAAGATTCAATAGATTGTTATTTAAGTTGTGGTGTACTTCTTCTAGTGGTGTCATGTGAACGTCGACTACATGACACTTCACCTATATGGGCCTAGGGGAATGCATTGTGTATTTGGCTACTAATCGTAGGGGTTGCCGGAGTGACAGAAACCTAAACCCCCGCTAGGAAACCATTGCACAAGGGACATAAGGGTCTTAGAGTTTAAAGTTGTGGTTAGGTTTCCACCTTAATTACTTTCTTGTACTTATGGATGTTTGCAAGGGGTATAATCACAAGTATGTATTAGTCTTGGATGGGGCGGTACATTAGCATAGGTTCACCCACACAACACTTAGCAAGCTAAAGAAGATTAATCGACTATATGAAGCGAAAGCACTTGACAGTCTTCCCATGTGTCCTCGAGAATGTTTGGTCATCTTAAGAAATACATCCGGCTTTTCCTTTGCTGCATAAAGGATTGGGCCACTTGCTGCATTCATTCCTACTGTCTTTTATTTACTCGTACTTTGTTTACTTGCTTTATCAAAAACTCCTAAAAATCCGTTTGCTAAGTATTTGCAGAGAATTCCTGATGCATACCCCTAGCCAGCACCTTCTGCTCCTCGTTGGGTTCGACACACTTACTTATCGAAAATACTGCGATACACCCCCTATACTTGTGGGTTATCAAGACTATTTTCTGGCGCCGTTGCTGGGGAGTGAAGCCCTATTGGAGAGTGGATCTGGTAAAGGAAACTTCTACCGTGAGTATTGTTTACTACTGTTAGTTGCTTTATTTTCGTTATGGATAATTCGCTGAGTTTCTTATTTGGTAATGCTACTACCACTGCTAAGGTAGTAGATAAGCCACCACCTGCTGAGAATGATGTTTTCAAAATACCTACAAGAATTATTGATCGTGTTATGGATAACTATTATGTTGGGGATGGAACTGTCCATCTCGGTGATCATTTACTCTTTATACACGAATTATGCGGGTTGTTCAAGTGTGCGGGTATTACTACAGATCAAGTTAAGAAGAAGTTATTCTCATTATCACTAAAAGGAAGAGCTGAGGAATGGTATAAGCTACTGAAGAATGGTCAAGCTCTGGAATGGGAGGAAATAGTGCCTCTCTTCTATTCAAAGTTTTATCCTCCTAGTGAGATTCATAAAGATCGGTATCAAATATAGAACTTTTGGCCTCTTGATGGAGAGAGTACATCTCAAGCTTGGGGAGATTGAAGTTACTAATGCTCAAATGTCCCATTCATGAGCTCCCCAACAATATTATTATCAACAACTTTTATGCAAGGCTCCCTCTACATGACAAGGATTTATTGGACGCTTCTTGTGCTGGATCATTCACTCGCATGGAAGAAGAAGCTAAATGGGACCTTCTAGACCGTATTCAAGACAATGCTGAAGCTTGGGAGAATGAAAAATGTAGAAAGTCAGGTATAAATTATGATTATGAATGCATTGAATCTTTCATGGGAACTGATGACTTTCAAAATATTAAAAATGCTTATGGTCTAGACCCTCAAGCTATTGCTTCTTATTTTAAGGCTTTTTCTTCCTACATTGAAGTGCCTAAAAAGGAGTGGAATAAGTATCATGAACCTTATAAAGATATTGCTAAGAGTGTTCTTGCAAGAAGTACTGAATTTTATACTGCTAATCATGTTTTACCTGAACCTTATATTGAGAAAATGCCTTTTCCAGTTAAGGTAAAGGAACATTCTATGATGGCTAGTATGGTAGATGAAAGTATAATCAAATCTGTTGAACCTGATAAACGAATGGTTGATGAACCTATAATAGCAAATGTGAAAGATTTTGTTACTAAATATGAAGAAGAGGGACACACTATCCTTTGTAAGGATACCTCTAATATTGTTTCACATAGTAGTGTTATGAGAGCTAGTATTCTAGTGTTTTCTGTTAGAATAAGTGATCATCGCTATGATGGTCCTTGTGATAGCTATATTGTTAAGTTTATGCATGATACTGAAAGTTACTATGAAAGAGGGAAAAGTGTTCTTATGGATCTCAATAATATCAAGTTTCCTCGTTTTATGCTGAAAGTTTTTATGTTGCGTTTCTTTTGCCTTCTTATGCAAGTTGCCTCTGGTTTCAACAACTTGTTTGTTTGCAAAATACCCTTGCATA
Source organism: Avena eriantha (assembly GCA_910589775.1). Classification (NCBI taxonomy): domain Eukaryota; kingdom Viridiplantae; phylum Streptophyta; class Magnoliopsida; order Poales; family Poaceae; genus Avena; species Avena eriantha. The sequence goes on from OU342740.1 coordinate 292,649,863, forward strand.
GGAAGTGGGTTAGACTTAAATGTGTGTGTTTTTGCTTCTTAATGCTCTCTTTCACTTCAATTCATATCCCTATGAGAGCTTCTTCAAAATTATCATGCCCATCTTAATGGCTATAAAGAAAGAGCTTTATGGGAGACTACCCAATTTGTTTTTTTTGTTTTTGTTTCTTTGAGTCTTGGAAGTTATTACTTCGGTAATAACCGCTCCTTATCCGTTTTGTTTGGTTTTTGTGTCAAGATCAACCTCTAATGAGAGAGAAGTAAGATTTGGGGAAGTTGCTGTCCCGAAACAGATTTTTGTGCTTCACCGCAAAAATTCGTGAGAGATCTCTGTATGTCGGATTGAGCTGTAATTTTTTTTGCTTCTGCCCCAGGTTGTTATTTAACTATCGTTAGTTTTGCACTTTTTGATTTGAGTAACAGAATATTTTCGAAAATTTGATCTTTACCTTCTGGTCTGTTTTGACAGATTTTGCCAATCTTTCATTTGCTTCTTTATTCGATTTCCTTTTTGAATTCTTTTTGGATCTTCAAAAGGAGTTACTATAGTAGCCTATGTTTTGTTGGTTTTCAGTTGAAGTTGGACTCAAAAGTTTTTATCACTTCACTTATACTAATGTTGTTAATGAGAACTGTGTGAAGTTTTGTGTGAAAGAAATTTCCAGGAAGTGGAGACAATGGTGTAATAAGGAAGAGAAGGGTTTTATGACTCAAGTAATAAGTATATGAAGAAGAAGATATCGATGAAATTCAAGAGATGACTCCGAAAGGATCCACTAAATACCAAATCCAGAGACCTGCAGAGTCTGTTTTCAAATAGGTAACAGTTCTGATAAGAAAAGTTCCGCGAAAATACAATCCAACTATATTTTTGCAGTTTTTAGTCAATAAGGAAAGCTACAAAGCGAAAAAGGGACGGAAACGGAGCCAGGGTGGCTCGCACCACCCTGTAGCGCGGGCCCACCCCTGGCCGCGCCACCAGGTGGTGAGTCCACCCCGGACTCCGCCTCCGACTCGTTTTCTCCCAGTACCTTCCTTTTGACATGAAACTTCGTAATATATAACCTCCCGGATCCCCCGAGGTCCGTATATCGTGTTTTCGCCATGTTTTTGTTTCGATCTGTTTCTGCCAGGACATACTCTTTGAAAGTTTAGAAGCACAATGGTGTCCGCCAAGGATAATGGGAAGGAGCCTATGGAGGAGGATCTTCAAGACCCCAAGCAGGGGCTTGTACATTTAGTCTCTTGTCCTGCATCAACGGAAGCCCTACGAGTCACTAAGGAGTTCTGCGATAAGTACCGAGATCTGAAGAGGAAGGTGGACATGCTTCAATGGGAGAATGATAGGCTTCGCTAGATGCTGGAAGATTTCCTCACGTCAACAAAGAAAATATTACCACCACCACCTAAGGAGTAATTCGTCATCAGGTTTGGCATCCCCTTGGTTTGTTCCAAGCTTGGGGGAGTGCCGCGGTATCATATCACTATCTTCTATCTTTTTACCTTTTTAGTAGAGTCATATCATGAATAAAGGAGTTATTATGTAGTATAGTTTGCATTATGGAAGTGTCCCCTCTCTCGTTAGATATGTATCCCTTGGTGTGAGTTTCCGTTATGGAATATTAATGAGAAGTTCTATCATTTACTCTTTTGCATAGCTTATGTTAGTTTTCAATTCGTGGTTATATGATTGATCTTGTTGTTAGTATTGGTATCACTTTGGGATCATTGAGTTAATTTAGGTGGTTTTGGCAAACCTGGCTCGGTTAGTAGCAACACCTTTTTGAGAGTTGAAAAGAAAAAGATAGAAGTACTCTAAATAAATATAATTTCATCATCTTTCTTTCTTGATTTTCTCATAAGTCTAGTATTCTCTAGTTAAGATCTTTTGTGCTTCCAAGGAAGATTGCATGTTTGTCTTTATCATTTGTATGTTTGGTTGTTTCCTTCAACTCTTATACTTGCTACCCAGCCTTGCTAGCCAAAAACCTGTACTGAGAGGGAATTCTTCTCGTGCATCCACTCCTTTAAACCAAAACCTTTGCCATTTTCGTCCACCATACCTACCTAGTAGCATTATTGCTATTCCAAGTAAATTCTTGTTTTGTCTACCTCCCAAATTAAACTTGTTATGTGAAAATTAGTGATTAAAGCTCTCGCGAACTTGATGGCACACTTTACTTTCTTGCATTTAATAAACTTGAACCATTGTGCTCACCTACGTTGCGTATATGCTTGCGCTTTGTAAGTTGTGAATTAGTAGAACCATGCTGTCATGGGGAACGCTTTCAACATTGCACTGGTACTTTGTACCAAGTTGATATCATGTTCTTTTGTCTATGGATGTCGTCAATGTGAAATGAAAGGGGAGCTTGTAAGTCCATGGAGTTATGCATATGTGTTAGAGAAACGCCTGGGCCGCTGGTCTAATCCATGCTGACATGGTGGAAACCTGCAGCGTAACCATAACGAGTATCTATGAAGCATTCTTCTTATAAAAAAAGAGAGATAGAGATTGAGAAAAAAAAGAAAAGAAAAAAAAGAGATTATGAAAAGAGGAAAGAGAGAAAAAAGCACCATATTCCCATGGTAAATAAGAAGATTGTTGAGATACTTGTTGTCTGCTTGCCTTGTCATTTTGATATGGGGATTCTTTCATATCATCGGGCAAGGGGTACCCCGTTGGCAGTTCTCAATGATACACATATGTTTACGATGACAAGAACTTACCAGTGACTAAACTTGAGTAGCATGAGGAGCGGCCCTCGTATTCAAGGGACATGAGATTCTCAACTTACAACTTGTCAATGCATATCCTCATTTTTGATCACTTTAACCTTAATCACCTAAAGATGCCTATGATAGGGGCAATGAGAGCTGAAAGCTAGTAAGTATCATAATTTTTGGGAGCTCTTTATGAGACTTGCAATCCCTGCTTCCCTCTTTGAAGGTCCTTTTCTTTTACTTTGTAGTTGAGTCAGTAAACCTATTCCCTTCTATCTCAGCAAGTATTTTGAGTTGATGTGTTTCATTCATTCATATGTTGATTTATTCAATCATGTCTCTTATGTTCCTTGTTTTGCACATTGCTCTTATCTTGATGTTTACTACTTTGAAAACTTTCATTGAAAACCAGCTATTTGTGAACTCCAGAAAATTATCAACTATTCTTTGACCAAGAGCTAAGTTTGCCATTACCAATTATGATTCACTTTATGTATCTTTATTGTGTTTCCTTTACTTATTGCAAGTTGAGTTGTATAATAGTGAGTTGTCTTCTATTATGATCTATGTATTTGATGAATGTGATGCTTCTTGTCCGTATTATTTTATCGACTCTTCACTCCATAAACCTGAGGCCATGTTTATTGAGCTCAGTTCACTTGGGACAAGCGAAGTCTAAGCTTGGGGGACTTGATACGTCCATTTTGCATCACTATTCTATGTCTTAATTCACTATTATTCATTGATATATTTCGTATTGAGAGGTGATAATTATGTTATTTCATCTATTTTTGCATGGTCGATGACTTTTGGAGCATGGACCACTGCAGTCAGGATTCTGATGGAAAAGGTGCTGTTTGGAGGCAGAATTCACGAAGATCAGAAAATCCAGGAAAATATATGGAAAATCCTATTTTTCCAGAAGACTAAGGATGCCAGAAGATGGAGTGGAGGTGGGCCATAGGGGGCCCACACCACCCCATGGCGCGGGCAGGCCTAGGCCGCGCCCGGAGGTGGTGTGGCCACCCTGGCCTACTCCAGCCTCTCCCCTCTGGCGTATATCATCCTCCCAAAACCCTAAGACTCGGGGAGCGACCACAGAAAGATTCCGACGCCTCTGCGGGGCGGAAAACACCGAGAGAGAAAGATCTCTCCGGCAGACAGATTTCTGCCAGGGGAATTCCTTCCTGGAGAGGGGAGATCGTCGCCATCAACACCACCATCAAGCTGGACTTCATCGAGATCATCATCACCATCATCACCACCATCATCATCATCAGCACCCTCATCACCATCTCCATATTGCTGTAACAATTGGGTTGAATCTTGCCTTAGTTCATAGGGGAAACTTTCCTGGTGTTGATTACTCTTTGTAGTTGAAGCTATTGTGTGAACCGTTGAATTATTGTTTATGTTCAGATTGTTATACATCATTATTCCATCTCTGATAATGATCCATATGATGTCTTGTGAGTAGTTCGTTTTGTTCTTGAGGACATGGGAGAAGTCATGTTGTTAGTATTGGAGTTGTGTTGAGAAAGATTCAATGGTTTGATATTTAAGTTGTGGTGTACTTCTTCTAGTGGTGTCATGTGAATGTCGACTACATGAAACTTCACCTATATGGGCCTAGGGGAATGCATTGTGTATTTGGCTACTAATCATAGGGGTTGTCGGAGTGACAGAAACCTGAACCCCCGTTAGGAAACCATTGCACAAGGGACGTAAGGGTCTTAGAGTTTAAAGTTGTGGTTAGGTTTCCACCTTAATTACTTTCTTGTACTTACGGATGTTTGCAAGGGGTATAATCACAAGTATGTATTAGTCTTGGACGGGGCGGTACATTAGCACAGGTTCACCCACACAACACTTAGCAAGCTAAATAAGATTAATGGACTATATGAAGCGAAAGCACTTGACAGTCTTCCCATGTGTCCTCGAGAACGTTTTGTCATCTTAAGAAATACAACCGGCTTATCCTTTGCTGCATAAAGGATTGGGACACTTGCTGCATTTATACCTACTATCTTTTATTTACTCGTACTTTGTTTACTTGCTTTATCAAAAACCCCTAAAAATCCGTTTTTTAAGTATTTGCAGAGAATTCCTGATCCATACCACTAGCCAGCACCTTCCGCTCCTCGTTGGGTTCGACACTCTTACTTATCGAAAATACTGCGATACACCCCCTATACTTGTGGGTCATCAAGGTTCGCGAATAATGCAGACATGATCGAGACCCCTCTCTGATCAATAATCAGCAGCGGGACCTAGAGATCCGTACTGACTCCCACATATTCAACGATGACTCTTGTGGTCGTGTGAACCTTTAACATCATAACTAAATCCCTTTGTCTCACGATATATTGCATTTTCGAGATTCTATCATCGGTATCCAAATAGCTAGTTTGATCTCGTTACCGACATGCACTATTTTCTCGTTCCCGTGATATAACATTCTAGTGATCATATCACTTGCTTGCAAGCTATTTCAATGTGATATCACCGAGAGGGCCCCGAGTATATCTATCCGTCACCAGGATGGACAAATCCCACTCTTGATCCATGAGTCTCTACATAACACCTTCGTAGCACTGAACCAACCTTTATAGTCACCCTGTTACGGTGTGACGTTGATGTTATCAAGATACTCTTCCGGTGTCAGTGATTAACATGATCTCATGGTCTAAGGATTAGGATTACTTCGTATGATGTTTTAGCAATATAAACATAATGAATTTGATCATAATGCTATACTTCGGATGAATGTTCATCACATCATTCCACCAATGTTGTGACCTCGTTATTAACAACATCCAATGTCCATGATCAGGAAACCTTGATCATCTTGTTAATCAACGAGCTAGTTTATAACAGATCTGGCACTTTCAAGTCCATGTGTATTTGCATGTATTTGCGTCTCCACGCATCACTCATTCTCTAATGATATGGCTTTGTATAAATTTAGTCCTTTGGTGAGACCTTTAGTTCTTTTGGGGTTAGAACATGTCGCTAGTATTGTCGTACAATATATCTTCATAGAATTATCCCATTGTGAACCACACCCAGTTTGATAACAAACTACTTGACACAAATACCCTCCTTTGCTGCTACTATGGCAGTCATATACTTAGACTTTTGTTGTAGTATCTGTCACAATGTCTTAACTTTGGAACTCATCCAAATCCATCATGGAATTTCCTTTCCATAATATTGTGGCACCAATAGTTTAAATTCAGATAAATTCAATTTGTATCTTGTGACAAACTAGTATCAATGTAACATATTACAATGAACTATTTTTCACTATTTGTCACTTATACATGATATATTCTTAGTTCTTGCAAAGCTCATAAGAATATCTTTACTATCATCCAATGATCATCTTATGAATTATTTTGGTATATGCTCATAACATTTAGAGCATTGAACATATCTGGATATGTACAGATCATGGTATTATTGATCAAAATCTTCATGTGATTTTACTCACCAAGTGTTGAAACACTTGAATCTTGGTACAATCCTTTCCATGCAGCAAGAACCTTTCTTGTTGTTTCCATATTGAACCCTTTTCAATATCTCATATATGTACGTCTGGCACAACCATATTAGCGCCTCAATATATCCATATAGACATTGATGCCGAATATTCTGGTTTTTCCCAAGTCTTTCATCAAAATCTAATTTTAATGAAATTCTTAACCCGTGTCAATAAAAGATACATCATTTCCAATCAAAAATATGTACTTTGCATAATGTATTGGAAATTTATCTCAACGCTCCCACTTAATTTCTTGCAAATGCAAGCATCTTCATCGTCTCACATGAAATTAAACTCCTTTAACATTTTCATCACGGTGAATATTCCAACTCCGCTATGCTTACTTTAACTATTGAAGTTTGCATGCCCTTTTAGCACCCTTTGAATTAACAAAACCCTTTGGACCGTGTCATGTACACGTCCTAGGTAACCATTCTATTAGAAGAACATTGTTTTGTTTGTTCAACTACCATATACCAAATTATATGTAGTGGTTACTAGATTAATCCGTCAAGACTAAATATCGCTATGAAAGATCAAATCTTGTCATAGTCAACTCCTTGAACATTGTCGTAAATTCCTTTTCGACATGTCGATTATTTCATAGGTGTGAAACATCCATGTCTATTTCTTTATAGATCCAAACATGATCGATATGCTTCATGCCTTTTCAGAGGGTCTTCCAAGTTCAAAAGCTTGATTTCTCGTGTATGGAAACTATCACGAATTTTATGACTTCTAGTCATTCTATGGAGTCAGGGCCCATCATCGCTTCTTTGCATGCAGTCGGTTCATTCAAAACAATAACGACTTATTTATCAAATCTCATTATTTGATTGTTACCCGATGCATATGGTTCAAATAGGAACTCTAATCTCCAAGATCATAACCTTTCGAATCACGAGAGCCATAAGCATTGTGGCCACCACTGGAACACTTTCCGGCGCTGCACTACTTAGCACATATAGCTAAGGTTCAATAACCTTATCAAAGTTCTATTATTCTCCCACTTAACTTTTCGCAAAAAATTATTTCTCAAGAAACTTAACGTTCCAAGCGACAAACTCTTTTGTTCTCAATGTTATGGAGGAATACCCAACAAATTCTTTGGGATAACCTACAAAGACGTGCTTATCCAACTTTGGTTGTAAACATTTTACTTATGCATAGCATACAAAAAATTTAAGAAAAGATAACTCAGGTTTTATCCCAAACCATAACTTATATGGTGTCATTTCAACGGATCACAATGGTGCTCTTTTCAGTGTAAAAGTGGTAGTCTCTAAAGCTTCAATCTTTAAAACATAATGGGAGTTTTATAAATGTCACCTTTGATCATACCATGTTAAACAAGGTCCAATTTGATCTCTCGAACATACCATACTCCTGTGGTTTATCAGGAAATGCAAATTTCATGGAACAATTCCTGAAATCTTAGGTGTTTTGCTAAAACTGTAACTCAAATATCTTCATTTATGATCGAATCATAAAATCTTTATTTTCTTATTACAATGATTTTCCACTTCATCTTGAAAGTCTTTGAACAATTTTCAAATGTTTCATACTTCTTCCTTATTAAGTAAATATATAGATATATTCACTCAAATTTCTGGAGAAAGCATATGAAGTCGAAAGATGCACCGCACATGGCTACATATAATGGATTATGCACATCATCATGCATAATTTTCAATAAGTTAGTCATCCGTTCCTCTTTGGCCTATTAACAGAGTTTCAATTATCTCGAGGAAAGTTTCACAAGCGCCAATTGATCAAAATCAAAAGACTCCAAAAATCCATTAAAATGGAATTTTTTCATGTTCTCTTTCCAATATAATTTAAACAACGATGTCACTTTGTAAGTGATCTTTGAATCATTTGTCTTGCGACATTTTAGCATAAGTTTTATGGACGTGATTTCTCCAACTAGACTTGTAAAAGTTCATCCATCTTTTATGGAATACGGTGATTGTTTGAACAACCAATGTTCTCATAATACCGGAACAAAACAACAATTATTTAAACAAATCTTGAAGGTAAGCTTTGATGTCAACAAGAAATACAATAACACTTTATTTGTTTTCGATGAACGTCATCACATATTATTTTGCTAGTTACTTAAGCCATTGTAGTTCATGAATTGCATCGTTCCGTATGATACTTCATACCAACCAATTCGGTATCCAAGACCCAAGAACCACATTGTTTAACAAGCAAAGAATACAATCATAACATGCATATCTTCTATATACCTTAGCTGGACATTTCTAGTCTTTTATTTTCTGCCAAATATTTTATAGATTTTCTTTCAGCATTTCTTTTCCTTTTGAAAAGAATATATCAACATCAACAGTGGTGCCATACATATGATACATAGTCCAAAGCATGTATAGTAAAATACTAATACCTTTGGACTTGCCCTTTGAAGTTGATCACCATCATCAAATGTTTGGTGTTCTTTCAAAAATCCATACTTTAGTAATCTTTTAGTGTAGTAAACATTTTACTTACATCTTCTATTCATCCTTATCATGACAACTTTCATTATCAAGCTACTATGGCTTATAAGGATGAATCGTGAGTATAATGTCAGTTCCCAAAACCTGTTTGGGAGATTAGGACGTCTAGCGTCTCCAACCTTCGCAAATTCTCATACAATGTGAGAACATGTATTTTGCCAAATTATACTCTATCATATTGCAACCATAAACATTGTTTCAGATATCAAAATATCTTCCACACATGATGGCTTCTGAAACAATTCTTTCAGCTCCTAGATAACCTCGCTATTAAAATTAACTTTTGAATATCAAGAATCATGGAGGCAAACATGATACTTTAGATACTAACATTGGAATTCTTACTCTCGATTTAATATTAACTATTAAACTTCATGGAGTAAATAGAGTTTGCTGAAAATTTGCAATAGGACTTCTAAAATTGACATTCAAAACAATATGATACCAGTTCGTGAAGCAAATATCCAGAATTCTATAGTTTATCCCAATTAAAACTAAGCATAAGGCGGTAAACAGATGTCAATGACTACAATAAATTATGCAAATTCACTTCAATTTATTTTATGACACATTGAGTTCGACTAATCCAGATTAGAAATGAACTCCCACTCAAAAACGATATCCCTCGTGTCTTTTTGGTGATTACATGAACCAAATCCACTACACCAAGTCCGATCATCACGTGAGTCGATGTAGTTTCAAAGGCGAGCATCAATATGGGCAACATATCAACTATATGACTCATGCTTAACCTTTTGGTCCATGTTCCGAGGCCATATCTATACATGCTAGGCTCGCCAAGTAAGAACCTTAGTACTTGCGTGTGTAAAACCGTCTTACACCCGAAATATGATCGTGGGTTCAAGTACACCCGATCATCACATGATGTCTTGAAGTATCAATACATAAACGGTGCGTACTTAAGGGAGAACACAATTTTATCTTGATATCTAGATGAGGGATCATATTATAATGCTACTAAAACGCCAAACTGGCAATATAAGATGCAAACATCATATGTGTAAAGTGGAACGATATGGTCCATGCATTTGATCACTACCATGTGCATCGTGGTATGATCTCTATCATTCCTTTGTGTGTAAGGCCAAGGTCTATGGAACTTACACGTTAGGTGTGCTGTAAGGGTATCTACCATACATCAACTTACAACATTACCATATCCTGACACTAGCCCAGCAACAATCTAAACTATACGCCTCTGATTTATCCATTGCAAGTTTTACCTACGAACATGGAACCACAACGATGATAACTAAGTTATTAGCAACTCGTTGTAAATCAGATGTTGACTATAGTAGGAGAAACAGACACCCGCTAGCCACTTATGCAAAACTAGTTGCATGTCAGTCGTGGAACCGGTCTCATGTGCGAGGACATGTAAAGTTGGTCCGGGCCACTTAATCCCACTATGCCACCAATATCCAAAATACATGAAAGAAGCAATAACATGATCATCATCGCCCACATATAAACATATGTGTAATACCTGTACAAAGCACCTAAGCATATAGATCGGGCTCTAATACCACTGTTGGTCTGGGCCGCTTCATCCCACTATGCCACCAATATTCCAGTAGGTCCCGCTCCAACGCGTCCATCAGATCTAGCTCCAGCAAGTCCAGCACCACCAAGTCTAGCACCGCAAAGTAGCGGTGCATCCAGGATCGCACACACGTCCGGTGCCCCGACAACCTCCATCTCTCGCTCCAGCAAAGCAGTGGAAGCAGCAACTCCTTTTTAGATAAAGCCACCGGGAACATGTATCTCGCTAATTCAAGACCATGGGGAATAACTAGAGGGCGAGAGAGATCCTTCACGAGGAGGTGTGTGATGAGAGGAGGGAGTGGGGGGGCCTTTTATAGGGAGAGAGGGCAGCCCCTCACATGGCCAGCGGCTAAAGGAGGTGCCCCCACCTCTTCCACATTCATGTGGGTGGAGCTCCCACTCACATAATTAGCCTCCCACTCAAAATTCCACTCACCTCCATTAAATTTCCACCAAATTTAATGCAAACTCTCATTAAATAAAACTATTTTATTTATTTTATTCAGCATTTTTTAATTACATTAATTAACAAACATTCACATAAACCCCCCTGCAACATTTCAATATCACATGCAAAACCAGTTTTTGCAATTTCACCCGAAACAATTCCGGTTTTCATTGAAATGATTCTAGCACTTTCTTAAATCTTTATCTAAAACATACTTGCTCTAAATGGTGTCGGTATCCCTTAAGTGTGTCACCCTATGGTTTGCGAACAATGCAGACATGATCAAGACCCCTCTCCGATCAATAATCAGCAGCGGGACCTGGAGATCCGTACTGACTCCGACATATTCAACGATTACTCTTGTGATCGTGTGAACCTTTAACGTCATAACTAAATCCCTTTGTCTTGCGATATATTACATGTCCAAGATTCGATCATTGGTATCCAAATACCTAGTTTGATCTTGTTACCGACATGCACTCTTTTCTTGTTCCCATGATATAACATTCTAGTGATCACATCATTTGCTTGCAAGCTATTTCAATGTGATATCACTGAGAGGGCCCCAAGTATATCTATCCGTCATCGGGATGCACAAATCCCACTCTTGATCCATGAGCCTCTACATAACACCTTCGTAGCACTGAACTAACCTTTATAGTCACCATGTTACGGTGTAACGTTTGATGTTATCAAGATACTCTTCCAGTGTTAGTGATTAACATGATCTCATGGTCTAAGGATTAGGATTATGTCGTATGATGTTATAGAAATATAAACATAATGACTTTGATCGTAATGCAATACTTCGGATGAATGTTCATCACATCATTCCACCAATGTTGTGACCTCGTTATTAACAACATCCATTGTCCATGATCAGGAAATCTTGATCATCTTGTTAATCAACGAGCTAGTTTATATGAGACACATTACTAGGAACTTTGTATTTTGTTTATTAAACACAAATGTATTAACGTTTCCAATTAATACAATTATAGCATGCAAAATAAACATTTATCATAAACATGGAATAAGATAATAACCACTTTATTATTGCCTCTCGGGCATATTCCCTTCAATTTTCGCTGACGGTGTCGCACTTGTTCATTGCTTGCTGCGCCACAAGATTGGAATCTCCGAAGATTTTGAGGCGAGTTGCACCACAAGCTTTGGCCATTCGTATGCCATGCAACAAGGCCTCATATTCTGCTTCATTATTGGATTGGTTTGAGAAGCTCATCCGAAGTATATAGCGCATGTTGTCGCCTTGGGGTGATATTAGTATGACTCCTTGACATGGGTATACCCTACAGGTACTCGAGCTTGGTATATACGGTCCAAATACGTACAGGCCCACGGTGTCGCCAAGGCCCAGATGAAAGGACTCGATTGACTTGCGGACTCTCTATTGCTTGAAGAACAAGAAGAAGCTAAAGATAGAAAGTTTGAAGGGGAAAACCCTAACTTGTAACCGACTCGACCTGCTACCCGAGACCTAGCCTATCTATATAAAGGCTAGGAGGGGTGGCGAGGAGGACACACGCAACCCTAGTTTCCACAACCCTCGCCAGATTGCATCTGCGCACCATTGTAACTTTCGACTCCTTCGATAATTCCACGAGCAGACAAGCAGGAGTAGGGACCTCTACGAGGCCTGAACCTGGGTAAATCCTTTGTCCCCTGTGTGCTTGTTTGCTAGCCGATAGATGTCTCTAGCGCTCCCTCCTTCTCCAATACCCAAGTCCATAACAATGGGCATTGATGAGTTAAACCCTCGTCAATTGGCGCCGTCTGTGGGAAGTGGGAGTGCTGATGTTGCGGCTTCTTCGGCCCCATCAACTGCGATCTACAACTCCACAACAACGGAGATTCGCCAGCTCTTCGGCGCCTTCGATTTCACCGTCCACACGCTAGCCACCCACCCGGCCTTCGAGTCTATGGGCGACGGAATCAGCTTGGCGATTGGGAGCTTCCGCTTCCAAGTTGGTCAGATGGGCACGCTTCGCATGCCTAATCAGCCAACAGCACCGGCGATTACCCCAGCATCATGGTTCCCTCCATCGATCGGCACCCTCAGCGAGCTTAACGCCCCGGTGGCAGTCGAGAATACGATCAGCGATAGCAGTCGCGATTCCGATCTGAGCGATCTGGCCACTGAAGATGGAACCTACGGTTCCAGATCTGAAAGTTGTGGAAGCAACAGCTTCCCCAATCACTTCATGTGCGCCGTCATCAACACAGGCGACACCTCTGCCAATCGCGACAACGGTGGTAACACAGGTAACGACACCAATCCACCCAACGCCAGCAATGGTGGCAACGGCGGTAATGGCGGCAATCACGCTCCCGTCAACAACGGAGGAGCAGTCAAACCTCCCAGCATAATCAATGAGCAAACCAGCGAACGCGTCGTAATCAAGCTCAACGAGCAAGAGTGGGATCGCTGCCGCAAAGCCCTACGGGGCACACCTCTACCCTTTGGGTCCCCGCAGGAACTGCTGATGGGCTATCACTGGCTCCTGAAGGAAGAATTCAAGCGCCAACTGCAAACAATCGCGCAACTTGAGGCGCGTAAAAAGGCAGCGGAAGAATCGAGCCTTCGTCGTGCTGGGCTCTCCTCCTATGGAGGATCCTCCTCAAGAGGCAACGAATACCTCGCCAAGAAGAGGCAGTCGCGGATGGCTCACCTCACCGAACAATAGCGCATAGAGGCCGCGAAAGTCCTCGACTCCGGCTCTATGATAGTTGACACGAGAGGCAACGTGGTTCCCAGAACGCCGCAAGCTGCGGTGACGGCAGCCACCATGTACCTCCTCAATAACCAGCCGCCAGCTGGAGATCCCCGAACTGCCATGCACCGATCTACGATCGTGGGTTTGGGGTTAATCGAGGCCGCTCTCGACAAGGAGCCAGTACCAGACTCAAAAAAGGGCAAAGCGCTAGCAAAGCGCCACTCCTCGCCCTCATCCAGTGATGACAGTCACGACCTGTCTCGACGCCGCCGCTTACGGCGACACGACCGCGACTACGATGCGCGCGACGACCTCACGCAGCGCAAGATCGACAAATCAAGGGCACGACATGCTCGGTTGACTGACACGGAAGAAGAAGATGGGGAGCTCTGCGGCACCCGATGCTTCAGCGGATCCATTAGGCAGAAGCGAATGCCTAAAGGGTTTAAACTCCCATCGGAGAACCCGAAATTTGACGGTCTGCAGGACCCCAAGATCTGGCTGGAGGAGCACATCTCCTCCGTCAGGCTACACGGAGGCAGTCGAAGTACTGCCATGCAATGCTTGCAGCTACAGCTGCAGGGCGCCGCCCGGGCATGGCTCAATAACCTCCCACGCGGATCCATTCGCAGTTGGGATGAGCTGGTTTACAGCTTCATGCGCAACTTTAAGGGCACATACAAACGACCCGCATCAATCGAAGAGCTGAGATGCTGCCAGCAAAGATCTGGCGAATCGCTGCGCTCCTACATCCAAAGGTGGTCCATCATCAAGAATTCCGCGGAAAACATCTCAGAAGACCGCGCGATTGATGCATTCAACGGTGGTGTCCGCCGCCTAGAGCTTAGGGAGGAGCTGGGCCACTCAAAGCCCCAGACCATCAACCACCTGATGGAGATCGCGAATCGGTGGGCCGATGGAGAAGATTCAGTAAAAAATCATGCTCACTCCGACGAGGAGGCAGAACTCGAACGCAGACGCGACCGCCGAGGCAAGCGCCGCATGCGCATCTACGATGACCGCGACGATGTCAACATGGTTGCGGCCGGCTACGCCGATAGACGTGACGATAACCGCAATAGCAGATACCGTAGTGGCGGATACCGCGACTCCGGGAAAACCACGCAAGTATGGCAACGCCGCACTCGCGATGAAGCACCCGCGACCTCCATCGAGGATAAATTGTCCGGGCCATGCACGGTACACTTCTACATCGACAAGCATGATGGCAAGAGAAACTCCATCCACCTCCTCAAGGACTGCCGCGAGTTCCTCAAGCTACACAAGGGATTGATTCGGATGAACCGCAATGCAGTCGAAAGAGGCTACGGAGCCGCTCCAGGCGCCGTGGCACATGGCGCACCACCACCACCACCTGGGCCACCCCCGAACGGAGCCGCACCGGACCAGCACCAAGGAGGCGAACCGTACCCACGAGCCATGGGTACCATGATGATCCAAAAGGGGCGCCCCTCCAACAGGGTGCAGAAGGCCATCACTCGCCAAGTCAACTTGGCCACGCACTCGCCACCGTCCACTACTGAGTACCTCAGTGGCAGCGAGTCGTGCATCACCTTCGACAAACGCGACCACCCGCCTCAGATTCCTCGCCTAGGTCATTGCCCTCTTGTACTCGAGGCGCAAATTGGAGGTTTCGACATGAGTCACGTCTTCATGGATGGCGGAAGCGGCATCAACCTCATAGTCGCGAGTACCTTGCGAGCAATGAGGATCCCTCTAACCTGCCTGGAGGCATCGGACACAACGTTCCACGGCATCGTCCTAGGGAAAGGCGTATACCCCCTGGGCAAAATCAACCTCGATGTCATCTTCGGCACGCCGAAGAACTTAAGGCGCGAGTGCATCGACTTTGAGGTCGTCGACTGGCCCTCACAATACCATTGCATCCTTGGGCGCGTCGCATTCGCTAGGTTCATGGCAGTGCCCCACTACGCCTACCTGCAGATGAAAATGCCAGGTCCCAACGACGTCATAACGATCAACGGGAGCTTTGAGCGATCTGACAGTTGCGACAGGGAATTCAACAGAATCTCCCAGTCCTTCGGCATGTAGGAGGAACTTGCAAGACTGAAAGAGACGACAGACAACAGTCTGCCTCCCCTGAGTAGGCCAAGCTCACCTGACCTCTCCTTTGACTCATCTGTGCACACAACGAAGGTGCAGGTCCATCCATCGGATCCCGCCAAGACGCCCCTCATCGCCAACAACTTGAGTCCCGCATAGGAACTCGCGCTCGTCGAATTCCTCCGTGAGCACTGGGAAATTTTTGCCTGGTGTCCTGCGGACATGCCAGGAGTTCCCAGGGAATTTGCCGAGCACGCACTCAACGTCAACCCCGATGCAAGGCCAGTCAAGCAAACAATTAGGCGACTGTCTGAGCCACGAGCGCAGGCAGTCGGAATGGAGATCAACAGACTCCTCGAGGCCAAGTTCATACGCGAGATCAAGGAAAGCACTTGGCTCGCTAATACGGTGCTGGTACCAAAAAAGGACACGAATATCCTACGAATGTGCGTGGACTTCACTTCTTTAAACAAGCACTGCCCAAAAGATCACTTCCCGCTGCCACAGATCGACCAGATCATCGACTCCACCGCTGGATGCAAACGCCTCTGCTTCCTCGGCGCCTACTCAGGCTATAACCAAATTTGAATGAAGGAGGAAGACCAGGCGAAAACAACGTTTACAACACCCTTTGGTGTGTTCTGCTACAACACAATGACCTTCGGGCTAAAAAACGCGGGAGCCACCTACCAGCGGTGCATGCAGGCTTGCCTCAAGGAGCAACTGGGTCGCAACATCCAAGTCTATGTCGACGACATAGTAATCAAGACCAAGGAGGAAGCCTCTCTAATCGATGATTTGCACGAAACCTTCGCCAACCTTGATCGCTACCGGATCAAGCTCAATCCAGACAAATGCGCCTTCGGCGTACCATCTGGGCAGCTACTCGGATATCTCATCTCCGCGAGGGGAATCGAGGCGAACCCGAAGAAGATAAAAGCCATATTGGCCATGGAGAAGCCGAAGAACATAAGAGGCATCCAGCAACTGGCCGGACGAATCGCGGCCCTCAGTCGATTTATCAGTCGGATGGGTGAAAAGGCACTGCCCTTCTACCAGCTCCTCCGCAAAGCTGAAAAATTCGAGTGGACCAATGAAGCGCAAGAAGCATTCGAAGATCTCAAGCGCCTGCTATCCACTTCGCCAGTACTGGTGACTCCACGAGAAAGGGAACCACGGTTGCTGTACATCTCCGCCACCAACCAGGTGGTCAGCACAGTGCTCATCGTCGAGCGAGCTGAGGAAAACAATGTCCACGGCGTACAACGCCCGATATACTACCTCAGCGAGGTCCTCACACCAACAAAACAGCAGTACCCGCACTACCAGAAGCTGGCGTACGGCGTCTTTATGACCGCCCGGCGACTACGCCACTACTTCCAGGAACACCCAATCGTGGTAGTCAACAATGCCCCGTTGGGACATATCCTCAATAACCCCGACGCCACGGGGCGAGTCGCGCTTTGGGGAATAGAGCTGTCTCCACGAGACATCACATACAAAAACGCGACGCAATCAAGTCGCAAGTGCTCCCTGACTTTCTCGTGCACTAGATGGAGAACCAGCTCCCGGACAAGCCAGATATGTCCTACCTCTAGACAATGCACTTCGATGGGTCCAAGCGGAAAGACAGAGCAGGCGCAGGTGTCATACTGACATCACCTCAAGGGGACAAGCTGAAGTATATCCTACGAATGCAGTTCACAGCCTCAAACAACGAGGCTGAATACGAGGCCCTGTTGCACGGGATGTGGATGGAAAAAGCTTGCGGCGCCAAGAGGCTCATCATATATGGCACTCCAAGTTGGTCGTCAACCAAACAATGCACGAGTGCGACTCACTGAACGACTGCATGATCGCGTACCGTGACCTCTACGATACACTCGAAGGAGACTTCGATGGTTGCGAGTTGCGACACGTAGGTCGCGAAAGCAACGAGGAGGTGGACGCACTCGCCAACATAGGCTCTACCTACGCCCCCATACCACCTGGGGTATTTCTCGAGCGCATATGTGAACGTTCCATCAAGCCAAAGGCTGTAGAGAAGAAAACATGTGCAGCAACGGACTCGGGGGCTACGCCACCCAATGAGCCAATGGCACTCGATGACTTGGAGCTGGACACAGGACTCGAGGGACCAATGAGCGTCATGATGATCAAGCAATCTTGGACGCAGCCGTACAATACGTACCTCCTCAGCAAGAGACTACCGAATGACCCGACAGATGCACGGCACATCGCGCGGCGCTCCAAGGCATTCGCCTTTATCAACGGCGAACTGTATAAACGCAACATCACAGGAGTGCTACAACGATGCGTCTCCATGGCCGATGGAAGAGCAGTTCTCCTCGACATCCACGAAGGGACCTGCGGGCACCACGCCGGCAGTCGCGCCCTCGTTGCCAAAGCTCTACGAGCTGGATTTTACTGGCCCACGGCTATGCGCAACACCAAGGACATAGTCCAAAACTGCAATGCTTGCCAGCGATTTGCGGACAAGCTACACGCACCAGGCGCAGAGCTACGGCCTATTCCGTTGGCCTAGCCCTTCGCACAGTGGGGGCTCGACATGGTTGGCAAGCTTCCAAGGTCCTCGCGTGGAGGTTACGTCTACCTCTTGGTTGCAGTCGACAAATTCACCAAGTGGATCGAGGCCATGCAGGTGACCAACCAATCAGGGCACAACGCAGTCAAGTTCTTCGAGTCCATCGTCTACCGCTTCGGCGTGCCGCACAGCATCATCACCGACAACGGGACAAACTTCACATCCAAGGAGTTCCAAGGATTCTGCGAGAACCTAGGGACCAACATCAGCTACGCCTCAGTAGCGCATCCACATACCAACGGTCAGGTGGAAAAAGCAAATGGGCTCGTCTGCAGCGGCATCAAGAAGCGACTCCTCCGACCACTCGAACAAACCGCGGGTTGCTGGCCAGATGAGCTGCAATCAGTACTCTGGAACCTACGTACAACTCCAAATAGCGCCACGGGTTACACGCCATTCTTTATGGTGCACGGAGCAGAAGCAGTACTACCCACCGAAGTACGGTACAAGGCGCCACGCGTGGTCGCTTACAGCGAACAAGAGTCATCCCTTGCACTCGAAGACTCCGTCGACCTCCTTGACGAAGCAAGAGAAATCGTCGCAGAAAGATCCACGATCTACCAGCAGAACCTGTGCAACTACCACAGTAGAAGGCTTCGCCCCAGATCCTTCGTCGAAGGTGACCTGGTCCTGTGACTGAAGCAGCAGGGGCATCTCAAGCTCGAGTCCCCCTGGGAAGGACCGTACGTGATTACAGAAGCAATCCCAGGTGGCACCTATCGCCTTCAAGATTTAGAGACAGGAGTCGCATACTCCAACCCTTGGAACGTCGCACAACTGCGACACTTCTACCCCTAGTCATTTTTTATTTTTACATCACAAATAAGGCTACTCAGCCAAGGCTACTTAGCCGCACATTGTACCTCACACTGTTCTTTGAATAAATAAAGGCTAAGTGCTCCAAAACTCCGTGTTCTCCTTCACTTTGTCAATTTTTATACTCGAGGGCTGCGCCACCCTACATACATCTGTTCTTCGAACCAAAAACGCGATATCCTGAGTAGCTGGCACATCAATCGAACCCCTTAACACAAACTCAACCCAGCTACAATGCACCTAACAGGTTGACAAGGGACTGAGATAAAAGATGGCCAGGCTAACGAAAAGGACTCGCATAGTGCAACGCACCTTCACGCTCACAAAGCTCTTTATACACATTCGACAATAAATTATTTACAATATCTATACGAACTTTACAACACAAGTACACTTATGTGCAGGATACAAATTTGGCTACTCTTGCAACAGAAGAACGTTGGTTTGTTCCTCAAAGAAGTCGATGATCTCCTCTGCTGGACGGTCCACCGCCTGATAGTGCGGTACCATATTCCAGGCAGATCCTGCTGGTGGCGCTGGAGGCCTAGAGGCAATGGCGGCAGCATCCACGTCAGGCCTGTGCAATCGCACCATTGAGAGAGCAGCCTTGGCACTAGCCACCAACTGCTACCTCACGCACTCGCGAACCGCGGACAGATCTTGAAATTTGGCAAGAAGAGCCAGAAGGCTTGATGGAGTGTCGTCCAGCGGGAACATCGCCTGATAAATGTTCTTCAAGCATGACTGCGACTTCTTCAGGAAGAGCAGCACTCACGATGCGCGATCCTGCAGGGTCGCCAACGCAGTCGCACGATCATGATCTACCCAGAAGTATCCACTCTGTTGAAGTTGCTCCTGGGTGAGATCATGAAGGCGAATGGCAAGTCTATCCTTCTCCTCCTGCGGATGGCGCGCGCTAACAACTACACGAAGCAGCATCAATAGCATGAGTACAACGTACCACTGCGAGTAACTACAAAGGAAAAGATGAGAATAAGCAAACTAACACTTAAACTGGTCGCCCAGCTGTGTCACCTCGCCAAGCAGATATTGCTCGCGGGCGGCGGCTTTTTCCGCCTTCGACTTCCACACGTCTGCGCTACCACGGATCACGGGCAACTCACGCTCCAGCTGCTTCACGCGATCATGAAGTCGCGAAAGCAAGGATAGCTCCTCTACCCTGGAGCGCGGTGGTGCCACTGTATCATCAAGAGATGGCGAGTCCTGGGTTTCCCCCACGGGATCACTTGATGTACCCTACCACAAGTCAAGACAGAGGCAAATAAGGTGACCAAATTAACACAAAGGCAAAGGGAACAGATGCCTTCAGGATCGGCATAAGTATTCACAGACACACTCGCCAGCAGGCATGTTCTTAAATCAAAAGAACAATCAATCAACTATTACAAAAGATAACTACGGAGCAGCCGGCTTCTTCGACTTCGACGGCTTCGGGGTCTTCATCAAGTCCGTGGCAATGTCAGACGCCACTGACTTTCCGCCGGCCCCTGAGGCCGAGGCTTTCGCTGCCTTCTTAGCACGTTGGAGCTCCTCCGAGTACTTCGCAACAGTATTTATCAAGTGATGACCATATTTAGCACAGGTAGTTGCAAAAGGAGCGAAGACTACCTGCTAACCATCCGTGCTAATAGGCATCGCCTTCGACACCACGGAAGGATCGATATCAGCTCCGTGGGCCTGCACCATCACGAGTGTCATGGACGCGCCAGCTGCACGGAGGGAGTTCTTGTAGGCGGAAGGCACACCACCTACGAATGACTCCACCAGCTCGTCCATGTTATCGATCAGCTCAGCCTTCGGCATCAACTCTTCCTGGAGGCGACTGAGGGTGACCTTGGCCTTGGAAAGTGTATCTTGGACAGCAGCGCTACGGTCC
Organism: Avena eriantha; assembly: GCA_910589775.1. NCBI lineage: Eukaryota > Viridiplantae > Streptophyta > Magnoliopsida > Poales > Poaceae > Avena > Avena eriantha. Next base: position 292,670,801 of record OU342740.1, read on the forward strand.
TCGACTGCAGATACCGTGCCTGCCACAACATCGTCGCGACGAAGGGCCTGCGGGTCAAAGATCAGATCGCCAGCATCTGCACATGAACCCATGCATGGATCAAAAACTTTAGCGCTACCAGCAAAAAACACTAAGGGTAGAGAAGGACAACAATATCCACAAGTAAAAGGTACCTGAGAGAGCCTTGGCAACTGAGAACAGTTGTTCTTCGAACAACTTCTCCCTGGCCGCAAAGGAGGCACGCAGATCCTCTTCACGCTTCTGTGCCTCGTCACGAGCTGCGAGTGCCTCGTCGCGATCCTTCATAGCTGCGGTAAGCATTTTCTCCAAGGTGGCGTGGTTGCACAGTAAAGCGTTATGTTCAGCTACACGACAATCAAAAGTTGACTACCAGTCGACTATACCAAAAAAGGAGAAGACGAAAAAGAATAAGTGTAGAACACTCACTTTCGACCACGCGGTGACGCGTCTCCAGCATTGCATGATGGCGACCCATCGCCATCACCTGCTCTGCCACTTGCGCGGCTTCCTTTACAAGGAGCTGTCGCACAAACAAGGAATCAGTGAAAGCAACAGATAACGTCGACTGCCACACCAAAAAGAAGGAAAGATATACTAACATGATCCTCCAACGACTTCGAAGAGGTTTTCTGTACCGTCATCCGAGCAACCATTCGATGCTCCTCTACGTGAGGAGAGCTCGAAGAATTGTGCCCGGAGTGGGCCGCCACCGGAGGGGAAGGAGCGCGCTCAACCTCTTCCTTGGCCCTTGAGATCGTGACTCCCGATTCCTTCAAAAACTCGACGTCGCCAGAAGTTGATGACGCCTCTTGACTACAAGACAAAATCCACATTTAGAAAGGGCAAACTCCAGGGCAAAGCCAACAAGAAGAAAACAGAGAAGAACAAATGAACTCGAAAACTTACCAGTCAAACTTGTCAAAATCAAACGTGGCCTCCACCGACTCCGACGAAGACTCCTTAGGCAATCGTATCTTCTTGCGAGAAGATGGTGCCACAGCTCTCACAGGAACGTTGGGAATTGTGCGACTCCACACCAACAGCCGTGCCTTCTGGAGTCGAAGGAGACAACGCGTCAGAATCCTCGCTGCACGAATGCTTGCGAGTATCCGGGCTCTCGGACTCGGGGGCTTCCTCTTCCACATCAGAAGGGACAGTCGACTCAGACTCGTCCTCTTCCAAAGCTTCGCGAGGAATAATCCCCTCAAGGAGAGGGGGCATACAAGGAGACACCGCCCAATCCTGCATACAGACAATGAAGATTAGCAAAAAGAACAAGTAAGCAACAGAAAAGCAATCGAGAAAATAAGCTACTGCGTAGCACAACTGTACCTCAGGAGGAGGATTCGAAGCATCAAAAGGAGGAACAACTGGCTCACTCGGAAGCACATCCTTGCTAGTGTACTTCGTGACCAGTCGAACCCTCTTATCCACCTCACTCGCGGACATGCCATCGGCAGACACGCGAGTGGCATCATCAGCGCCAGCCCACTGAAACATGGGATGAACTCTGGCTTGAAGGGGTTGGACGCGACGGCGCAGCCAGGTTCGGATAAGGGCGCAACCTCCCTCTTATGCGCCTATGCGACTCTCGAGGTCACAGATGCGTTGATACATCACGTCTATCTCCGCGAGTTCGCTAGGCATGACTACGTTCTTCCAGGAACGCATCTTCTTGCAGGGAGTCGCGGGATCGAAGGGCGCAAGTCCAAAGTGCTCATCTTTGGACTTCTGATCGCTGACATAGAACCATTTGTCCCTCCATCCCTAGACGGACTTGGTGAGCTTGATGTCGAAGTAGGTGGCGGATGGGTCGACGTGGATTCCGCAACCACCTACGTCATAAACTAAAGAGCCAGATGCGGACTGACGCTTCAATTTAAATATGCGCTTGAAAAGACCAAAGTGTGGCTCGATTCCGAGCCAGCACTCGCAAAGAGTGATGAAGCAGGTGATATGGAGGATCGAATTTGGGGACAGCTGATGGAGCTGGAGCCCGTAGAAACAAACAAGACCCCTAAGAAAGGGGTGGAGAGGCAAGGAAAGGCCACGAATGACGAATGCAAGAAACATTACTCGAAAACCAGCGGGAGGAGCAGGAATGGTCTCATCGCTGGGGACGCGCGCATCGGCGACTACTGTGGAGATAACTCCGTCTTGGCGAAGAAGACGGAGATCCGACGCCTTGATGATGGAAGGGCGCCATGCACCATTTGTCACGCGGGTTCCCGCGACCTTCTTCTTCCCACCGGCGGTGGCGCTAGTGCCCACAGTAGCGGATCCACCCTTCTTCTTCGCCGCAACGACGGTGGCCGCAGAATCAGCAACAACGCCTCCTTTCTTCTTCCCCATTGAACGACGGCAAGGCGAGCACAGAAAGTAGCTCAGAAACGAGCGGAGGTGGTCCAGCGTTGTGGAGGGCACGAGCGCAAGAAAAAGCAGAAGAGCAGCAGCAATGGCGATGGCAGCAAGGAAGAAAGAGCGCATATGGGAAATTACCGCCGTAGCATCGCTGCTTAACCCCTAGAAGATGCAATCCAACGGCTCAGAAAAACCCTACTGGACGTGTGGCACACATCGTGTTGGACACGTGGAGAAGGGGAAGCGCGAACCGTCCCTCCACTACTCCCATTGCACGCGGAAATCGAGGAGGTGCAGTTAAAATAAAGATTACGCATGCCCAGTCAAATCAAAGTTAGGAAGTGGGACCCACAGCTCGTCATGTCCCGTCAAACTCGCTCATGCGGGCAACTGAGGTCATACAAGCATCAACACTGACGTCATCAAAGCTACGCAATGGAAAAATTCAACTACTTTAGTCCTTGCTGGAGTCTTCGACTCCACCAAGCACTCGGGGGCTACTCCCATAGGGAGCGCTGGCCGCGCACCCTACAATTTTCTTTTCCTTTTGTAGGAACAAGGACAATCAAAAGCAAACCCAAACCATTCGAAATACAATTCGAATATGGACCTGGGTTACTCCCATAGGGAGCGCTGGAAAATTTTGACTGAAAGAAGCAACCAAAAGACGACGGCAGTCGCAAACATTATTTAGTCCCTGCCCGAGTCTTCGACTCAACCAGGCACTCAGGGGCTACTCCCATAGGGAGCGCTTGTCGCGCACCCTATGATTATTTGCACAGAAAACTGTGTGTTGATAACGTCCACACTCGCAGCTCATGGCGACACCGCCTCATAATTTTTCCCTACAAAGAGATTACGTCTCCTGGGTCGCCAAAATCGTCTCCGCGATGATAAAATTCGGATGCCGCACTTACAACGTGAAGGTAAGACCTGAATAAGGCCTGGCAACGCATTTAGCTGTGCGCTACCAAAAATATATCCGTGCCTACAGGCACGATGAACATGCCTTGACGGACGCAACGAGTGCTCACACCCGTATAACTGGAATTCGACTCCTGTAAGACCTCCACGGCCTGAGTCGAATTACGCCAGCACTTTTCCGGATTCGAGTCCGGGGACTCAAGTTCGAGTAGATTGCGTTGTTTCACCCTAAGGTGGTTAACTGATACCGGCACTTCGGTTATATCAGGCATGTATATCAACAATCCCTATGGCACAAATAAAAGCAGTCGAAATGTACTCAATCAAGCACTCGAAGACTTCAAAAGTCTCCAGTCGAATCTGCGATTCCATTGGACACTCGGGGGCTACTGACATGGGTATACCGTACAGGTACTCGAGCTTGGTATATACGGTCCAAATACGTACAGGCCCACGGTGTCGCCAAGGCCCAGATGAAAGGACTCGAGTGACTTGCGGACTCTCTATTGATTGAAGAACAAGAAGAAGCTAAAGATAGAAAGTTTGAAGGGGAAAACCCTAACTTGTAACTGACTCGACCTGCTACCCGAGACCTATCCTATCTATATAAAGGCTAGGAGGAGGCGGCGAGGAGGACACACGCAACCCTAGTTTCCACAACCCTCGCCAGATTGCATCTGCGCACCATTGTAACTTTCGACTCCTTCGATAATTCCACGAGCAGACAAGCAGGAGTAGGGACGTCTACGAGGCCTGAACCTGGGTAAATCCTTTGTCTCCTGTGTGCTTGTTTGCTAGCCGATAGATGTATCCAGTGCTCCCTCCTTCTCCAAAACCCAAGTCCATAACAATGGGCATTGATGAGTTAAACCCTCGTCACTCCTGCTCCTGCTCCTTCCGTTCTTTTTGATCCATCAAAGTATATTGTCTAGGCACTTGAAAGGTCTGGTGGACCCGCACATTGCAATTCTATCCACTCTGTGATGAAATCTAGAAGAACTTGTGACTTAATTGCTTTGCGCTTCTCATACGTGATATCTCGAGGGGATAATTCAATGCCCCATAGAGAGACACGCCCAGTTGCTTCTGGATCGTTGAGGATGCTTGACAAAGGTTCTTCATTGACCACTATGATCGAATGCTCCGAAAAATAATGGCGCATTTTTCGTGCTGTCATAAATACCCCATATGCTAGTTTTTGGTAATGCGGGTACCTTTGTTTGGATGGCGATAAGACCTCCCTCAGGAATTATACTGGCGTCTGCACACCATGGGTTTTCCCTTCTTCGGGTCGCTGCATGACCAAGACCGTGCTGACCACCTGATTTGTTGCAGCAATATAAAGTAGTAAAGGCTCTTTTTCTTTTGGCGACACGACAACAGGAGATGTCGAAAGTGTCCTTTTAAGATCTTCAAAGGTGCGTTGAGCTTCTTCTGTCCATTCGAGTTTTTCCGATTTCCTCATGAGGCCATAAAATGGCAGCGCTTTTTCTCCTAACCTTGCAATGAAATGACTGAGTGCCGCTACTCGTCCTGCCAGTTGTTGTACGCCACGTAGATTTGTTTGTTTCTTCATTGTTAATATTACTTGTATTTTCTCGGGATTAGCCTCGATTCCTCTAGCTGATACCAAATATCCAAGGAGTTACCCTGCCGGGACTCCAAAGGAGCATTTCTTCGGGTTCAGCTTGATGCTAAACTTGTCAAGATTTTTGAATGTTTCTTCGAGGTCTTTGATCATCGTAGATCCTTGGCTTGTTGTAACTATGATGTTATCGATATATACTTGCACATTTGTGCCTATCTGGCTTCCTAGACACTTCTGCATCATCCACTGATATGTTGTTGTGGCGTTCTTAAGGCCAAAAGGCATTATTGTGTAGCAGAATACACCATAAGACGTGATAAATGCCGTTTTCTCCTAATCTTCTTCCTTCATCCTAATCTAGTGGTATCCTGAGTAAGCATCCGAGAAAGAAAGACGTTCTCATCCCGCGGTTGCATCGATTATTTGGTCGATTCGCGGCAATGGGAAGTGATCTTTTGGACAATGTTTGTTTAGTGTCGTAAAGTTGATGCACATCCGAAGTTCTGTAGTATTTTTATTTGGAACACATACTGGGTTTGCTACCCACTCTGATTTTGTTAGTTCTTTGATAAAATTGGCATCAATGAGGTGATGGAGCTCCTTTCCAATGGCTTTGCGCTTTGGTTCTACGAAGCGACGAAGCGGTTGCTTTACTAGCTTCACCTTTGGATCCAAATTTAATGCGTCCCTAGGAATCCCCGGCATGTCAGAAGGTAGCCATGCGAAGATCTCCTAGTGCTCACAGAGGAACTCGATGAGCACGCTTTCCTATGCCGGATCAAGATTGGAAGCCACAAATGTTGTTTTTGTCGGGTCAACGGGGTGGATCTGTACTTCTTTTGTGTCGTTTACCGTGTCAAAAGCCTGATCGGGATTGACATGCGCTACTTCCAGTGGTTGTGCGTTTGCTGAGGTTTTGAGTTGTTCAAACTCCGTTGCCATCCCGAAAGATTCAGAATTTTTTTTGAACTCCCGATCACAATTGTCGGCACGTGTGAAGCTTCACCGTGATAATTCCCTTTGGTGCTGGAATTTTCATGACTAATTATGCATAATGCAGCACTGCCATGAACCGTGCAAAGGCTCGTCATCCCAGGATTGCATGATATTGTGTTGTCCAGTCCATGACTTTGAATTCGAGTTTTTCTCGCCTGAAATTTACTTTGGAACCAAAAATAACGTCAAGAAATACTTTGCCTAAAGGAATTTCGACTTTACCTGGTACTATTCCGTGGAAAGATGTTTCGGTTGGCGCGAGATTGTCTAGGGGGTAGCCCATTGTTCTCAGTATGCTACTTCCTGCGTCCATAAATACATTGCTCATATCAAACCCGCCAATTTTTGCTTCGACTATCAAGGCTGAGTGACCCGGTCGTGGGACCCGAAGCGGGTTATCAGCTCTATTGAATGTGATTTCTTGCTCTGACCAGTGGAGATATTCGGGTGTGGTTGATATTGTTGTTTCCGCCATATTGATTTGCCTTGTGATGAGCTTCTGAATTCTGTTGGATGGATGCCCTTTTTGAATCATGGACATTTCTCCTTTTGACCTAGGGTACTCGTTGTTTTGATCATTTGTGTTTTGTGGTGGTGGTGGTGCGCCGATGGCTAGTGTACCAGGCGTGGATGTGTATCCTCGATTTGCCGCTTCGGCTGCCTTTGCATTACATAACTCCTGCATCTTCAGGAATGTTCGACAGTCTTTCATGAGGTGGTTGGATTGTCGTCTGCCTACTGAGTCGATGTAAATGTGCATATTATAGGGTCCTACCAGCGTTTGCATCGTGGACATAGGTGGGTCTCGTGCTCTTGGCTGATACCGCTGTGCGGACTGGCTTCCTCCGATGTCGTCCATGTTCTAGCGGTATCCGCCGTTGTGGTCGTTGCTTCTGTTGTTACCTTCACTTGAAAAACCTGTTGCGACGTAACTTGGTCCTGTGTTTTCATGGTTGTTCCTTCTTCTTCTATCATTCCCACGCTTATCCCTATCTTCTTCGGCTGATCACGCGTGCTTATTATGCAGCGGGTCCTCCCCATCAGCCTAGCGATTTGCTATTTCCATTAACTGTGAGATTGTTTTGGGTTTAACCCATCCTAGTTCTACTATGATTTCTCGGTGACAGAGGCCATCATTGGAGGCGTCGATGGCCCTTTTGTCGGATATGGACTTAGCTGAGTTTTTGATGATATTCCATCACTGGATGAATGCTCTTATTGATTCCCCAGATTTTTGTTTGCATGCTCATAACTGCTCCAAGGATGCTGGTCGTTTGAACGTGGATTGGAAGTGCTAGAGGAATTTATCCTCAAGGTCATTCCAGCTACCAATGGAATCTTCGGGTAACTTCCTGAGCCATGATCTTGCGGCACCGGTGAGATGTAGTTGTAGGCTTTGCATTGCGGTAGTTGTGGAGCCGCCCTGTAATTTGACAGTGGCTAAATAATCTGCTAACCAAGCTTCGGGTTCCTGGATCCCATCATACTTGTGGCGATCGTGTGGAAGTTTGAAGTCCTTGGGTACTGAGGTTTTGCGAATCCGTTGCGTGAAGCAGCTGGCCTCGCATAGCTCGTGATCGTCTTTGTCATATCCATCATGATATCATCGGCTGCGGTTTTCATCTCTTGATCCGTCGCTCCTGTGTTGCGTGTTGTCGTTTCATGTGTTGCTTCACGGCTCGGGTCCTACGAGATGCGCCTGGTGTGGCGATCGAGATCGTCAGGTGTGTCCCACTTGCCGAGGACTGTTGTGACGGCGTGGGGATCTATCAGGTTGTCACGTGATTCCTTGCTCTGCTTCCGCAAGAGAGGCTCCCACCATGCCAAGATTCATCAGGGCGGAGCGGTGGAGGGCCGCACGCGGATCTTCGGGTGCGGGCTGAGTGGTGCTCAAATATGTTTACGCTGCCACAATGGCTGCCTGATCTGTTTTTGCCTTGATGTTTCCTGCTTGGTCAATTGACATGAATGATAGATCGAGATCTCGGATGAGTCCACTTATTTCCGCTCCAGGGATATGCTGCAGCCGAGATGTTGCCCTTGTTGGTGGTGCTCCTCCTGTCATGCTCCTTGATCCTCTAGTAGAGCTTAACTATGCCCATCATAAGCTGGATTCGTCGGCTAATCTCTTTCTTTCATCGAGTTGCCTCTGCATCCTAAGTAGGTCTCTCTTCTTGTGGTGGAGCAGGTACTGGTATGCTAATAGATCCTCATGTGAAGCATCCGTTGCAATCAGAACTGCTCCCGAAATTGCCTCCCTTGCTTTTTGCCATGTCGATGCTAGTAGCTGAAGTCCTTATCTCTCTCCTCCGTGAGGTTCTCTGCCTCTTCCTTGGACTATGCGATTATCTGTTGTTTCTCCTCCGTTTCCATGGTCTTCTTCAATGTCGTGGTTTCCTACATTGTCATCTAATAAAATATCATCGGGGTTGAGGATAGGATTACCGTTTTCGTCATGTGGTATTGAGGTATCCCCGTGGATCATGCAGACTTGGTGGCGTGTTAGCGTGGCATGGTGGCATCATCTTCTGCTTCAAAGAATGTGCTAATAGTATTCCGAGATTGTAATCTTGGATAGATCTTCGCCATCCTTTCTTCGAAGTCGACATTTTCGCTGCTTTCTTCGAGTTCTGAGTTTGTCGGGTTTGCTTGGCATGGTGGGGTTGGCTGATGACCTGACCTGAGGGAGAGGTTACCATGAAGGCCATCAAGGTCCCACAGATCCATCTCATTTTGCTCGCCGTCTTCGCCTACTTCGATCTATGCTGTGATGTCCGTGGAGGGTCCGACCGAAGATGATGGTACCTCCGTAGGCGTAGCTTTTTCCACCGATGGTTCTGATGTGATCAGGGCCAAAGGGTGTGATTCTTGCGGGTCATGTACTTGGAAGTGGAAATTTCTGATGATCAGACCGGATCCACCGTTGAAATCGGCAGGCACCAATACAAGGGTGGGCGGGCGTGGAACTGCTTTCATCGAGTTGATGCTTGGTGGAGAGCGTTCCGTCGAATCTGTGGTTCCAACGTTCAGGTTTCCCATAGACGGCACCAATTGACGAGGGGTAACCTCGGCAATGCCCATGGTGATGGACTTGGGGTTTCATGGAAAAGAGAACACTGGGGATTTCGTTGGATGTCAGGAAAACAATGGAGTCAAAGTCGCCTGAATATTGAGTAATCGCACTATTACAAGTTGTCCTCTAGATTTTGGTACCCTCGCTTAGGCTTCTCCCGTCCTATATATAATAGGCCAGGTCTCAAAGCTATATGCGGATAGGTTTCATACACGCGTAATTACAATACCAACACAATGTCGGTTTCATAGTCTCTTTCCTAATACAATCAAAGTCTTTGTTAGTTGCTTCCTTGGGCTGTCATCTGAAAGCTTCATGGGCCGTAAGCCTTTTACCCAATATAGGGTATCGAATCACATTCATCCGAGTAATCATACCCATGTCAGTACCGGTCGATGTTTTAATCGCAAAAAACTACCACATCGGGTCCAATTTTTCGTAAAATACATTGTTCCTCGTTTGACCGTGAATTGATAGGGAAACTGATAGCGGGACACACCTATAAGTTCGATATGGCATCAAAATTTCACACCGTTTGACTAAGCCTGTCTAAGTAAATGGGCCCACCTATCAGTCTCATATATCTTTTCTCTCTCTCACCCCTTACCATCTTATTCATCCTTGCGCCACCATGTCCCCTGCCTCCAGCGCTGCCCCCAACGCGAGCTTCGTCGAACCCTACTCACTAGTGTGTGCCACCACGAATCCCCACCCACACCACGTGCGCCTTCACGAGTGATAGTCCATCACGTGCGCCGCCAAAAATCCTATGTGCACCTCTAGTCGTTTGCCCCTCGGTCGTACAGAGGGAGGCCAGGAAGCGATGGGGAGTAGATGCACCGAGAAGCCCGCGTCAGGGGCCATCACACAGATGAGTTGGCCTGCGGCAGGGCATCGTCAATGGTAGTCCAACCGGATGGGAGGGTCGAGCTGATTTGCGGGACGCATGGGACGGGCGGTGGTCACCGGTAGGCGAAGGAAGGGAGGGGCCATGGTCGTCAATGGGAAGAGGAAGGGAGGGTTGTAGTGGCGTTTGCCATTGGAGCAGAAGAATGAAGGGGTTCCGTGGCAAAAAATAATAAAATTTCCTACTACAAGAACGCACCAACCCAAGATCTATCTATGGAGAAGTACAGTGACGAGCATGATACGATGATCCCACCTTTGAAGACCGAGAAAGCGAGAATACGTTCCCACACAAACATTGCTGATGAAGCCGAGTGTCGCAAACTGATGGCTCAAAATGTAGAGCTCATTGGGAACCCCAAGAGGAAGGTATGATGAGCACAACAGCAAGTTTTCCCTCAGTTATGAAACCAAGGTTATCGAACCAGTAGGAGCAAGGAAACAACTCCAAGGTGTTGCTCGCAACTTGGAATCCTGCACCCACAACCACAGAAATTTTCCCCAACTTACAATGAGGTTGTCAATCTCACTGGTTTTGCTGAAAATAAGAGATTAAACGTACAGTGTGGAAGATAATAATTGCTTGTAGAAAGTAAACAGTAAATAGTAACAGTAGATGGTATATCAATGGTAAAAGAATGGACCGGGGTCCATAGTTCACTAGAGGTGATTCTCCTTAAGATATATAGCATGTTGGGTGAACAAATTACAGCGGGGCAATTGACAGATTTGAGAAAGCATACAATGCATATACTAGACATCTTGACTCCTATGAGATTTGATTGGGCATTACAACATAATACATAGACCATAATCCAACTACATCTATGACTAATAATCCACCTTCCGGTTATCGTCCGAACCCCTTCCAGTATTAAGTTGCAAGCAACAGATAATTGCATTAAGAAAAGTGTGTAAAGTAAACAATACGATTGTCCCATGGACAAAGGATTGCTATTTTCTCCCTAGTAGCAACAACACATCTACAACCTTAGAGATTTCTGTCACTTCCCCAGATTACTAGAGGCATGAACCCACTATCGAGCATAAATACTCCCTCTTGGAGTTGCAAGCATCTACTTGGCCAAGATAGTTACAGACAACAAAGAGCATGCAATATCACAAATAACATAGACATGATAGAATCAATAATCAATTTGAAATAGCATCTCAATATCCATCGGATCCCCACAAACACAACATGTAAGATTATAAATAGATGACCTTGATCATGAACGGAGCTCACAAGATCTAAACATGATAGCACAAAGGAGGAGAACCAACCATATAGCTACTACATGGACTCGTAGTCCAAGGATGAACTACTCACACATCACACCAGAGGCATGCATGGTGATGAAGAAGGCCTCCAGGATGATCTCTCCCCTCCGACAGGGTGCCAGGAAGAGCTTCAGACCCCTCCTGATCTTGGGATGGAGATGACGGTGGCTACAAAATCTTTCATGGAATTTTGATTGGGTACTTAGGGTTTTCGTCCCGGGAGGCTTTTATAGGCGAAGGGGAATGGTCGGTGGCGTACTAGGGGTCCCACACCCCCTGGTGGCGCACCCAACCCGAGGCCGCGCCGCCACTAGGTATGGTCGCCCTGCTGCGCCACTTTGTCTCCCCTCCGGACTCCATGTTGCTTCGGGTAAAATATTGACTTTGGCTTTTGTCCGGTCCAATTCCGAGAATATTTCATTAATAGCTTTTCTGAAACCAAAAATAGCAGAAAACATGCAACTGGCACTGTGGCATCTTGTTAATAGGTTATTTCTAGAAAATGTATAAAAATATCTCAAAGTGTGAACAAAACATATGAAAGTAGATATAAAACAAGCATGAAGCATCAAAAATTATAGATACGTTTACGACTTATCAAGCATCCCCAAGCTTAATTCCTACTCGTCCTCGAGTAGGTAAGTGATAAAAAGAATAATTTTTGAGGTGACATGCACCATCATAATCTTGATCAAGGTATTTGTAAAACATTGATAGTTGGGATCAAAGTACTCTAAACATGAACATGAAAGATAGAGTTCTAACAATAAGACATAGCAACTATGTTGCAACATGAAGAGTTAGAAACAAAAGATTCATGAATAATAATACATTAAAAGACGTTTGTTTGTTTCACATGTAGAAAACATAATAAGAATGGTATTCAGCTTGTCCCTCATGGTATAGCAAAACAATGCATATGACACCTTCAAAGTTCATAAGGGTAACTAGATACAAATAATTTAAGAACAAGCAATATCACAGTTATGAATCAATCAACAAGTTTTGGGACAATGCACATTAAACTAAGAATGATCACTATTCTCTCTCAGTTGGTGCATAAAGATAGAATATAGAGACTCAACATAAAAGTAAAAAAGAAAGGCCCTTCATAAAAGGGAAGCAGAGATTTCAAGTTCCATAAAGAGCTTTCAAAAATTATGGTACTTATTAGCTCCCAGCTCTCATTGCCCCTATCATAAGCATCTTTTAGGTGATTAAGGTTAAAGTGAACAAATATGAGGATATGCTTACCAAGTTATAAGCCAAAAATCTCATGCCCCTTGCCTAAGAGTCCCGAACCTCGTGCTACTCAACTTTAGTCACGAGTAAGTTCTTGTCATTGTAAGTATATGTGTATCATGGAGAACCGGGGTACCCCTTGCCCCATGATATAGGAGCTATCCCATATCAAAATGACAAGGCAATAGACAATGAGCATCTCAGCGATCCTTTTATTTGCTATTTGCATAGGTTTTTATTAAGGATGCTTCATAGAATGCTCACTATGGTTATGCTACAAGTTTCCACCATGATTAGGCATGGCTTAGGCTAGCCACCTAGGGGTTTCTCTAACACACATACAAACTCCATGAGCTTACAAGATCCCCTTTTATTTCACACCGCCAAGATCCATAAACAAAAGAACATGATATCAACTGGATAATAAGTGCAATGTTGAAAACATTCCCCATGACAGCATGGTTCTGCTAATTCTCAACTTATAAAGTGCAAGCATATACGCAACATAGATGGATGCAATGGTTCAAATTTATTAAGTGCAAGAAAGTAAAGTGTGCCATCAAGTTCATGAGAGCTTTAATCACTAGTTTTCACATAACAAGTTTAATTTGGAAGGTAGATAAAAGCATGAATATACTTGGAATAGTTTAAAACACCATTCATAGGAATTTATAGTGGACTCTTTGGAATAACTCGGCTTTCTTGGGAGTCTTATTCTATTTGCACAACGATACCTGGTTTGTCCAAGACATGATCTCATATATATCTTATACAATTCAATCTTGTTACTGACAAATGCATTTACCCGTTCCCGTGATAACACATCCTTGTGGCCTAGTCACATGCTTGCAAGCTCATTGATGTGGTCTCACCGAGTGGGCTCGGAGTATCTATCCATCACTCGTATAGGAAAATCCCAATCTCGATCACACGCCTCAACCATTCCTCTGGAATACCTAAAAGACATCTTTATAGTTGATGGCTCGAATTTTTGCCATCTTCCACTGCGTTTAAACTTTGTTTTTGGTCAAGCATTTGCCAAAGAAACTCTCAACTCTTGCCAGTAATAACTAATAATTGCAAAGATATGCAAATCCCTTCTTTGATTTATGTTGTGCAGGAAATCACGCCTTTTAAAGATAATAAGGAGTCATATTAAAGGATTTTGAGGAACTACACACGACCAAGTAATTGGAGAAGCGTTCCAGGTCGTCTGCAAGATTAACGACCCCTGGTATGGGCACGGTCTGCCCGTACTGCCTCCCTGTACCAAGTGGCGACGACTTCGTCTCGTCAAACCGTACAAATTTCGTGAAGAGGCCTATATATTTCAAGGCTCTAGCCGCCGGCCAGAGAGCCGCCATTCTCAAATTGCATCACAACACCACCAAAGGAGATCCACACCATTGTTCATCACTTCCCCCATCCATCCATCCACTAGCCATAGCCATTGCTTTGTACTTAGATCTCCTTGTGATTTGGCGACCATTGTAACAATATTTGATTTCAAGTATTTGCATGATGTTTTCGATCTCCGGTCGATTTGTTATGAGTGAGTAGTCCTCACGGCTGTGGGTTGGGGAGAAACCTCGCAACAATTATGTGCATCTAGATCATGGGATAATTGTATTTTGTTTGAGATTGTGATTTGTATCTTTTTTCTTCGTCTCTTGTCTCAATATGTGGACTTGTAGGTATCCAAGATCCCATAGACTGATAAAGGCTTGAGGTGAGATACTTGGCTAGCGGTGATCTCATAGGAATCTGAGTGACAAAAAGGGTAGTACGGTCTTCGCTTAGCGCCCCATTCAGGATCAACAACAACATCACCACTTAAAGCTTTGATCTATGTTTTGCACTTAATAATCATTTGTAACCCGTGACTTCGGTGTACTCTCGGTTGGATTAAAAGTCTATTGCTATGCCCGCTGCATCATGGGGGCGATGTGTTGCCCACAAGAGATTATCTCAATATAAACATTATACATGACTATGCTTATTATTATATTTTATCCCATTTGATGTGCAACTGCAGGTGGATCTTCAACCCTGGATTATCTCCATCCATTGATTCAAACCCGTTATAAAGTAAACTAGATTGGTCCGTTCAACTAAGGTAAAACAAACAAACAAAGTCTTGTAGACGTGTACTTTTTATTACCTTTTAGCAGTGCTTTCCGAGGTTCGATTAAACCTAGGTCTTCTAGGGAAAAAGCTATTATACTACATCCGTGAATCTGGATCGAAGGTATCAACCCCTTTTCTAGCGCTGTTGCTGGGGAAGAAATTTCACTATCTTGGTGAGGTCATTAGAGACCTTGTTTTTAGTTTTATTATTAGTTGTAGTTTAGTTATTGTTATTAGTTTACTTTCTTGTTATCTATTTGAACCCCCCCCCCAAATTAGCTACTTGTTATTTGTTTTCATTATTTAAAAATTACCAAAAAGATAAGAGCCATGGCTCAAAAGAGATTAGGGGAGTATGCTACTCCCACTAATGATTTTATTCGTGCACCCATCACTCAGCCCGTAGTTGATGCGGAAACATATGAGATAAAACCTAACCTTTTAAGTTTGGTTCAACAAAACCAATTTGGGGGTTCATCCGCTGAAGATTCAGGATTGCACTTAAATACTTTAACTGAAATTTGTGACATGATGTGTATTAAGGATGTAGATCCAAACGTTGTTAAGCTAAGATTGTTTCCTTTCTCTCTTAGAGTAAAGGCCAAGGATTGGTTACAAGCTCTACCAAAGGGCACTATTAAATCTTGGGAGGAATGTACTAATTTGTTTATGACTAATTTCCCCCCTAGCTAAGACTATGCAGCTAAGATCCAACATTACAAGCTTTAGACAAGAAGACCATGATCCACTAGTGTTTGCGTGGGAAAGGATGAAAGAAGCCGTAATGAACTGTCCTAATCATGGGATGGAAGAGTGGCATATATTGCATTTATTTTATAATGGTATTAACCCAATGTCTAAGTCTATGCCAGATACTGCAGTAGGAGGAACGATCATGGGAAAGCATGTGAGTGTTGGAAAGAAGTTACTTGATGATATGCAAAATAACCATGCCCAATGGCATGTGGAAAGAACCTCAAAGAGAGTAAGTTCAGTTACTGAGGTAAACAATGAGGAGCTTACATCTAAGGTATATGAGTTGCTTAGCTTAGTAAAGGGTAGATGCCCCAAGTTAATGCTATCACTACCGATGTTAATGATGTTAATTTTATAGCTCGCACTCCTTTTAATCCTGCATGGAAAAATAATTATGCTTCTAATGTTCAAAAATATCATGCTAATTATGCAGGAGCTCCTTATAATAATTACGATAATACTAATGGAGCAAACCATGGCAATCTACCGTTTGAGAAAACTATTAAAACATTTATACAAGCTCAAACCGAGCAAAATCATATGCTTATTAAGATTACAAAGAACCATGAAAGTAGTATAGGAAGATTATCTAACTAGGTCGTTGTAATTAGAAATGATGTCTAGGCTCTACAGGAAAGAACAAAGCCCGTGGAGGCTCAGCTAGGTAAGGTAGCCGAGAGCCAACCTCTCATACTAGCAAAGTTTGCTGGAAAACCCGAGGCAAATCCGGTAGAAGACCTCAAAATGATGAGGGTGGTAACCAATGATGAAAAACCTGAAGAGATGGATTATAGCAACATGCCAACACAAAAATATATCGTGGAAGATATATTGAAGATGATCACCGTTAAGAATCCAGGTATAGAACAAGGTAATGATGCTATGTACCAACAATTTATACAACAAGTAGCATCTAAGGTTCTTGATTTAGAGATGGAGTATAAAAGACTAGTTGATAAGCTTCCAACTAAGATAGATGATATATTTGAGCCCACTATTAAAATTAAGTTGGGAGTTAATGAGATATCCGCACTATGTGATCTTGGTGCAAGCGTCTCAATGATTTCCAAAAACCTATTCGATAAGTTAAACTTGGGGCCATTTTTTACAACTGAATTTAGACTACATCTAGCCGATTCAACTTATAAATAAGTTGTTGGGATAAGATAAAATATAGTTGTTGAAATTAAAGGTAGTCCCACTCTTATTGATCTTGTTATTGTGTACATGCCTGAAGATCCCATAGCACCTATAATTCTAGGTAGGCCATTCCTAAGAACTATTAAAGCTTTCATTAATTTACATGAAGGGAATGTGAGAATAGGAATACCATCTAGAGATCCTTTTGTAGTCCACTTCCCTAGGAAAAAGAAGGCCAAGCCTAACGATGATGATAGTGTAATTGCTTTAAAAGCAAACTACTTTTGAGTGGGTGTTCCACTTCACAAACCTAAGTGATTTCCATCGAGGTTAAGCTAATTGACCTTAACTAGAAGCGCTTCATGAGAGGCAACCCATGTGAAAATAAAATTTCTCTTTATATTTCCTATTATATTTTTATTGTGTTAGTTTTGTTTTGTTTTAAATAAAGAGTGTTCAAGAAGACCTATGGAGAGAGGAGAATAAATAAGGTAATCCTCTATGATTTTATTTTACTAACATATGGCCTAAGAAGTATTGTTGGATCATTAGTTAGTGTTTTTCTATTATCTAACCCTTTGATAAGAAGGGCAAAGGCGCATGGAGCTACTAATCAAAATCCTTGAGTTTTGTAGTTCATAGTGTTCTTAAAGACCACTGGTATGGCCGGAGTGGACCATACCATGCGGCCATACCACCTCAAGGCAAGGGGATATAAATTTTTTGATGCTTGCCAAAAGGAACAGTGTCGATAATGACCACTGGCACGGCCGGACGCGCCCGTACTGTGCCCCGAGCAAATATCAGATTTTAAGCAAAAGTCATCGCAACGTTAACGACCAGTAGTACAGGCATGCGCGACCTTACCGAGTGCACCGCCTAGGAGCAATCGTCGCTCCCAAGGTAAGTCACCCGGTACGGGCGGGCTCCGGCTGTACCGCCCGCCCATACCATGTACGCGGCCGCCATAAGCACCCCGAGGTGGTAACCTAAAAATCCTGAAACCAATTTTTCTCTTTCTTCTTCCTCCAAACTTCAAACCACCTCCATTAGATCTTCAAATTTACTCAATCTTTCTTCGATTCTTCGCACTCACTCGATCTAAGGTATGATTCTCCTCCGATCCCCAACTTATTAGTGCAAAAGCTTCACTCAGTCATTCATCATTATTAATCTAGACATAGGTCTTTTTCTTGATTCAGTCTTGATATTAAGTATGCTTAGCATTGTTTTTAGAGGAGTTTCTTTTATAGTTAGTGTAGAGAATCACTTATACTATATTTCTATTAGACCAAAAAAATATTAGCGATATTTATTTACTTTGTCTTGTTTTTATTTATTAGATGAACACGAGGAGTCGTACACATGAGATGGTTGTGGAATCCTCCGCACCACCCGTTGATACATTAACCCCCGAGTCACTTGGCATCGAGTTCATCGAGGAGTTCTATCTGACCCGTTTCAATCGTCTCAATATTCGAGAGATCAAGCCCACCAAGTGGACATGTTCATGTATTGTGAACCAACTTGGCATTCCTGCTGATTTCGATTTACTTTGCAACAATGTTGATTTGTACAATTTTGTCTTTCAGGATGTTGCGACATATCGCCGCTTGACACTTGAGTTCTTTGGCACCTTGACATACACAATGTATCCTTATGGTTGTTCTGAGGAACAAAGGCCTGGATTTGATCGAATTAAATTCCGCCTTATGAACTGTGAGTATACTTTTACACTCAACCAATGGGCTCAATGCTTTGGGTTTACCAACAACACCATCGATGTACGTACAACTACCTTTGTTTTAGATCCTTCCCCGTCACAATATTTTAATTTGATGAGAATTCGTGGAAACACACCCAAGGGGAACCAAATTGATCATCCTGATATTCGATATTTATTCTATGTTATTACTAACACATTGCAGGCACGTGGTGAGTTTACTAGAGTTAATGAGGATGACATGTTGATCCTCGCAAAATCTACCCTTATCAATTGTAACTTAATGCCAAATTTGGGGGCTCTTCTTGCGTTTTACCTTAAGTATCAGGCTCTTCAATCTTGAGGACCCATATGTGGAGGAGGAGTTGTGACACTTGCACGCGCACTCCACATCAACCTAGGTAATATCCAACCGTTGACTGGAGGTAACCTTCTCGGTCTTTCTACTCTAAGAGCATGTGGTATGATTTCTAAAAATCATGGTAGAAATTTCTTCAATATAACTAGAGCGGATCACTTGATCCCAGCTCCTTTGCCTAACGGTTTATTGTCTATCGAGGATGGATGTTTGCGTTATGACCCGCAGGTTGAAGCTAATCTACCCCAACAAGAAATACCCGTGGGAAGAGGAGATGAAGAAGTAAAACAAGGAGGACCCGAACAAGATGTGCAGCCACCAAACTACTACACCACCTTTGAAGATATATATGCACTCGTGAACAACCTCTCCATCAACCTTCGAGATGCCACTGCAAGCCTCGCCACCTAGTTCCATGATTGGAGCAGCCAATGGAACGTGGGAGATTATCCACCACCACCACAATGAGCAATAAAAGTGCTTGCAAAAGCCTGAGCTTGGGGATGTGTTCCCCAGAAAAATTTATTTGTATAATAACGAGGTTGTACTACAGCTCATTGGGAGCTTTGAAACACTTGTGTTGGCTTGTTCCAACACTTTGCTTTTTTCCTTTACTTTTTAATTTGCTTTAGTTTTAGTTTATTTATTTTTCTTTTCTTAAACCCTTGCTTGGTTGTAAGCTCTTTTCTATTCTTTAATCCCTATCCTCAAAAATAAAAAAAGATTTTCCTGTTTACTTTGCCTCTTTGCTTGAATATCATTTCGAGAGTAATCGTGTTTGATTTTGAAGGAACACATCCCTATAAGGAACGGGATCATGAAGTTACTTATGAGAGGTATGTCCTATGTCTCCCACTTATGAAGTTTGAATTGTTTATCTTAGTTGGTTGATTTGCTAAGATGTCATGCCAGTGGGAAGTAATTTAATATGGTTAGAGTAAGGCTTTTTATTGGTATGATGAGTAGTTGTTGAAGCTCTTGCTCTAGTTCTTTTAGTTAACCGAGTCTTGCCTTGGAAATAATAATGCCAAACAAGTACAATAAGAAAAACTCTGAAATTTTTTACTTGTTTGATGAATGATTGTCTTGAGAGTATACCCTTGATGATACTTAACTCTATAGATATTATGATAGTCTCGATGACACTCATGAAAGGAGTTTTTTGATTGAAATAAAGTCTAGTGGTAATTGTGATGGATGCCAAAGCTAACCTTGTGGATCAAACCGCGGTACTAGCTCAAATAAAAGAGAAAGGGAAAGAAGTGAGACAACTTTGTTCTATGTCTCTAATGTACACTGATACGTCCAAAACGTATCTACTTTCCCGAACAGTTTTGCTATTGTTTCTCCTCTAAACTTGTGTGATTTGGATGCAACTAATACGGACTGACGCTGTTTTCAGCAGAATTACCTTGGTGTCTAATTTTTGTGTAGAAAATCAACTATCAGGAAAAATCCCAGAAAATATGCCAAAAATCCTATTTCACCCGAAGACTCCAGGAGCCAGAATATGAGACAGAGAAGAGCCCTGGGGTGGCCACACCACCTGGTGGCGCGGGCCAAGCCAGGCCACGCCAGGGGGTGGTGTGGGCCCCCAGGCACCCCCTCGGCCTCTCTCTTCGCCTATAAGGAGCCTTCTGACCTAAAAACTTCGGGGGGTTCGACGTTTTTCCAGAAGGAGTTCCGCTCCGCCACCACCACCAGATTCCACGAAATAGCACAAGAAACTCCGTTCTGGCACCCTACCAGGACGGGGAATTGGAGGAGATCATCGCCTTCATCATCACCATTGCTTCTCCATCGACCATCCATGTTTCCCCCATCTATGAGTGAGTAATACCCTGCTGTAGGCTATGGGGATAGTAGGGATTGGATGAGATCGTTCATGTAATGGCATCAGATTGTTAGGGCATGGTGCCTAGTATATTTTATTAGTGCTTTATCACTTTGTTGCAACTTGTTGTGCTTAATGCTTGTCACTAGGGCCCGAGTGCCATGATTTCAGATCTGAACTTATTATTGATTCATTATGATAGTATTGTTTCTAGTCTTATCTACAAGTTGTATACACACGTTGTTGTCCGGAACCTATGGCCCCGAAGTGACAGAAATCGGGATAACCGGAAGGGAAAGGCTTTGATGTGAGGATCACATGTGTTCATGGAGTGGTAATGCTTTGCTCCGGTGCTCTATTAAAAGGAGCACCTTAATTGCCAGTAGTTCCCTAGAGGCCCCGCTGCAAACGGTCTGGCAGGACAAAATATGTTGTGCAAGTTCTCATTGCAAGCACGTATGACTATATATGGAACACATGCCTAGGATTGTCTAGTACTTGGGTGCTTTATCTTATTTATCTGCAATTGCCCTATGTTCTGTTTGCTATGTGAATTGTCTTGTCCATGCAACGCCCGTCCATCCATCCCTATGCCTACCGCACTCGAATCCCATTATTTACTGTTTTTGTTACTACTGTCCTTGCTTTACTACTGCTGTTACTTTGCTATTCCTACTACAAAACTGTTGCTACTGATAAACTAATGTGAGCAAGATTGTTTCCAGGTGCAGCTGAATAGACAACTCAGTTGTTAAGGCTGATAAATATTCTTTGGCTCCCCTTGTGTCGAATCAATAAATTGGGTTTCACTTCCCTCGAAAATACTGCGATACACCCCCTATACTTGTGGGTCATCAAGACTATTTTCTGGCGCCGTTGCCGAGGACCATAGCTTTATTTATCAAGTTCACTTGGATTCTCTTTTGTTCGCTGCTATCCATCCATCATGGTTAAGTCTCGTGATGGCAAGGTTCCTATTTTACCATCCACTACAAGAAGAGGTACGGTTCTAAACACCTTTGCTGCTCTTGATTCACTGTTTGTTATAAGTAAGCTTGTTACACCACCACACACACATGCTACAGACACTGCTACTACTGCTGAATCTGAAACTTCTGATGCTTATGATGCTACTTCTACTGTGCTTGATAAGAGTGGTTCATTAGGTCCTTTCCTAGATGCCACGATTGCTAGAACTATAGCTGGAAATACCGAAACTCCTAATGAAGACACTACCACACCTGTTAGCTCACCTGAGTCTAGTGAGAGTTATGATACTGAAGAAGATTATGTTGAGATGACTGATGAGTTTATTGAAGAATGTAGAAACACCCATGATAGGAGCGCTGCTAAGAGTCTCCCTGAGAGGCGTACTATTATACCCAAATTATCTCTTGATGCTAAGTTTGCTGCTTCTCCCATAAACATTATAGATGAAGATTATGATTTCTCTCTCGATCTATCTTACATAGCTATTGTCGAGAAAGAACCTTTTTGTGGGACTAAGAATGAAAGTGCGGTAGCACATATGAATGAACTTTCTACTATGAGTGGCTTGTTTTCTGATGATATTAAGATGCGTACTTACTTTGTTGCTAAGATTTTTCCTTTTTCACTGAAAGGAGAAGCTAAAAATTGGTTTAGTAATTTACCTCCTGGATCTATTGATAGCCCTGAGTGCTTGATTAGTACTTTTCTGCAGAAATATTATCCTCCCAGTGCTAGACATGCTATTTTGCAGGAACTTTTTGATTTTAAACAGGGAGAAAAAGAGGTATTGCCCGAATCTTGGGCAAGGTTTTGTGCTTTGATTCATGCACAAGCTGGAAGTCCATTACCTAAGAATGAGCTTCTTGATATATTTTATAATGGACTAACCGAGGAATCTAGGACATACCTAGATAGTTGTGCTGATTGTGTTTTCAGGAATAGGACTCCAAAGGAAGCTGAGGAATTAATGGATAAAATAAGCAAGAATTATGAAGATTGGACTCCTCCTAAACAAGCTATACCTGAAGTAATTGTACCTGAACCATCTATTCCTGTGCTTGTTCCAACATCAAAGAAGAGGGGAGTTATTGAATTAAATGATGAAGTGATGAAGGAAGCTAAGTAATGTCTTAAGGAGAAGGGAATTAAAGCTACAAATGTTAAGAATTTACCTCCTATAGAAGAATTATGTAAGCCTATTCCCTACTCATCCACTATTGAGGTACACTCCCTCCAACACTTTGATGAAGGTGATATTCCTTACTTGAAACCTCCTGATCAATGCTTAGAAGAATTTGATATCTTTATTGTTAAGCAAGATAACTTTAATAAAAGGGAGCAAAATCATCTAATGGAAAACACTAGAGCTATTGTTGAGTTGAAAAATATTGTGGAAAGAACCTCTAATGATGTTAAAATGATTGTCAAACACTTTCAAATGGTTCAAACTCAAATAGATCAACTCGTTAAAGTGCAAAACGACTTGCTAGTAAATGCAGCTAAAGAAAAACATGCTTATGAAATTAGAACTAGAAGTGGAGCTGCTACCCAGGATCCTCTATATCCTGAGGGGCATCCCAAAAGGATTGAGCAGGATTCTCAACAAGCTCAAAATAGTAGTTCTACTCGTAAGAAAAGGAAAAAGAAACATAAAACTGTTATAGAACCCTCTGAACCTGCTATAGATCCTAATAGTATATCTATCTCTGATGCTGAAACTGAAAGTGGTAATGAAGAAAATGAAGTTCCTAATGAAGAAAAAGTTGAATAAGAACCTGAAAACCACACTAAGACTACTAAATACACTAAAGAAGATTTTATTGCTAAGAAACATGGTAGTGAAAGAGAACCTTGGGTCCAAAAACCTATGTCTTTCCCTGATAAGAAACACAAGTCAAAGGAAGATGAACACTATAATAAGTTTTGTGAGTGGATGAAGCCTTTATTCTTGCAAATTCCTTTGACTGATGCTATTAAATTGCCTCCTTACTCAAAGTATAGGAAGGACATTGTCTCGGATAAAAGGAAGATTCCTAATGAAGAAATTTCTACTTTGCTTGCTAATTCTTCCTTCAATGGTAAGGTTCCTAAGAAACTTGGAGACCCAGGGATTCCAACTATCCCTTGCTCTATTAAGAATAGTTATGTTAGAACTGCTTTGTGTGATTTGGGATCTGGAGTTAGTGTTATGCCTTTCTCTCTCTATAAGAGGCTTCAACTTGAGAAATTAATACCAACTGATATATCTTTGCAAATGGCTGATAAATTTACCACTATTCATGTGGGTATATGTGAGGATGTACCTGTTCAAGTGGCTCACAATTGCTTGATATTAACTAATTTTGTTGTGCTTGAAATGCCTGAAGATGATAATATGTCTATTATTCTTGGGAGACCTTTTCTTAATACTGTAGGAGCTGTTATTAATTGTAATCAAGGAAAGGTGACCTTCAATGTTAATGACAAGGTACATACTGTCTATTTCCCCAAGAAGATTGAAAGGACTTATGGCTTGAATTCAAATGAACATGTTGAAGGCATTCAAGTTGGAGAAATATATTGTCCTATACCAAGAGAAAAATTTGAAACTATTATGATTGGGACCATTGCTATCAAGGTTGAGGTAACATAATCATTAGTGGAGTACAAAGTTTTGTCTCATATATAATTTTTTTGGTAGCAAGACTTGATCAACCTTGTAACAAAAGGATTCCATTGAACAAAACAATGTTTCCATTATGATTATCTCCGTTTATTTCTATCCTTTGCATTTTAGTTTTTGCTTTCGTTTAGTTTTATTTGTGTTGTTAGTTGCTTGCATGTTAGAACTTATGTAGTTCTAGCCTTGTTTTGTGTTTGCATCATGCTTCCAAAAGAAAAAAAACCCGTTTGTTAGAAAAATCATTCTTCTATTTCTGAAAAATTCCCAAAAATAAAGTGTCTCGAAAAATTCCAGAAAATTCATATTAAATTTTTACGTGCAAAAAGGGGCAGAGGAGTACCTGGTAGGTACCAGGGGGGCCCACCAGGCAGGCACACCATGTAGTGGCACGGCCAGCCCTGGGTGGCGCCATGCCTTGGTGTGGGCCACCTCTGGCCCCCACTAAATCTCTCCCCTGCCACTTTCTTCTCTCTCCCGAGTAAGCTCCAGTTCATAGCTCAAAATCGCGTTCTTTCGGTGCTCGCTCTCGATTTCTTCGATCTCCTTGCTCAACCCATCTTTCTTGCTGAAATTTGGAGCAATTGTTCCTTGGTATGTGACTCCTCCCCTTGTCCAAGTAAATTTGTGTTTAGTGGATTATATGTTGAGTATTTTGCTACTGTAGGTGACTGGTTATGAGAGCTTGTAAGCTTGTTTGATGCTTAGAGATATAGTTTTGATGCATGTTTAGGCCTCTTGCAAGTCCCTATGAGTAGAATCCTTTATTATATTTACTTTGCAATCACTTGTGTAATAGGTGTTTAAATTTCAGAATACCAAGCATGAACAATCATACTTTTGGAGAGATATTTGAGAGTGATGCACCTAGGAGGTCGAGGCCCTCAAGAACAGCCTCTTAAGCTTGGCCATCATACAATGAAGACCTCATTCCAACACGCATTGGCAGTGAAAGGGATGATGGAGATGCTCACCCATCCTCTTTCCCTTGTTTTACTTTCTTGCAAGCTGCAGATATTCTTGATGATTTCTTGCTACTGATTGAGAGGGTTGGTTTGACCTCTTATATGCAAGATGAGAGTGCACAATACGCTATGCTCACCAAAACTTTTGTTGAGAGCTTCTCATTTACTAACACACCCTATCAATCTACTGTCTCCTTTAAAATCTATGACATGCCTTTCACCATGCCTTTGGAGAGATTTTGCAGTATTGTAGGTGTGCGTATGACAGGGACCATGAAGAAAATTCAAGGGCGACCCGCTGATTTGCTGGAGCTATACCGAGGGGTAACCAATGATGATGACCGCGTGGCGCAACGTGGAAAGATAAGAAATATCCAACTTACTGCTCTTAGATACTTTGCATATTATCTTGCCACTAGTGTTTTGGGTAGGGAGAACACTAGTAACATCTCCAA
The DNA here is from genome assembly GCA_910589775.1 of Avena eriantha. Taxonomy (NCBI): domain Eukaryota; kingdom Viridiplantae; phylum Streptophyta; class Magnoliopsida; order Poales; family Poaceae; genus Avena; species Avena eriantha. The sequence continues at coordinate 292,696,200 of OU342740.1, forward strand.
CTATCATTTAGCATTCCTTGCTGCTGCGCTTAACAAGATACTCGATACAATCTTGGCTCGCTTATTGCTCGCCGCCTAGCTGCTAGGGGGCCTATCTATGGGGGCATCATTGCCTCGCGTGTAGTAAATGCATTAGGTCTTTCAGTGGATCCCGATGATGCTATGCTAGCACCACAGAGGCTCAATCTTGTTGCCTTGAAAACTCATCACTTTGTCACTGCTACCTCTGATTTGAACAATCTAATATATAGGATGCTTTTCGCTGACGGGGATGAAAGGGAGATCCTTTTGCCATAGCCTGCTTTGTTTAGTGTTGACAGGAGACCGTGGTCGCGCTCCAAGGAGGAGGTGGACGAGCAGCTTCGCTTGCTGGGTTTCCACGAGTAGCATCAGGAGGATGTTCCCTCCTATGATTACTCCGCGCACTACGGAGGGACATACTCGAGCTCGCACCAGGACGAGGGTACTTCCTCGTCATACCACGGTGACACTTCATCCTGGCCAGCTTGGGATTGATACCCACTTAGGCCAAAAGCCTAAGCTTGGGGGGAGGTACACCGACACCGCACTCATCTCCATATCATGTTGCGTCGGTACTTTGTATATTCATGTTTTCATTCTCTTTTTAGTTTTTGTTCTTCTTTGTTTTTGCTTTCTAAAAACACAAAAAGACCAAAAATATTTTTGTTGTTTCTCTTTGGTTTGCTTCTTCTTTTGCCTTGGGTGGTTTTTCCCTTTTTGCTTTGTTTGAACTTTTCAAAAAACCCAATAAGATTTTGCTTTGCTTGTTTTCCCTTTTGGTTCTTGTTTAAAAATCGAAAACACCAAAAATATTTGTCGTTCTTCTTTGGTTTTTGTGAGTTTGCTTCAGGGTTTGACAGTCCTCAGTGGATATTGGTTTCATATTATTATTCAAGCCACACAAGTGAAGATCAATAATGAGGATTAATGACAACTTGAGGCGTGGTAAGAGGCTGGTAACGAACTCTATTTGTTTTCATTTTTGTACATATACTCTTCACTGTGGGCATAGTCCGTTCATGTAGAGTGTATGTTTTCTTTGGATGCTTAGTAGTTGTTGCTTTCTTATGATTAGCTCCAGCTCGCTAATAGTTCGTAGCATGTCTTATGAATGTTTTCTTGCATTACTCTATTCATAAATTAGTATGACACCGTGGTATCCTCCTCTGAATGATTCATTTGATTGACTTGGCACATGCTCACGCATGCACATGACTGTAATAATCAGTTAAGCCTTGATGAATTATTTTGCCTTGAGGATCTTGAATCACTTTCATGCCATGAGTAGTCCTGTTTTGTTGCAAGCATGATAATGACAGCTATGGCTCTCTCGTTTGTCGCTCCCTTACTATTGCTAGCCTTCATTTCCACTGAGTATGTTTTACTCAAGTTTCTAACTCCCGAAAAGAAACATTTCCAAAGTGTCCACCATACCTACCCATTAGCATCATTTGCTACTTCCGTGCATATTCAATATGCCTTGTTTTCTTCCGAATAAAATGTTTGCTTGTTATGAGAAAGTTAGTTAGTAAAGCTCTCACGAACTTGATGGCACACTTTATTTTCTTGCACTTAATAAACCTGAACCATTGCGTCCTTCTTTGTTGTGCATATGCTTGCGCTTTATGAGTTGAAGTTAGCAGAACCATGTACTATGGGGACCGCTTTCAACGCTTCATAGCTACTTTGTACCTAGTTGATATCATGTTCTTTTGCTTATGGATCCCGGCGGTGTGAAATAAAAGTGGAACTTGTAAGATCATGGAGTTTGTATGTATGTTAGAGAAACGCCTAGGCCGCTAGCCTAAGCCATGCCTAATCATGGTGGAAACTTTCAGCATAACCATAATGAGCATTCTATGAAGCATCCTCAATAAAAATCTATGCACATAGTAAATAAAAAGATCGCCGAGATGCTCATTGTTTGCTTGCCTTGTATTTTTATTATGGGATAGCTCCCGTTTCATGTGCAAGGGGTACCCCGTTGGCGGTTCTCTATGATATGTATATACTTACAATGACAAGAGCTTACGTGTGACTGAAGTTGAGTAGCATGAGGATCGGTCTTCGTAAGTAAGGGGCATGAGACTTTGATTTATAACTTATCAAGCATATCCTCTTAGTGGTGTCACTTTCACCTTAACCACATTAAAGATGCTTATGATAGGGGCAATGAGAGCTCAAAGCTAACGAGTACCATACTTTCAGCATTTGGAAGCCTTTCAAATTATTCAAAACCTTTTCTTCTACTTGTTGAGTCTCCACATATTCTTTGAGCACCTTCTTGAGAGCATAGTTGTCATTCTTTGTGTTTGTTCCGTTACTTGATTATTTGTGTTATGACTTTGATGCTTGTATTCTTGATATATTTACTTCTAGTCATCACTTGAACTTCAAAGGTGCCTTGACATTCATAATCAAAGGCAAGCGAGATACTACTCTATCATACCTTTTTATGAGCATTGTAATGTTGCTTATGTCCGTGCTTCATGCTACTTATTATTCTTGAGTTGGAATCTCTTCATAGCTTGCAAAGACTATTAAGTAGACTTAGTTGCATACTCTTTATTATGAATTGTCTAAGTAATTGATCACATTGCTGAGAATATTTACATCATATGAAGCAAATGTGTTCATGAAAGTTCTTTTATCGCACTCAGTTTTCAACTGAATTGCTTGAGGACAAGCAATAAGCTAAGCTTGGGGGGAGTTGATACGTCGAAAACGTATCTACTTTCCCGAACACTTTTGCTATTGGTTCTCCTCTAAACTTGTGTGATTTGGATGCAACTAATACGGACTGATGCTGTTTTCAGCAGAATTGCCTTGGTGTCTACTTTTTGTGCAGAAAATCAACTATGAGGAAAAATCCCGGAAAATATGCCAAAAATCCTATTTCACCCGAAGACTCCAGGAGCCAGAATACGAGACAGAGAAGAGCCATGGGGTGGCCACACCACCTGGTGGCGCAGGCCAGGCCAGGCCACGCCAGGGGGTGGTGTGGGCCCCCAGGCACCCCCTCGACCTCTCTCTTCGCCTATAAGGAGCCTTCTGCCTAAAAACTTCGGGGGGTTAGACGTTTTTCCAAAATGAGTTCCGCTCCGCCGCTACCGCCAGATTCCACGAAACAGCACCAGAAACTACGTTCTGGCACGCTGCCGGGATGGGGAATTAGAGGAGATCATCGCCTTCATCATTACCATTGCTTCTCCATCGACCATCCATGTTTCCCCCATCTATGAGTGAGTAATACCCCGCTGTAGGCTATGGGGATGGTAGGGATTGGATGAGATCATTCATGTAATGGCATCGGATTGTTAGGGCATGGTGCCTAGTATCTTTTATTAGTGCTTTATGACTTTGTTGCAACTTGTTGTGCTTAATGCTTGTCACTAGGGCCCGAGTGCCATGATTTCAGATCTGAACTTATTATTGATTCATTATGATACTATTATTTCTGGTCTTATCTACAAGTTGTATACACACGTTGTTGTCCGGAACCTATGGCCCCGAAGTGACAGAAATCGGGATAACCGGAAGGGAAAGGCTTTGATGTGAGGATCACATGTGTTCACGGAGTGTTAATGCTTTGGTCCGGTGCTCTATTAAAAGTAGCACCTTAACTGCCAGTAGTTCCCTAGAGGCCCCGCTGCAAACGGGCTGGTAGGACAAAATATGTTGTGCAAGTTCTCATTGCAAGCACGTATGACTATATATGGAACACATGCCTAGGATTGTCTAGTACTTGGGTGCTTTATCTTATTTATCTGCAATTGCCCTATGTTCTGTTTTCTATGTGAATTGTCTTGTCCATGCAACGCCCGTCCATCCTCCCCTATGCCTACAACACTCGAATCCCATTGTTTACTGTTTTTGTTACTACTGTCCTTGCTTTACTACTGCTGTTACTTTGCTATTCCTACTACAAAACTATTGCTACTGATAAATTGATGTGAGCAAGATTGTTTCCAGGTGCAGCTGAATTGACAACTCAGTTGTTAAGGCTGATAAATATTCTTTGGCTCCCCTTGTGTCGAATCAATAAATTGGGTTTCACTTCCCTCGAAAATACTGCGATACACCCCCTATACTTGTGGGTCATCATACACCTTTGGGATGCCAACAACTCCACTAGCTTTTGAACGATCTATGGTATAACCATGGATTTTGGCTATGAGTTGATGACATGAGTGGCATCCGTGTCAATGTATGGGCAAAAGTATTGGTACTCCCAAAGGTTGTGCAAACACTTGCAAAAGAAACAACCAACGATCCTTAAAAACAAAAGAAAGAAAGAAAAAACATATCTAGGATCCACATAACAAGTCCTTGGCATGGTCTCATTGCTACTTTACGATTTTTTCTTGAAAGACAATGATTGGATTAGAAGTGTTCTAGATATACTTGATTTATTGATGAGGGTGTAAATAATACACTTCATTGTTATATTACTTGGGACATGAAACTCCCTTACTCAATTATGCTATTTTAAACATCCTAGTGTTCCTTGGCAAGCTGAGAGTTAATTAGAGGAATTGGATTGATTGCTACACTTCTAGTTACTTATACTTATATTAAACTTTACTTTGATTATCTTGACTTACCGAATCTTGTATAGTATTCTTGTCATCTCTCTAACTTTGATAAGCTTCGCAAATGAATGAAGTATTGAGCACATACGACTACCGACTGTAAGTGAACTCCTATTTTCATTGTTTAAGTTTAAACACTGAATTCCTTATAGTTCTTTTGGTTCTTCTTGCTCGAGGATCATCAAGGTTTGAGCTTTGGGGAAGTTGATGGCTCGGATTTTTGCCATCTTCCACTGCATTTAAACGTTGTTTTTGGTCAAGCAATTACCAAATAAACTCTCAACTCTTGCCACTAATGACTAATAATTGCAAAGATATGCAAATCCCTTCTTTGATTTATGTTGTGCAGGAAATCACGACTTTTAAAGCAAAATAAGGAGTCATAATGAAGGATTTTGAGGAAGTACACATGACCAAGTAATTGGAGAAGCGTTCTAGGGTGTCTGCAAGCTTACCGACCACTGGTACAGGCGCGGTCCACCCGTACCGCCCGCCCGTACCAGGTGGAGACGGCTTCGCCTCATCAAACCCTACAACTTTCGTGAAGACGCCTATATATTTTGAGGCTCTAGCCGCCGGCTAGAGAGCCTCCATTCTCAGATTGCATCACAACACCAACAAAGGAGATCCATACCATTGTTCATCCATTGTTCATCACTTTCCCCATACATACACTAGCCATATTCATTGCTTTGTTCTTTAGATCTGCTTGTGATTTGGCGACCATTGTAAGAATATTTGATTTCAATCTAAGTATTTGCATGATGTTTTCTATCTCCGATCTATTTTTCATGAGTGAGTAGTCCTCACGGGCTGCGGGTTGGGGAGAAACCTCGCAACAATTATGTGCATCTAGATCATGGGAGAATTGTATTTTGTTTGAGATTGTGATTTGTATCTTTTTTTCTTCGTCTCTTGTCTTGATCTTTGGACTTGTTGGTATCCAAGATCCCATAGATTGATAAAGGCTTGAGGTGAGATACTTGGCTAGCGGCAATCTCATAGGAACCTTAGATATACAAAGGGTAGTACAATCTTTTCTTAGCAACCCATTTGGGATCAACAACAACATCACCACTTAAAGCTTTGATCTGTGTTTTGCACTTAATAATCGTTTGTAACCCGTGGCTTCGGTGTACTCTTAATTGGATTAAAAGTCTATTGTTATGCCTTCTGCATCACGGGGGCTCTAGAATATTAGGATGTGTTACCCACAAGAGATTATCTCGATACAAACATTATATATGACTATGCTTATTATTATCTTTTATCCCATTTGATGTGCAGCTGCAGGTGGATCTTCAACCTGGCCTATCTCCATCCATTGATTCAAACCCATTATAAAGTAAACTATATTGGTTCGGTCAACTAAGGTAAAATGAACAAACAAAGTCTTGTAGACGTGTCCTTTTTTATTACCTTTTAGCAGTTCTTTCTGAGGTTCGATTAAACCTAGGTCTTCTAGGGAAAAAGCTATTATACTACATCTATGAATCCTGATATAAGGAATCAATAGCCACCTAGTTAAGGTCATGATGGTTAATTTGATCAAAGCAGAAGCGGGAGATAGTGATTAAACATGATCTCATGGTCGAAGGATTAAGTTACTGTGCTTTGATAGATATCGCAACATTGAACTTGTGACTAGATCACATTACAATTCTACAGTCGGGTGTGTCCATCACTTCATTTAGTGACCTCGTTGTCAGGTGAATGTTTTATGTCAAGTCCATGATCAATGAACTAGTACTAGAGGATATTAGGGACCCGGTTGTTTATATACCACACATGTATTTATGTTCCCTCTAAATACAATTATAGCATGATACAAAACTATTATGAACACATAGAGTTGTAACAATAAAACACTTTATTTATTGGCCTCTAGGGCATATCTCCTTCAGTCTCCCACTTGCACTAGTGTACAATTATACTAGTTTATAATAGGAAGTAATCTAACACCAATAGCATCCCGGTGTTGATCAAGCTTTGCTTGTGGAAGATACTTAGTGAATGGATCAGCTACATTCACATCAGTATGTACTTTACAAATTCTAATGTTACCCTTAGCAACAAACTCTCTTATTACATTTTAACATCGGTCTATGTGCATGGCCGTGGAGTGGAACCTCTGATCCTTTGCATGCGCAATGGCCCCGTGTTTTGCAGTAGACGCATAAAGGTTCTTGCACGCTTGGGAACACTCCAAGTTCAATGATGAACTTCCTCATCCATATAGCTTCATTAGCTGCATATGCGGTAGCCTTATATTTCGACTCACTGAGCCTTGCTTCCCGCTCCTCCAGCTCACCGCACCGCCATTAACCATGAACGTGTACCATGTTTGAGATTTCCTGTCATCTGGATCAATGGAGAAGCTTTCATCCATGTAATCTGTCACAACAAGTTCTTCTTCACGTCCTCCACAGACTAAAAGCATATCCTTAGTTATTCTCAAGTACTTGAGGATATTCTTAACTGCATTCCAATGGACCGTCCCTAGGTTGCTTTGGAAACAACTCGTCAAGCTAAGAGCCAAGGCTACATCTAGTTTGGTACTCAGGAGGGCATACATGATGGAGCCAATGGCCAAGGCATATGGGACAGCTCTCATTGCTTCCTTTTCATGTTCTATTACTAGGAAATGCGTAACACTCAGCTTATCACCTTTTATGATTGGCAAAGAACCTTTCTTCGACAGATCCATTCTGAACTATTTTCAGAATCTTTTCTATGTAGGTGCTTTGACCAAGAGCTAGCTGACGCTTTGATCTATCTCTATATAGATCTTAATGCCTAATATTTAGGAAGCTTCAACCATGTCCTTCATAGAGAATTTACTGTTTAAATTCTTTTTCACATTATTCAAAAGATTCACACCATTCCATATCAATAGTATGTCATCCACATATAGTACTAGGAATTCCATTGAAATCTCATTCATTTTCTTATATATGTAGGCTTCTTCTTCGTTCTGGACAAATCCAAAACTTTTGATGATTTCATCAAATCAAAGATTTTAGCTCCGAGATGCTTGCTTCAGGCCATAAATGGACTTCTGAAGTTTGCATACTTTAACACCATCCTTTGGATCAACAAAACCCTATGGTTGCATCATATACAACTCTTCCTCAATGTTGCCATTAAGGAAGGTAGTTTTTACATCCATCTGCCATATTTCGTAATCGAAATATGTAGCAACTACTAGTAGAATACAAATAGACTTCAGCTTTGCTACGTGAGAGAATGTCTCCTCATACTCAATTCCTTGAATTTGTTGGAAACCTTTTGCGACAAGCCGAGCTTTATAAACAGTGACGTTTCCATCAGCGTCAGTCTTTTCTTGAAGATCCATTTATTCTCAACAGCCTTTTAGCCTCCGGGAATATCTACCAAGGTCCATACCTGGTTGTCATACATGGACTTCATTTTGGATTCCATTGCTATATGCCACTTCTTAGGTTCATGGACTTTCATTACTTCCGTGTAGGTTGTAGGTTCATCATGCTCCATAGTGATGACCATGTTTACAAGATAATTGTACCACTCAGGCGCAACACATTTCCTTGTTGACCTACGAGGTTCGATAGCTATTTCCTCATGAGGTTCATGATCATCATCATTCACTCCCACTTCAATGTATAAGGGTGGCTCCGGAATAGCTTCCATTATGGCACTCAATATTTGAAGATCTGGATCAATAATCTCATCGAGGTCTACCTTCCTTTCACTTACATCTTTTGCGAGAAACTATTTCTCGAGGAAGGTACCCTTTTGCCCTCAGCTTGGTTGTAGAAGGTATATTGTAACACCCCAAAAATATTAAGCAAGATTAGAAAGTTCAAATCACCCAAGTTTAGGGGTAACAAAAACTTTTATTATTAATTTGAATATGAGTGTATGTGTGATTTGCATTAATGTATGAATGATTGCAATTGCCATGTTTGATTGCTATAAATGATAAGAAATGGTTTCAAGATGATTACTACATCATCTAGGCCAATTACAAACCAAATCAAAAGATAAGAAATTCAAATAATAACCATATGATCAAATGGTCATTTTGACCAAAATTAACCACTAGGCCACTTTGGGTGTTCCTAGTAAAAGATTTCTAACAGAAACATTTCCAATTCTTTTCACCCCTTGCTAGACCAAGTAAAAGTGTATCCAAGCCCACTTTACAAACTCATAGAAACTATTTTCAAATCAATTTAAAGGACAATTCAAAATTGAATCAAGTGTATGTACTAAGATCACCATTTTGCAAAAACCACTCAAATCAATTCACCTTGGGAAACCCAAGCAACCAGAGACTACCAAGCATAAGGTTAGATCACCCACCAAATTTCATGCAAAAAATGTCAAACTCGAGTTCATGCGGCCATTTGGTCGAACACATTGCAGACACAGATAAACCACTGCCTAACTTCACTGTCTGGAGCAGTGATCACTCAACCATTTGCCCCCATTTCACTCCCCCTGTCTCCCCTAGTGTCTAACAATGCATTGGACAGCCTCCCCCTTTGCCGTTGCACCAGTACGGCCTCGCCCGAGGCTCACCACGCCGGCCGACCATGGACAGCTCGCCACCACGCCATCCTATCCCATGATGTCCGAAAGATAGGCCACCATCCACCGCCACCCCCTTTCCAACCCTCGACAGCAGGCAAGCCATGGACCACCGGAAAACCGCCGCGCCCATTCTCTCTATGCCATGCCGAGAGCGCGCTAGAGCGCCGCACCCGACCAGCGCGCACACGCCACGCCTCGCCCTCTCCGCGCATGCACACACTCGCCATGACCCTATCTACCTCCCAGACATGCCCGTTCGCCGCCGCGTGACCCGTAGCCCCTGTAGGCCGTCTCGAACACCACCGCTCCCGCGCAGAGCATCGCCCGTGCCCGACCATTCTCGAATGCCCCGTGCCATTCCTTCAAGCCTGTGACGACCGCCAGGAAGCACCGCGTCGCCCCCTACCCTCAGCTACGCCGCTAGCCCCCTGTATTGTCGTCACCGACGAGCCCGATCCCATGCCACAATGTCCCTTCGCTGGTGTATAAATAGAGGCCTCCAGGCCTCAATTCACCACACCATCTCACTCCCCACTCCTCGCAGAAACTCCCACACCCTTCCCCGGAGCAAGGAGAGCACCAGCCCGTCGGAATTTAGCCAGAGTCTGCCGCTGCAGAGGAAGAAGGAAGTCGTCATTTGGAGCCACCCCAGGAGCCACCGCAACCACCATTCAAACTGCCGTTGTCTACAACATCATTCGCCCCAATCGCCGACCCTAGATGGAGCCCTGGTGAGCCCCCACGTACCCCCATCGTCGCCGTTAGATTTCAGTCTCGCCGGAGACGATGAACCACAGCCGTAGATCTTAGTCTAATCGCACGACCTAGATTGAAACATAACGTTTCGGGTTAGATGAGCCACTGACTAGTGGGACCCTCTATCAGTAGCCCGCTGCGCCAGCGCTGTGCAGTTGGGCCGGCCCGTTTACTTTCCCGCGCAGGCCTGGCAATTCAAATAGGATTTTTCTAATTTAGTTAAAACTAGTTTCTGTTAGTAGATTCAAAAATCAATTCAAAGAGATTCATTGAACCAAATTGCATGATTCCAAATTTTTTAGTAAGGTATTCAAATTATCTATCCAAGCCCGTTGGATTCAAACCATTTGAAATTATAGACCACCTATACGAAAAATAACAAGACACAGACTTTTCCAACTTCAAACATTTTTCAAAAATCAACCATAAATGATTTTGAGTTGATTCCAACTCTCAAAAATCACATTTGATAAGATCTATCTGAATATGTAAATATATCTAGGTTTACATGCAGTGATCTTGGACTAGTACTAAAAGAATGCTATATAGGCATTTCTAGTCACTTTAATTTTATTAAATAATAATCTTAAACTTTATAAAATATGACCAATACTTTAAATCACGTTCCCATGTATTAGAATATGTACTGATGACATGTGTCAATATGATCCCATATTTTAATTGGAAAATATTAAATCTTAAGTAGTTTCAATGAGTAGAAATTACTTTTCTAAAATAAAATAAATAAGACTAAGTCTTTATTTCATGTAAGGATTGTGATGATGTTAGATCATCTAGTGTGAACCTTAGTGTGCTAAATAGAAGTAGTTAAGTATTGTTTGGTGATTGTGTACCTCGTATTCATTTATAGACGCTAGTACCGACGTGGGATACGAGGAGGAGTACTACGAAGAAGAAGAATAGAACTTCAACCACTGCACTACTCAAGGCAAGCCTAGCACTACAAGTGAATTAAGCAAGTTAACACTTGCCAACTTTATAACCTATGCAAGATGCATTATGCATGCTTGGGTTATGCAACCTTGATTATACCAATCCCAAGTTTTACTTGCAAGCTTTATTCTTTTACTTTTACCAACGTTCTTGACTTTTAGATAGTACTTTGTGATTATTGGAAAAATAGGATATAGACCATAAAGAGTATAAAACTAGGCCTAACTAGTTAAACTTAGATGTCATCAAGAGGCATAACCCTAGAGTTGGATAGTTATACTTGATTAGCACCCGTTATTAGTGAATACCCTCAACTTTAGTGGCTAGTGTTAAGCATAAAAGTTGATCACTTTAGATGGGAATACTTGGTGAAAATAATTTATGAAAACCTTGGAATGATGATTCATTCTACTGAAATGTTTTGACATGTGTTGAGAAACACAATGATTAATGATGAAAATGTTGAGGCATGGGCCTTAGCCCTTTTACAAAAACTGATGGTTGGGTTCGGATATGATGCCATTCCAATTTTACCATACAACCACAATACCTGAATTGGGTAGGGCTTAACTGGAAGTTTATATGCCTTAGTATGGATTCCCTTGCGGAAGAGGTTGAGCTGAGGCTACCTCGTGTGAATATCCACCTATGCAGTGCCCATGATGGCAGATGGCCATGGCTGGGAGGCCAAGCTTATAGGGGAGGTGCCTATACTAGGGTGTGTAATTGAAAGGTTATGATTGATTATCCGCATACTAAGTATGATTGATTCAGGGTTATCCCGGACGGATGTATCAAATTTTGTGGTGAAAGTGTACCACCTCTGCAGAGTGTAAAACTATCGAATAGCCGCGTCCACGGTCATGGATAGTTGGAGTGGCCATACTGTTCCGTCGTCAGATGTTTTCAAAATGACTTATGAATTGAACTATGACTTTGACTTGACCACAACAGGGTTGTGGACATGAAAACTAGGTTCCCACTTAAGTGATGTAGAACATTAAATTAGTTTTCTTTACTTCTAAACTCAGTTTGAGATAAACCTGCCTTTTTGCAAATAAACCTAGAGCTTAAGATTCCTATTAGAACCACCTTACTTGTTAGTGATAGTTTGCGAGTACTTAAAGAGTACTCATGGCTTTGTTCCTGGCTATTCGCGTGGCCAGACTATGAGGAGGACTACCAGGATGATGGACATCAGGAGGTCTACGACAACTATGATCATCTCCCATCGTCAGCATTGCCTATGACCCTGAAGATGGAGCCCCTACTATGTTTATGTTCCGTTGCTTGATTTGTGTTAAGACTGGATCTTGAGATCCTCTATTTGTAAGACCTTTATTATGGTTTGTAATGGATGATGTACTGTGGTACCAATTCTGTTATGTCTCGCAAAAATGGTAATCCTGGGATTGCGATGTATGGCATAACAGGCATCTTGGAATAAAAATCCGGGTGTTGACAAGTTGGTATCAGATAGTTTCAAAAACAAAAGAAGTGAGTATTTATGAAAACCTATTCCCACACTTATCCTTGAGATTCTTTCAAAAAAAATCATGTTCCTCAAAAATTCTTTCAAACTTGCTCACCCTAAATTCTTATAGATGGAGGTCCAGTATTGCAAGTTCTGCCAGCTGGGCAATGGAGGCCACCTGATCTTTGAGAGGGATCGAGATGCACTGTCAGCGTATCTGGAGCACCCGCACCCGGAGTTCTTCAGGGCATAACTCAACGATCGTGGAGGAGGAGATCTACAATGGGTGATAGTTGCAGATATCAGAGGCAAGATGGAAGCACCCACTTCGGAGAAGATCCAATTCACCTTGTGGGAGAACAACTGTCTAGATGGATTAGCCAGGGCTATGCATGAAGCTCTCGCCCGTCTGTGTGGACAAAACATAAACCAGATCCAGGGAACTCACTTTGCTCACTACGCAAGGTGTGATTCTATGGGAATGCCCTTGGAGATGTCAGGACACCCAGAGCTGAAGCACCAGGTGGACAATCTTGACTTCATGTTGTATGATAGACAGAAGGAGTTGGACAACGCCCGTGCCTACACCAACTGTTGGAGATATGCCCAAGAGGCAATAATAAAAGTGATTATTATTATATCTTTGTGTTTATGATGAATGTTTACATCTCATGCTATAATTGTATTATTAGGAAACACTAATACATGTGTGTTTTGTAAACATAAGAGAGTCCCTAGTAAGCCTCTTGTTGAACTAGCTTGTTGATTAATTGATGATCATGGTTTCCTGATCATGGACATTGGATGTGATTAATAACAAGGTTATATCATTAGGAGAATGATGTGATGGACACACACCCATAGTAAGCGTATCATAAGATCAAGTCATTAAATTCGTATTGCTGTAAGCTTTCAAACACATAGTCACCTATTCCTTCGACCATGAGGTTATGTTAATCACCATCACCGGATGGATACTTTGATGACATCAAACGCCGCTTCGTAACTGGGTGGTTATAAAAGTGTCATCGGGTATTCTGAAAGTATGTGTTGAAGCGCATGAACCAAGATTGGGATTTGTCCATCCATATGACGGATAGATATGCTCTGGGCCCTCTCGGTGGAATGTCATCTAGTTAGCTTGCAAGCATGTGACTGGGTCACAAGGGATGACATATCACGGAACGAGTAAAGAGTACTTATCAGTAACGAGGTAGAACTAGGTATGGAGATACCGACGATCAAACCTTGGATAAGTATAGTATCGCGAGACAAAGGGAATTAGTTTCGTATGTAAGTGGTTCAATCGATCGCGAAGTCATCGTTGAGTATGTGGGAGCCATTATGGATCTCCAGCTCCCGCTGATGGTTATTGATAGGAGATGTGTCTCTGTCATGTCTGCATATTCACGAACCGTAGGGTGACACACTCAAGGTTCGAAGTTGTTTTAAGTAGATATGGAATGTGCGTTGGAGACCGAATGTTGTTCGGAGTCTCAGATTGGATTCGGGACATCACGAGGAGATCCGGAATGGTCCGGAGAATAAGATTCATCTATAGGAGATCATTTTATGAGATAGGAAATGTTCCGGAGTGTTTGTATGAGGATTCTAGAAGGTTTCGGAATGTTCCGGAAGGTTCTAGAAGATATCTTGGAGTTTGCTTGAAAATCAACACAGGGATCAAGGAGTCCTGTTGGGTCAAGATAAGGAGTCGTGGGGGAGGAGGATTCCTCCCCACCTCCCCAACCCGCCGGCCCCATAGGAGGGGAGTCCTACAAGGACTCCCCTTCCCTGGCGCGCCCTCCCCTCTTTAAATAGAGGGGCAGGGGCGCCCCCTCCTCTCACGCTCTAATAACGTCCAATCTCTGCCGCCTCTCTCCTCCACCATATTCTGCACAGGCATAGGCGAAGCCCTGCAGAATTCTCTACTCCACCACCACCACCACGCCGTCGTGCTGCTGGGATTCCGTGGAGAAGATCTACTACCTCCGCTGCTCGCTGGAACGGGAGAGGAAGGTCTGCTTCGACTCCGCACATGTGACCGACTGCGGAAGCGCTGCCGAATTGTGGTGCCGGAAGGATCGTCTACTTGACCAAGGGCGGAAGCGCTGCTGGAACGCGACGTCGGAAGGATCGTCTACTTGACCGAAGGCGGAAGCGCTGCTGGAACGCGACGCCGGAAGGATCGTCCACACGATCTTGAGATCGGCAAGTGATCGACTACATCAACCACGAGATCTAATCTCGTTAACGCTTTCGGATCTATGAGGGTTAGTTCCCATCTATCTCGTTGCTCATGTCTAATAGATTAGATCTTGGCTTTTATCTAGATTAGATCTAGGTTTTGTTCGTTCTTGTGGTAGAAATTTTTTGTTTTCCATGCTACGAACCCATCAGTGGTATCAGAGCCGTATCTATGCGTAGATCTGTTGCACGAGTAGAACACAATGGTTTTGTGGGCGTTGATGCTTTTGTTGTCGGTGTCTTAGCGTGTACTTTGCATCTTGCGGTATGGTGGGATGAAGCGGCTCGGGCTAACATTACATGTAATCGCGCATGAGACTTGCTCCACGCTTGACGTGCAACTTGCATTGCACAAGTGGCTTTGCGGGTGTCTGTCTCTCCCACCATAGTTAAGATTCGATTTACAATGAGCATCTTGACAACACTTGTATCAACGTTGTGGTTCTTGTTCGTAGGTAAGAACAGTCTTATGCGAAAGCCCCAAACCACGTAAAACTTGCAAAGAAAATTAGAGGCGTCTAACTTGTTTTTGTAGGGGTTCTGTGATGTGATATGGCCATCATGTGATTGTGATAGTATTTGATGTATGCAATGATCCTTGTTGTAATATAGCAACCGGCAGGAGCCTAATGGTTGTCTTTAATTCTGTTAAGACCTGCGTGTCTATTCATCTTGTAATAGCTTTATTCCAAGTAGTTGTAATAGTTGCTGGTGATGATGGACAACCATGAAGCGGCGCCATTGACCTTGACGCAATGCTGGTGATGATGGAGATCATGTTTCGTGCTTTGGAGATGGAGATCAAAGGCGCAAGAAGAACATGCCATATCATATCACACTTATTATGAATTGCCTGTGATGTTAATCCTTTATGCATCTTGTATTGCTTAGATCGTGACGGTAGCATTATAAGATGATCCCTCTCACTAAATATCAAGTAATAAAGTGTTCACCCTTAGTTGGCACCGTTGCTAAGACTCGTCGTTTCGAAGCATCTCGTGATGATCGGATGTGATAGATTCTACGTGTGCATACAACGGGTGCAAGCTAGATTTGCACATGCGGAAACTAAGGTTGTCTTGACGAGCCTAGCATGTACAGACATGGTGTCGGAACACGGAATACCGAAAGGTAGAGCATGAGTCATATAATTGATATGATGAACATGAAGATTGTTCGCCGATGAAACTACATCTTCTCTCGTGAAGATCGGACTTGGTGTAGTGGACTTGGTTCGTGTAATCACTAAGACAATGTGAGGGATGTTGTTTTGAGTGGGAGTTCACCTAGTTAGTTTAAGAATTAAAATTGAACTCAATTTGTCATAAACTTAGTCTAAACTACTTGCAAATTGTTGTAGATTATGGCGACCCCCTCCATCAATTTCAATGCGTTCCTAGAGAAAGAAAAGCTTAAAAACAATGGAAGCAATTTCACGGACTGGTTCCGTGGACTGAAGATCGTCCTCAGGGCTGGTCAGTTGACCTATGTGCTCGATGCACCGCTAGGTGACCCATCTGCAGATAATGCCACCGATGACGAAAAGAATGTTTTCGCCACTCGGAAGAATCATTACTCCATAGTTCAGTGTGCCATCCTGTACGGTTTAGAAGCGGAGCTCCAACAGCGTTTTGAGCACCACGACCCGTTCGAGATCATTAAGGAGCTCAGGCTAATTTTTGAGACTCGCGCGGCCATGGAGAGCTATGAGGCCTCCGAGAAGTTCTTTAACTGTAAGATGGAAGAAGGAAGCTCCGTTAGCGAGCACGTGCTCACCATGTCTGGGTACGCAAAGAAGCTCCAAGAGTTGGGAATATCGATTCCTAATGAATTGGGGATTCACCGTCTCCTTCAATCACTGCCACCAAGTTACAAGAACTTTGTGATGAACTACAACATGCACTGCATGAACAAGACGTTGCCTGAACTGTCGTCCATGCTGAAAACTGCTGAAGTGGAGATCAAGAAGGAGCAACAAGTGTTGATGGTCAATAAGACCACCAATTTCAAGAAACGGGGCAAGCCTAAGAACAAGGGCAACTTCAAGAAGGACGGCAAGAAAGCTGCCGCTCCTGCTAAGAAGCCCAAGGCTGGTCCTAAACCTGAAACTGAGTGCTTCTACTGCAAGGGAGCTGGTCACTGGAAGCGTAACTGCCCCAAGTACCTGGCGGATCTGAAGAACGGCAACATCAAGAAGAAAGGTATATTTGATATATGTGTTATAGATGTGTATCTTACTAGTAATCGTAGTAGTGCCTGGGTATTTGATACTGGTTCGGTTGCTCATATTTGTAACTCGAAACAGGAGCTACGAAATAAACGAGGACTGGCAAGAGACGAGGTGACGATGCGCGTTGGAAATGGCTCAAAGGTTGATGTGATCGCCGTCGGCACGCTCCCTCTACATCTACCTTCGGGATTAGTTTTAAATTTAAATAATTGTTATTTGGTGCCTGCGTTAAGCATGAACATTATATCTGGATCCTGTTTATTGCGAGACGGTTACTCTTTTAAGTCTGAGAATAAAGGTTGTTCGATTTATATGAGTAATATCTTTTATGGTAATGCACCTGAGATGAATGGTTTATTCTTACTGAATCTCGATAGTAGTGATACACATGTTCACAACATAGATGCTAAACGGATTAAATTGAATGATAATTCTACATACATGTGGCACTGTCGTCTTGGTCACATTGGAGTGAAGCGTATGAAGAAACTCCATTCAGATGGACTTCTTGAATCACTTGATTTTGAATCACTTGAAAGATGTGAAGCATGTCTAATGGGAAAAATGACTAAGACTCCATTCTCTGGTACAATGGAGCGAGCTACAGACTTATTGGAAATAATACATACCGATGTGTGCGGTCCAATGAGTGTAGCATCGCGTGGTGGATATCGTTATGTTCTCACTTTCACGGATGACTTGAGTAGATATGGGTATGTCTACTTCATGAAACATAAGTCCGAAACTTTCGAGAAGTTTAAGGAATTTCAAAGTGAAGTGGAGAATCATCGTAACAAGAAGATTAAATTTCTGCTTTCTGATCGCGGAGGTGAATATCTGAGTTATGAGTTTGGCATGCATTTGAAGAAATGTGGAATACTCTCACAGTTGACACCGCCGGGAACACCACAGCGTAATGGTGTGTCCGAACGTCGTAATCGAACTCTCTTAGATATGGTTCGGTCTATGATGTCTCTTACAGATTTATCGTTATCATTTTGGGGCTATGCATTAGAGACAGCCACATTCACTTTAAATAGGGCACCATCTAAATCCGTTGAAACGACACCGTACGAATTGTGGTTTGGTAAGAAACCTAAGTTGTCGTTCCTTAAAGTTTGGGGTTGCGAAGCATATGTAAAGAAGTTACAACCTGATAAGCTAGAACCCAAAGCGGAGAAATGCGTCTTCATGGGATACCCTAAAGAAACAATTGGGTATACCTTCTATCATAGATCCGAAGGCAAAGTTTTTGTTGCAAAGAATGGATCCTTTCTTGAGAAGGAGTTTCTCTCGAAAGAGGTGACTGGAAGGAAAGTAGAACTCAATGAGGTTATTGAACCTTCTCTCGGATTTGAGAGTAGTGCAGCACCGGAAGATGTTTTGGTGCCGCCTGCACCAATTGAAGAGGAAGCTAATGATAATGATCATGAAACTTCAAACGAAGTTACTACTGAACCTCCCAGGTCAACAAGGGTTCGTACCACTCCTGATTGGTATGACTCTGCCTTGAACGTCATGTTGGTGGACAACGCTGATGACCCTGCGATGTATGAAGAAGCTATGGTGAGCCCAGATTCCGACAAATGGCTAGAAGCCATGAAATCCAAAATGGGATCCATGTACAAAAACCAAGTGTGGACTTTGGTGGACTTACCGGATGGCCGTAAGGCTGTCGAGAACAAATGGATTTTCAAGAGAAAGACAGATGCTGATGGTAATGTTACCGTCTATAAAGCTCGACTTGTCGCGAAAGGGTTCCGACAAATTCAAGGAGTTGACTATGATGAGACATTCTCACCAGTAGCGAAGCTGAAGTCTGTGAGGATTTTGTTAGCAATTGCTGCATATTTCGATTATGAGATTTGGCAGATGGATGTCAAAACGGCGTTCCTTAATGGTGACATTGAGGAAGAGTTGATATGGTACAACCCAAGGGTTTTGTCGATCCTAAAGATGCTAACAAGGTATGCAAGCTTCAGCGCTCCATTTATGGACTGAAGCAAGCATCCCGGAGTTGGAATCAACGTTTTGATAAAGTAATCAAAAACTTTGGATTTATACAAACTTATGGAGAAGCTTGTATTTACAAGAAAGTGAGTGGGAGCTCTGTAGCATTCCTAGTACTATATGTAGATGACATATTGTTGATTGGGAATGACATAGAACTTCTTAATAGCGTCAAAACCTATTTGAATAATAGTTTTTCAATGAAGGATCTTGGCGAAGCGGCATACATTCTAGGCATCAAGATTTATAGAGATAGATCAAGACGCCCAATAGGGCTTTCACAAAGTACATACTTGGACAAAGTTCTAAAGAAGTTTAGAATGGAAGATAGCAAGAAAGGGTTCGTGCCCATGTTGTCAGGTAACACCTTGAGTAAAACTCAAAGTCCAACTACGGCAGAAGATAGAGAGAAAATGAATAACATTCCCTATGCCTCAGCCATAGGTTCTATCATGTATGCCATGCTGTGTACAAGACCGGATATAGCACATGCTGTTAGTTTGACTAGCAGATATCAAAGTGATCCTGGAATGGAGCACTGGACAGCGGTCAAAAATATCCTAAAGTACCTAAATAGGACTAAGGATATGGTTCTTTCTTATGGAGGTGATGAACAGCTTGTTGTAAACGGTTACACTGATGCTAGTTGGAACACCGATCCGGATGACTCAAAGTCACAGTCGGGATACGTATTTATTTTGAATGGTGCTGCAGTGAGCTGGAGGAGTGCGAAGCAAAGCGTTGTGGCGAAATCTTCAACTGAATCGGAATACATAGCTGCTTCGGAGGCTGCACAAGAAGCCGTTTGGATGAAGGAATTCATTACTGAACTTGGCGTGGTTCCCAGTGCGTTGGACCCGATGGCCATCTACTGTGACAACACAGGTGCCATAGCTAATGCGCAGGAGCCAAGGTCACATAGCAAGCTGAAGCACATCAAGCTACGTTTCCACGCTATTCGCGAGTATGTCCGAGATGGTGACATAAATATTTGCAAAGTACACACTGATCTGAATGTGGCAGATCCGTTGACTAAACCTCTCCCTAGGGCAAAGCATGACCAACACCAGAACGCCATGGGTGTTCGGTATATTACCATGTAATCTAGATTATTGACTCTAGTGCAAGTGGGAGACTGTTGGAGATATGCCCAAGAGGCAATAATAAAAGTGATTATTATTATATCTTTGTGTTTATGATGAATGTTTACATCTCATGCTATAATTGTATTATTAGGAAACACTAATACATGTGTGTTTTGTAAACATAAGAGAGTCCCTAGTAAGCCTCTTGTTGAACTAGCTTGTTGATTAATTGATGATCATGGTTTCCTGATCATGGACATTGGATGTGATTAATAACAAGGTTATATCATTAGGAGAATGATGTGATGGACACACACCCATAGTAAGCGTAGCATAAGATCAAGTCATTAAGTTCGTATTGCTGTAAGCTTTCAAACACATAGTCACCTATTCCTTCGACCATGAGGTTATGTTAATCACCATCACCGGATGGATACTTTGATGACATCAAACGCCGCTTCGTAACTGGGTGGTTATAAAAGTGTCATTGGGTATTATGAAAGTATGTGTTGAAGCGCATGAACCAAGATTGGGATTTGTCCATCCAAATGACGGATAGATATGCTCTGGGCCCTCTCGGTAGAATGTCATCTAGTTAGCTTGCAAGCATGTGACTGGGTCACAAGGGATGACATATCACGGAACGAGTAAAGAGTACTTATCAGTAACGAGGTAGAACTAGGTATGGAGATACCGACGATCAAACCTCGGATAAGTATAGTATCGCGAGACAAAGGGGATTAGTTTCGTATGTAAGTGGTTCAATCGATCGCGAAGTCATCGTTGAGTATGTGGGAGCCATTATGGATCTCCAGGTCCCGCTGATGGTTATTGATAGGAGATGTGTCTCTGTCATGTCTGCATATTCACGAACCGTAGGGTGACGCACTTAAGGTTCGAAGTTGTTTTAAGTAGATATGGAATGTGCGTTGGAGACCGAATGTTGTTCAGAGTCTCGGATTGGATTCGGGACATCACGAGGAGATCCGGAATGGTCCGGAGAATAAGATTCATATATAGGAGATCATTTTATGAGATAGGAAATGTTCCGGAGTGTTTGTATGAGGATTCTAGAAGGTTTCGGAATGTTCCGGAAGGTTCTAGAAGATATCTTGGAGTTTGCTTGAAAATCAAGATAGGGATCAAGGAGTCCTGTTGGGTCAAGATAAGGAGTCATGGGGGAGGAGGATTCCTCCCCACCTCCCCAACCCGCCGGCCCCATAGGAGGGGAGTCCTACAAGGACTCCCCTTCCCTGGCGCGCCCTCCCCTCTTTAAATAGAGGGGCAGGGGCGCCCCCTCCTCTCACGCTCTAATAACGTCCAATCTCTGCCGCCTCTCTCCTCCACCATATTCTGCACAGGCATAGGCGAAGCCCTGCAGAATTCTCTACTCCACCACCACCACCACGCCGTCGTGCTGCTGGGATTCCGTGGAGAAGATCTACTACCTCCGCTGCTCGCTGGAACGGGAGAGGAAGGTCTGCTTCGACTCCGCACGTGTGATCGACTGGGGAAGCACTGCCGAATTGTGGCGCCGTAAGGATCGTCTACTTGACCAAGGGCGGAAGCGCTGCTGGAACGCGACGCCGGAAGGATCGTCTACTTGACCGAGGGCGGAAGCGCTGCTGGAACGCGACGCCGGAAGGATCGTCCACACGATCTTGAGATCGGCAAGTGATCGACTACATCAACCACGAGATCTAATCTCGTTAACGCTTTCGGATCTACGAGGGTTAGTTCCCATCTATCTCGTTGCTCATGTCTAATAGATTAGATCTTGGCTTTTATCTAGATTAGATCTAGGTTTTGTTCGTTCTTGTGGTAGAATTTTTTTGTTTTCCATGCTACGAACCCATCACCAACCACAACCATGCCATTGCAGTCAAGAAGGACCAGACCCTCGCAATCCTCGCCAAGGAGCGACAATCACTTCGTCGTCAGCATGACAAGAAGGATCGCACCATCGATCGTCTTCGCAAGAAGGTGGCCACTCTCGAGAAGACCATCCGTGAACAGGAGATCGAGCTTGAAGCGAAAGAAGAGGAAGGTGAAGATATCCAGGGAGATCTCTACTCTTACCTCAACGATGATAATGACTACTTGGAGGACGATGCGATGGAGTTCCACACTGATGATGATGATTCTGACTTCATTGATGATGATTAGATGCACTTGAGCACTACCATAGGAATGAGTTGTACCTATCCCACTGTATCGTAGTTTCACAAAATGGTTCTTAAAACCATATGTTTTCTATGTGTGTTGTGGTGTGTGTTTCTATTGTGTGCTTTGAATGAATGAATGAGAGAAAGTTGTTAGTTTGCAAAACCTGAGTCAAACTCAAAGTTTAAAGGCTTTTGAAACAAAACCATGAACCTTAGAGATTTCCCTCTTATCTCATTATCTATCTCAATCTTCAGATGACTCGCGGAAACCCTAGAGGAAGCAGTTCATCTCAGTATCCAATGTTGCAGATTCTGCAAATGCTAGTTTCTAACCGTGAAGCTAGTAGAGCCGAACGCCAAGCCAACTTAGCCACTCTTCAACAGATATCTCAGATGGCCCACAATAATCAAGGCCATGGAAACCAAGTCATTATGGATCCAAACTTAAGTACTTCCAGAACACCAACCCACCTATATTTAGTAAGTATGAGGATCCCTTAGATGCTGATGACTGGCTGCAAACCGTGGAGAACAACTTGGAGGTCGCAGGAGTTGAAGCCAATGAGAAAGTACTGTTTGCCACCCATTATCTGGCAGGTGCTGCAAGAGCCTAGTGGAATAGCACTCGTACCATGAACGAAGGGCAAATGATGAATTGGGAAGCATTCAAGATCAAGTTCAGCCGGACCCATGTGCCCCAAGGTTTGGTCACCAGGATGAGGGATGAGTTTAGGGAACTGAAGCAAGGAAGGATGACGGTAGTTGAGTACCGTGACAAATTCTTATCTTTAGCTAGATATGCCCCTGATGAGATTAACACCAAAGCAAAGAAGAAGGAAAGGTTCCTGAATGGATTACATTGTGGGATTCAGACTGTGTTAGTCAACATCCGTTTTGTGGATCTAGAAGAACTTGTGGACTCGGATATCCAGATGGAAGGAAAGATCAACCAAGCCAATGACAACTACAAGCATCGCATGATGCACCAGCCTGGATCCCACCATACCCAGAAGTATAGCCCCAACCCGTCTGCAGGATATGCCCCAAGAAACAACACACCCCCTATGTCCCGTCCAAACTATCTGAATCGTAGCGGAGGAAACTTGAAGTCTGGAGGAAACCACAACAACAACCCTAGCAACTCCAATAACTTCAATCATTCACCGCCCAAGTCCAACAACAACAACAACCACAACAACAATACTGCCCCAAGGACTGGAAGCAATGGTGTGCCTATTGTAGGAAAAGACAAGTCCCAGATTACTTGCTTTGAATGCGGAGTCAAGGGTCACTACTCCAACGAGTGCCCCAAGAAGCTTGCAGCAGCCATCAATGTGAATGCACCCGCTCAGCAGCAGCGCCGTGTTCAGCCTGGAAGGAGATTTTCCCCAGGGAACTCGCTCAACCGCAATGGCCGTCTGTTCCACATGAATGCTGAAGAAGCTCAAGAAGCGCTAGATGTCGTGCTGGGTATGTTTTCTGTTAACTCAGTACTTGCAAGAGTGTTGTTTGATTCTGGAGCATCGCACTTGTTTTTTTACAGAAGAATTTGCATGCACTAGTAAGATTCAACCAACAAAATTGAAGCATGTTATGATAGTTCAAATACCTGGTTCAACCACCAAAGCTAGAAAAATTTGCAAGGTTGTACCAATCAGAATCCATGGCATAGATTTTTATGCTAATCTAATAGTACTTGGAACCAAAGGTTTGGAAGTAGTACTAGGAATGGATTGGATGTCGAAACATAAAGGATTAATCGACTGTGTCAAGAAAGCCATAACCATGACCAGTAGCACTGGAGTATTAGTAGAGCATGTATCTGAGACCTTGCCCCGTCAATTCAAGTGCAGCAAGAGTCTATCCCAACCAACCCTAGACCAAGTCAGAGTAGTCTGTGAATACCCCGATGTGTTCCCAGATGAATTGCTCGGTATGCCCCTAGATCGGGATATCGAGTTCATCATTGAACTAATTCCTGGAACTGGACCCATAGCCCATAGACCTTATAGTATGAACCCATCTGAATTAGTGGATCTGAAGAAACAACTTGATGCTATGCTGGAGAAAGGTCTGATTTAACCAAGCGCATCGCCATGGAGATCGCATGTTTTGTTTGTGGATAAGAAAGATGGAGGTAACCATTTGTGCACGGATTATCGGAAGCTGAATGATGTCACCGTCAAGAACAAGTACCCACTACCGAAGATAGAAGATCTGTTTGACCAGTTGACTGGTGCCAAAGTGTTCTCTAAGATTGATCTTAGAGCTGGTTATCATCAACTCAAGATTCATGCAATGGATATCCAAAAGACCGCCTTTACCACCAGATATGGATTGTATGAGTACACTGTCATGTCTTTTGGATTAACCAATGCCCCCGCTTATTTCATGAATCTCATGAATAAGATTTTTATGAACTTTATGGATAAGTTTGTCGTTGTTTTTATCGATGATATTTTGATCTATTCCAAGTCAGAAGAAGACCATGAGCTACACCTAAGAACCATCCTTGAAACCCTTAGAGAACATCAGTTGTATGCCAAGTTTAGCAAATGTGAGTTCTGGTTAAAGGAAGTAGGATTCCTAGGACATATTGTGTCAGCAGGAGGAGTCGTTGTCGATCTTGCCAAGATCAAAGATGTTGAAGCATGGAAAGCCCCAACCACTCAAACCCAAGTCCGCGCATTTCTCGGATTAGCGGGATATTACCACAAGTTTGTTGAAGGATTTTCGAGCATCGCAAGACTGATGACCCAATTGTTGAAGAAAGATAAGAAGTTTGAATGGATGGACAAATGTGAAGCGAGTTTCCAAGAGCTCAAGAAGAGATTGATTTCAGCCCCAATTCTGATTATGCCAGATATCAAGAAGCCTTTTTATGTGTATTCTGATGCATCCAAGATTGGTCTCAGATGTGTGTTGATGCAACAAGGCAAGGTTATAACATATCTGTCCAGACAACTAAAGCAACATGAGCAAAACTATCCTACCCATGACCTTGAACTAGCAGTCGTAGTTTTAGCTTTGAAGACCTGGCGTCATTACCTTATGGGTAACCGTTGTGAGATTTATTCGGATCAGAAGAGTTTGAAGTATATCTTCACTCAGAAGGAGCTGAATATGAGGCAAAGGAGATGGATAGAGTTAATCAAGGATTATGACCTTGACATTAACTATCACCCCGACAAAGCCAATGTGGTAGCGGATGCTCTTAGTAGACTGCCGTGTAGATTAAACACCATGATTAAAGAAGCCCAGCCAAGTTTGCATGAAGAGTTGGAGTAGATTAGAACGGAGCTAGTTAGCAAAGGATTTTTAGCTAGTATTGAACTTCAACCCACATTGATCAGTCAGATCAAGGAAGCGCAGAAAGGAAATGCAAGTATCGATGGAATCGAGCGTCGTATCGGTACAAGGAAGGTACCCGGATTCACCGAAGATGAAGAAGGAGTTTTGTGGTATAAAGTATGTATTTGTGTGCCAGCAGATTCCGAGCTGAAACAAGTTATCATGTAGGAAGCTCATGATACTCTTTATTCTATCCATCCTGGAGGAACAAAGATGTATCAGGATTTAAAGGAGCAATTTTGGTGGCACAATATGAAGAGAGAAATCGGAAGCTACATCACCAAGTGTGATATCTGTCAGAGAGTCAAAGTGGAACATCAGCGACCCGCAGGACTTTTGCAACCATTACAGATTCTAGAATGGAAATGGGATTCTGTCGGAATGGATTTCATCACCAGTTTGCCTACTTCTAGTAGGGGAAATGACTCTATTTGGGTCATAGTTGATAGACTGTCCAATGTAGCCCATTTTATACCTGTCAAGACCACCTACCAGAGTTCGAAGCTAGCAGAGTTGTACATTGCTAGAATCGTCAGTTTGCATGGAACCCCTAAGACCATAGTGTCGGAATGAGGAACCCAGTTTACCTCAAGATTTTGGCAGAAAGTCCAGGAAGGATTAGGAACCAAGCTGAACTTCAGCATAGCTTATCACCCGTAAACCGATGGACAAACTGAAAGAGTCAACCAAATCTTAGAAGATATGTTGAGAGCTTGTGTTCTAGAGTATGGATCAAAATGGGAAGATTGTCCGCCTTTCGTAGAATTCTCATACAACAACAGTTATCAAGCCAGTTTGCAAATGGCCCCTTTGAATTTCTGTATGGAAGGAAGTGACGTACCCCCTTGAATTGGTCGCAAGTGGGAGAGAGTTGGATTTTCGGACCCGACATCCTATGAGAAGCCGAAGAGAAGGTTCACAAAGTCCGTGAACACCTCAAGACTACTCAATCCAGACAGAAGAGTTATGATGACAAGAGACGTCGAGATCTGACCTTCAATGTCAGAGATTTTGTGTATCTCAAAGTATCACCCTTCAAAGGAATGCAGCGTTTTCGTATGAAAGGAAAGTTAGATCTCAGATATATTTGACCCTTCAAGATTTTGAATCGCCGAGGAGAAGTATCATATCAACTGGAACTGCCAGAGGAGATGTCTGATACATCCATACGTATCTATAATTTTTGATGGTTTTATGCTAATAATATGCTTTTGATACTCCCTTTTATATAAAGTTTATGATTTATTTAGACTAACCTACTAATAGTTACAAACGTGCACAATATTCTTATTTCACACTTTGATGTGTAGGAATTACCAAGAATACAAGTGGAAACCTTGTTGGAGTCAAATTGGGATTTTCCAGAAATATGTCTCAGAACTCTTTTTGAAGATGGTCACGTTTTGGGTCAAAGACGGCGTCAAACAGAAAACTCTTCAACTAGAAAGTTGTTGGAAAATTCACGACAAACATTCTGGACATAACATTTAGCTGATTCTGAATCCGGATGGGCACGATAGGCCCGATTTACTGCAGCCTAAGATGGGGTGACGGGAATTCGAGAAGCTATATAAAGGGAGGAAACCTAATTCGTGGGAGACACCTCCACCCATGAATTTGCAGCCACCAAAGCCACGTTTTTTCCTCCCCATGGATCCCATCTCCATGGGAGAGGGCTCCCAAGAATCCATGAAGGAAGGGGGCTAAGGGGCGGTGCTCCCCTGTGATACCGATGGCAGGGAAGGAGTCCTCCGCGCCGCCGCCGCCTCTTCACCATCTTCACCGCCATCTTCATCGACTCCACCGCCATCTCCATCGCCGTCGCTGACTCCCATGATGAGGAGGGAGTAGTTCTCTCTCGAGGCTAAGGGCTCTACCGGTAGCTATGTGTTCATCTCTCTCTCTATGCGTGATCTTATTGAGATCATGAGCTTTGTAATCTATAGATCTATTCTGCTACTCAAGTGCTTTAATGAATCTCTACTTATCCCCAAGTGTGTGAAGTTGACAGTGTGCACACCGTGTGGCATGTTGGTTAAGGTTACATAAATACTTGTCATGAGTATAATTTGAGTTGGATGTCTCTATGAAATTGTGGTGTTTGTTGGAACCATCTAGCGCTCAAGGTGACAGTGTGGGGTTATCTAGATGGGGAAAGATGATACGTCCAAAACGTATCTACTTTCCCAAACACTTTTGCTATTATTTCTCCTCTAAACTTGTGTGATTTGGATACAACTAATGCGGACTGACGCTGTTTTTAGCAGAATTGCCCTGGTGTCTACTTTTTGTGCAGGAAATCAACTATCAGGAAAAATCCTAGAAAATATGCCAAAAATCCTAATTCACCAAAAGTCTCCCGAAGCCAGAATACGAGACGGAGGGGGACTGGGCCCAGGACACACCACCTGGCCGCGCGGGCAAGCCCAGGCCGCGCTAGGGGGTGGTCTGGCCGCCCAGACTCCCCCTCGGTCTCCCTCTTCGCCTATAAGTTGCCTTCTGACCTAAAAACTCAGGGGGTTCGACGTTTATCCAGAAGGAGTTCCGCTCCACTGCCACCACCAGATTCCACGAAACAGCACCAGAAACTCCGTTCTGGCACCCTGTCAGGACGGGGAATTGGAGGAGATCATCGCCATCATCATCACCATCGCTTCTCCATCGACCATCCATGTTTCCCCCATCTATGAGTGAATAATCCCCCGTCGATGGAGGATTACTCACTCATAGATGGGGGAAACATGGATGGTCGATGGAGAAGCAATGGTGATGATGATGGCGATGATCTCCTCCAATTCCCCGTCCCGGCCGGGTGCCAGAACGGAGTTTCTGGTGCTGTTTCGTGGAATCTGGTGGTGGTGGCGGAGCGGAACTCCTTCTAGAAAAACGTCGAATCCCCCCTGAGTTTTTAGGTCAGAAGTCAACTTATAGGCAAAGAGGGAGGCCGAGGGGGAGTCTGGGGCGGCCAGACCACCCCCTGGCATGGCTTGGGGTTGCCCGCGCGGCCATGTGCTGTGGCATGGGCCCAGTCCCCTTCGTCTCGTATTCTGGCTCTGGGAGTCTTCTAGTGAAATAGGATTTTTGGCATATTTTCTAGGATTTTTCCTGATAGTCGATTTTCTGCGCAAAAAGTAGACACCAATGCAATTCTACTAAAACAGCGTCAGTCCGCGTTAGTTGCATCCAAATCACACAAGTTTAGGGGAGAAACAATAGGAAAAGTGTTCGAGAAAGTAGATACGTTTTGGACGTATCAACTCCCCCCAAGCTTAGCTTATTGCTTGTCCTCAAGCAATTCAGTTGAAAACTGAGTGCGATAAAAGAACTTTCACGAACACATTTGCTTCATATGATGTATATATTCTCAGCATGTGATCAACTACTTAGACAATTCATAATAAGGAGCATGCAACTAAGTTTACTTAATAGGCATTGCAAGCTATGAAGAGATTCCAACTCAAAAATAATAAGCAGCATGAAGTATAAACATAAGCAACATTACAATGCTCATAAAAAGGTATGCTAGAGTGGTATCTCGCTTGCCTTTGATTTAAGGCACCTCTGAAGTTCAGGTGAAGACTAGAAGTAAATATGTCAAAGATACAAGCATCAAAGTCATAACACAAATAATCAAGTTTTGGGACAAGCACAAAGAATGACAACTATGCTCTAAAGAAGGTGCTCAAAGAATATGTGGAGACTCAACAAGTAAAAGAAAAGGTTTTGTATAATTTGAAAAGCTTCCAAATGCTGAAAGTATGGTACTCATTAGCTTTGATCTCTCATTTCCCCGATCATAAGCATCTTTTAATGTGGTTAAGGTGAAAGTGAGGTCCAATCTGAGTTATATGCTTGACAGACTATAAACTAAAAATCCCATGTCCCTTGAGTACGAGGGCCGCTCCTCATGCTACTCAACTTTAGTTACCAGTAAGTTCTTGTCATTGTAAATATGTGCGTATCATAGAGAACCGCCAACGGGGTACCCCTTGCCCGATGATACGGAAGAATCCCCATATCAAAATGACAAAGCAAGCAGACAATGAGTATCTCAGCAATCTTCTTATTTACCATGGGAAAATGGTGCTTTTTTCTCTCTTTCCTCTTTTCATAAATCTTTTTTTCTTTTTCTCAATAGCTATCTCTCTTTTTTTAAGAAGAATGCTTCCTAGATATCATTATGGTTACGCTGCAGGTTTCCACCATGTTAGCATGGATTAGACCAATGGCCCAGGCGTTTCTCTAACACACATACATAACTCCATGGACTTACAAGCTCCTCTTTTATTTCACACTGACGACATCCGCAAACAAAAGAGCATGGTATCAACTGGGTATATATTTACAAGTGTTGAAACCGTTCCCGGTGACAGCACGGTTCTGCTAATCCCCAGCCTATAATTTGCAAGCATATAACTTTCATGGACAATCACAATGGTTCAGGTTTATTAAGTGCAGAAAATAAAGTGTGCCATCAAGTTCGTGAGAGCTTTACTAACTAACTTTCTCATAATAAGAAAACATTTTATTCGGAAGAAAACAAGGCATATTGAATATGCACGGAAGTAGCAAATGATGCTAATAGGTAGGTATGGTGGACACTTTGGCAATCTTTGGTTTTGGGGAGTTGGAAAAATGAGTAAAACATACTCAGTGAAGGTGAAGGCTAGCAATAGTAAGGGAGCGACAAACGAGAGAGCAAAAGCTGTCATAATCATGCTTGCAACAAAACAGGACTAATCATGGCATGCACGTGATTCAAGATCCTCAAGGCAAAATAATTCATCGAGGCTTAACTGATTATTACAGTCATGTGCATGCGTGAGCATGTGCCAAGTCAATTCAAATGAAACACCCAGAGGAGGATACCACGGTGTCATACCAAGTTATGAATAGAGTAATGCAAGCAAACATTCATAAGACATGCTACAAACTATTAGCAAGATGGAACTAATCATACGAAAGCAAGAACTACTAAGCACCCAAAGATAACATACACCCTACACGAATAGACTAAGCATGCCCACAAAGATGAGTATATGTACAAAAATGAAAACAAATAGAATTTGTTACCAGCCTCTTACCACGAGTTGTCATTAATCCTCATTATTACTCTTCACTTGTGTCTCTTGAATAATAATATGAAACCAATATCCACTGAGGACTGCTAAACCCTGCAACAAACTCACAAAGCCAAAGAAGAACAACAACTAAATTTCGGTTACTGCCTTCTATTGGGAGCTCCTTATCTTTAGGTTCCTGGGGGCTACGATCCACCGCGTTCCTGTGCTTTACATGAAATGGAAAGATCAAAAAGATCAGAACGAAGCAAGCAGAGCAACTTGACGACTGAACTACATTGGCTAGACAGGCGTGTAGGTTGCTACAATATCCAGAGAGCCTTTGCAATTGCGGTTCGAATCTATCCTTTCTTGCATCGGATCTGTGAAGTTCATTTTGGTCATGCCAGAAACCTATTCTCTATATGTCAATTCGTTTCGCCTTAGTTTCCTCCCGGGTCGGTCCAGTTCTCCCCGGAGCTCCAGGGAGCCTCTCCAATTCTGACAGGAGGTCACGAGTCTCACGTCTTACTTGACCTCAGAATTCTATCCGGTAATATCCGATGACAGGGAGGACATCTTCGCATGCAAGTCATGCATTGTAGTGCACTTGTTTTTATTTGTCCACGCCTGATTCACTAAACTATGGAAGTTCTCGTAGGTCTCCCCGTTTTTGGTGTTTTCGATTTTAAAACAAGAATGAAAAAGGAAAACAAGCAAAGCAAAATCTTTTTGGGTTTTTCGAATAGTTCAAACAAAGCAAAAGGGGGAAAACAAACCAAGGCAAAGAGAAAAAGAAGCAAACAAAGAGAAACAATAGAAATATTTTTGGTCTTTTTGTGTTTTAGAAAGCAAAAGCAAAGAAAGAATGAAAACTAAAAAGAGAACGAAACATGAATATACAAAGTACCGACGCAACATGATAATGAGATGAGTGCGATGTCGGCGTACCTCCCCCAAGCTTAGGCTTTTGGCCTAAGTGGTTATCAATCCCAAGCTAGCCAGGATGAAGTGTCACCGTGGTATGACGAGGAGGTACCCTCCTCTAGGTGCGAGCTCGAGTACGTCCCTCCGTAGTGCGCTGAATAATCGTAGGAAGGAACATCCTCCTGATGTTTCTCGTGGAAACCCAGTAAGCGAAGCTGCTCGTCCACCTCCTCCTTGGAGCGCGACCACGGACTCATGTGAACACTAAACAAAGAAGGCTGCGGCAGAGGGATCTCCCTCTCATCCCCGGTAGTAAACAGCATCCTATATACTAGACCGTCCAAATCAGAAGCAGCAGTGATAAAGTGATGAGTTTTCATAGCAACAAGGTTAAGCCTTTGTGGTGCAAGTACAATATCATTGGGGTCCACTAAAAGGCCTAATGCATTGACCATACGCGAGGCAATGATGCCCCCATAGATAGGCCCCCTAGCAGCTAGGCGGCGAGCAATAAGCGAGCCAAGGTTTTACCGAGTATCATTGTTAAGCGCAGCAGCAAGGAAAGCTAAATGATAGTTGGAGATATTACTTGTGTTCTCCCTACCAAGTATGCTAGTAGCAAGATAATTTGCAAAGTATCTGAGAGCAGGGAGTTGGATGTTTCTTATCTTTCTGCGTTGCGCCACTCGGTCATCATCATTGGTCACCCCTCGGTAAAGCTCCAGCAAATCAGTGGGTCTCCCTTGAATTTTCTTCACGGTCCCTGTCATGCGTACACCTACAATACTGCAAAATCTTTCCAATGGCATGGTAAAGGGCAGATTATAAATTTTGAAAGAGACAGTTGACTGATAGGGCGTATTAGTAAACGTGAAGCTCTCAACAAAAGTTTTGGTGAGCATAGCGTATTGCTCACTCTCATCTTGCATATATGAGGTCAAACCAACCCTCTCAATCAGTATCAAGAAATCATCAAGAATCCCTGCAGCTTGTAAGAAAGTAAAACAAGGAAAAGTAGATGGGTGAGCATCCCCATCATCCCTTTCATTACCAATACGAGTTGAAATGAGATCTTCATTGTATGATGGCCTAAACTGAGAGGCTGATCTTGAGGGCCTCGAGCTCCTAGGTGCATCCCTCTCAAATATCTCTCCAAAGGTATGGTTGTTCATGCTTGGTATTCTGAAATTTAAACACCTATTAAACAAGTGATTGCAAAGTGAATATAATGAAGGATTTTACTCATAGGGACTTGTAAGAGGCCTAAACATGCATCAAAACTATATCTCTAAGCATCAAACAAGCTTACAAGCTCTCATAACCTGTCACCTACAGCAGCAAAATACTCAAGATATAATCCACTAAACACAAATCTACTTGGATAAGGGGAGGAGTCACATACCAGAGAACAAGTGCTCCAAATTTCAGCAACAAAGATGGGCTGAGCAAGGAGATCAAAAAAATCGAGAGCAACCACAGCAAGAACATGATTTTAGGCAATGAACTGGAGCTTACTCGGGAGAGAGAAGAAAGTGGCAGGTGAGAGAGTTAGTGGAGGGCCAGGGGTGGCCCACACCATGGCATGGCGCCACCTATGGCAGGCCGCACCACCAGGGGGTGAGCCTGCCTGGTGGATCCCCCTGGCACCTCCCAGGCACTCCCCTGCCCCTTTTTCTCGTAAAAATTTAATATGAATTTTCTGGAATTTTTCGACACACTTCATTTTTGGCATTTTTCAGGTATAGAAGAATGATTTTCTGACAGACAGAATTTTTTTTGGAAATGATGCAATGAAAAAACAAGGCTAGAACTACAGAAGTTCTAAGACACTCTAAAATTCAAGCAACTAACAACAAAAAGAAAGCTAAACGAAAACAAAAACTAAAATGGGTAGAATAGAAGTAAGCGGAGATAATCATAGTGAAAACATTGTTTTGTTCAATGAAATCCTTTTGTTAACAAGGTTGATCAGGTCTTGCTACAAAAACAATTTCATATGAGTCAAAACTTGTAGTCCACTAATGATTATGTTACCTCAACTTTGATAGGAATGGTCCCAATCATAATAGTTTCAAATTTTTCTCTTGGTATGGGACAATATATCTCTCCAACTTGAATGCCCTCAACATGTTCAATTGAATTCAAACCATAAGTCCTATCAATCTTCTTGGGGAAATAGATAGTATGTTCCTTGTCATTAACATTTAAAGTCACCTTTCCTTGATTACAATTAATAATGGCTCCTGCAGTATTAAGAAAAGGTCTCCCAAGAATAATAGACATATTATCATCTTCAGGCATTTCAAACACAACAAAATCAGTTAATATCAAGCAATTATGAGCCACTTGAACATGTACATCCTCACATATACCAACAGGAATAGTGGTAGAATTATCAGCAATTTGCAAAGATATATCAGTTGGTATCAGTTTTTCTAGTTGAAGCCTCTTATAGAGAGAGAAAGGCATAACACTAACTCCAGCTCCTAAATCACACAAAGCAGTTCTAACATAACTGTTCTTAATAGAGCAAGGGATAGTTGGAATGCCTGGGTCTCCAAGTTTCTTTGGAGCCTTACCATTGAAGGAATAATTAGCAAGCAAAGTAGAAATTTCTTCATTAGGGATCTTCCTTTTATTCGAAACAATATCCTTCATATACTTTGAGTAAGGAGGCAATTTAATAGCATCAGTCAAAGGAATTTGCAAGAATAAAGGTTTCATCCACTCACAAAACTTATTATAGTGTTCATCTTCCTTTGACTTTGAGTAAGAAAAGGAAAAAAGAAACATAAAACTGTTGTAGAACCCTCTGAACCTGCTATAGATCCTAATAGTATATCTATTTCTGATGCTGAAACTGAAAGTGATAATGAAGAAAATGAAGTTCCTAATGAAGAAAAAGTTGAAGAAGAACTTGAAAACCACACTAAGAATACTAAATACACTATAGAAGATTTTATTGCTAAGAAACATGGTAGTGGAAGAGAACCTTGGGTCCAAAAACCTATGCCTTTCCCTGATAAGAAACACTATAATAAGTTTTGTGAGTGGATGAAACCTTTATTCTTGCAAATTCCTTTGACTGATGCTATTAAATTGCCTCCTTACTCAAAGTATATGAAGGATATTGTTTCGAATAAAAGGAAGATCCGTAATGAAGAAATTTCTACTTTGCTTGCTAATTATTCCTTCAATGGTAAGGTTCCAAAGAAAGATGAACATTATAATAAGTTTTGTGAGTGGATGAAACCTTTATTCCTGCAAATTCCTTTGACTGATGCTATTAAATTGCCTCCTTACTCAAAGTATATGTAGGATATTGTCTCGAATAAAAGGAAGATCGCTAATGAAGAAATATCTACTTTGCTTGCTAATTATTCCTTTAATGGTAAGGTTCCAAAGAAACTTGGAGACCCAGGGATTCCAACTATCCCTTGCTCTATTAAGAACAATTATGTTAGAACTGCATTGTGTGATTTGGGAGCTGGAGTTAGTGTTATGCCTTTCTCGCTCTATAAGAGGCTTCAACTAGAAAAATTAATACCAACTGATATATATCTTTGCAAATGGCTGATAAATCTACCACTATTCATGTTGGTATATGTGAGGATGTACCTATTCAAGTGGATCATAATTGCTTGATATTAACTGATTTTGTTGTGCTTGAAATGCCTGGAGATGATAATATGTCCATTATTCTTGGGAGACCTTTTCTTAATACTACAGGAGCTATTATTAATTGTAATCAAGGAAAGGTGACTTTCAATGTTAATGACAAGGAACATACTGTCTATTTCCCCAAGAAGATTGAAAGGACTTATGGTTTGAATTCAATTGAACATGTTGAGGGCATTCAAGTTGGAGAAATATATTGTCCCATACCAAGAGAAAATTTTGAAACTATTATGATTGGGACTATTGCTATCAAGGTTGAGCTAACATAATCCTTAGTGGAATACAAAGTTTTGTCTCATTTGGAATTGTTTTGGTAACAAGACCTGATTAACCTTGTTAACAAAATGATTTTATTGAACAAAACAATGTTTTCACTATGATTATTTCCGTGTACTTCTATTCTATCCATTTTAGTTTTTGCTTTCGTTTAGTTTTCTTTTTTGTTGTTAGTTGCCTGCTTGTTAGAGTGTCTTAGAACTTCTGTAGTTCTAGCCTTGTTTTGTCATTGCATCATTTTCCAAAAAAAATCTGTCTGTTAGAAAATCATTCTTCTATAACTGAAAATGCCCAAAAATAAAGTGTCTCAAAAAATTCCAGAAAATTCATATTAAATTTTTACGTGAAAAAAGGGGCGGAGGAGTGCCTGGAAGGTGCCAGGGGGACCCACCAGGAAGGTTCACCACCTAGTGGCACGGCCTGCCCTGGGTGGCTCCATGCCATGGTGTGGGCCACCCCTGGCCCTCTACTAACTCTCTCACCTGCCACTTTCTTCTCTCTCCCGAGTAAGCTCCAGTTCATTGCTCAAAATTGCGTTCTTGCTGTGCTTGCTCTTGATTTTTTCGATCTCCTTGCTCAGCCCATCTTTGTTGCTGAAATTTGGAGCACTTGTTCTCTGTTATGTGACTCCTCCCCTTGTCCAAGTAGATTTGTGTTTAGTGGATTATATCTTGAGTATTTTTCTGTTGTAGGTGAGAGGTTATGAGAGCTTGTAAGCTTGTTTGATGCTTAGCTATATAGTTTTGATGCATGTTTAGGCCTCTTACAAGTCCCTATGAGTAGTACCCTTCATTATATTCACTTTGCAATCACTTGTTTAATAGGTGTTTAAATTTCAGAATAGAAGATAAATGAGCATCAACTAAACTAACATGAACTATGGGTGCCTGAGGTTATGAAGGTCCACCGGGAGGAGGAAGTTTTTCCTTCCATTTATCCATGCTCTGAGTTCATGAGAGCTGCATGAATTCTCCAAGATTTCCACACTTTGGTTTCGAATGTAGGATTGGAACACATTTTGGAAGACGAACCTTGTCAATTTGTGAAGCTAACCATGTCTATGGTGCAGGACTTTCAATGTAGTTACTCATTGCCTAACCCCATGGTCCACTACAAAATTTACAATATTGCTGTCGATCTTTCTCTCGATGACTTCTGTGCAGCTATTAAGGTACCTCAGTGGGGATCATGTAGAAGGATTAAAGAGCGACCTGAACCACTCATGGATTTATACGCAGGAATTTTCCAAGGGAGCCGCTTCTCGAAGGAGAGTGGGAAAATCCGTAACATTCATCTCCCCTCCATTCGCTACTTTGCCTACTTTATTGCCAAGTGTGTTCTTGCTAGGAAAACTGCCAATAAGTTATCTTCTTATGATCTAGCATTTATCTCTGCTGCTCTTACACGAGATAGGTCTCACAACTTGGGTGCTTTGATAGCTTTCCGTCTTGCCGCTAACCGCGAGAAAGGTGGAACTTTTGGAGGCCTCATTGCTTCTCATTTACTAGCATTGCATGGTTTAGTGCCTCATCATCTAGACCTACAGTTTTCGATAGAAAGGCTTGATCTTAATTCCATGATACGGCATAAATTTGTTTCCTCATGGGCTAGTTTGAGTGAGTTGTCTTATGAAATAACCTTTCTCAAGGCTGGTTGGAGAAGGAGTAAGTCCGAACGTGTTATTCTTTTGCCTGCACATGTTTTGTTTAACCTTGATAACAGGGTAGGATGGTCTCTCACGGAGGAGGAGTTTGATACGTACTTGGGAGAGCTCTCTCAGCAGGAGCAGGATACTAGAAGGGAGGTCACGGATGATTCAGTCCAACCCTCGAATGAGGGGGAGTCTTCATATCAGCAGCCGGCTTATGATTGGGGAGCTTCTTCTTCTTCCCAAGGGCCCAACTACGATCACTCTTATCAGGACCCGCCTGCTTGGAACCCTTACTCATACCAAGATTGAAAACCACTTAGGCCAAAAGCCTAATCTTGGGGGAGGTACGCCAACATCGCACTCATCTCCTTATCATGTTACGTCGGTACTTTGTGTATTCAGGTTTTGTTCTCTTTTTAGTTTTTGTTCTTTCTTTGCTTTTGCTTTCTAAAACACAAAAAGACCAAACATATTTCTGTTGTTTCTCTTTATTTTGCTTCTTCTTCTTTTTTGCCTTGGTTTGTTTTCCCTTTTTGCTTTGTTTGAATTATTCGAAAAACCCAAAAAGATTTTGCTTTGCTTGTTTTTCCTTTTTTTGGTTCTTGCTTTAAAAATCGAAAACAACAAAAATATTTGTCATTCAACTTTGGTTTTGTGAGTTTGCTACAGGGGTCAGCAGTCCTCGGTGGATATTGGTTTCATATTATTATTCAAGCCACACAACTTGAGGCGTGGTAAGAGGCTGGTAACGAACTCTATTTGTTTTCATTTTTGTACATATACTCATCACTGTGGGCATGCTTAGTCTGTTCATGTAAGGTGTATGTTATCTTTGGATGCTTAGTAGTTCTTGCTTTCATATGATTAGTTCCAGCTTGCTAATAGTTTGTAGCATGTCTTATGAATGTTTGCTTGCATTACTCTACTCATAATTTGGTATGACACCGTGGTATCCTCCTCTGATTGTTTCATTTGAATTGACTTGGCACATGCTCACGCATGCACATCATTGTAATCATCAGTTAAGCCTCGATGAATTATTTTTCCTTGAGGATCTTGAATCACTTTCATGCCATGATTAGTCCTGTTTTGTTGCAAGCAAGATTATGACAGCTATTGCTCTCTCGTTTGTTGCTACCTTACTATTGCTAGCCTTCACTTTCACTGAGTATGTTTTACTCATGTTTCCAACTCCCTAAAACCAAATATTGCCAAAGTGTCCACCATACCTACCTATTAGCATCATTTGCTACTTCCGTGCATATGCTTGTTATGAGAAAGTTAGTTAGTAAAGGTCTCACAAATTTGATGGCACACTTTATTTTCTTGCATTTAATAAACCTGAACCATTGCGTCCTTCTTTGTTGCGTATATGCTTGCGCTTTATAAGTTGAAGTTAGCAGAACCATGTATCATGGGGAACGTTTTCAACATTGCATTGGTACTTAGTACCTCGTTAATATCATGTTCTTTTGCTTATGGATCCCGGCAGTGTGAAATAAAAGTGGAACTTGTAAGATCATGGAGTTTGTATGTATGTTAGAGAAACGCCTAGGCCGCTAGCCTAAGCCATGCCTAATCATGGTGGAAACTTGCAGCATAACCATAATGAGCATTCTATGAAGCATCCTCAATAAAAATCTATGCACATAGTAAATAAAAAGATCGCTGAGATGCTCATTGTCTGCTTGGCTTGTCATTTTGATTATGGGATAGCTCCTGTCTCATGTGCAAGGGGTACCCCATTGGCGGTTCTCTATGATACGTATATACTTACAATGACAAGAGCTTACTTGTGGCTGAAGTTGAGAGCATGAGGATCGGTCTTCGTAAGTAAGGGGCATGAGACTTTGATTTATAACTTGTCAAGCATATCCTCTTAGTTGTGTCACTTTAAACTTAACCATTTAAAGATGTTTATGATAGGGGCAATGAGAGTTCAAAGCTAATAAGTACCATACTTTCAGCATTTGGAAGCCTTTCAAACTATTCAAAACCTTTTCATTTACTTGTTGAGTCTCCACATATTCTTTGAGAACCTTCTTGAGAGCATAGTTGTCATTCTTTGTGCTTGTCTCAAAACTTGATTATTTGTGTTATGCCTTTGATGCT
This sequence comes from Avena eriantha, assembly GCA_910589775.1. Taxonomy (NCBI): domain Eukaryota; kingdom Viridiplantae; phylum Streptophyta; class Magnoliopsida; order Poales; family Poaceae; genus Avena; species Avena eriantha. Next base: position 292,735,364 of record OU342740.1, read on the forward strand.
TGTATCTTTGATATCTTTACTTCTAGTCTTCACCTGAACTTCAGAGGTGCCTTAAATCAAAGGCAGGTGAGATACCACTCTATCATGCCTTTTTATGAGCATTGTAATATTGCTTATGTTTATACTTCATGCTACTTATTATTTTTGAGTTGGAATCTCTTCATAGCTTGCAATGACTATTAAGTAAACTTAGTTGCATACTCCTTATTATGAATTGTCTAAGTAATTGATCACATGCTGAGAATATATACATCATATGAAGCAAATGTGTTCGTGAAAGTTCTTTTATCGCACTCAGTTTTCAACTGAATTGCTTGAGGACAAGCAATAAGCTAAGCTTGGGGGAGTTGATACGTCCAAAACGTATCTACTTTCCCGAACACTTTTGCTATTGTTTCTCCTCTAAACTTGTGTGATTTGGATGCAACTAACACGGACTGACGTTGTTTTCAGCAGAATTGCCCTGGTGTCTACTTTTTGTGCAGGAAATCAACTATCAGGAAAAATCCCAGAAAATATGCCAAAAATCCTATTTCACCAGAAAACTCCCAGAGCCAGAATACGAGACGGAGGGGGTTGGGCCCAGGCCACACCACCTAGCCACGCGGGCAAGCCCAGGTTGCGCCAGGGGGTGGTCTAGCCGCCCCAGACTCCCCCTCGGTCTCCCTCTTCGCCTATAAGTTGCCTTCTGACCTAACAACTCGGGGGGGTCAACGTTTTTCCAGAAGGAGTTCCGCTCCGTCGCCACCACCAAATTCCACGAAACAGCACCAGAACTTCGTTCTATCACCCTGCCGGGACAGGGAATTGGAGGAGATCATCGCCATCATCATCACCATCGCTTCTCCATCGACCATCCATGTTTTCCCCATCTATGAGTGAGTAATCCCCCGCTGTAGGCTATGGGGATGGTAGGGATTGGATGAGATCGTTCATGTAATGGCATCAGATTGTTAGGGCATGGTGCCTAGTATCTTTTATTAGTGCTTTATGACTTTGTTGCAACTTGTTATGCTTAATGCTTGTCACTAGGGCCCGAGTGCCATGATTTCAGATCTGAACATGTTATTGATTCATTATGATAGTATTGTTTTTGGTCTTACCTGCAAGTTGTATACACATGTTTTTGTCCAAAACCAATGGCCCTGAAATGACAGAAATCGGGATAACCGGAGGGAATGGCTTTGATGTGAGGATCACATGTGTTCACGGAGTGTTAATGCTTTGCTCCGGTGCTCTATTAAAAGGAGCACCTTAACTGCCAGTAGTTCCCTTGAGGCCCCGCTGCAAACGGGCTGGCAGGACAAAAGATGTTGTGCAAGTTCTCATTGCGAGCACGTATGACTTTATATGGAACACATGCCTAGGATTGTCTAGTACTTGGGTGCTTTATCTGCAATTGCCCTATGTTTTGTTTGCTATGTGAATTGTCTTGTCCATGCAACGCCCGTCCATCCATCCCTATGCCTACCGCACTCGAATCCCATTGTTTACTATTTTTGTTACTACTGTCCTTGCTTTACTACTGCTGTTACTTTGTTATTCCTACTACAAAACTGTTGCTACTGATAAACTGATGTGAGCAAGATTGTTTCCAGGTGCAGCTGAATAGACAACTCAGTTGTTAAGGCTGATAAATATTCTTTGGCTCCCCTTGAGTCGAATCAATAAATTGGGTTTCACTTCCCTCGAAAATACTGCGATACACCCCCTATACTTGTGGGTCATCAAAAGCGAACTTTGAGGAGTGCTGTTATAGCCCTACCATGGATTAGAGTGTCCAACCGGAGAGTAGTTCAGAGTAGTATCATAAAGAGAAGATATTTATATAAGAGTGGTCACTAGCGAAAGTATAATCCCTAGGCCTTGTTTCTAAGCACTAAAACACCGTTTGCAACTAGATATGTTACATGGTTTCTTGCTTCCATCTTTATTTCAGATTGCCTTTGGTCTCTTCCAACCCGTTAAGATCTTTTCTGGCACTGTTACCACTTATAATTATCCATACCACTTGTATTTCACTATCTCTTCGCCGAACTAGTGCACCTATACACCTGACAAGTGTATCGGGTGTGTTGGGACACAAGAGACTTCTTGTATCTTGATTGCAGGGTTGCTTGAGAGGGATAACTTTGACCACTTCCTCCCTGAGTTCGATAAACCTCGGGTAATCCACTTAAGGGAAACTTGCTGCTATTCTATAAACCTCTGCACTTGGAGGCCCAAAAACTGTCTACAAGAATAGAAGTGTGTAGACATCAAGCTATTTTCTGGCGCCGTTGTCGGGGAGGTAAGGTAAAAGGTACTCACATCCTCTGGCTACTAAGCTATCTTCTAGCATTGTTACTGGTGCATGAGTGCTCGAACTTATTTCCTTTAGATTCTGCAATTATATCTTTTTGTTTCTTGTTTTTATTTTTTTCACTAGTTAGGCTTAATGGAAAACAACAACAAAATTAGAGAGCTTTTTAGTATTTTTCCTAAGGTAGAAAATGAATTGTCTGAAAAGAAAATTAAAAAACCCATGGAAGTTTCTTTGCATATTAATAGCAATGTTATTAGTATGAATCTTTTGAACACCTTTGTTACTAATGCTATGGAAACGTCTAAGCTTGGGGAAGTTAGTTTTTATGAAAATGATCTTTTTAGTTCCCCAGCTTTAAAGAAGAAAATTTTCTCTGATGATACTTTATCTCCCATATGTGGTAATTCTAATGATACTTGTAATATTTTAAATCCACATACTGAAAGCATCCGTTTTAAAATATCTATAGAGACTGTTGAACGTATTATGAATAATTGTTATTTTGGAGATGAAATTATCCATCCTGGTGATCATTTACTCTTTATACCCGAATTATGCGAGTTGTTCAAGTGTGTAGATATTTCAATGAACCAAGTTAAGAGGAAGCTATTCCCTTTTTCACTTAAGGGCAAAGCAAGGGAGTGGTATGATCTACTAGATGATCCTCATCATTTGGAGTGGAAGGAACTTGAATCTCTATTTTACTCTAAAGTTTATCCTCCTCATGAAATTCATAAAGATAGGAATTACATTTGTAATTTTCATCCACATGATGGAGAAAGTATTGCCCAAGCATGTGGGAGATTGAAGTCATTAATGCTCAAATGTCCCATTCATGAGCTCCCGAGTAATATTGTTATTTATAATTTCTATGCAAGGCTTTCAGGACATTACAAGGACTATCTAGATACTTATTTAGAGGGATTCTTCACAAGTAAGGAGGTCAAAGCTAAGCGGGATCTTCTTGAAACAATTCAAAGCAATACTGAATATTGGGATAACGACAAAGGTAAAGAACCAGGTATAAACTATGAGTATGATTGCATTAAGTCTTTCTCTAAAACTGCTAATTTTCAAGAGCTGAGTGCTAAATATGGTCTTAATCCTCAAATTCTTATTGATTGTTTTAGAGCCTTTGCTTCTCATATTAATGCTCCTAAAGAAAAATGGGACATGTATCATGAGCCTTTTAAAGACACTTGCATGGAAAATGAGATTGTTATTAATGATAGCAATAAACATGCTCAAACCTCTGAAAGTACTATTTCATATAAGCATGTTAATTTTTGTGGAATACATAGACCTTGTGAGAATAATCAAATTGAAGAAGAATATTGTATCACCCACAGGAATGAAAAAAATAGAACGTGGTATAGGGCTCTAAATGATCTTGGTAAAAAAGTCTATGCACTCTATCCTTTTATTTGTGAACTTTGCTTTGAAGTGGGTCATTTCAATTTTAAATGCTCAGGCCATAATAATAGCCCTTCTAATCCAATGAGTATTGCAAATTTGTATTGTGATGACATGATCACTCCTAACCAGCATGATGAACTTACATTATTTTTGGGGTGGGAAGAGTTATCAAGAAAAACCTCTTTGGTAGATATGGGTGCTTTTGATATGAATAGTGTCCTGCATGGTTGTCATCTTTATTGTGTTGATAATTGCCACACAAATACTTACATACAAAATATTATAAAAGATGAGATTTTACCAAAATATGACAGGATTATTATGTGTTTTGATCTTATTAATGAAAAGAAGGAATACTCCAAAGTTTCTTCTATTATCTCTAACAATAAACTAGAGTATGTGGAGAAGCTTCCTTTCAAGCCCTGATGGCTCAATGCACGGCGCCCAGAAAAATGCTTGATGGCAGTGTTGATGTAGAGCTCATTGGGAACCCCAAGAGGAAGGTATGATGAGCACATTAGCAAGTTTCCCTCAGTTATGAAACCAAGGTTTAATCGAACCAGTAGGAGCAAGGAAACACCCCAAAGGTGTTACTAGCTGAGCTTTGGCAGGGCGCACTACCGGTGCTAGTATCAACGTGGAGACCTGCACAACACAACCATGGAACTTTGTCCCCAACTTGCGATGAGGTTGTCAATCTCACCGTGTTTTGAGGAAAACAAAGGATTAAACGTATCGAATGGAAGGAAGTAAAAGTTTGCAGAAAGTAAACACAAAGCAGTAAACAGTTGTAGATTGTATGTAAAGTAAAAGGACCGGGATCCATAGTTCACTAGAGGTGGCTCTCCTTAGATAGATAACATGCTGGGTGAACAAATTACAGCGGGGCAATTGACAAACACCGAGAAAGCAATACATGCATATACTAATCATCTTCACTCCTTTGAGACTTGATTGGGCATTACAACATAATACATAGACCACCATCCAACTGCATCTATGACTAATAATCCACCTTCAGGTTATCATCCGAACCCCCTCCAGTATTAAGTTGCAAGCAACAGATTATTGCTTTACGAACTGCGTGTAAAGTAAACAATACAATTTTTCTATGAACAAAGGATTGTTGTTTTCTCCATAGTAGCAACAGCTTATGATGATACTATACCTCCAAGATATGATGATTACAATAATGAATATGATATTTTCGGTCCGCCTACTATTGAGGAGAAAATTAATTATGATTACAATATGCCTCCTATATTTGATGATTATGGTGATGAGAATGAGAATGATAGCTATTTTGTTAAATTTTCTCCAACTACAATTAATAAGAATGACTATGTTTAAGTGGGGAGTATTAATTTGTTTATGCATGTGGCTCATGATAAGAATGTTTTATGTGATAGTTATATTGTTAATTTATTCATGATGCTACTGAAAGTTATTATGAGAGAGGGAAACATGGTTTTATGTATCTCAACAATATTAAGTTTCCCCTCTTTATGTTGAAAATTTTGAAGTGGCACTTGTTTTGCTTTCCTATGCTTGTTGCTTTGCGCTTTCATGACTTGATTCTTTACAAGATTCCTATGAATAGGAAGTGGGTTAGACTTAAAATGTGCTTTGAATTTGCTTCTTGATGCTCTCTTTTACTTCAATTCATATTTCTTATGTGAGCATCTTCTCAAACTATCATGCCTAACTTAAAGGCGTTAAAGAAAAGTACTTATTGGGAGATAACCCAAAAGTTTTAGTTGAGTCTTGGAAGTTATTGCATCAGTAATAACCTATTCTTATTCTTTTTGTGTGGTTTTTGTGCCAAGAATAAGCTCTAATGAGAGAGAAGTAATGCTTGGGAAAGTTGCAGTCCCAAAACAGATTTTTGTGCTTCACTGTAAAATTTCGTGAAAAATCTCTGTCCGTCGGATTGAGCTGTAATTTTTTGTGCGTCTGGGCCCAGGTGGTTATCTAACTTTCTTTAGTTCAACACTTTTCCATTTGAGCAACATAAGGTCTTCAAAAAAATCGGTTGTCACCTGCTGGTGTTTTTTGACAGATTTCTGTCATTATTTGCATTTGTATCTTTATCGATTTCTTTTTGGGTTCTTTTTGGTGAATTGAGATTTTTGAGGGAATTTCTACAGTATCTTGTGTTTTTCATGAAAGTGTTGTTGTTTTAAAACTAAACCCCAAAGGTTTATTATCTCTTGAATACACTAATGTTGCTAATGAAGATTGTGTGCAGTTTTGTATGAAGGGAAAGAATGATGTAATGAGATGAAGAATGGACCAAAGCTCAAGCTTGGGAATGCCACCCCATGTCACCCCAAGAAATATTCAAGAAGTACAAGCATCAAAGCTTGGATATTCCCAAGGCATCCCCTTCTTCATCAATAAAAATCGCAGGTCTTTCTAGACACTTCGTTTTTATTGTTTCATGCACGGTTGTGTTGTTCTTGGAGCGTCTTCGTTTTTGGTTTTCGCTTGCTTAGTTTGCTTTAATAAATTGGTTGGACCCCCTCATTCATACATTAGTTTTCAAATAAGTTGGTTTGGATTGGAAAAGAGTAGGAAAAGTTCATGCTTAAGTGGTATAAAAATAGTTTGTTTTTGACCGTGGCCTATGCTTTGTCATGTCATGCTTGATATTGTTTTGTCTTTAGGCTTAGTGATTTTTGTTGTAGAATGGCATGTTATAACCAATTGATATTGCTTAATGTGCCTTGAACGAATCATGCATTGTTTTAGCATATTAAAGCATAGTATTGTGGTATTCTCCTTTGATGCTTTATTTGGGTTGACTTGGCGCATGCTCACACCATGTTAAGACTATCCCAAGTCACCATGGCCTCTATGATCATTTAGTTTGCGACTTGTAATATCACTTTATGATTTAATTAATGATGTTTTGTCGCTTTGCATGATTATGGCCATTATTGCTCTTTTAGTTTGTCGCTCCCAGTCTTTTGCTAGCCTCCACACCAAGTATGAGTTCCACTCATGCATCCAACTCCAAATAAAACCAAGTTATTCCAAAGAGTCCACCATACCTACCTATTAGCATTTGCAATTCCAAGTATATTCATGTTTTTATCTACCTTCCAAATTAAACTTGTTATCTGAAAATTAGTGATTAAAGCTCTCACGAACTTGATGTCATACTTTACTTTTCTTGCACTTAATAAACTTGAACCATTGTGTCCTCTATGTTGTATATGCTTGCACTTATACGTTGGGGATTAGTAGAACCATGCTGTCATGGGAACGCTTTCAACATTGCACTTGTACATTGTATCCAGTTGATATCATGCTCTTTTGTTTATGGATCTCGTCGGTGTGAAATGATAGGGGAGCTTGTAAGTCCATGGAGTTATGTATGTGTGTTAGAGAAACGCCTAGGTGGTTGTTCTAATCCATGCCTAATCATGGTGGAAATTGGTAGCGTAACCATAATGAGCAATCTATGAAGCATTCTTCTTATAAAAAAAGAGATAGACATTGAGAAAAAAAAAGAGGAAAAAAGAGGAAAGAGAGAAAAAAACACCATTTTCCTATGGTAAATAAGAAGATGCGGAGATGCTTATTGTCCGCTTGCCTTGTCATTTTGATATGGAGATTCTTCTGTATCATCGGGCAAGGGGTACCCCGTTGGCGGTTCTCTATGATACACATGTACTTACTATGACAAGAACTTACCGGTAACTAAACTTGAGTAGCATGAGGAGCGGCCCTTGTATTCAAGGGACATGAGATTGCCAACTTATACTTTGTCAAGCATATACTCCATAGTTTGTTCACTTTAACATTAATCACTTCAAGATGCTTATGATAGGGGCAATGAGAGCTGAAAGCTAATAAGTACCATAATTTTTGGAAGCTCTTTATGAGACTTGAATCCCGGCTTCCTTTTATGAAGGGCCTTTCTTTTTTATGTTGAGTCTCCATCTTCTATATTTATGCACCAATTGAGAGTGCATAGTGATCATTCTTAGTTTATTGTGCATTGTCCCAAAACTTGTTGGTTGATTCAAAAATGTGATATTGCTTGTTTTAAATTATTTGTATCTAGTCACCCTTATGAACTTTGAAGGTGTCCTATGAATTTATGTTTCTATACCATGAGGGACAAGATGAATACCACTCTTATTATGTTTTCTATATGTGAAACAAACAAACGTCTTTCAATGCATTGTTATTCATGATCTTTTGTTTGTACCTTTTCATGATACAAAATAGTTGATATGTCTTATTGTTAGAACTCTATCTTTGATGTTCATGTTAAGAGTACCTTGATCCCAACTATCAATGCTTTTACAATAATGATGATCAAGATTGTGTTGGCTGCGTGTCATCTCAAAAATTATATTATTTTTATCGTTTACCTACTCGAGGACGAGCAGGAAATAAGCTTGGCTATGTTGATACGTCCATAACGTATCTATAATTTTTGATGGTTTTATGCTAATAATATGCTTTTGATATTCCTTTTTATATAAAGTTTATGATTTATTTGGACTAACCTACTAATAGTTGCAAAAGTGCACAATGTTCTTGTTTCACACTTTGATGTGTAGGAATTACCAAGAATACAAGTGGAAACCTTGTTGGAGTCAAATTGGGATTTTCTAGAAATCTGTCTCAGAACTCTTTTTGAAGAAGGTCATGTTTCGGGAGGAAGACGGCGTCAAACAGAAAACTCTTCAACTACAAAGTTGTTGAAATTTCGCGACAAACGTTCTGGACATAAAATTTAGCTGATTCCGTGTCCGGATGGGTCTGATAGGCCCGATTTACTGCAGCCCAAGATGGAGTGACGAGAATCCGAGAAGCTATATAAAGGGAGGAAACCTAATTCGTGGGAGACACCTCCATCCACGAATTTGCAACCACCAAAGCCATGTTTTTGCCTCCCCCATGGATCCCATCTCCATGGGAGAGGGCTCCCAAGAATCCATGGAGGAAGGGGGCTAAGGGGCAGTACTCCCCTGTGATACCGGCAGCAGGGAAGGATTCCTCTGCGTTGCCGCCGGTGCCACCGCCGCCTCTTCACCATCTTCACCGCCATCTCCATCGACTCCACCGCCATCTCCATCGCTGTTGCTGAATCTTATGATGAGGAGGGAGTAGTTCTCTCTCGAGGCTAAGGGCTCTACCGGTAGCTATGTGTTCATCTCTCTCTATGTGTGTGATCTTATTGAGATCATGAGCTTCGTAATCTATAGATATATTCTGCTACTCGAGTGCTTTAATGAATCTCTGCTTATCCCCACGTGTGTGAAGTTGACAGTGTGCACACCGTGTGGCACTTTGGCTAAGGTTACATAAATACTTGTCATGAGTATAATTTGAGTTCACTGTCTCTATGAAATAGTGGTGTTTGTTGGAACCATCTAGCACTCAAGGTGATAGTGTGGGGTTATCTAGATGGGGAAAGCGAACTTTGAGGAGTGCTATTATAGCCCTACCATGGATTAGAGTGTCCAACCGGAGAGTAGTATCATAAAGAGAATATATTTATATGAGAGTGTTCACTAGCGAAAGTATGATCCCTAGTCCTTGTTTCTAACCATTGAAACATCGTTTGCATCTAGATCTGTTACATGTTTGCTTGCTTCCATCTTTATTTCAGATTGCCTTTAGTCTCTTCCTACCCGTCAAGCTCTTTTCTGGCACCGTTACCACTTATAATTATCCATACCACTTGTATTTCACTATATCTTCGCCGAACTAGTGCACCTATACACCTGACAACTGTATTGGGTGTGTTGGGGACACAAGAGACTTCTTGTATCTTGATTGCAGGGTTGCTTGAGAGGGATACCTTTGACCACTACCTCCCTGAGTTCGATAAACCTTGGGTAATCCTCTTAAGGGAATCTTACTAATGTTCTACAAACGTCTACACTTAGAGGCCCAACAACTGTCTACAAGAATAGAAGTGCGTAGACATCAATGTCATCTATACATAATGTGTTCCATATCTCGTAGACATCAATGCCTAGAAGTTCTAGAGAAGACCTAAGTGTTCAAGAACATCAAATCACTGAGCCATAGATATCAATAAGGATCTGTCATATCGTGAAGTACCCATTCGTATTTTGGAAGAAGCCTTCAGAACCACCAGGACCCGGAGTATCAAGTTTCTCAAGATCCGGTGGAGCAACCATACTGAAGAAGAAGCTACTTGGGAGGGAGAAGATTACACTAGGACTGAATTTCCAGATCTCTTTAGTTCCTAGCTTTTCTTAAATCTCGGGACAAGATTTTGTTTAAGGAGGGAAGGTTTGTAACACCCCAAAAATATTAAGCAAGATTAGCAAGTTCAAATCACCCAAGTTTAGGGGTAACAAAAACTTTTATTATTAATTTGAATATGAGTGTATGTGTGATTTGTATTAGTGTATGAATGATTGCAATTGCCATGTTTGTTTGCTACAAATGATAAGAAATGGTTTAAAGATGATTACTACAGCATCTAGGCCAATTACAAACCAAATCAAAAGATAAGAAATTCAGATAATAACCATATGATCAAATGGTCATTTTGACCAAAATTAACCACTAGGCCACTTTGGGTGTTCCTATTAAAAGATTTCTAATAGGAACATTTCCAATTCTTTTCACCCCTTGCTAGACCAAGTAAAAGTGTATCCAAGCCCACTTTACAAACTCACAGAAACTATTTTCAAATCAATTTAAAGGACAATACAAAATTGAATCAAGTGTATGTACTAAGATCACCATTTTGCAAAAACCAATCAAATCAATTCACCTTGGAAAACCCAAGCAACCAGAGACTACCAAGCATAAGGTTAGATCACCCACCAAATTTCATGCAAAAATTTCAAACTCGAGTTCATGCGGCCATTTGGTTGAACACATTGCAGACACAGATAAACCACTGCCTAACTTCACTGTCTGGAGTAGTGATCACTCAACCATTTGCCCCCATTTCACTCCCCCTGTCTCCCCTAGTGTCTAACAATGCACTGGAAAGCCTCCCCCTTTGCCGTTGCACCAGTGTAGCGCCGCCCGAGGCTCACCACGCTGGCCGACCATGGACAGCTCGCCACAGACCACGCCGTCCTATCCCACGATGTTCGGAAGACAGGCCGCCATCCACCGCCACCCCCTGTCCAACCCTCGACAGCAGGCAAGCCATGGACCACCGGAAAACCGCCGCGCCCATTCTCTCTGCGCCGTGCAGAGAGCGCTCCAGAGCGCCGCAGCTGACCAGCGCGCACACGCCGTACCTCGCCCTCTCCGCGCATGCACACACTCGCCATGACCCTAGCTACCTCCCAGACATGCCCGTTCGCCGCCGCGCGACCCGTAGCCCCTGTACGCCATCTCGAACACCGCCGCTCCTGCGCAGAGAATTGCCCGCGCCCGACCATTCTCGACCGCCCCGTACCGCGCCTTTAAGCCTGTAACGACCGCTAGGAAGCACCGCGTCGCCCCCTACCCTCAGCCACGCCGCTAGCCCCATGTATCGCCGTCACCGACAAGCCTGAGCCCATGCCGCAATGTCCCTTCGCCGGTGTATAAATAGAGGCCTCCCCAGCCTCAATTCACCAAACCATCTCACTCCCCACTCATAGAACCTCCCAAACCCTTCCACAAAGCAAGGCGAGCACCAGGCTGCCGGACTTTAGCCGGAGTCCGCCGCTGCAGAGGAAGAAGGGAGTCATCGATTGGAGCCACCCCAGGAGCCGCCGCGACCACCGTTCGAACCGCCATCGTCGACAACATCGTTCCCCCCATCGCGGACCCTAGCTGGAGCCCTGGTGATCCCCCACGTACCCCCACCGTCGCCGTTAGGTTTCAATCTCACCGGAGCTGTTCGCCGGAGACGACGAACCACAGCCGTAGATCTTAGTCTAATCACACGGCCTAGATTGAAACATACTATTTCAGGTTAGATGAGCCACTGACTAGTGGGGCCTCCTATCAGCAGCCTGCTGCGCCAACGCAGTGCAGTTGGGCCGGCCAGTTTACTTTCCCGTGCAGGGCTGGCAATTCAAATAGGATTTTTCTAATTTAGTTAAAACTAGTTTCTGTTAGGAGATTCAAAAATAAATTTAAAGAGATTCACTAAACCAAATTGTATGATTCTAATTTTGTTAGCAAGGTATTCAAATTATCTTAGACTAGTACTAAAATAATGCTATATAGGCATTTCTAGTCACTTTAATTTTATTAAATAATAATCTTATACTTTATAAAATATGACCAACACTATAAATCACATTCCCATGTATTAGAATATGTACTGATGACATGTGTCAATATGATCCCATATTTTAATTGGAGAATATTAAATCTTAAGTAGTTTCAATGAGTAGAAATTACTTTTCTAAAATAAAATAAAATAAATAAGACTAAGTCTTTATTTCATGTGATGATTGTGATGATGTTAGATCATCTAGTGTGAACCTTAGTGTGCTAAATAGAAGTAGTTAAGTATTGTTTGGTGATTGTGTAACTCGTATTCATTTATAGACGCTAGTACTAACGCGGGATACGAGGAAGAGGAGTACTATGAAGAAGAAGAAGAAGAAGAGAACTTCAACCACTGCACTACTCAAGGCAAACCTAGCACTACAAGTGAATTAAGCAAGTTGACACTTGCCAACTTTATAACCTATGCAAGATGCATTATGCATGCCTGGGTTATGCAACCTTGATTATACCAATCCCAAGTTTTACTTGCAAGCTTTATTCTTTTACTTTTACCAAAGTTCTTTAGTTTTAGATAGTACTTTGTGATTATTGAAAAAACAGGATAGATACCATAAAGAGTATAAAACTAGGCCTAACTAGTTAGACTTAGATGTCATCAAAAGGCATAACCCTAGAGTTGGATAGTTATACTTGATTAGCACCCCTTATTAGTGAATACCCTCAACTTTAGTGGCTAGTGCTAAGCATAAAAGTTGATCACTTTAGATGGGAATACTTGGTGAAAATGATTTATGAAAACCTTGGAATAATGATTCATTCTACTGAAATGTTTTAACATGTGTTGAGAAACACAATAATTGATGATGAAAATGTTGAGGCATGAGCCTTAGCCCTTTTACAAAACTGATGGTTGGGTTCGGATGCGATACCATTCCAATTTTACCGTACAACCATAATACCTGAATTGGGTAGGGCTTAACTAGAAGTTTATATGCCTTAGTATGGGTTCCCTTGAGGAAGAAGTTGAGCTGAGGCTACCTCGTGTGAATGTCCACCTATGCAGTGCCCAGGATGGCAGATGGCCATGGCTGGGAGGCCAAGCTCATAGGGGAGGTGCCTATACTAGGGTGTGTAATTGAAAGGTTATGATTGATTATCCGCATACTAAGTATGATTGATTCTTGGTTATCCCTGACGGATGTATCGAATTTTGTGGTGAAAGTGTACCGCCTCTACAGAGTGTAAAACTATCCAATAGCCGCGTCCACGGTCATGGATAGTTGGAGTGGCCATATTGTTCCGTCGTCAGATGTTTTCAAAATGACTTGTGAATTGAACTATGACTTTGACTTGACCACAACAGGGTTGTGGACATGAAAACTAGGTTCCCACTTAAGTGATGTAGAACATTAAATTAGTTTTATTTACTTCTAAACTCAGTTTGAGATAAACCTGCCTTTTTGCAAATAAACCTAGAGCTTAAGATTCCTATTAGAACCACCTTACTTGTTAGTGATAGTTTGCGAGTACTTAAAGAGTACTCATGGCTTTGTCCCTGGCTATTCGCGTGGCCAGACTATGAGGAGGACTACCAGGATGATGGCCAGCAGGAGGTCTATGACAACTAGGATCATCTCCCATCGTCAGCATTGCATGTGACCCTGAAGATGGAGCCCCTACTACGTTTATGTTCCGCTGCTTGATTTGTACTAAGACTGGATCCTGAGATCCTATATTTGTAAGACCTTTATTATGGTTTGTAATGGATGATGTACTGTAGTACCAATTCGGTTATGTCTCGCAAAAATGGTAATCCTAGGATTGCGATGTATGGCATAATAGGCATCTTGGATTAAAAATCTGGGTGTTGACATATATCCAATAATCTCCTTTGGATATCCTACAAAGATGCATTTATCCACCTTAGGTTCGAGTTTGTCGGGCTTTAGTTCTTAATATAAGCCTCACATATCCAAACTTACAGGAAAGCCAACTTTGGCTTAGTGCCATGCCATGAATCATATGACATTGTCTTCATGGATTTGGATGGCGCTCTATTTAAAATGAATGTAGTAGTTTCAAGTGCATATCCCCAAAAAGAAATAGATAACTCAGTAAGAGATATCATAGATCATATGCTATCTTATAGGGTGCGATTACATCGCTCAGATACACCATTACATTGTGGGGTTCTAGCCGGCGTAAGCTGTGGTACAATGCCACAAGCCTTCAGATGTGTGCCAGACTCGTAACTCAAATACTCGGCCCCCTCAATCAGGATGAAGGTGCTTGATTTTATTGTTATGTTGATTCTCAACTTCACCTTGAAATTCTTAGAACTTTTCAAAGGTTTCACACTTGTGCTTAATTAAGTAGATATACCCATATCTATTCAAATCATTAGTGAAGGTGACAAAATAACAATAACCATTGCACGTGGAGATGCTAATTGGTCCACATACATCGGAATGTATGACTCCCAATAGGTCTGCAGCCCGTTCCATCATACCGTTGAATGGCGTCTTGGTCACTTTGCCCATGAGGCATGGTTCGCATCTATCGAGGGATTCGAAATCCAACGATTCTAGTAGTCTATCAGAATGGAGCTGCTTCATGCATTTTACACCAATATAACCGATACGTTGCTAACGTATCTATAATTTTTGATGTTCCATGCTTGTTTTATATCTACTTTCTTATGTTTTATCCACACTTTGGAGTATTATTACACATTTTCTGGAACTAACCTATTAACAAGATGCCACAAGGCCAGTTGCCTGTTTTCTGTTGTTTTTGCTTTCAGAAAAGCTAGAAAATAAATATTCTTGGAATTGGAGGGAACAAAAGCCAAAGTTAACATTTTACCGAGGGGAACACGAAGCCAGAAGACGAGACAGAGACAAGCCATAACACCTGGCCACGCAGCCAGACCTGACCCGCGCCAGGGGGTGGTGTGGGCCCCTCCGGCCTCCACCGACCTTCCCACTTCGCCTATATATTGCCTCCGATACAGAAACCATAAATACCCGATCAAAATTCCACGAAAGAGTCTGTAGCCGCCATCATCTCCATACCTAGATAGGGAGGGGTCTGGAGCTCTTCTCGGCACCCTGCCGAAGGGGAGAATTCACCCTGGAGGCCTTTTTAATCACCATGCCTGCCTCTGGTGAGATGCGTGACTAGTTCATCCCTGGACTACGGGTCCATGTAGTAGCTAGATGGTTGGTTCTCCTCCTTTGTGCTATCATGTTTAGATATTGTGAGCTCCATTCATGATCAAGATCATCTATTTGCAATCCTACATGTTGTGTTTGCGGGGATCCGATGGATATTAAGATGCTATTTCAGATTGATTATTGATTCTATCATGTCTAAGTTATTTCTGATCTTGCATTCCGTTGTTAGTAGCTATCTTGGCCAAGTAGATGCTAGAAACTCCAAGAGGGAGTATTTATGCTCGATAGTGGGTTCATGCCTCTAGTAATTTGGGGAAGTGACAGAAATCTCTAAGGTACTAGATGTGTTGTTGCTACTAGGGAGAAAACAACAATCCTTGTTCATAGAACAATTGTATTGTTTACTTTACACACTTTGCTTAATGCAATTATCTGTTGCTTGCAACTTAATACTAGAGGGGGTTCGGATGATAACCTAAAGGGGGATTATTAGTCATAGATGCAGGTGGACTACGGTTTATGTATAATGTTGTAATGCCCAATCAAATCTCAAAGATGATTAGTATATGCATGTATGCTTTCTCGATGTTTGTCAATTGCCCCGCTGTAATTTGTTCACCCAACGTGTCATCTATCTTAAGGAGAATCACCACTAGTGAACTATGGACCCCGGTCCTTTCTTTTACCATCAAACTACAACTGTTTACTGTTTTCTGTTTACTTTCTGCAAGCTATTAGTTTCTTACACACAATACGTTTAATCCTTTGTTTTTAGCAAAACCGGTGAGATTGACAACCTCACTGTAAGTTGGGGGCAAAGTTATGTGGTTGTGTTGTGCAGGATTTCAAGTTGGAAGCAACACCTTGGAGGTGTTTCCTTGCTCCTACTGGTTCAATAACCTTGGTTTCATAACTGAGGGAAAACTTGTTGCTGTGCTCATCATACCTTCCTCTTGGGGTTCCCCAACGAGCTCGAATATATTTTGGGCCATCAAGCTCTTTTTCTGGGGCTCTTGCTGGGGAGTCAAGGACATCTTCACAAGGGGAGTCCCTCATAACCAATCTCTTTACTTTGTTGTTTTTGTTTTGCTTAGTTTATTTCTACTTTGTTTGCTTGTTTCTTTATCAAAAACACACACAAAATAGTTGTTCTAGTTTGATTTCTTTATTAAAAACACACACAAAATATTATTAGTTCCTTCCTTAAAGTTGCCATTATGTCTAGCATTGCTCCAATCACTATGTCACCTGAGGAAATGATTTTTTACTTTCAAACAAGGAATTGAAGAGAGTTTCAAAGAGGCTTGGTCTAAAATCTCTGATTTACATAAAAAACTAAACCTAAATGACTCAAAGCTTGTTTGTTAGCAGTTTTTACTTTGGAATTGCTCTTTGCTATATATATGCTTTAGATGCTGTAGTAGGAGGAGATTTCCTCAAATTCAATGAGGATGAAGCTTTTAATGCCATAAATAAGTTGGTCTTAACTTACAACTTGCCTAGCAAATCTGATTCTTCCTTTATAAACATATTTGCTAGATTGAACACTCTTGAGACCCACACTGCTAGTTTAAAAGATTGCTATAACACGCTTAGAGAGCATCATGATATGTTCCAATAAATTTTGAACCCTCAAAATGGCTTCCTACAGTAAAAGTTGTTATAAATAATGAAACTTTTCATGCTCGCTATGATATCATGTCTGAATTCTGTCTTATGCCTAAAGATATCTATGAATCTTTGGGGACTTTCTGGAGGAGGAGAATAAATATTTCTTGCTAATAATACCACAATATTACCCATTGGAATAGCTGAAGGAGTGTTTACAAAGATCCTAGGGAAAATGGTTTCTACTGATTATCTTGTTATTGAATGTGTACGAAAAGTACAAATTACACTTGGAAGATCCCTATTAAAACTCCTTGGAGCAATAATAGATGTGGAAAAGGACACCATGCATTTTGCTTCTCCACCAAACAATCATATGTTCCCCAAGGTTAAGAATAAAAGTAAGATAGGTAAGGGCAAGAAATTTGGTTTTAATGCTTCCTCATTCGAGAATACTTGATTCTTTTCTTGCTTCTTATGCCTAACTTAAAGGCGTTAAAGAAAAGTACTTATTGAGAGATAATCCAAAAGTTTTAATTGAGTCTTTGAAGTTATTACCTCTGTAATAACCGCTCCTTATCATTTTTGTGTGGTTTTTGTGCCAAGAGTAACCTCTAATGAGAGAGAAGTAATGCTTGGAAAGTTCCTATCCCAAAACAGATTTTTGTGCTTCGCTGTAAAAATTAGTGAACAATCTCTGTACTTAGGTTTGAGCTGTAATTTTTTGTGCTTCTGACACAGGTTGTTATCCAACTTTCGTTAGTTTAACACTTTTCGACTTGAGCAACAGAAGCTCTTCGAAAAAATTGGTTTTTATCTGCTGGTCTGTTTTGACAGATTTCTGCCATTATTTGCATTCGCCTCTTAATCTCTTTCTCTTTGAGTTCTCTTTGATCATTTGAACTTTTAAAAAGAAGTGCTACAGTATATTGTGTTTTAATTGAAGTTTTACTTGTGTTGAAACTGAACCAAAAGACTTATTATCTTGAGTGCACTAATGTTGCTAATGAAGATTGTGTGAAGTTTTGTATGGAGGAAATTTTTGAGTGTAGGGAAGAGTAATGTGATGAGACGAAGTATGGAAAAAATCTCAAGCTTGGGGATGCCAACCGTGTCACTCCAAGAAATATTTAAGAAGTACAAGCGTCAAAGCTTGGGGATGCCCAAGGCATCCCCTTCTTCATCAATAAAAATCTCAGGTTTCTTCCAAACACTTCATTTTTATTGTTTCATGCATAGTTGTGTTGTTCTTGGAGCATCTTTATTTTCATTTTTGGTTTTCGTTTTCTTAGTTTTCTTAGTTTGCTTGACTAAATTGGTTGGACCCCTCATTCATACATTAGTTTTCAAATAAGTTGGTTTGGATTGGAAAAGAGTAGTAAAGTTCATGCTTAAGTTGTAAAAAAGAGCTTGTTTTTGACTGTGGCCTATGCTTTGTCATGTCATGTTTGATATTTTTTTGGCTTTATGCTTAGTGATTTTTTCTGTAGCATGACTTGTTATAAAAAATTGAGATTGCTTAATGTGCCTTGAAGGAATCATGCGTTGTTTTAGCATATTAAATCATAGTATTGTGGTATTCTCCTATGATGCTTTATTTGGGTTGACTTGGCGCATGCTCACACTATGTTATGACTATCCCAAGTCACCATAGCCTCTATAATTATTTAGTTTTCGACTTGTAATATCACTTTATGCTTTGACTAATGATGTTTTATCGCTTTGCGTGATGATGGCCATTATTGCTCTCATAGTTGGTCACTCCCAATCTTTTGCTAGTCTCCATAACCATGTATGCGTTCCAATTATGCATCCAACTCCAAATAAAACAAAATTATTCCAAATAGTCTATCATACCTACCTATTAGCATTTTCTATTCCAAGTATATTTATGTTTTTATCTACCTTCCGAATTAAACTTGTTATGTAAAAATTAGTGATTAAAGCTCTCACGAACTTGATGGCACACTTTACTTTTCTTGCACTTAATAAACTTGAACCATTGTGTCATCTATGTTGTATATGCGTGCACTTATACGTTGGGGATTAGCAGAACCATGTTGTCATGGGGAACGCTTTCAACATTGCACTTGTACATTGTACCCAGTTGATATCATCGATACGTCCATAACGTATCTATAATTTTTAATGGTTTTATGCTAATAATATGCTTTTGATACTCCTTTTTATATAAAGTTTATGATTTATTTGGACTAACCTACTAATAGTTGCAAAAGTGCACAATGTTCTTGTTTTACACTTTGATGTGTAGGAATTACCAAGAATACAAATGGAAACCTTGTTGGAGCAAATTGGGATTTTCCAGTAATATGTCTCAGAACTCTTTTTGAAGATGGTCACGTTTCGGGTCGAAGACGGCATCAAACGGAAAAAATTTCAACTACAAAGTTGTTGGAAATTCCACAACAAATGTTCTGGACATAAAATTTAGCTGATTCCAAGTCCAGATGATCCCGATAGGCCCGATTTACTGCACCCAAGATGGGGTGACGGGAATCCGAGAAGCTATATAAAGGGAGGAAACCTAATTCGTGGGAGACACCTCCACCCATGAATTTGCAGTCACCAAAGCCATGTTTTTGCCTCCCCCATGGATCCCATCTCCATGGGGAAGGGCTCCCAAGAATCCATGAAGGAAGGGGTCTAAGGGGCGGTGCTCCCCTGTGATACCGGCGGCAGGGAAGGAGTCCTCCGCGCCGCCGCTAGTGCCGCCGCCGCCTCTTCACAATCTTCACCGCCATCTCCATCGACTCCACCACCATCTCCATTGTCGTTGCTGATTCCCATAATGATGAGGGAGTAGTTCTTTCTCGAGGCTAAGGGTTCTACCGGTAGCTATGTGTTCATCTCTCTCTCTATGCATGATCATATTGTGATCATGAGCTTTGTAATCAAGTAGATCCACCTAGCTACTCAAGTGCTTTAATAGATCTCTGCTCTCCCCATATGTGTGAAAGTGACAGCGTGCACACCATGGTGGCACTTAGGCTAGAGATTACAAATACTTGTTATGAGTTATATTTGGAGTTAGATGTCTCTATGAAATTGTGGTGTTTGTTGGAACCATCTAGTTCTCAATGTGACAGTGTGGGGTTATCTAGATGCGGAAAGGCGAACTTTGAGGTGTGCTGTTATAGCCCTACCGTGGATTAGAGTGTCCATCCAGAGAGTAGTTCAGAGTAATATCATAAAGAGAAGATATTTATATGATAGTGTTCACTAGTGAAAGTATGATCCCTAGGCCTTGTTTCTAAGCATGAAACACCGTTTGCAACTAGATCTGTTACATGTTTGATTGTTGCCA
Organism: Avena eriantha; assembly: GCA_910589775.1. Taxonomy (NCBI): domain Eukaryota; kingdom Viridiplantae; phylum Streptophyta; class Magnoliopsida; order Poales; family Poaceae; genus Avena; species Avena eriantha. The sequence continues at coordinate 292,755,381 of OU342740.1, forward strand.
TCTTTATTTCAGTTTGCCTTTAGTCTCTTCCACGCCATCAAGCTATTTTCTGGCACCATTGTCTTATATCCATACCACTTGTATTTCACTATCTCTTCGCCGAACTAGTGCACCTATACACCTGACAAGTGTATTGGGTGTGTTGGGGACACAAGAGACTTCTTGTATCTTGATTGCAGGGTTGCTTGAGAGGGATACCTTTGACCACTTCCTCCCTAAGTTCGATAAACCTTGGGTAATCCACTTAAGGGAAACTTGTTGCTGTTCTACAAACCTCTGCACTTGGAGGCCCAACAACTGTCTACAAGAATAGAAGTGCGTAGACATCAAGCTATTTTCTGGTGTCGTTGCCGGGGAAGTGAAGAAGAAGAAGCTCCCACGTCAACCACGTGCCAACGGCTATTTTCTGGCACCGTTGTCGGAGAGGTAAGGTAAAAGGTACTCACATCCTCTGGCTACTAAGCTATCTTCTAGTGCGGTTGCTGGTGTGTGAGTACTCAAAGTTATTTCCTTTAGATTCTGCAATTTTGTTTTTTTGTTTCTTATTTTTATTTTCACTAGTTAGGCTTAATGGAAAACAACAACAAAATTAGAGAGCTTTATAGTATTTATCTTGAGTTAGGACATGAAGTGTTTGAAGAGAAAATTAAAAAACCTATGGAACTTTATTTGCATGCTAATATCAATGTTATTAGTGTGAATTCTTTGAACACCATTATTGATAATGCTATGGAAAAGTCTAAGATTGGGGAAGCTAGTTTTTATGAAAATGATCTTTTTAGTTCCCCAGCTTTGGAAGATAGCAATTCTATTGCTTATGATGATACCAAACCTCCAATATATGATGATTACCATGATGAATATGATATTTTCAGTCCACCTACTATTGAGGAGGCAATTAATTATGACTACAATATGCCTACTATATTTGATGATTATGGTGATGAGAATAATAATGATAGCTATTTGTTGAATTTGCTCCCACTGCGATTAATAAGAATGACTATGTTATGAGGAGAGTATTAATTCTTTTATGCATGTGGCTCATGATAAGAATGTTTTATGTGATAGTTATATTGTTAATTTTATTCATGATGCTACTGAAAGTTATTATGAGAGAGGGAAACATGGTTTTATGCATCTCAATAATATTAGGTTTCCCCTCTTTATGTTGAAAGTTTTGAAGTTGCACTTGTTTTGCTTTCTTATGCTTGTTGCTTTGTGCTTTCATGACTTGATTCTTTACAAGATTTCTATGCATAGGAAGTGGGTTAGACTTAAATGTGTTTTTAATTTGCTTCTTAATGCACTCTTTTACTCTAAATTCATATTTCTTATGTGAGCATCATTGAAATTATCATGCCTAAGTTAAAGGCGTTAAAGAAAAGTACTTATTGGGAGATAACCCAAAAGTTTTAGATGAGTCTTGGAAGTTATTACCTCTGTAATAACCACTCCTTGTCCTTTTTATTTGGTTTTTGTGCCAAGAGTAACCTCTAATGAGAGATAAGTAATGCTTGAGAAAGTTGCTATCCCGAAACAGATTTTTGTGCTTCACTGTAAACATTTGTGTAAAATCTCTGTACGTCGGTTTGAGCTGTGATTTTTTGTGCTTCTGCCCCAGGTTGTTATCCAACTTTCGTTAGTTCAAAACTTTTCGATTTGAGCAACATAAGGTCTTCGAAAAAATTGGTTTTTACCTGCTGGTCTGTTTTTACAGATTTCTGACATTATTTGCATTTCCTTCTTGTTGATTCCTTTTGGGTTCTTTTTGGGGAATTGAGATTTTTAAGGGAAGTGCTACAGTAGCTTGTGTTTTAATGGAAGTTTTATTGGTGTTGAAACTAAACCCAAAGACTTATTATCTTGAGTACACTAATGTTGCTAATAAAGATTGTGTGAAGTTTTGTATGAAGGAAGAATTTCAGGTGTATGGAAAGCATGATGTAATGAGATGAAGAATGGACTAAAGCTCAAGCTTGGAGATGCCACCCGTGTCACCCCAAGAAATATACAAGAAGTACAAGCATCGAAGCTTTGGGATGCCCAAGGCATCCCCTTATTCATCAATAAAAATCTCAGGTCTTTCTAGACACTTCATTTTTATTGTTTCATGCACAGTTGTGTTATTCTTCGAGCATCTTCGTTTTAGTTTTTAGTTTTTGTTTCCTTGGTTTGCTTAGTTTGCTTGAATAAATTGGTTGGATCCCCTCATTCATACATTAGTTTTCAAATAAGTTTGGTTTGGATTGGAAAAGAGTAGGAAAAGTTCAGGCTTAAGTGGTAAAAGGAGCTTGTTTTTGACTGTGGCCTATGCTTTGTCATGTCATACTTGATATTGTTTTGTCTTTATGCTTAGTATTATTTGTTGTAGCATGACATGTAATAAACAATTGATATTGCTTAATGTGCCTTGAAAGAATCATGCATTGTTTTAGCATATTAAAGCATAGTATTGTGGTATTCTCCTTTGATGCTTTATTTGGGTTGACTTGGCGCATGCTCACACCATGTTATGACTATACCAAGTCACCATAGCCTTTATGATCCTTTATTTTCGACTTGTAATATCAATTTACGCTTTAATTCATGATGTTTTGTCGCTTTCCATGATTATGGCCATTATTGCTCTCTTAGTTGGTCGCTCCCAGTCTTTTGCTAGCCTCCATACCAAGCATGAGTTCCACTCATGCATCCAACTCCAAATAAAACCAAGTTATTCCAAAGAGTCCACCATACCTACCTATTAGAATTTGCAATTCCAAGTATATTCATGTTTTTATCTACCTTCCAAATTAAACTTGTTATCTGAAAATTAGTGATTAAAGCTCTCACGAACTTGATGGCACACTTTACTTTTCTTGCCCCTAATAAACTTGAACCATTGTGTCATCTATGTTGTATATGCTTGCACTTATATGTTGGGAATTAGCAGAACCCTGCTGTCATGGGGAATGCTTTCAACATTGCACTTGTACATTGTACCCAGTTGTTATCATGCTCTTTTGTTTATGGATGTCGTCGGTGTGAAATGAAAGGGGAGCTTGTAAGTCCATGGAGTTATGTATGTGTGTTAGAGAAACGCCTTGCCGGCTGGTCTAATCCATGCATAATTATGGTGGAAACCTGCAGCATAACCATAATAAGCAATCTATGAAGCATCCTTCTTATAAAAAAGAGATAGAGATTGAGAAAAAAGAAAAAAAAGATGAGAAAAGAGGAAAGAGAGAAAAAAGCACTATTTTCCCATGGTAAATAAGAAGATGTTGAGATGCTTATTGTCTGTTGCCTTGTCATTTTGATATGGGGATTCTTCCGTGTCATCGGGCAAGGGGTACCCTGTTGGCGGTTCTCTATGGTACACCTGTACTTACTATGACAATAACTTACTGGTAACTAAACTTGAGTAGCATGAGGAGCGGCCCTCGTATTCAAGGGACATGAGTGCCAACTTATACTTTGTCAAGCATATACTCCATAGTTTGTTCACTTTAACCTTAATCAGTTCAAGATGCTTATGATAGGGGCAATGAGAGCTGAAAGCTAATAAGTACCATAATTTTTGGAAGCTCTTTATGAGACTTGAATCCCTACTTCCTTCTACGAAGGGCCTTTCTTTTTAATTTTATGTTGAGTCTCCATCTTCTATCTTTATGCGCCTATTAAGAGGGCATAGTGGCCATTCTTAGTTTAATGTGCATTGTCCCAAAACTTATTGATTTATGCATAACTTTGATATTGCTTGTTCTTTAACTATTTGTATCTAGTCACCCTTATCAACTTTAAAGGTGTCTTATGCATTTATGTTTTGCTACTCTATGAGGGACAAGCTGAATACCATTCTTATTATGTTTTCTATATGTGAAACAAACAAACATCTTGGAAAGCATTGTTATTCATGAATCTTTTGTTTGTATATTTTCATGCTACATCATAGTTGCCATGTCTTATTGTTAGAACTATATCTTGGTCAAGATTGTGATGGTGCTATGTTAAAGTACTATGATCCCAGCTATGAATATGCTTTGGTCAAGATTGTGATGGTGCATGTCACCTAAAAAATTATTCTTTGTTTTTATCATTTACCTACTCGAGGACGAGCATGAACTAAGCTTGGGGATGTTGATACGTCCATAACGTATCTATAATTTTTGATGGTTTTATGCTAATAATATGTTTTTGATACTCCTTTTTATATAAAGTTTATGATTTATTTGGACTAGCCTAATAATAGTTGCAAAAGTGCACAATATTCTTGTTTTACACTTTGATGTGGAGAAATTACCAAGAATACAAATGGAAATCTTGTTGGAGTCAAATTGAGATTTTCCAGAAATCTGTCTCAGAACTCTTTTTGAAGATGGTCATGTTTCGGGTCGAAGACGGCATCAAACGAAAAACTCTTCAACTACACAGATGTTGGAAATTTTGCGACAAACATTCTGGATATAAAATTTAGCTAATTCTGAGTCCAGATGGGCCCGATAGGCCCAATTTACTGCATCCCAAGATGGGGTGACGGGAATCCGAGAAGCTATATAAAGGGAGGAAACCTAATTCGTGGGAGACACCTCCACGAATTTGCAGCCACCAAAGCCATTTTTTGCCTCCCCCATGGATTCCATCTCCATGGGGAAGGGCTCCCAAGAAGCTATGAAGGAAGGGGTCTAAGGGGCGGTGCTCCCCTGTGATACCGGCGGTAGGGAAGGAGTCATCCACGCCGCCGCCGCCGCCTCTTCACCATCTTCACCGCCATCTCCATCGACTCCACCACCATCTCCATCGTCATTGCTAATTCCCATGATGATGAGGGAGTAGTTCTCTCTCGAGGCTAAGGGTTCTATCGGTAGCTATGTGTTCATCTGTCTCTATGCATGATCATATTGTGATCATGAGCTTTGTAATCAAGTAGATCTACCTTGCTACTCAAGTGCTTTAATAGATCTCTGCTCTCCCCATGTGTGTGAAAGTGACAGCATGCACACCATGGTGACACTTAGGCTAGAGATTACAAATACTTGTTATGAGTTATATTTGGAGTTGGATGTCTCTATGAAATTGTGGTGTTTGTTGGAACCATCTAGTGCTCAAGGTGACAGTGTGGGGTTATCTAGATGCGGAAAGGCGAACTTTGAGGTGTGTTGTTATAGCCCTACCATGGATTAGAGTGTCCAACCGGAGAGTAGTTCAAAGTAATATCATAAAGAGAAGATATTTATATGAGATTGTTCACTAGTGAAAGTATGATCCCTAGGACTTGTTTCTAAGCATTGAAACACCATTTGCAAGTAGATCTGTTACATGTTTGCTTGCTGCCATCTTTATTTCAGTTTACCTTTAGTCTCTTCCACGCCATCAAGCTATTTTCTGGCACCATTGTCTTATATCCATACCACTTGTATTTCACTATCTCTTCGCCGAACTAGTGCACCTATACACCTGACAAGTGTATTGGGTGTGTTGGGGACACAAGAGACTTCTTGTATCTTGATTGCAGGGTTGCTTGAGAGGGATACCTTTGACCACTTCCTCCCTGAGTTCGATAAACCTCGGGTAATCCACTTAAGGGAAATTTGTTGTTGTTCTACAAACCTCTGCACTTGGAGGCATCAATCATGCTCTTTTGTTTATGGATGTCGTCGGTGTGAAATGAAAGGGGAGCTTGTAAGTCCATGGAGTTATGTATGTGTGTTAGAGAAACGCCTGGGCGACTAGTCTAATCCATGCCTAATCATGGTGGAAACCTGCAGCGTAACCATAATGAGCAATCTATGAAGCATTCTTCTTATAAAAAAGGAGATAGAGATTGAGAAAAAAAGAAAAAGAAAAAAAGGAGATGAGAAAAGAGGAAAGAGATTAAAAAAAGCACCATTTTCCCATGGTAAATAAGAAGATTCCTGAGATGCTTATTGTCTGCTTGCCTTGTCATTTTGATATGGGGATTCTTCCGTATCATCGGGCAAGGGGTACCCCGTTGGCGGTTCTCTATGATACACACGTACTTACTATGACAAGAACTTACCGGTAACTAAACTTGAGTAGCATGAGGAGCGACCCTCGTATTCAAGGGACATGAGATTTCCAACTTATACTTTGTCAAGCATATACTCCATAGTTTATTCACTTTAACCTTAATCACTTCAAGATGCTTATGATAGGGGCAATGAGAACTGAAAGCTAATAAGTACCATAATTTTTGGAAGCTCTTCATGAGACTTGAATCCCTGCTTCCTTCTATGAAGGCCTTTCTTTTACTTTTATGTTGAGTCTCCATCTTCTATATTTATGCACCTATTGAGAGAGCATAGTGGCCATTCTTAGTTTAATGTGCAATGTCCGAAGACTTGTTGATTGATGCATAACTTTGATATTTCTTGTTCTTAAACTACGTGTATCTAGTCACCCTTATGAACTTCGAAGGTGTCCCATGCATTTATGTTTTACTACACTATGAGGGACAAGCTGAATATCATTGTTATTATGCTTTCTTTATGTGAAACAAACAAACGTCTTTCAAAGCATTGTGATTCATCAATCTTTTGTTTGTGCCTTTTCATGTACAACATAGTTGCTATGTCTTATTGTTAGAACTATATCTTGCATGCTATGTTAGAGTACTATGATCCCAGCTATCAATGTTTTATAATTGCCTTGATCAAGATTGTGATGGTGCATGTCACCTCAAAATTATTCTTTCTTTTCATCACTTACCTACTTGAGGACGAGCAGGAGTTAAGCTTTGGGGTGTTGATACTTTGCTAACGTATCTATAATTTTTGATGTTCCATGCTTGTTTTATATCTACTTTCTTATGTTTTGTCCACACTTTGGAGTATTTTTACACATTTTCTGGAACTAACCTATTAACAAGATGCCGCAGTGCCAGTTGCCTGTTTTCTGCTGTTTTTGGTTTCAGAAAAGCTGGAAAATAAATATTCTTGGAATTGGACAGGACAAAAGACAAAGTCAATATTTCACGGAGGGGAACGCAGAGCTAGAAGATGAGACGGAGAAGGGCCAGGGGCTGGCCACACCATCTGGCCGCGCGGCCAGGCCTAGCCTGCACCAGGGGGTGGTGTGGGCCCCTCCAGCCTCCATCGACCTTGCCTCTTCGCCTATATATTGCCTCCGATACAGAAACCCTAAGTACCCGATAAAAATTCCACGAAAGAGTCTGTAGCCTCCGGCATCTCCATCCCTAGATCGGGAGCGATCTGAAGCTCTTTCCGGCACCCTGGAGGCCTTCTTCATCACCATGCCTTCCTCTGGTGAGATGCGTGAGTAGTTCATCCCTAGACTACGGGTCCATGTAGTATCTAGATGGTTGGTTCTCTTCCTTTGTGCTATCATGTTTAGATCTTGTGAGCTCCGTTCATGATCAAGATCATCTATTTGCAATCCTACATGTTGTGTTTGCGGGGATCCGATGGATATTGAGATGTTATTTCAGAGTGATTATTGATTCTATCATGTCTTTGTTATTTGTGATCTTGCATGCTTTCCGTTGTTAGTAGCTATCTTGGCCAAGCAGATGCTAGCAACTCCAAGAGGGAGTATTTATGCTCGATAGTGGGTTCATGCCTCTAGTAATCTGGGGAAGTGACAGAAATCTCTAAGGTACTAGATGTGCTGTTGCTACTAGGGAGAAAACAAAAATCCTTTGTTCATAGAACAAATTGTTTACTTTACACACTTTGCTTAATGCAATTATCTGTTGCTTGCAACTTAATACTGGAGGGGGTACGGATGATAACCTGAAGGTGGATTATTAGTCATAGATGCAGTTGGATTACGGTCTATGTATAATGTTGTAATGCCCAATCAAATCTCAAAGGAGTCAAGATGATTAGTATATGCATGTATGCTTTCTCGATGTTTGTCAATTGCCCCGCTGTAATTTGTTCACCCAACATGTCATCTATCTTAAGGAGAATCACCACTAGTGAACTATGGACCCCGGTCCTTTCTTTTACCATCAATCTACAACTGTTTACTATTTCCTGTTTACTTTCTGCAAGCTTTTACTTTCTTCCACACAATACGTTTAATCCTTTGTTTTCAGCAAAACTGGTGAGATTGACAACCTCACTGTAAGTTGGGGGCAAAGTTCTGTGGTTGTGTTGTGCAGGATTCCAAGTTGGAAACAACACCTTGGAGGTGTTTCCTTGCTCCTACTGGTTCGATAACCTTGGTTTCATAACTGAGGGAAAACTTGCTGCTGTGCTCATCATACCTTCATCTTGGGGTTCCCCAACGAGCTCGAATATATTTTGGGACATCAATGACCTAGACGGAAATGCCACATGTACATGGACTTATCGCTATCATGCTTACATCACTTGGCATCTATGATATGGATGTGTTGATGTGTATATCATCACAATCAAGATTCAATAAGAATAAACCTTTACTTTGTCACACATGAGCATAAAACACATTATTCATGTAAATAGAACAACCACTTGTCTCTGATTTAAATGAATTACAGTCATGCAACAAGCAAGATCCATTGACAATATCCATACTCAAAGAGGGTACATAGTAACAATTATTCAAATTTAAAACTAATCCTGAAGGGAGACGCAGAGGGAGGGTACCGATATCCATGGCTTCAACTCGGTTGCCATTGCCGACACACATCATCAATTGGTCCTTCACCAAGTGCCGCTTATTCCACAACTCATGTTGAGAATTACATATATGAGCAACATAATCAGTATCAAATACCTAGTTGTTGCTCCTGGCACTAGTGAGGAATACAAAAATAACATGTATATCATATATACCTTTCTCTTTGCCAACGATCTTGCCAGCCTTCTTATCTTCTAGGTACTTGGGGGCAGTTACGCTTCCAGTGACCCTCACCCTTGTGGTAGAAGCACGTGGCGCCAGGCTTGGTTTTGGACACCTTGGAGGCAGAAACCATTTTGCTAAACCTCTTGGTCTTGCCCTTCTTGTCCTTGCCCTTCTTGGCGGTCTTCTTGAAGTCAATTGTATTGTTGACCATCAAGACGGTGTGCTCCTTCCTGATTTCCACCTCAGCGTGCTTGAGCATGGCGAATAACTCACACAAGTTTTGGTCATACCCTGCATGTTGTAGTTCAGCAGGAAACTTTTGTAGCTAGGGGTAGAGACTGCAACACCCTATCAATCGCCATCTCGTCATTGATTTTGCAATCAAGATCATTCAGGCGTTGAACGTAGCCAGACATTTTGACTACATGCTCTCTCAACATGTTGTGCTCTTCCATCTTAGCCGATAAGAATAGGTTCGAAACCTCATGATTCGTCGGCTAGCCTTTTTCACTCCTCCAGTTGCCTCTGCATCTTGTTCAACTGTCGCCTCTAGCAGTGGAGTAGGTACTAGTAGGCCATGAGTTCTTCGCGTGTGGCATCTGTTGTCATAGGGACAACGCCCCTGATTCTCCCATGATTCGACAAAGATCTAAATAGTTAATTGATGGCTCTGAAATATAGCCATCTATGTCCACTGGATATTATTCATATTTTTTATGAAATATCTCTCTAAACCCTGCCACTAATGCCTAATGATCAAAGAGGTATGTGCTGACTCGTGTAATAACAAGCTCGTTGGGGAACCCCAAGAGGAAGGTATGATAAGCACAGCAGCAAGTTTCCCTCGGTTAGGAAACCAAGGTTATCGAACCAGTAGGAGCAAGGAAACACCTCCAAGGTGTTGTTTCCAACTTGGAATCCTGCACAACACAACCATAGAACTTTGCCCCCAACTTATAGTGAGGTTGTCACTCTCACCGGTTTTGATAAAAACAAAGGATTAAACGTATTGTGTGGAAGAAAGTAAAAGCTTGCAAAAAGTAAACAGAAAATAGTAAACATTTGTAGATTGATGGTAAAAGAAAGGACCGGGGTCCATAGTTCACTAGTGGTGGTTCTCCTTAAGATAGATGACATGTTGGGTGAACAAATTATAGCGGGGCAATTGACAAACATCGAGAAAGCATACATGCATATACTAATCATCTTGACTCCTTTGAGATTTGATTGGCCATTACAACATTATACATAGACCGTAATCCAACTTCATCTATGACTAATAATCCACCTTCAGGTTATCATCTGAACCCCCTCCAGTATTAAGTTGCAAGCAACAGATAATTGCAATACACATTGCATGTAAAGTAAACAATACGATTGTTCTATGAACAAAGGATTGCTATTTTCTCTCTAGTAGCAACAACACATCTAGTACCTTAGAGATTTATGTCACTTCCCTAGATTACTTGTAGCATCCCAATTGTCTAACAATTGTAATGCTACTTGGTCTAGTAATATAATGGCTACTTCCTATATACAATTGTTGCATCATAATGATATCATGCTCATGTCATCATACCACCTTACATTTGAGCATCATATAAACCCTTTCTTTTGGTTCTTCTCTCACATGCATTACTATTTGTATTTGGCTCTTGTTCAATTGTATTTGATCCATGATAAATGCTTGGTGCCCAAATTGAGTTGGGGACATATCTTTTATTCCATTCCATCATCTTTTCTTTGTCACCACCTTGTAATTCCACCATCCAAATTACCCTTTGGCTTTTATTTTCTTTTGGCATTTGATCTAGCTCAGGTGAGTTGGGAGGGATCCAATTGTATTCTTTTGGCTTGACCTAGATCCATATTTTGGAATGCATAAGAATAATGCCATGTTATTTATTATTGTTTTCACAAGCATAAACATGGCCATCAATTATTATGCATGGGCCATGCAAGAGTACCACCACCTTTAGCCCATTTGTTTTCTCTTTGTTTTAGTGGTTCTTTCTTTGTGGAATCATCTCCATCTCTTTCCACCATCCCCATGTTCCCCAACAAAACCCTTTCTCCCTTCATGTATGATCATGTGGGCTTTTCTCTTTGATTTTTAAAACCCTCTCCCTCTCTCTTCCTCTTGTATTGTTTCCTCACCATCAACTTATGCTCATCCACGAAGCCCTCTCCTCACTCCATAGCCATCTCTGTTCCATTTATTCAAAATTTGCACAAAACTTCCAAAAAGGGTTAATTCTTGGGCTTGTTTAAATCTGCAACAAAACAAAAATCAAAACAGTTAATTAAAAATAAAAAGAAATAAAGGAGAAAGCCTCAGCAGCAGCCCACCTTACCTGGTCGCAGCCCAGCAGCACCCCGACACGTTCCTCCTTTTCCTCCTGGGCCGGTCCTTTCCTTCTCCCTGGCCCATACCCCTTCGCCGTCACGCCGTCTCCCCCTATTCCTCTTCTCCGTCATCTGCCCCTCTCCTCTGCCCTGACGGAACCGAGCAGGTGCCCGTCCTCCGCCGTCAGCTCATGCCTCCCGCACGCCGGCTCCCCTCCTTCTTATCCTCGCGCCGAGCCGCACCTTTTTCTCGAACCCTAGCTCCGCTCCGTTTCCCTCTCCCTCATCTCCGCCGTATCAAGCCGCTGCCGCTAGTCAGAGCTCCACGACGCTGATTCCGGCCTAGTTGTCGACCGTGGACTCACCTGGGAGCATCGCCGGGGACCGAGTCATCGTTTTCCGCTGGCTAGGAGGACCCGGACCGCTCGGAGCCTCCCCCTCGTCAGCGAACCATGTGCCGCCATCGCGACCTCGCCGTCCCCCTCCGCTCCGGCCGTCCCGTCCTGTGATTTCCGTGGGAATCAGACGAGGTGAGTGCCCCCTCTCGTTCCTCTCCCGTTCCCTCCCCTCCGCATGCCCGCGTCGCCCGAATTTGGCCCCCGCCGGTGAGCTGCCCCGCCGACGAACAGACCTAGGCCAGCGTATCCCCCTTTTTCCTCGTGGCCCTCCGTCCAGTACAGCCCGCCGCCGGCGATCCTTCCTGAACAAGATCCGTAGCGGGAGATCCCCTCTGTCGTTTTCGTTTTTGCGGCGAAGACTATCTCGCCGTGGTTGCGCCGTCGCCCTCATCCGAAGCCGCCGCCGCCGTCAGGTTGTCGCCGCGGTTCAGAAGACAGTCGACGGGTTCAGACAGAGCACGGGCGGCGATTTTCCGAAAAGACCTCCCGCAACTTCTATCGATCACGCCTAGGTCCTTGCAGCCCCAGCGACCCCACTAGTCAGCCCCGGTGGAATCTTGCAAGAAAGCCCCCGCGTTTTGGAGTTTCTCAACCCGCGCTCCCCTAGATCGCCAACGTGTCAGTCGCCCGCTGGCCGCGCACGCGTGTGGCCCCATCATCACCCAGCCCCACCAGTCAGCCTCAGTGGCTAGCAAGCCCCGCGTAAGAAAAGGGCCGTTGTGCCGTTTTCGCCAGCTCAGCGTCGTGCCGGTTTCGGGCCCGCATGTCAGTGACAGTGGCTAAGTCTGGCTGAGTATTAAAAGTCAGCCTATTTATCTGTTTAAATAAAACAATTTCTGTAAATGTTTAATTCAAATTTAAATCAGATTTTAAATAACTTTTAAATTATAAATCCAAATAATACAAATGATATATGTTTTTGAATCAGAAAAATGTGAGGAATTCAAATATGCCATTCAAAATATTATTTGAGCACTTTAAAATTTCGAGATGATTAAAATTACAAATAAAATGCCCTTTTCTAATTAAATTAATAACTTTAAACCTAAAACTCCAAATTTGACAAATAATATATCTGAATCGATCAGCGCGACGAGCCCGTTCTATCTATGCATTCCTTGTTCTGAATTGAAGCATGCATCATGCCATATTTACAAATCAGAACTGTTTATGGCAATAAGATTTGACTAAATAAATAATAAAATGCTTTATTCTTGTACCTCACACCTCACCATGCCATGCTACTTTAATGCCATATAATTTGTGCATCATTCATCATGGCATGCTTGTTTGTTTGTCGCATTTTAATTCATATGCTTGTGCACTTTATTTATGTTGGCCCTTGTTTGTTTGGTTCTTCGTCGAATAGACGCCTAGCAGGAGAATTACCAGGAATCACAGGAGTACTACCCAGATCCATCTCTCGCTTCAACTGAGCTGCCAGGCAAGCACTACCACATGCTTGCATACATATAGTACCTATTGCCTCTATCTTATTCTTGCATCACTGAGTCACGATTGCATTAAATTGAATCCCAAGTACCGCATAGCCTTTACTTTTAAACCCCACCGAAGCTTGTTCCTCCATCCCATGAGCCATTACTGCAGGAATTGTTTGAGCCATGCGAGTCATAGAAAAGCATGTGTAGGGTATGTGAGTGTCTGATGAATAACGAGGTACCTAAACAACATAAACTGAGTAGTAATGGGATAACTAATGAAAGAGGCACCGGTGAGCAATATCTACTATTTGGTTTTTCATGCTCACTTGTGTCCCGTAGGACCCCGAGTACTTGATTCTTGTTCCTTGACTATTCGCACTATCCACATCCGGGAGGCCTTATGGACCCTCCTGAGCCAGAGCTTGATTCATTCTTATTTCTTGGGGCCACAAAGTAGTTTGGGGCTTTATTACTATCCTGTACTTATGCCATGTCACTGCTTTATTAAGATTGTGCGTGGAGCACCTGTACTGTTTTGGATCGTGGAATGTTTTCGCGGTATCGACAAGCCCAGTCACACTTTCAGGTTCCCAGTCGTTTACACCAATTGACACAAACCTTGGGTCCGTCTCGGAGCAGGCCAACTTCGTTGCGGGTAGCTTAATGGGGTGGCCCCCTGAAATATTTCTAAATCCTTTGATCGCTTTGTCGTGAATGCCTCGTTGGGTTTTGAGTTGGTTTTTCCGAGGTTGATTGAGTGTGTGTTGCTATTCGTGCACCCCTGCAGCGTAAATCTTTCTGAAAGCCGTGTCCGCGGATATGGACGACCTAGAGCACAGTTCCTCGATCATAGACAAGTAGAACTAAAGTACCGCTTGTAAATTGACTAAGTACCTGACTAGTAAATAGTGCAATATTCATGGAATGGTTAATAAAACTGCCAACGGATGGGGGTTGCTCTTCTGCTTCCTCGTTGGTAAGCGAGGAGGAGGATGGATCTGTTAATTATACTGTTATAACTGTTGTTCTTAATTCACGGACATCCGTCTATCATTGGTTAGGCAGATGGTTAGCGAGAATCTATAGAATTGTTAGATATTATCTGTTGCTGCAATTGCATCACCCCAGGTTGTGTCCCCTTTAGTGGCATAAAGACTTGCTGAGTACCCCTAGGGTATCACACGATAAATTGTTTGATTTAGATGAACAGGTGTACCCGCAAGATGGATACTGGGTGGAGGAGACAGATGATGTTGGCAACGATCACTCGGTGTAGAGATTCCGGGAACGGGGATCCGTGAGATCTGTGGGCGGGATGTATTTATTTATGTGGCATCTTATGGTGATTTGCTTCTTATCTGTATTCGGATCTTGTTTTCCGCTTCCGCCTGATACTCTGATGTTTGTTGTATGAGGAGCTATCCGAAAATATTATCTGTATCTAGGATATTTGAATCTTGCCGTATGGCGTTGCAATATTTCTATTTCTTTTAGATGGAATGGCTCTAAAGACTGTTGTATGTGGCTTGCATACATACTCACTTGTGTATGTAGTTGATCCCTTCGCCTGCCGATTACGCCGCTCGTTCTTGTCCCAATGCTCTAAAAGTGGTTAGGATGGCCGAAAGGTCTACCGTGAGTGGCCCCGGGCCCCATCGTACTATTTTAACCACTTTCGTTCATCCAGGCATGTAACTAAGAGCGTAATTCACCGAGGTAGTTACAATTGGTATCAGAGCCATCCCGCCCTTCAGGGTCTCAGCAAAAATGGTTGTTGTCAGTCTAGCAAATATTTTTGGTAGTTATGTATACTAGGGAAAAACAAAACGTGAGAGTAGGACTGCTTCCATTTTTCTTCTTACCCACCCACCCACCCTTTTTCTGGTAAGGAAGTGTAACGCTTTCAATCCTCTTCTAAAATTCAAACTAGGATTCACGTGTTCTGGGTTCTGTAGTACCATAGGTTGTGTGTGTGTGTGTGTGAATTCCTTGTCTATCTGTTGCATCCAAATGTTATCGCTATCTGCCTTTTGGTTATCAACTGTTGGTACATTCCATACCGACAGGCCTTTGTAAGCTGACGCGATCTATCTGATTCTTTGTATACTGATGCGATCTATCTTACTCTTTGTTATCCGACGTTATCTGGTTGGGGTGTTCTTTTTCGTAGTTACCAATCTTTAGGTTCATCTTAAGAAGAAGGTGTTGGGATATGTGTTTTACTGATTCATGTGCGGAGTAATGATTTGAGTGTGGGATGGAGTCGCGACCATACCACTACTTTTATCATTTGCTCTTGTATATTGAATTAGTAGAGTTGTGACATTGTAAGACTATTTGCTATCAATCTCATGATTTCCATTACAATGTTTGTGATTGTTGATCTCATCTCTATGTGTGAGTAATTCTCCTCGGGCTAAGATCTTTGGCCTAGCCATGTAGCTTTTGTGCATGTTATTTATCATAGATGGGATCATGTATTAGTTTGTATGACATGATGATTATTGTATCCTCTCTTGCCTCAATCTAAGGACTTGTCAGGTACCCAATACCCCGAGGATTGAGCCAGGTATAGGGAGTATGAGTAATGACTAATCTGTAGGGTTTGGAACCCCAATGATAGAAGGGGTAGTACAACTGTATGTGAGGGATTTACTTGGGATTAATGGTGACGTCACTATGCATATCATTAGTTTTCTTTCTTCTATAGATGATACTAGTAGGTTATTGATATAAGCGGTTGCGGAGGCAATAGCAATTATGGATGCATTTCCCACATATAATTTATCTTGCTCTAACAATTACATGCATACTTTATTATTATCTTTTATTCCCATTAGATGTTTTGCACAGCTACAGGTGAAACCGAACGCCCTAGGCCCTCTCTCTCCATCATTGATAACAACAAAAGACGTAAACTCTTGGTCCAGTAAAAACACAAATGGAATTCTAAAACTCCCGAAGGTCCGTTAAAGTAACTTCACTACGCATCTGCTTCCCAAAGATTCGATAAACCTAGGTCTACTAGGGAAAAAGAGCTATAGTACATCCGTAATCCGGATCGAAGGTATCATTAATCATTTCCCATTGTTTCTAGCATATCTATCATGCCCCTGAACGATGCAATTGTCCACGGGTGTCTCCGAACTAGTTCTATGTCCCTCCGCATCATCCTCCATGGCGAAGTCATCGGTGTTGATGAAGGGGTTATTGTTAGACTCGCGTGGTTCTGAAGTTTTTATGTCCCATGTCCCGACTCCTATTATCATGCACACCTGGTGGCATGTCATGTATGGGCTGCTGTTGCAGCTATCAGAATCATAGGCAACACTGTCCTGAAGACAGGTGAAATCCAACGGCTCCTACTCTGGGTATGAATCAGCCTTCTTGATCTTGTTGTCGGTGCTTTCATCGGGTTCATCGTTGATGATGTTCATCGGGTCTATGATGTGAAGTGATGGAGCTGGTGCTGGATCGACATCGGATTTGAAGGAGAGGCTGTCACAAAGATCGGCCAAATCCTCCAGCTTTGCGGCGTGGCCACGATTGTTTACGATGTTTGTCAAGGACGAGGTTGCCCTTCAAGTGGAGCCAACAGAAGATGTCGGTGGCACCATAGGCATTGCGATTGCAACCGACTGACTTGAATAGATCATATCCGAGAGGCAGAGGTTTCCCACCGACCCGATGCGAAAGTGGAAGCATCTGATCATCAGATCTATCTCCCGGCCAAAGTCATCGAAGGCTAGAAGAAGGATGGGTGGGTATGGTTCAAGATTGATGGGATCATAGCATATCTCACCGACCCCAATCATCGAGTTTCTGCTTGGTGAAGAGGGAGTCTCCTAACTCATCTCCCTACCTCCCAGACTTCCCAAAGATGGCACCAATTGATGAGGGGTAACCTCGGCAATGCTCATTATTATGAGCTTGGGTTTTAGGGAAAGAGGGACGATGGTGATTTCGTCGTCTTATCAGACAAACAAGGAAGGAAAGATGTAATACCCCATATTTTGATTCTCATCAACTGTTCTTATTTAATTTTAAAATAAAATAAAATAATACTAAGATGCTATTTAAGTGTGATCGGTAATAGGAAATTAGGACTTGTGAGACAGAAGAATGAAAGAAAAAAGAAATTACCGTCAGTGTGACGTCTTGAACTCTAGACCTACCGTTAGAAATAAAAAGGACCTGCCATTTGACCTGTATTATACTATTAGTTTACTACCAGTCTGCTTCTAGGTAACCTTGATAAGCATGAGAGGAAAGAAATTATCGAGCTAGGCTGGGCTTCTTTAGCCGGGCCGGACTCGTACAACGTAGCAGTCATGGCTGTTTAGTAGTCGAGGAAGGATGCGCCGCCTCTATGCCCTAATCCTTTTCCACCGCTGGTAATCCAGTCCACCGCCTCGATGCTTACTTGGGAGCTGTGATGTTGTTATAGTGTTGCTGGCCACATCTGTCTCTGTGAAGTCGTCTTGTCAACCATGTCGCCGGTCAGGTACCCAACTCCCTTTTGTTAGTTGCCTGTTATTTTGCAACATATGGTGTCAGGGCAAATTAGATCTTTAGTGCGTGTGCCTAAAGATTCAAAGGAACATGGCGATCTGATACATTGCAAATGTATCTATAATTTTTGATGTTTCATGCTTGGTTTTATCTACTTTCTTGTGTTTTGTCCACACTTTGGAGTACTTTTCATATGATTTCTTAGACTAACCTATTAACAAGAGCCACAGTGCCAGCTGCCTGTTTTCTGCTGTTTTTGGTTCTAGGAAAGTCAAAAAATGAATATTCTCGGAATTAGACGGGACAAAAGCCAAAGTCAGTTTTTCACCGAGGGACACACGGAGCCATAATACGAGACAGAGAGGTGCCAGGGGGCGGCCACACCACCTGGCCGCGCGGGCCAGGCCTGGCCGCGCCAGGGGGTGGTGTGGCCAGCCCAGGCACCCCCTCGGCCTCTCCTTCCGCCTATATATTGCCTCTGATACGGAAACCCTAAGTACCCGATCAAAAATCCACGAAAGAGTCTGTAGCTGCCTTCGCCTCCATCCCTAGATCGGGAGGGATCTGAAGCTCTTCTCGGCACCCTGCCAGAGAGGGTATTTCACCCTAGAGGCCTTCTTCATCATCATACGAGCCTCCAGTGTGATGCGTGAGTAGTTCATCTCTGCACTACGGGTCCATGTAGTAGCTAGATGGCTGGTTCTCCTCCTTTGTGCTATCATGTCTAGATCTTGTGAGCTCCGTTCATGATCAAGATCATCTATTTGTAATTCTGCATGTTGTGTTTGCGGGGATCCGATGGATATTGAGATGCTATTTCAGATTGATTATTGATTCTATCATGTCTTTGTTATTTCTGATCTTGCATGATTTCCACTGTTAGTAGCTATCTTGGCCAAGTAGATGCTAGCAACTCCAAGAGTTAGTATTTATGCTCGCTAGTGGATTCATGCCTCTGGTAATCTGGGGAAGTGACAGAAATCTCTAAGGTACTAGATGTGTTGTTGCTAATAGGGAGAAAACAACAATCCTTTGTTCATAGAACAATCGTATTGTTTACATTACACGCAATTCGTAATGCAATTATCTGTCGCTTGCAACTTAATACTGGAGGGGGTTCGGATGATAACCTGAAGGTGGATTATTAGTCATAGATGCAGTTGGATGGCGGTCTATGTATAATGTTGTAATTCCCAATCGAATCTCAAAGGAGTCAAGATGATTAGTATATGCATGTATGCTTTCTCGATGTTTGTCAATTGCCCCACTATAATTTGTTCACCCAACATGTTATCTATCTTAAGGAGAGCCACCTCTAGTGAACTATGGAACCCGGTCCTTTCTTTTACATTCAATCTACAATCAAATTGTTTACTGCTTTGTGTTTACTTTCTACAAACTATTACTTTCTTCCATTCGATACGTTTAATCCTTTGTTTTCAGCAAAACCGATGAGATTGACAACCTCATCGCAAGTTGGAGGCAAAGTTCTGTTGTTGTGTTGTGCAGGTCTCCACGTTGCTACTGGCACCGGTAGTGCGCCCTGCCAAGGCTCAGCTAGCAACACCTTTGGGGTGTTTCCTTGCTCCTACTGGATTGATAACCTTGGTTTCGTACTGAGGGAAAACTTGCTGCTGTGCTCATCATACCTTCCTATTGGGGTTCCCCAATGAGCTCGATATATTTTGGGCCATCACGATCCAAACTTCACTAGTCTGCTTTTAGTTTGGATGAAGTTTTTGACACCATGATCATGTGTTACAAGTAAGGCACGGAAGTATATAGTCATAGGAGAGATTCAGAATTTCAGTAATATGCTTCATAGGTACTTTTGGATGCACTCTTACAGGTTGCTAAGTTATTTAGGAAAGAGTACAAGAGGACCATCTAGTTTCTTTCGGTTGCCAACAACTTCAGGAGTTACGATTAATCTGAACTCTGAGTGTGCTTTATTTGCTACTTTCATTAGTATCTCCTGAACGGTTTGATATCTAGTATGCATGAGTGGTCGGGAGCACCCTGGACAGGTATTGGATACTGCTCCAAGATTTGCACTTTCGACTTGATATTAGTTTACTGCTCGGCATGGTGTTTAATTGGGTTATAAGACTGGTATGAATAATATGACAACACGTGATCATGTGAAGTTTTAAGACACTACACTAGATGAGAGTAGGACCTATGGGTCATTTGTATAAAGGAAATTCATGTCTCAAGTTTGGTTATAACCAGTAGCAACTTCTAGCATTTAAACTTGGTGTTAGAAGCTCGTTTTACATATGGTAATATAGACATTAAGGGTTGGGTCGTTGAATGATCTATATTTGTGAAAGTTGGTGTTAGCTTGCGCATAGGAGCACAGATATATTTTGTTTATATGATTTTGAAGTGTTGGTGGGTTATTAAGTGTGATAAATATTTCAGCAAACAGGTGTTGATATTTTTGGTTCAGAATCCTATTATTCAGAGTTTGTGACCGACGGTTGAGGCAAGTCCATGCAGGGATAATACTTTGCAAGATCCCCTTCACTCAACTCTTATTTTCTAGCACTTGTTCTTTATATATTGGTTATATGTGTAGAGTTGAAGTGATACATCAAAGGATACAGATTAGCGAATGGATACGGTTGCACTTCCATTTTTGCATAGCATCTTAAAGATAAAGCACAGTGTTGTGTTCTACCGAGGTAGACACATTGAGACCATCGATGTTGGGACGAGTCCCACATTGTCGGCAATCTCCACAAGTTGGAGTGGGTGGATGCCGACGGGTGTCCACTCAAGCGATACCGGTATATGCAAAAGAAAATAAAAGGAAAGAGCATGTAGGCATACAGGAGCATCGTTGCGCTATGGAAAGTGTTAAAGGACAATCGTTGGTGTTGTGTTTTATGCAAAGATTATTATTTCTCTATGTGCTTGCTGAGTACTTTGTACTCACCCTTGTGGCTTTTATGTTTTTAGGTATCACCAAGGACGACATGTATGGGGCTGGGAGTATCACCTCTACATTATATACACACTACTCACAAATTACAATACTTTATATAGAGAGTAGTCTAACCACTTTCAAGAGTGCTCTTGACTTATTCTTTACCCGAAGGTTTGGTTTGTATTGTGGCTAGTGAATTGGCTATTATGAGACATTTTGGATACAAGATTTTACTTGATCTTGTTGAACCGTGTAGTCGTGCGTATATATGGTTAGAATTGGTGGTGTATAATTATCTTGTTGTGGATGTCTCCATAAACAAAGGAGATCCTGCTGAAATTTACAATTCCTTACCATTATGAGAACTGTTTAAG
The DNA here is from genome assembly GCA_910589775.1 of Avena eriantha. Taxonomy (NCBI): domain Eukaryota; kingdom Viridiplantae; phylum Streptophyta; class Magnoliopsida; order Poales; family Poaceae; genus Avena; species Avena eriantha. The sequence continues at coordinate 292,776,181 of OU342740.1, forward strand.
GTCCGTGTAGCATTTCCAGGTAGGGCTAATATCTGGGGTGCTACACAAGATTTACTTGAGTTCGGGCCCTTGTAGAGTAAACCCAACTCCTGCTTGTCCGATCTTTATTGATGGGGAGTATAAAGTCACCGAGTCACCAGATGCAATCTAGCTAACCGATTATGGTGAATCAAAAGTTAAGGTGACCTCCATGTCGGCTCCTCCTAGCCTTTATATGAGAGGTTGGGTCTCGAAGTCCACCACGGGTCGTTTACAAGTTTGAGATACAACTCCATGATTATGTCGATTTGGGACTTTGCCTTGATCATAATGCCTGGTTCTTAGGCTTCGGATGCTTTCAGTACTCTTTATTTATTTGTGAGCCTTATGGTCCTTAGTTTAGATATGTACTAGGTATACCAATAATGGTACCCAATAAGTCATACCCATATCAAACACACTTAAGGGCACGCTCATGCTCGGAGATCGTTTTGGTTATAAAGGAATCACCGAAAAAAGAAAGAGAGAATAACATAAGTGTTCCGAGAAAGAACCGGGATCATTTCGGGAGGATCCGAAGTTGTTTGGAGTGAACCGAAAGGTGTTTTGGGTCAATAGGAATTTAATCATATGTATTTATATATTAATTGTAGGAATTAATATTAAATAATAATTTAAAATTAAATTTAGAAGGCAACTTACCTAAATGGGACAAATCCCCGGAGGGAAAGGGCCCATAGGGCAGGCCGCCCCAAAGGGGGGCAAGGCTGTAACATCCCAGAGTGTTAGGTCAGAAAACGAGAAATTGCATGTGTGTGCATTGCATTCATGCATAAGAAAATTCACGGAAATTTTCGCGCAAACTAAAATAGGCTAGAGTGATCACAGTTTCTCTTACTTCGATAGATTAGAATTAGTTCATCTTAGTGAGTGTTATAGATTTTGACATGACCTCTGTGCATTTTGTTTGTTTTGGGTAAATGAATTCAAATTGATATTTGAACTTTTAATTAAATTCGAAATAAAAAATCAAGTTAGAATAATTCAAATGGAATATTTATTGATATTACCAAATAGTAGAATATACAATTAAAGGTAAAACAAGTATATAAAGTAATGCAAATAACGAAAGAAGAATAGAAATCTTTTTTCTTTAATATTAATACATTACAAAGTTTGTACAAGTATGAAAAAATACATAAGGAAGTATTACAAAAGAAGAAAGGAAAATCCTAAACTGTTTTCCTAAGCTAATCTTCTAATCTCTTCTTGTGTTGGTTTGCACCTACAAGTTAAAACAAAGTGAACCCAAAAATAAATAGAGGTGAGGGGTTAGTAATGTGTGCTCTCAGTTGTAACGATACAGTGCACTATTTTGACACATCATTGAGCTAAGATGATTAAGGGGCAAGTTTCACTAGATTGTAGTATTTGTTCTTATATTAAAAGGCCTCAGTACAACATCATTGGCTAAGGGGAAAGTTTCACCATGGTAGTACCAGTAGAAGGGCAACAGTCAAACTCAGGAAAATATCACTTTTTTACCTGAGCTCATCCACAAACCACTCGTGGAGAGTTGAACCAAAGAGACCCACCAGCAAGCAGCTTACACACACGCATGTGCTATCAACACATGGTGACACCAGGAAAAGGATAAAGAGCCCAGTCATCGCAGCAGAGAGCTCTCTCTACTGAATACAGTCCATAGCACCACACACAACAACAACATCCATGACAACATCCATGACAACATCACTAGTAATCACCATATCAACCACCAACTGAATCACAGAAATCAACCAACATTTCATTGGCCATGGTTACTTAGGAGGTGGTGGTTTTGGAGTTGGGCAAGATCAGGTCAGCAACTAGGAGGAGCAGGCCAAGAAAGTCACGGGGAGGAGTTGGACAAGATCACAGCTAGGAGCAAGAGCAGCCAAACCACTACAAGCTTACCAAGAAATCAAAGTTTCAGAAATAGAAAAGGTTGCTACAAACTTACTCATGCATATTACTTGTTTTGCCAAGTTCCAAGCATGAATTAGGTTCACATGAGCTACTCTCAGATTCATACTCAATTGGAGTATTGTATCTTCACAGAGTTTGGGGAATTTAGTGATGCATATGTTATCCATGTGAATATAAAGGAGAAGCCTTAGTCTTTTGCATCCTAGGCAAGGGACAAGAAAAGCAAACCATAAAATAGCAGATCATACTAACCAACACACCATTATGCACACTCCACTAGGGAGGCACCACAGTGGCATAGCTAGCAATAGAAGCCATTACAAGTTCACTAAACTATATAACTTCAATAAATCATTTCCCTAGAAATAATCCTAGGAATCATATATCAATCAACTTCTATCATGCTAACAAGTTAGAAGCATCTCAGTAAATAATGTTGCTAAAGCATTTGCTCAAGTAAGGATTAAATCCTCACTAAACTATTCAGGATTCATCCCAAATTCTATTATCTGTTAACCACCAGAGCATTCAAACAAATTCCAACATCAGAATAAGGGTCAATAGCCTGTACATGATAGCATACACATACTATCACTTGAACATTATCAATATTATTCACAACAACTAAAACATTATAAAGGCAGACAAAGAAACAATATATCAGTACATTTCCCACAAGACAAGATTTATGGTAGCCAATACCAGCATCATGTTAGAAGCAACAATTGGGTGAAATCCATAGGAAACACTTTGTACTGTAACCAAGAATTTAGCATAACTGAAGTATAACTATAAGCAGACTAACATGAACATGGTTGGGAGTATGGCTAAGCAAACTACAAGCTAAATCTACCAGCTTAATAGGATTATCAAGCATAGTAGGCAAGTATCTATTATGACTGAGAGTAATTAGAGTAAAGATGAACCATAGTTCATGAACAAACCCTAATACCGGGTGGAACAAGAGTAAAGATGAGATTCAAAGAGGGACAGAGAGAGGGAACGATGAGAAGGACTTACCTATGGTCCTCGCTAGAGTTTTGAAGAGGAAGCATACCAGTGAAGTAGACATGGCGGTGGAGGCCACAACATAGAGGCACATGCAGTAGCTGAGCCTGTATCAAGCTGCGACCAGCGGCACCCACACCACCTCAAGCACGCCCAAGTCACCACCAGAACACCACCAAGCCCAGGAACGACGTGAGGTCGGGGTAGCCAGAAACCTAGGTTTCCGTAGGGTGTCAGGAGGCCAAATGAGTGCGAGCTCGGTGAGGACCAATCGACACGACATCATGCGCTTGGTCGACAAGCATGACAACGATGGCTAGAATGGCTGGAGCCAACCGGGATCAAAGGGCGTCAATGGTGGTGTCTTGGGTTCGCTAGAGAAGAGAGGGGAGAGGAAATGAGAGGAGATGAGCGAGTGACCTAGGACTATTGAACGACCTAGTGGACCACGCTAGGGTTTAGCCCGACCTGTTGGGTTGGGCCTGGGCTGGCCCACGTGTCAACACCCGGATTTTTAATCCCAGATGCTTGTTATGCCATACATCGCAATCCCAGGATTACCATTTTTGCGAGACATAACAAATTGAATATCACAGTACATCACCCCTTACAAACCATAATAAGGTCTTACATAAATAAAGGATCTCATAATCCAGTCTTAATACAACAAGCAGCGGAATAAATAATAAGCGTAGCGGTGGGGTCCATCTTCAGGGGCACATGCAATGCTGACGATGGAAGATAGTCCTAGTTATCATAGTCGTCTTGCTGTCCTTCATCTTGGTAGTTTCCTTCATAGTCTGGCCATAGTAATAGCCAGGGACAAAATCCATTAGTACTCTTTAAGTACTCGCAAACTATCACTAACAAGTAAGGTAGTGCAAATGGGAAATGCTAACCCTAGGTTTATTTGTAAAGTTACGTTTGAAACCTAAGCTGAGTTCAGAAGCAAAGAAAGATAAAATAAAGTTCTAGAATCACTTAAGTTGGGAAGCTAGTGTCATAGTCACAACCCTGTTGTGGTCAAGTCAAGATTCATTATTCATATCATAAGTCATTTTGAAAACATCTGACAACGGAACAGTATGGCCACTCCAACTATCCATAACCGCGGACGCGGCTATTCGAATAGTTTGACACTCTACAGAGGTGGTACACTTTCACCACAAGATTCGATACATCTGTCAAGAACCCTGAATCATCATACTTAGTATGCAGATAATCAAACATAACCTTTCCTTTACACACCCTAGTGTAAGCACCTCTCCTATGAGCATGGCCTCCCAACCATGACCATCTGTCATCTTGGGCATTGCATAGGTGAACAACATTGAGAGGTAGCCGCAGCTCAAACCTCTCCTGCGAGGGAACTAATACTAATGCATATAAACTTCCGGCTAAGCCTTACCCAATTCAGGTATTGTGGTTGTACGGTAAAATTGGAATGGTATCGCATCCGAACCCAAGCATCAGTTTTGGTAGAAGGGGTTAAGGCTCATGCCTCAACATTTTCATCATCATAATCCATTTGTGTTTCTCAACACATGTCAAAACATTTCAATAGAATGACTCATCATTCCAAGGTTTTCACAATTTATTTTCACCAAGTATTCCCATCTAAAGTGACTCAAGTTCTAGTTTAGCTCTAAACTACTAAGTTAAGAGTGTTCACTAATGTGGGATGCTAAGATCAATCTCATGCCATAGAATGACATCTAAATCTCACTATATAGGTCAAGTTTTATACTTTTTATGCTACCTTCAAACAAGTAAGGGACTTTGGTAAAGTAAGGAAGTAAAGCTTGGAAATAAAACTTGGGGTAGGTAGTAATTAAAGTGGTATAACCAAAGCATGCCTAATGCATCTTGCTTAGTTTATCTAGTTTAATTCTTGCTTGCTAACAATAGCTTGCCTTGGTTGGTGCAGTGATTGAAGTTTTCTTCCTCCTCCTCCTCGAAAGCTTGGTTGGTACTATCGTCTATAAATACATATGAGATACACAATCACCACACAATACTTAACTAGTCTACTTAGCATACTAAGGCACACATTTTATGATCTATTATCATCCCAAGAATCACAAGGTTTAATTAACTAGCTTCATTCTTTTTATTTGAAAAAAGTAATTTCTACTCATTGAATTTAACTAAGATTTAATATTCTCCAATTAAAATATGGGATCATGTGGAAACATGTCATCACCACATATTCTAACATATGGGAATGTGATTTAAAGGTTGGATCACATTTTAATAAGTTTAGGTTTAATAATTAATGATTTAAAGTGACTAGAAATGCCTATATAGCATTATTTTGGTACTAGTACAAATTCACTGCATGCAAAGATTAATATTATTACATATTCAGATAGGTATGGTTAAATGTGATTTTTGAGAGTTGGAATCAACTCAAAAGCTATTATGGTTGATTTTAGAAAAATGTTTGAATGTGCAAAGGCTTCTGTCTTGTTATTTTTACTAGGAGAAATCTCTGAGTCTAAATGATTTAAATCCAATGGTCTTGGATAGAGATTTTCATTACCTTTCCAACAAAATTGGAATCACTCAATTTGGATTTGTATAACTCTCTGAATTGATTTTTAAACTAAGGGACAGAACTAAGTCTAAGTCTAAAAAGAAAATCTAGATTTGAATTAACTGGGTCACGCGGGAAACTAAATGGGCCGGCCAAGTGGTGCTCCGCAGCGCAGAGGCCTACTGATAGGGGGTCCCGCCTGTCAGTGACTCTTTAAACGCGAAGCGGTACGGGATGATCTGGGCGCTACGATTAAAACCTAGATCAACAGTCCATAGTCGTCATCGACGATAGACTCGTCGCTGGCGAGACCGAATCCTAAACAGATGGTGGGGGTCTACTGGGGACGTACCAGTGCTCCAGCTAGTGTGGCGAGGCGGGCGATCGAACTGGACGGCAACGGCGGGCTCAGGCGAGGTCGCGGCAGGGGCTGAGGTGGACGAAATCGACGGCAGCGTCTCCTCCTCTGTTGCGACTGCCTCCGGTGAAATTCCGGCGGCCTACTGCTCGAGCTGCTCCGGCGAGAGGTGGGGAAGGACCGGGGGTGAGAGGGGAGTGTGAGAGTGTGAGGAATTCGTGCTAGGGAGGCCTGCTTATATAGGCGCGACGAGAGGACTGACAGGTGTGGGCTGGCGTCTCCGGTGAGGGCGGTACAGAGGGCTACCGGTGTGGGCGAGGTAGGCGGACAGTGGGCGGTCTGCTGGTGGTGCTCTATGGCTTAATGGCGACGCTAGGGGCAGTGTCATTTGGTCGAGGGCTTCCCGTGCTCTGGGAGACAAAGGCGGTGCTCGATGGCGATCACGGCGATTGTGGGTCACGCGGCAGTGCACGGCCGTGTCTGGCAGGGAGTGGGTGTCGAGGCAGAGCGGCGTGCGCGATATGGTGTCGAGGCATGGTCTGCTGCGTGCTGGCGGCGATCGCGCTCTAGCGTGCGCTGCGCACGGCGTAGAGAGAAAGGGCGGCGTGGTGCTGAGGTGGTCTAGGGGATGGGGTTGATCGAGGGGTGGACCGTGGGCGGCGGTAGGGTTGGGCGGAGCTAGGGGACGTGCTGGAATGGTGCGACTTGGTCCCTGGCGTGCTGCCCGCGTCTGGCCAGCGGTGACCTCATTTGGGCGGTGCTGCACTAGCGCTGCGGGGAAGGAGGAGGCTGGTTGATGGCTTGGTTGGACTCAGGAGGAACAGAGAGGAGCAGAGAGGAGCAGAGAGGGTCAAATGGGGGACAAGGGCTTAACTAGCAACAGTATTAGTTAGGCCATTTGATCTCTGCCTGCCACCTGTTCGACTCAATGGCCACATGAGAGAAATTTTTGAATTTTGAGCTTATTTTTGGTCGATGCTTTGATCTGATGCTTGGTAGGCTGTGGTTGCTAGGATTTGTTAAATGGAAGTCATTTGAGTGGTTTTTGAGAAAATGTGATCTATACATATGAATTACATTCAATTTTCAATTGTCATTTAAATTTAGTGTTTGAAAGTTTTTGGGATGAAACAAAGTGGGCTTTGGTACTTCACTACTTGTACTAGCAAGGGGTGCAAAGTTCCACAATTGTTTCTGTTAAGATTTGAGTTCTAGGAATAGCCAAAGTAGGCTAGGTGATTAAAATGGCAAAAGTGACCATTTGCTTATTTTATTCATTTTGATTTCTTTTTCTTTGGGATTTGTTTGGGAATGATCTAGATGATGTTTAATTCAACTTAGAATCATTTTACAACCAATGGATCACTCAAACATGGCAATTCAAAACAACTCCTAATTTAAATGCACACCCATATGAATGCTTAATTATTTCAAATGGAAAAGTTTTTGTTAACCCTAAATTGGGTAGATTTGATCTTGATTAACTTTGGATTAAGTTTTGGGATGTTACACCACGGGTCCATTCCAGTTAAATGAAGTCATATTAAGTCTTAAGTAGAATTATAAATTCCAAATATACTCCTGGTAGTATTTAGGCTCTAGAAAAATAAAGGAAAAATCATAAAAATACATATAATATATCAAAATGTTCACAAAAATAAGATCTAACCAGGAAAATATAAAGTTGATTGTTTGAGCAAAGTAGATACAACTAAAAATTAAAGACACTAAATACTTTAATGAAATTTAGCAAAATAAGAAAGAGTTCTAAAAACAAATAAAAATCACTTTTGTGTACAAAAAGAAATCTATTATTTTACAAAAATACTAGTTCAGAAATTTCAAGTTATCTTCGGATTTAAAAAAATGTTAGATTGGACTTTATAAAAATCATTTTCTTATTGAAAAGTAAAAAGAATGCAATTTCTTTATCTTTAGAAATCAAGATAGATTGTTCTAGTTTCACTCAAGCTAAATATAATTTTTTGTTTTAAATGTAATACTATTATTATCTTTATAGATGAGATAAATATGGTTTCACATCTTCAATATATTTACTACCTAATAATTTAGGTAAAACACCCAAAGAAAGACTAAGTCTAAATACTAAACTTAAAACCATAATAATGGTTTCTAAAAAAAACTTAAGAGTAAAGTTATAACCATATAATAATCCTTTAGAATCTTAAACCAACTATAAGTCAAAGATATATAAATCCATTATGTTTATCATTCACTTATGTTAGAATTGAATGATCTCATCTTATTTAACTATATTCCGCATAACCCTAAAACTTAATAGTAATTAAGCAAACCATATAATAAGATCACCATATCTCATAAATAGCGTTAACTCTATAACCTACCTAACTTTGACTTGCTAGGTTTAGATCTGTAGAGCTACACCTAACACTTATACGATTCCGTCATCGATCGTAGCTAGGAGAACTCCTGAACTCAAACACAATATAAAATTATTGTATCTTAATACTAATTATATTTTATAGTTAACTTTAATATGTCACTCAACCAGCTAGGAGATTATTAACTTACGATCTTTAGAGCGATATAAATAACCACCGATTGCATTCCAAGAACACTGTTGATTGTTTGACTTAATGTAATAAGTATTTTCTTCAAAAGTTATTCTTTTTTCCACTTTAAACTAAGGCTTTAGCAATTCAGTTAAATTTCACTAACCTAAAATGTGATCATTTTTAAGAGTTAATTACCAATCAGCATCTAATATTAATTGTTATTACGCTTTACTTTCATATCATGTTAATTACTTTTAGAATCAAGTATATATTTTATAGTGTACACTTGAATGTAACACGAATCTTTCATAAATCACCAAACTCAATCCATATTTAAACATGGGGATTTATTTTGGGATTTATAGAAAATGCATATCATTACGTATGCATAATAGCATATTTCTTATTTAAGCATTAGTCCTTACCATACCAATGATGCTATTTTAGATATTGGAGTTTATACCGACTAGAAGACCTTGGCTACATAATCTTGTAGTTAAAAAGGCAAGTTCACACTTGCTCATGTCCTTTGGTTATTTTCTATCAGGTATTTGCAATCTAGTATTGTTATAACCTGCATTTCAAAAAGGACAACAGAAAACACTATTTTCATAATTAATGTGAACTAATGGTTACTGGTCTGGGGTGTGGTTAGTTAATGTATTATGACTAGAAATAGAACCACCATTGGAATGTATTATCTAGGATTTATCAACAAATGTAGCTAGTGATTCTTGCACCGTAAAATACGTGTTGACCATGTGATCTATATGGCTTTGGGGAAGTCAGCTGGATCTTATTCCTTTCGCGTGTTAGTGGACGACCTTTACGCGACGCTGAGATTCTTTGTGCAGATCTAGCAACATGGGTGGGCACGCTTAGATCCCGGCGGTTTTGGTGTCTAGATTATTTGTGAGAGGTTGTCGGAGGTACGGTCGGTCCTTTTCAAAGGGTCCTGCTAGGGGCACAACCGACTCATAGAGTCTTCGGGGTCCTATCAGAGTTATAGCAGTCTGAAAGGGGAATAGAGATGTGGCAGCTTGAAGGATCGTGTTGGCATGTGGGGTCGTGGAGAAGGACAATGATCTTCTTGGGTCCTTATACCGGGTCTCATACCAAGGAGGAGTGAATGGTGTGGCCACTCAGATGTGCACCATGGATAAGGATCTCTCATGGGTAAAGCAACGCACCTCTATAGAGTGTAAAAAAGTGTGACATGTTACTCCCTATTTCAGGAAGGAGTTCTGAATGCTGCAGGAAAGGAACTCCATGAAGTTGTAATCAACCTGTGAAGACTGGTGGACATAGCTTTTCAGAATAAAGCAACCTTTGAAGAAATGTTTACGAAAACTTGCATTGCCTATGACCTATGGTATGGGTTGTAGTTAGTGCAACAAACGCTCCTTTTTAGTGAACTTGCTGAGTACGCTCGTACTCAACCGTACCTTCTCAACCTTGCTAGATTCTAGAGCAATCAATGGCGAGCCTATAGGAGGTGAACTACTCTAAAGAGTTAAAGATATCGAGTGGGGATCAATAGAGTCGATGACTAGATCAGAACCTGTTGGAGTCAAGCTAAGGAGTTCAATATAAATAAATCCCTAGATACTGGAACCTACTTCTGTAGAGCATTGCGTTAACAACAATCACATGACATAGTTATATAGTAGTAGTATTTTTAGAATAATCTTTGAGTTGTTATTTTTAGTTTCTTTTGTAAATTATAATCCTTGTTGTTTCTAGGAGGTTCTTTGGATCTTTTGTAATGTGTTGTATTTAATCTAAAGTCATACCTTGGACCCATGATGTTTCTGGTGTACCACTCTAAGGGATGTAATACTAGTGGAACGATGTTTCATTAGTGTTATGTCAATGACTACAGCGTACTACATCATGCAGTGGTATGTCGGGTCACTTCAAAGGCAACCGTCGCTGCAGGCCTAGGGGCCGCCGAGCGGGTGGGGCCCACCCGGCCGCCGGCTCCTCCTCCCGCGCTCCTCCACCCCTCCTTTTCTTTAGTCCCACCTCGGGACTTGAGGAGACAGGGGTCTCCCCTTTTTCCCTATATAAGGTGGAAAAAATACACACAAAATAAGATATTCTCTAAGGAAGTTTTCTTAGAGGATTTCTCTCTCTTCTCTCTTGCAACCATGGTCCCGAGTCAAGGTTGCATGCACAAGGGAGTGCTTCGATGCGGCACGCCGTTGTGCTGCAGACATTCGGCCAGAATATCTACTTCTGCACTTTCGGCTAGATCAGAGAACCGAAGGTTGTCCTCGTGTATCGAACGTGTGTGAAACCACGGAGGTACTGCCACTTGTGGCACTTGGGTTGTCGTGCAAGAACCTGGGGTGACTTGCGAGCAGCTTCGTGACCTTGAGGTCGGCTACGAGTATGACTACTTCACCCACATTCCCCGAGGAACGTTAAGCATTTTCGGTATACAAGGGTATGTTACCTAAACCATCTCCGTTACAACATTATTCCTACATAGATCCTGGCTGTTGGTGTTGCGCTAGTTAGAAAAATTTATGTTTTCTGCTATGAACCCCTTCAATCACACATGTGTTGATCAAGTGGAAGAACTTGCCTGAGTACTCGGTGACATGGGAAGATTGGTAAGTTCTCAAGATGAAGTTTCCAAGCGTGCTTGCTTGGGGACAAACAAGTTCTCCTTGGCGGGCATTGTCACGTAGGTCGTTACACCTTAGATGTGGAGTACGCCACCAATGAAGTACAGAGTAGGCGCGATAAGCGTCCCCGCGATGTCAACTTCCACCGCGCCACAAAGGGAAAGGACCACTGAACCTGACCCTGGACACCAGGAACTTGCCTAGCGGCACGGCTACCATCGACAACCCATCCTCAAGCTCACACACGACATTCCAAGCATCGATAAACATCCCCGCACAATCCAACCAACGGTTGGACACGAGGTCATAGTCGATAATACTGTAGGATGCCGCAGGGTCACCTCTCTCCGTGGTGGAGAACACGCACGGGTGGGCGAGGAGAGTGAGTTTGGTTCGTCATGGCGACACTGTGCACTAGCACCTCACGGTTGATCGTCATGTGGCTGGCAATGGAGGCAGTGGCCAACGACACCTCGAGCCCCCTTTCCGTGTGCATCAACGCGCCTCGGGGTCTCCTTCTCTTCCGGTGTTGCACATTTCACATGTTCAATGAAATGCTTAGCCCATGGGGATGCACAGACGAGAAGATACAAAATTTCAAGGGGCAATTTGCAAAAACACCATCAACAATGTTAGAAAACTAATGATCGTTGTCATAGAGTCTCACTCCCGTGCGCGAAAAGTGGCTGAATCGCTTTTGACGATTTGCAATTTCGTGACCAGATCGACTCATTCACGTCAAGTTCTGAAGAAATATGATCTGAACAAGACGGAGAGGAAGATATTCACTGTCCACTAGTATGGCAAAAGAGAGACAAACTCGCACCGAGGCATAGGAGGATCCTTTACTCGGCTCATTCCCGCAACCCACGACGTGCATGTCATGACGAGGCGATGCAGGCGGAGGAGTGTGCATGTATGTCTCTCCTTCTTATACTCATACAAGTGCTAGAGTATCCCTTGTAAGGGGATCCAACTCCCACTCAAATAGCAATGTGAGACTAAATTTAGTCTCACCTCTTCTCATGCATGAATGTGCCAAATGGGTCTCTGAAATTTCATTATTGCAATAAAATAAATGAGCTACGCCATATTAGCCAAAATTCTAATAAGTTCATATATCATTTTGAACTTTTTCTCTATTTTCTACATCTAGATTTTCTGATCAATTTTTTTGGAACTTCCTCGAAACAGGCTTCTGCCACGCTTTATAAATAAAGCCAAATCCATACAGAGAACAACCAAGTCACCGATGCCAAAGTGCTAAAGAAAAGAAAAAACAAGTTCGCTTGGGCAACAACACAACAAAGCCCAAGGTAACAAAAAATAAATAGAGCTAAGCCGGAGCTTGCACTATGAGGCCAAGGGGGTAGGAGTAGGAGTTGCGAAGCGCTCGCCGACGCCCTGATAGCCTGGATGATGCCGTCCATGCTATCCTGGTCCGCTGCCTAGACAATGGGTACCACTGCTGTAGGTAGGCAAGCAAAAAAACACAGAGTTAGACGCACGGTGAGGAAAGATCCTCTCTAACACCATCTTATTATGAATGTTCCAAAGCTTCCACGTAATGGCCGCAAACACCAACCAGAAGAGGTGGCGCCTCCTCCCGGTACGGTTTGCCTCAGACTCTAGGAACTCTCCAAGGTCTTGGGCCTGCCAGGAAGGCCAAGCGCTTCCTAGATGAAGTTGCACAAAAACTGAGTGGCAGGACACATGAACATAATGTGGGTGCACGTCTTGGGTGTCCCACATAACGGACACAACCCATTGTCCGAGCCGTTACGTTTCGACACCTCTACCCCCGAAGGTCGTTGATCCCGTAGAAGTTGCCACACGAAAATGCACAGGGTCAGGGGTAAGGGTGACTTCCATTGGTGGGTCATCCAGGGTAGCTCCGTACCCTGGAAGAGGGTCCTGTACGACGAACTAACAGAGAAAGCTCCCGAAAGAGACTGGCTCCATGACACCTTGTCCCTCTCGAGAGGGACAAGGGCAAAGAGCCCCGAAGACTTAGGAAGTCAATGGCATCAACATCATTGAAGGTCCTCCGAAACGGGATGTTCTAGGGGCCTCCCTGACAAGCCTCGACCACTAACATCTCGGGTTTGCGCAAATGGAAAACAAAGTCAGGAATTCCTAGCAGAGGGGGACTCCATGTAACCAGGGATCTAGCCAGAAAGGGCTTCCCGACCATTACCCACCACAAAGAGAGCACCCATACGAATGAAGTGTTTAATGTCTTGTATGGCCCTCCAAAATTGGGTCCCCTCCCGGAGCTCACACGCCAACAGGGGGTGGCCCCGGAGGTACTTTACCTTAATGATTTGTAGCCAAAGGCCACCATCGTCTTGGAGAATGTGCCACACCCACTTCAGCAAAAGGGCCACATTGAAGCGACGCTGGTCAAGGATTCCTAAACCCCCAAGGATTTTGGGGGTACGGATATCCGCTCACTACACCATATGGTATTTCTGGTGCCTATCTCTGGCTACCCAAAAGAACCTAGACAGCTCTTTAGCAAAGTCTGCATGGGTCCCCAAAGGCAACAGATAGAGGCCCATCTGATACATGGTGAGGCTGGACAGACACAAGTTGATCACGATAGTCTTATTCCCCTTGGAGGTGAGGCGTGCCCACCACGGTTCAGCCTTAGACCGAACCTTCACAGCCATGGGGGCAAGGTCCTTGATCAGTACTATCTCCGTTCCATAATATAAGACATTTTAGCAAGCTAAAAAAGCTCTCTAAAAAGGTTTATATTGTGGAACAGAGGTAGTACCTGAGAGTCTCGCATGGGCATCCCCAGGTAGGTAATAGGGAAATCCGCGAAGCGACAGTTTAGTTGATCTGCAATGCGTTGCCTATCCTCGTCAGCGAAGCCCACTATCATCACCTCGCTCTTGTCGAAGTTGATCTTGAGCCCCGATATGGATTTAAAGCACATGAGCAGGAACTTGAGGTTAATGATGTCGGGGTCCGAGCCCTGCACCATGATCATAGTATCGTCCGCATATTGGAGGTGGGTGATGCCACCTCCGGGGATCAGATGCCCTACCACTCCCGAGATGTGGCCAACGGTTTTTTCCTTATCTAGGATCTCAGCCAGGGCATCCACCGCAGAGTTAAAGAGAAGGGGCGAATCAGGTCCCCTTGTCTAACTCCACGGGAGGGTCTAAAATACGGACTCACTTCCCCATTAACATTGATCGCGGTGCTACCACTCATGGCAAATTGCATGATCCAACAAATCACCCTATCGTCTAGCCCTCGACGCTCTAGTACTTGTCTAAGGAATGCCTAGTCCAGCCTGACGTAGGCTTTCTGACAGTCTAGCTTGAGAAACACTCCTTTCTGATGGCGTGTCTTAACCTCATGAATAATTTCATGGAGGTCAAAAACTCTATCATGAATCAAGCGGCCCTTCAAGAAGGCAAACTGGAGTGGATGAGTCGGTTGGCATAGACCTTTGCAAAGATGTGCTGAATTGATCGGTTTAAATTGGCGAATATCCATGGCCCCCACTAGCTATACATCACAAGAGAGTCCCTAAGTAGAACTCCTAAAACATCGGCATAATAACCGGGCACAACTGCTCCCAAATGGTCTGGAAGATCATTTTTGAAACTTCAAAATGCAGTTTTTGAATTTCGCCCGACCTCCAAACCGTCCGCGCCCCTTTTGACCCTTGTACCTCGCTATCCTCTCGTTCTACACGGAATCCATCGATTTGGACTCTCGGGCAACATATGATTCCACCGATGACAACACATGATTCTCGGGCAAACAGCTGCAGCAATTAACAGAAAAATCCATCTATCTGTACAAGACATGAATAGCAGATTCAGTCCTAGCAAATTTCATCCATGCTTGATTGCTCGTTTCAGACCGTCCTCTCAGATCTCAATCCCAAAACCACATGTATGTACTAGTACTACCGGGCAGCTGAAGCTACGGAGGGCGAGAACAATCTACCCTAGCACGGCGGCGGTTTGCTTGTCGACCATGCTCCTGGCGAAGGCGTAGCGGAACCTGGCGTTGTACGGGAGCCACTCGAAGGCCTGCGACGCCCTGCGCCGGCCGCCGCCTGCTGCGGCGGCGCACCGCTGGATGGCGTCCTGCGCGGCCCGGCCGTCCACGTTGTCGCGCGCCCACGCGAGGATGCCGTCGCCGACGGGGAGGCCGGCCTCCTTGGCGTACCGCTCGACGAGGCGCGGCAGGAACACCTTCCTCGACTTCCGCACCACCACGCCGGTCTGCAGGAACTCCCGCTTCGCTCGCTCCAGCTCATCCGCCACGTTCTTCGCCGTGTACACCTTCAGCTGCAACGTTGATGGCTCGGTAGTCAGATGAAGGAAGGGTTGGAGATTAAGGATGGCAATGGGTAAGGTATAGGCAGGGTAGAGCAATATTATACCCATACCATTTAGTCAATGCGTACAAAAGTTCACCTATACTCGTACCCGTGGGTATAAAACTTTACCCATATCCATACCCGACGGGTACTCATACCCATTGGGTACCCGGCGGGTAGACCTAAGAGTATACAAGTTATTTATAATTTTATTTTCATCAATAACATATTTGATAAAAAAGACAATTGTCTCTACTAAATAAGAGATAGACAAGTACATGCAAGAATCGAAGTTTTGGACTCGCAATCTCATACTCATTCATAGGTTTTTCGGTTTTAAATTCTATAGTTTGACATGTTAGTTTAAACGGGCAGGGTATGGGTATACCCATAGGTACAACTCGATACCCGTGCCCGTACCCGTGACTTAACGGGTAGGGTATAGAGATTACCCGTGGGTATAAAAGTGTGCCATACCCTACCCATGCAGGTACGATACCCGCGGGTACTCGTACCCATGGGTAAAATTGGCATCCTTATTGGAGATCAACAAGGGAGTATTGTGGATTGGTGGTGGCAACTGGCAAGTGTACATACCATGGGGTCGGAGGAGGCGCCGGTGCACAGCGCGAACAGGGCCAGAGGCTGGCAGTCTGACAGGCCGAACTTCAGCTGGACCAGCTGCTTCTCGTCGGCACATCTCTTCCGCATCGCCGTCGACAGAATGGACTCAAACCACTGCAGGTAAAAATAATAATGATAAGTTCAAACATCACTTCTCCGAAATTCAGTATGCTTATCTGATTACAAGGGTATATTGATTCTCTTTGGTTTGTTTCAGTGAATTGATGAAAGTTCACCAAACTGCATTTAGGACCTTAATTCAGAAGTATAGAGTTCTTCAGGCATAGACAGTTTATTTCCTAAGAATGATTTCTTAATGTAGAACTAGATAAAATGATTATTCATATGCAGCAGTTAATTTTACATGTATTATATCTGAATTTAAATTCAGACGTCAACACGTACACGGCCGATTCTCGGGGATCTACAGCACAACAAGGAGTGCTCGATGGAATTTGCTGTCACGGCATGTCCTCCAACATTGTAGGCGGCCTGCAATATGGTGGTAAGTTATTTGTTAGTGACAGCATTATGAGCACCAGCATTCCAGGGACAATCGTAGCTAGAACATCCTTTTCACCTTGTGAAATAGAGCCATTCTTTTCAGAGAACTGTTTGGAATTCCGTATGCTAGATATGCCTGCAAATGAAGAATTACACATGGGTTGACAGGACACCAGCAAAATCGTAAAGATCGGAAGATTAAAGAAAACAAAAACCTAGTTAGAGTTTCTGGCACTTACATGCATGACAAGAGAATTGTACACATTGATCCAGAAGGCCAGTTTGATACTTGCTCCTGACATACTTAGATCAACCCGTTCAAGCTGCTCCACAAGCAATCTAAGCTCCAACATCATCATGAAATTTGTTAGGAAATTATTCAGAATCATGAATTACGTTAGAAATATAGCGTCCAATAATCATCATTTTTCCAACAAACCTGTAGTGTGTAATTGCACAGGAGACATCTGGCATCTGATTCTTTTCGACCGATATCGAGCATACTTCTACAATGCTTTTGTTATTTGATGCATTAGTTTCCTCTCCGTTACCCCTCCGGGGAAGAATGACACTTGTTGATGATCTTGACAGGAAGGGCGAACGGGCCCTTTCAGCCTTTTCTTGTGACTCGGTGCGCAGAAGACAGTATATGGAGGCCATGCATCTAATCATTTCTTCAGATATCTTGCTTGGACATTGGTATAGATGATCTTTCAGAGTACGTGCCAGAGAACTACTTCCTGAATAAGGTAGCTATTTGTAAAGAAGAAAAGGAAAAACAAAGGGAGAAGCAACAGTTAAAATAAGTCCAATATGTGCATTTTCTGCTTAAGTAATAGCATGTCCTGATTTAAAATCAGTACGTTTAGAAGTACAAAACTGGGACAAAAAATGCATATGCTTCTGAAAGTAACATAATGCAGGAAATGTGCATCCTATATATGCCTAACATAAAAAGGGGAAATACAAATGACTGTCTATAAAATCTGCAGGTACAATGTACTCCTAATCTCCTATACTGATGCAAATGACATACGCGTACAATGATTCAGGTAAATTACATTCAATGCTTTTAAGGCTCTATGTTTTTGTACAGTATGTTTTACCTTCCTTGGGTCTGATGCAAGGGATGTAGGACGAATGTCCAAAGTCTCGCTTGAGAATGACTCATGCTTGATCTTGGTCTTGAGCATGTTCTTCGTTCTTCCAGACTCTGATACCGTTGTCATAATATGAAAAGGTTGGAGGGGAAGCTTCTTAGATGAGCAAAATACACTTGATATTATGCTCGACTGACGCCGCCTCGTCCTTGAAGCCACGCTCTTCGCGTGAGCCGGAGAAGAAATACCAGAACTCTGCCCGGACGATGGCCCGGACGTGCACTGATCGAATATACTTCTGTAGAGGGAAAGGACGTGCTGCTCGCGGTTCGCTATTTCCTCTTCGAGCAATTCAATCTCTGCTATCAGTTCCTTTGTCTGCAGGGGTACCAGCAAGAGTCTCACTCTTCAGTATGCAATTTAAGATTCATCCAAATTTTAACAAATCTGCGACATCTATTTTGAGATGGAAGGGAGTACTTGGAAGATCTGACAATTGCACTACTTTTTTCGCTCAAAATAGTAAAAATTGCTCGAGTTGACACGTTTCCAGTGTGCTATGCCACTATCTTGATCTGGCAATTGCACTAGTTTTTTCCCCCACTAAAATAATAAAATTGCACTGATCTTTGACGATTGCAAGTAGTTGGTGTAAGGAAACTAAAATACTCCCTCCGTTTAGAAACATAAGACATTTTAGCTTTGTGAATCGAATGTATCTAGACGCTTTTTAGTGTATAGGTGAATCGAATGTATCTAGACGTCTTTTAATGTATAGGTTTACTATACACTAAAAAGCGTCTAGATACGTTCGATTCACAAAGCTAAAACGTCCTATATTTCTGGTGTGCAGCAGGGGACGAATGGTACCTGAGCTGGGAAGTGCCTATGGCCAGGAGAGAGAGTGCTGGACGCCCGGCCGATCGCCCGGTCGAGCATGATCCGGATGGACCTCTCCTGATGCAGATGCAGCTGTAGCTGAGAAACCTGCCACGTACGGGTTCAGCAATTTTCAGCACCAATTACTCAGACGGAGAAAACAAGGAAACAGTGGGTAAATCAAATGCTGTTTCTTCTCCTGACGTCATTCTCGAGCGACACACGGCTGTTGGGCGACGAGGCGCTCGCCCGGTGATCCATCGGCATCCCCTGGCGAGCCGGAGAGCCGTCCGTCGCGTACGAGGATTTCCTCAGGTCCGTCAGGTTCTGCTGCCATGGAAATGTTTTCATATACTATATAATCCGATCAGCAGATCGCGAAGAAGTGATCGACGAATGAAGGCAGCACCTGCGCTGGTCGATGGAAGCGTTGCTCCTCGACGCCATGCGACGAGGCGCCCCCATCTCCATGGTTGCACGTCTCCAAGTTCCTACCAGAAGAAGCACTGCGGAACATATAGTAAGAGCAAAGAGCAAGACGAAGGAGTAAAAATAGGCAGCACAGAGCCACAGACCTCTTGGATCGCCGGTGGTGCGGCAGGGCAGGTGCACTGGCGGTCTTGGGCGCCGGCGCCGCCTCAGGAGCCTCGCCGTTCTTGGCACCGTGGGCCTTGCACGGCTCTTGCCCTCCGTTGACCACCCCTCCTCCAGCCTGCTCCGTCTTCCCTTGGACTGCTGCCGCCATGCCGCCTACTACCTAGCTACACGAACAGTCCAGAACGCGGCGGCATGAGCATTATATGAGCAGAGCAGGTCAGCACTCAGCAGGGTCCGGATTGATTTTCGTCGCGTGGGGGGCAAAGAGCATCCGAGCACAGCGCGCCCACTCCCTGCGCCGCGACGCCGACCGACGGTTTAATACGACGACGTAGTGGTGGTAGTAAACCGCTGCTGCCGCGGCAGCGACGTTGGTGCACTGCACGGCTGCAGAGGAAGAGGAGGGTGGAGTGGGAGAGCGACAGGGAGAGTGGATACTGGAGGCGCGCGGACGGCGAGGGGAAGAGAGGGGGGGGGGGGGGGGTTATTGCGCGGAAGCGAATGGGTTGGTGAGGCTTGTTAATGCACTGACGCAGCAAGAGTAAATGGCTCGAGCAAGAACTCGCCATGCCGCGCCAATCGGCCAGTGACGCCATCGCCTGTACTATCTACATCCATTTTCCTAATATAAAAAACTCTATCTGCATACGACGTTTCTTACGTGAAACAGTTGAGAGTTGCAAAAGTCGTAGTCACTGGCTAGCTCCAAAGAAACTTTACCTTTTCTGACTGGGTGCCATCGCTCCTAACTTGTAGCAAAACTCTAGAAGCTGCATGCCGCCGCTGCAACCCTGCAAGTGCGAGAAATACTACCACCGCTACTGCTACGATCAAGCACATGGTGCGTTCTCCCGCAAAAAAAAAAAAGCACATGGTGCGTTACAACAGAAGCTGCGAGATGCGTGACCTCAATTTAGCCGGTGCTTTAGGAGATATGTGATTCCTGCCTTCCTGGCCTAGTACTACTATGTACGTACGTAGCCAGGGCATGTTCTCTCGTCCACGGCTCCACGCACGGCATTGACCTGACCTACCTACCGGCGGGCGCATGCATGCAGCATGTCACGAGGTAGGCAGGCGACGACATGAATGCGGGCGTTAACGCCACCCCTGTATTACACTGCAGCGGTAAACTTGTGCGCGACTGTCCGTGTGTCTGTCCACCTCGTCGACAAGAGAACCTGACGAACCGGGTTACGACACCCCAGGCTTCATGACGCATCTGCGTGATGGTAGTACCAGCCCAACAGAGAGAGACCAAATGCTTGTCCGTAGGAAGGTACTAGGGCCAGTGGAAGATGGGCCGGCCGGCCATGCCCATGTGAGCGGCGAAGAGGAAGGAGTAATGCTTGATCGCCAGGCAGCGTGGGCGTGGGGCTTCACTTCAGAGGGTAACGTACGTGCGAGAGTGGCACAGTGAAGTGAAGTGGGCGACGCATGCACTGATTGATAATTGGGGTTGGATTTACATGGCGGACAGGCCTCGGGCGCGAGAGATGGAGAGGAGAAGCCGTGGCTGCGCCCGAGGCACGGGTTTGTCAGGGTTACCTCACAGGTTTTAAACGTAGTCTTACTCGGCCCATCAAACAGTTTTCCTTTCTGTAAGCGTGGCAGATCACGGGCCCGTGAAGGCTGGACCAACAAGCGTTATTAAAGGTTCTGGGGTTTAGGCCCAACTTGCAAGGTGGTTACACACGCGCAGTCAGCGCAGCCGAAG
Source organism: Avena eriantha (assembly GCA_910589775.1). Taxonomy (NCBI): domain Eukaryota; kingdom Viridiplantae; phylum Streptophyta; class Magnoliopsida; order Poales; family Poaceae; genus Avena; species Avena eriantha. The sequence continues at coordinate 292,796,972 of OU342740.1, forward strand.
AAAGCTCCTCCTCCCTGGCCGCCGCAGTCGCCGGAGAGCGCTCTGCCGGAGTGACGCCGCGCGGGCATCTTCCCATCCGTTCCTTCTCATCTTCCTTTTTTCTCAGGCGGCGGCGGCGGCGGCGGCGCAGGTAAGGTAGTCGGTGCCCTCCTCTCCCCTGAGACTTCATCTGGCCGTCCTTCCCCTCTAGGCCTGCCCCTAACCCTACATCGATGGGCGGGAGCAGAACGGCGGTGCTAGATAGAAATCCAAACAGAAATTAGGAATTGACTGCTCTCTTCGATTCCCAATGCCAATATTTTGCACAGCCAAACACTAGAATTGGTATTAGCACTCATTTCAGTACAGACGATGATTTGGTATTTCTTTCTCTGTAATTCAATTCAGAGCACTAGTATCCCACTTTGGGTCTTCCCTGGTGTCTCACGAGTGTTGACTCTTTACAACTACAAACGCGTGGCTTTGTTGTGTCGGACTGCCACAGTGAAGGGACCCTTCCGATTTAATTTCTGGAAGAACTTTGCTGTAGAAATCTTAGCTCTAACATAACTTTGTTTCTTCCACAGTTGTTTAGAGGATTGGCTACAGATAATCCATGCTTAGTATTTGTTGAGAATTGAGGGTGCTTGAGATAAAGATGCTGAAGAACGTCTTGAGCCAGTCATGGAGGAGGGGGGCACATGTCCTACGGGAAGGGCAACCAGCTGAAGCACTGTATGCTTGTTCAAGTCGATTTCATAGCGGACAGGTAATAAACCATACTTTGATTGTAGATCTTTTATCTGTTAATAATCAAGTTTAGCCCTTGAAACATCTATCTTGTTACGGTGCTTTGATTTTAGTAACTTGGGTATGTCAATGTAATTAGGTGAAAATATCTTGATTTGAGTTGTGAGAACCCAGAAATGCTTGTGGTACCAAATAAGCCTTCCCCCTGGAAATGCATACAAGGAATTCATGCTTATGCATAAACTTAAACTGGCGTAATCCCGTGAGCATGCAGTGCTGAAATCTACACTGCAATTGTGCAGTGATTATCTGCATATGTGATACTGGCAGCCAAACTTTTGTCGTCCTTCTACAATCTTCTACATGTACAGCACAGAAGTTAAGTAATGAGCTTAACAATTCATTTACTTGAGACACATCCCACAAAAGATCCATTTTGATTCAGATCCTGAATTTCCCAAGGCATAAAGCTATCTCTGGCTAGTCTTGTTAAATATCTCCAGTCAATTTTACCACCATATACAAGTCGTCTGATATATAGACATGCTAAATAATGGTTTTAAGTTTAACGGTCCATTTTAACATATATGAGAACCTGATTCACTTCTCGGATTACCTTTTCTATGGACGGTTCTTAATTCTCAGATTACAATGGCAGCCACAATCCCATTCAGCAATTATTTACACTGAATGCAGTGGACAATTCAGTTAGTTTGTTATATATATTTCATTTTCGGATCCACTAGGTAGTGCTTAAATGAGTTCATTCATATAACTTTCTGCAATCATGTGGGAACGTAATACTGAATTCCATAATGTTTATAAAGTTTGTTGCTGCCACAAGGGTTCAAGGATTGAAGTTGTTTCTGGCTTCTTTGGTTGAACTTATCCAATCATACAGTCCAAAAAAAAAGAAAACTTATCCAATCAAATACGGACCATGTCTTGCACGTTTACAAGCTCTGCAATTAGCTGAACAATTCATTTACGCTTCTTCTTTACACCAAGCACTTAGCTCTTCAACAATTCCTTTACCCGAGATGCAACCTCATCCACAATCCATTCAAATGTGATCCTGCATCTGTGGCTACTCTAGCTAAATATCTCAAGTCATCTTACAACCATATATATGCATGTCATGGGCTACATATACACAGTCCATTCCAGATCGCAGTTACACCCAGTTCAGTTCTGACATTACAATGGCATCTACATTATGTTTCAGCAATGGACAATTTAGTCAGTTGGCCTATGTATCGTTCAGTTGCAGTCACTGAAATAGAAGTAGCTGAATTTTAAGTTCCTTCTGGTTCTTTAGCTGAAATATTGAATTTACCCAGTGACATGTTATGGGTCTTGCACATTTACTAAACCTGTAAGTTGAACAATTCATTTACATTCCCTTTTGACCAAGCATTTAGCTCTTGACCAATCATTCTCTCGAGATGCAATTGCACGTACAATCCATTCGAATTCTGATCCTACATTACACAATCCTTAAAGCCAGTCTCTGACAACTCTGGTAAAACATTTCTATTAGTGGTTTTTGCAATCACAAGTCATCAGATAGACATACAAGGTTCATCTTGGCAATCCAGTGGCAGCCAATTCAGCTCTGACATTAAAATGTCATCAAAAGTCCATTTCAACATCTAGCTATGCTGAATGCAGTAGTCAATTTAGTCGGTTTAATCTACATTGCAGTTTTGGCTGCAGTCACTGAAATAGGGCCCTTCAATGCAATTAGTTGTGCAACTAAAAGCAACAGTCAATTCAGTCAGTTGATCTATGTTTCATTTGCCAATCACTGAAGCAGAAGTAGCCGAATTGTGACATTTACCTCTTCATTTATTCATTCAGGTGTTAAGCTCGTCGAGGAGCTTCTTCGGTGTGGAGGACTTCATGGACGAGGACAACAGCCGGCCCTACACGTACAAGAAAGAGAAGCGTTCCAAGAACCCGCACAAGCACATCTCCTTCAAGCAGCGGACCATCGCGCACATGGAGCCCTTCACCCTGGACGTGTTCATCTCGAAGCGCTTCGTGTCTGCTTCCTTGACCCACCGGTCGACGTGCCGGCAGGTGGCGGTGGCGGGCACCAACTCCAAGGACGTGAAGGCGGCGCTGACGTCGCGGTCGGACGTGCCGGCGTGCCTGTCGGTGGGGCGGTTCCTGGCGGAGCGTGCCAAGGAGGCGGACGTGTACGCGTGCACCTACACGCCCAGGGAGCGGGACCGGTTCGAGGGCAAGATCAGGGCCGTGGTGCAGTCGCTCATCGATAACGGCATCCACGTCAAGCTCTACCTCGACTGATCTGTTTTGTTTTGGTTGTGCTTTTCGCACCTGGTGCCGGCGAAAGAGTGTTGTTGGCCTTGTTGAGTGCATGGTGCAGCCAGCCATCAGGAGTCCTGTTTGACTTTTCTCATGTCCCAAGCACGTTACTACGTACAATGAATATTACGACTTTGCCAGCAGGGTTAGCTTCTTTCCATGTGAGAAAAATGTCAACTGCACTTGATAGTATTTCCCCTCGCAAAGTTGGTGTCTGCTTTTCCACGACTCACAAAGTCTTTGGCAGTCTTGGTTTGGTTTTGGTTGGCGCAGCGCCTAAGACGGATTCCCAGCGTGCGCAATGACTAACGCGAGCATCGGTGCTGGTCGCGTCTGTCCACTTTTCATCACCTCCCTCCCTCCCAGCGGCAGTGCACGCACGCCTACGAGGCCCGAGGGAGAGGGCCTATCCCTTTACTCTTTATCAATAGCAAAGGTTCGGCCGAGAGAAAAGGAGCAGCGATGGAGCGCTGCACTGCCGGCCATCCCTTCCCTTCCTCCTCTATCCATCATCATGGAACGGGCACGGCATCTTTCGATTTCTCACCAGGCCGCACTCTAGTCGTCACCTTCTTACATGAAGCAGACATACACCTGTCGTCAACCGTGTACAACAGGACATGAACGGATGCGCTCGGCTCGTGATGGCGTTGAGCTCACTGGTGATGAATGGGCGATGCATGTTTTTGTTGCGACTTGCGACATGACCGGTGCGTCGCTTCCAGCGGACGCAATCCGAAAATAACCACCCCCCTAGGACTAGGAGGAGAAAGAGACGCGATGTCTATCACGTCTAGGCGATTGCATCACACTCGCGCTGGTGAGAAAAGTTGCATGATGAGAGCCCCCGCAGACGCAGACATGGTATTATTGTGCGGTAAGAAGGGCCAATGAGCTTCCTATGTATGAATGACGTGCTTAAGATTAGAGGGGAGCGACAGAAAACAAAAACAAACCAACAGGTTTGACGACCATTTCCCTGCCCGGATTGTTGTTAATCAAGGTAACACGATGATTTCGGATTTTCGGTGACAGCAAGCACCAAGGCAAGTGCTGCCGCACTACCCCGGCGCGGCATCATTCGGGCACGCCATCGATCAATCGATGGATTGGCCGGAAAACGCAGGCGCGCGAGGAGACGAGATTCCAGTAGCCGGGAGTAGTGGCCAGGGATCATTGCCCGCGCCGCGCCACTCGGCGCCTCACGCACGCGCACGCGCACGCGCGCGCTTGGCCTGGCCGACATGCGCCCAGAGTCGGCTGCGCCTGGGCACGGGACAAACATTCCGCATCTTGCAGGCTTGCAGCAGCGACGACGGCTACCTGACGACTCGACACCTAGCAGAACAGCCCGTCTTTTTTTTCTTTTTTTCTTTTTTGTGCGAACAAAGGAGTACTATAGTCCCCTGTACCGTGCGATCCCACCAACACCTGGCCCGAGCCGAGAAAACAAACATTTTCTTCCTGCCTTCCTGGTCGAGTGCTTGACTGTCCCACTGAGTTTGAATTGGGGCGCCTGCACTGTACTGGCCGCTCGCCAAGTCGTGATCCGAGCAAAAGAGACGGCTAGCCCGCGCGCCCTCACATGCCCTACACCTGCACATGAAAACAGGAAACCATCAAACCCCACACCTGGGAAAAGAAAGGGATGAGTAGAATTCAAACAAGAACGGATGGATACAAACGAGCGGCCACTGACCAAGCAGACCATACTCCAGCTTGCCGGGCGATGGGTCTCCTGTCGTCAAGCTCGATCTCCTAATGCTTGCTACCTTGCCTCGGTATTATACCATGTCCTGAATTATCTATCTCTTCCAAGTTAGCTGACCGTGCTATTAAGTAGCGGGAACGGCGGCGTCATCGGTAGCTAAATACGCCGGAGAAACGGGAATTTTCTCTTGGAAGCATCGCAATACGTTGCTGCGTGTGCAAACAAACGTTGCTATAGAATACAGCTCCTGTACCTGAGTACCTGGGACCCGTACATCCCCCAACAACCGTGCGCGCGTCGAGAAACCATTGCCGTCGCCATCCGCGGTTGCTTTCTTCCAAGCCAATGCCATGGACCACCAAGGTCCGAGATAGCTCAGCTGCCGGGAACCGATGGATAGAGAACAGCAACGGCGCCACTAGTATAGTATTACGCTAGCAGCAGTATAGTATAGAAATACTCCGTCAGCCAGTTAGTCAGTCAAGTCCCAGGTAGTGGATGGGAGAGCGAGACCTGCTGGAGACAAGAGTAGCAGAGAAAGCCAGGGACCTGTCATCCTCGTGTCCCCCTTTCTTCTTCCTGCCACGGCCATGGCGGCTCCACACGCCCACTCCTCGTGCTCCGCGCGTGCCTCCTCCGCTATAAGTAAGCGACCGTCGCTTCCTGCTGCCTGCAACCACTGAGAGAGAGCAACGAAACGAACCGAGTACAGTTAATAGTAGTGCGAACGTGCTTGTGCGGGATGGACATGGAGAGTGGCTGGAAGGCTGGCAGCGTGTTTCGCATTGAGATGGTCGAGGAGGAGGAGGAGGAGACGGCGATACCGCCGCCGCAGACCCCGCTTGAGCCCATGGAGTACCTGTCGAGGTCGTGGAGCGTCTCCGCGGCCGAGATATCCAAGATCCTCGTCGCCGGAGCTGGAGGCAAGAGGAGCTTCAACCGGCTGCCGCTGCCGGAGATGGCCATACCGGAGGCTGCCACCGTGCTCGCGACGACCACGGCCATTGTTCCGAGCCATCGGCACCATGTAAGCATGCGATCCGCCCACCACTCGCTCCGTCTTTCTGTCATCTTCTGAACCTGTTCATCCGAGTCTTACTGTCATACTTCTGAACTTTTCTGCAGACAGATGCAAGGAGGAGTTCCATCAGCGGCATCGGCCACCACCAGTCCATCGGCAGATGGTTCCAGCACAGGGACGCGAGCCGGTCGAGGCAGAGCAGCAAGGAGAAGCTGCGCGCAGAGAGGGCGCACGTGCACGCCATGGTGTCCGTGGTCCGGGTCGCGGCCGCGGTGGCCGCCGTCGCGGCAGCGTCCACGAGCTCCGACGCTCAAGCCTCTAAGATGGCGGCGGCCATGGCGCCGGCGACGGAGCTGCTGGCCTCGCACTGCGTCGAGGCGGCTCGGCTCGCCGGCGCGAGCCACGAGCAGGTGGCCTCTGCCGTGCAGTCCGCGGTCGGCGTCAGGAGCGCCGGCGATCTGACGACGCTCACGGCGGCAGCTGCAACCGGTAAGGGCTTGGCTGTATTGAACGGCGGCGGCACCATTATTGCCGTCGCATTGTGCACTCCCGTATGAGTTTCGTGCAAGAGGTTAATAAGCTGAGATCGTGTGAAATTCGTCTGTGCCAGCTCTGCGAGGAGCGGCGACGATGAAGCAGAGGGTGCAGCGCGAGGCGGCGAGAAGCAACGCGAGCGTTCTTCCTTACGAGAAGGGCCATTCGTGGAGCCCCGATGTGTGGTGCAAGGAGGGAGAGCTGCTGAAACGCACCAGAAAAGGTGCAGACTACAGAGCTGTGCAATATTCAGAACGTTCAGTCAAAATCATTTTTTTTGCTCTTTATAATTTGGAAAGGGGATGAAGCAAACTCTGAATCCAGTAGTATGTATGTAAAATTAAAACGGGCCAATTTAATTAAGGTCTAGAAACTTCTTTTTTGTCCTGATGCAGGGGATTTACACAGGACAAAAGTATCTATCTACATCAGCAAGAGGTCCCAGGTAAGAAAATTTTCACTGCACAACATCAGATGATTGCCTATTTTCCCTGCTAGAACAATTACTGACAGCATAGCCAAATAACTAACAGGTGATGTTGAAGCTGAAAAGCAAGCACATTGGAGGTGCACTGTCAAAGAACAACAAGAGTAAGTCATAGCAGCTCCCAAACCATACATATTTCTATCTCTGACAGAATAGTTTGTGAGAATCTCAGCACTGAGCCTTTTCGCCTGTAATAATCGGCTCGGCTGCAGGTGTGGTTTACGGCGTATACAGCGAGCTCCCGACGTGGGTGATCGAGCCGGGAAAGGCTTTCATGGACGAGAAATGCTGCTTCGGCCTGAGCACGGCGCAAGGTATCGTAGAATTCGAGTGTCAGGACGGCGCGAGCAAACAGAACTGGGTCGACGATGTGCAGAACCTGCTTCGACAAGTTGCTGCGGATGATCATGCAGGACACAAGCTGGGATCGGTACTTCAGTAGAAATCCCTTGATGCAGCTCACGTGTGTGTGTGTGCGCGCACCGTTTTCTTGGTGGAATGTGTTATGTTGTGATGTAAGGGCGGTACATATAGATGACACTCTGGTATGGTAGTTTAGCTCTATATATTGTAATGCATACAGAACGATGAGGTAAAGAGTAAACATGTTATATGTTCAGAATCTAGTATGGTATGATCCTCGATTTAGCTCATGGTGCTAATGACGAAATGACAAAGGGAGGAAGCTAGATTCTTTATTTTGGAGCGCCTTTTCTATTAGAAGGGAGAAAACCACGTAAACACTGCACAAGAAGGCATTTTAGGTTAAGGTGGGAAAATACCAAACACCACCGCGGAACAGAAAGAAAGGAAAAAACTAATCCGGCTCGGCTGGGATAGCAGGCACGAAGGTGCCTAAAGCCCTTTCCCTCTGGTGGATGTCGTCTCGAGCGATAGAGGCTGCCTCAATGTAGGTTAGGCGTTGTCCCGTGAAGATTCTACGGTTTCTTTCCTTCCAAGCGTTGCAGAGAACGTAAAGCGGCCGGCCATTGAGGCATCGTTGGACGTCCTTGGTCTTCCCCTCAATTATGTCATCCCACCATTCGGTGATGGAGGCGAAAGATTGGCCCTGGTTATCTATAACCTCGTTGTCCCAAGTTTGTTTGGTGGTCCAAACCGCTGTCGTGAAGGGGTAGTTTTTGCATAGATGGGCGGCAGATTCTGGGGCAGAGCCACATAGCGAGCAAGTTGTGTCGTGGGGCTATTCCCTTACGGCAAGCATGTCTGCAGTCAAGAGTTTGCCGTGAAGGGCGAGTCAGGAAAAGAGTTCGCATTTTAGCTCGACATGAGCGGACCAAATTTTCTAGGCCTTGAACTTCGAGAAGCATCTATTGAATTGCGCGTGATAGGCCGAGCTAGCGTTGTAGATGACCTCGGTTGTGAGCGTCCATCTCATGGAGTCATGTTGTAGCAGGGTCAGCATAGCGTCCTCGATGAGGTCCCATAGTTGTAGATATTGAGCAAGCTGAATGGGAGTGTTGAAGCGAGCGATAGAGCGGATCCAATTGCTATTGCTGAATTCTCTTACAACAGTCCTATTCTTCCTAGTGGCAATCTTATAAAGGTCGGGGGCCACTGCCGGATAGGGCCCTGATTGCTCCAGTTGTCATGCCAAAAAGAGGCATTTTCACCATTTCCTAATGTGATATCCGTGGAAGCTCTCAAAAGCGCCAAATTAGGAGCTGCAAGGGAGTTTAGATACCGTCCAGGTGCGTTCAAGGTCGGTCCATTGTAGCCAAGGCCATCGACATCTCTCCTTGTACGCTCAAGGTCAGGCATGTTGAGGCCTCCCAAGTCCTTCGGTCTGCAGACTGTCTTCCAGTTGACAAGCGCCTTGCCCTTCGCCGCGTGCTCCCCTTTGTTGCCTTCCCAGATGAAGTTCCAAACGATATTTATAATCTTCTTGCGCGCCAACTTGATAGCGGGATGGCAATAGCGTGGTATGTCGTGGTGGCCATGAGGATGGTTTTTGCAAGGGTTATTCTTCCTGGTCACGCGATGTTTTTGCCATACCATCCCAGAAATTTCCTGGCGATTTTGTCGAATAGAGATTGGAGGTCTGAAAGGACATTTATTGTCTTAATCAGTTTTGGTATTCGTTAACAACTTGAGGACCCGTTTTATCGTGTGTTAATAATGTCAGGTTAATCTACTAAAAAGAGAAAAGTTTGCGGCAATTGAAAGTATCCTTGACTGAAACAAAATGTACATGGGAGGTTCACACCGGAATCTCCGGTCTGGATAGACCAGAGTCTCCGGTGTACCCACACCAGAGTTTTGCCACAAGTCTCTGGTGTGAACATCAAGATCAAGTCCGAGTCAGTCAGTATGGGGGTCCGGAGATTGGCCGAACATGGACCCGAATCTCTGGTATGAAGTCACATGCCGGAATCTCCGGTGTGCAAAGATAGGAGTCTCCGATATCCCCATCCGGAGTTTCGGCACGAGTCTCCGGTGTGCCCCTCGAAAACATGCCTGGGTTATTCTGAATGGGGGTCCGGAGATGGACCAGAATCTCCGGTGTGAGATGTTTGCAGACCAGAATCTCTGGTCCCCAGATTGGAGTCTCTAGTGTGGAACTTCCCCAACGGGCAGAAAACAGTCTGAAAAGGGTGGGGCTATAAATAGGAGACTTCATCCCCTACCTTAAGTTGCTCGTTCCCCAACCTCAGGAACCCTAAAGTCGAGCCACCAAATCAACAAGATCTCCCTCTCCAACCACCCAAAGTCCCTGATCTTTGGGGAATCGAAGGAGGAGGCCTTGATCTACATCTTCACCAAAAGAGATCATCATTTCCCCTTCATTCACTTGAGGGCCCCTTGCTCTAGGGTTTCATCCTTGATTTGGTTCTTACAAGTTTGTCTTTTAATTTTTGTGACAACTTGCTTGCATTCAGGAGCCTCCAATTCAGTTGTGGATGTGTGCCTCGAACTTGTTGTAAAGGTGTCGGTTTCCACCTCGAAGGTTACCTATATAGTGGAAGTGTGAACCGATCCCTTTGGGGTGAGGTTCACTGGAGAACAAGGCATGCCTTTTGTGGCTTGGTGGTTTTAAACCACCCCTCTCCAAACTTAGATGCACTTCCCCTCAGAAGGAAGGAACTACGGGAAATCATCCTTGTGTCTCCACTTGCTCCATTTCGGTTACCTCTATCCTTTATCGCACTTTACTTATATCTTGCTCTTTCTTAGTTAGTTGTGCTAGTGTGACATATAGGGAAATTCACTTTAGTTGCATATCTAGAGAATTTACCTTTTGTGTCAAACCCTAATTTGAAAAGGAGTAAAATTTGAAGTAGCACCTATTCACCCCTCCCCTGTAGGTGCCCATACTATCCTTTCAATTGGTATCAGAGCCTCGGCTCTTTATTTGGGCTTAACCGCCTAAGAGTGTATGGGTAACCCGGAGGAAGATGGAGGGGGTGAGGCTAGCACCTCTATGACCATGGTGGATCTCAAGAATTTGGAAACAAGCTTGAGCTCCTCCTTGGGCAACGAAATCCAACAGTTGTGTCAACTAGTTGAGCAACTTGTTAAGGAAAATATAGCCTCACCATGTCCTTCTTAAGAGGAACTCCCTCGGATTCTGAAGGTGAACGCTTTGGCTAAGCCAACAGTTGAAGTAGTGGGGGATGGACATATTGCCACTAACTCCTCCACCAAGAAGGGGGGTGGGAATGACGAGCACCATTTGGTTCCCGGTTGGTACTCTCCCGACCCTCCGATCCCTCACCCCATATAAATAATATAGGTGACCCACCTATGCTAGCTGCACATTCTTTTGCTCAATGGCAAGTTTTGATGAAATCTCATGTGCGTAGCTCTTGCATTGATTTGTGGAATATTATTGAAGGACTCAAAATTGAGGATCCAACCAACTTGACAAGAAGAGAAGTGGTCAATAGTCAACTCAATGCCACCGCGTTGCACATGATTCAGCTTGGTGTGGGGCCAAAAGATTTTCCTCACATTGAACACCTCAAAACCACCAAGGAAGCTTGGGATGCTCTTATTGATTTGTTTGTTGGTAATGAGAGCATGAGGAGAAATTGATATGATGACTTGAGAAATGAAGCCGAAGGCTTCTATATGACGGATGGTGAGGACCATGAACACATATATCGAAGACTCAAATCCACTGCCACAACTTTTAGAAATGTTGGTGCCTCTCATGTGGATGATGATTGGATAAAAAGGAAGTATGTGAGTGCGCTCATGCCCTTCGAGCTCACCGACTTGAAGAGTCTTCAAGGAAGACACAATTACCATCTCATGACCTCCAATGAAGTTATGCAAGAGATGTCCGCCTTTAAAGATGTTGCCAAGAATGCCAAAGATGCCCGCGCTCGTGCCCTTGGAATGATCAATGGTGTTAATCTTGCCTTGAAGGACAAGGTAGTGGAATATGAGGAATAAGAAGGAAGTTATGAAGTCCTTACTATGAGCCACCCCGAAGATGTCAAGGTTGCTCATGGTGAATACATGGCGTTCTATACAAGGAACTTTTGGAAAGATCCTGCCAAGGCTAAGATGGAGATGCAACGAAGAAGCAATCCAAGTGGTAGAAAATAGAATGGTTCAAGATTGAGAACTTGCTTCAACTATGGTGACCGCTATCATTTTGTTATTGAATGTCCATATGAGAAGAGAGAAGATCATGGTGATGTACTTGTATTGAAGAAAAAGTCAAAGGTTCCTTTCAAGAAGTCGTTCATCAAGAAGAATGCCACCAACAAGAAGTCAGCTGACATTTCATTGATAGCACATGAAGAGTTCTCATATGATGATGAAGATAAGGAAGAAGAAGAAGAATAAGGATGGCAATTTTACCCATGGGTACGGGTACCCGCAGGTACCGTACCCGCATGGGTAGGGTATGGGCACAATTTTATACTCACGAGTAATACCCATACCCTACCCGTTAAGTTACGGGTATGTGCACGGGTATAAACTTGTACCCATGGGTATACCCATACCCTGCCCGTTTAAACTGACATGTCAAACTTACCTATAGAGTGTCAACCTATGCAGCCAAGAAGCCTATGGACAAGTATGCGATTGCGAATTCTAAACTTTGATACTTTCATGTGCTCGTCTACCTATTATTAAGTAGAGATAATTGTCTTTTTTAAAATATATGTTATTGATGAACGTAAAATTGTGAATAACTTGTGTACTATTGGATCTACCCACCGGGTACCCAATGGGTATAGGTACCCGGCAGATATGGGTATGGGTAAAGTTTTATACCCGCGGGTACGGGTATGGGTAAAATTTTGTACCCATTGACTATACGGGTACGGGTATGGTATTGCTCTATCCTGCTCATACCCTACCCATTACCATCCTTAAAGAAGAATAAACATCAAATGGCGTGGCAGCCATCGCCACCACCTCTACATCCACCTTCTCACTCTTCGACTCTCCAAGTGAGAATATCACCAACAAGAACGTCACTTTCCTTATGGCAAGAGCATTGGAGGTATCATCGTCTCCTCTCTCCACCTCTATGATCAATGATGAATTAAATGATGATATAACTCTTGAGGTGAAGGAGGAATTAGTTGCTTTCGATGTTTATATAACTAACTTGCAAGGGGAGCACAAGAAGCATTTTGTGAATCTCTTGAATCAACTTTCTCACACACAAGAGCTTATTGATGAGAGATGCAAACTTGGTAGAGAGCACATTCTTGAGATGGATGCTCTAACTAATGCTCTAGAAGAAGAACAAGTGACTAGGGAGTTTCTTAAAGAAAAACTTGAAGACCTCGATGAGGCAAATGATCAAATTGTCGCTAAACTTAAAAAACATGATCATGTCATTTCTAAGTATAAAAAGGCTAAAAAGGATAAGATTTAGTTTGGTGTTGTTCATCACAAACTTGCCGAGGACTTTGAGAAGCTTGACAGGGCTCACAAGGCCTTGGAAAGTGAACTCTTGACTCTCACAAAGTCTCATGAACAACTTCAAACTCAATTGACTAATGTTGCTTCACCTAGTATTTTGATTCCTTCTAGTAGTACAAACATCTTTGAGAAAAATGCTAGGTTGAAGGGGGAGCTTTCAAAGGCCACCTTCCCCGATGGAAACAAGTCTCTTGATGACCTTTTGAGTAAGCAAAGGTCAAATAATGAGAATAGAGGCATGGGCTATGTGTCCAAGGACAAGAAGAACAACAACAAGAAGAAGAAGGTCAAGCCTGCACAAGCAAAAGAAAAGACCATTATAGGTAGTAATACCACAAGTGGCAAACTATGTCACAAGATGAATTTGCGAGAATTGCTAACCCTCACTATATTTTAATGCGTAATTATTATGGTGATGTTTATGCATAATATATTGGCCCACTTGATGGTTATATTGCTTGGTCTATTTGGGTTCTAACAAAAGAGGTCCCATTAAAAAATGGGTACCTAAAAACTAGTTTGATGTCTTGTAGAACTATCCTTCCAGCGGGTCAAAGTGGGTGCTTGATAGTGGATGCACAAGTCATATGACCGGAAGCAAGGCGATAATGATAGAGATAAGGCCGAATCATGATCAAATAACCGTCACATATGTCGATAAATCAAGATCTTAGGTAATGGGTCTTGGCAAGGTTGTGGTTGCACATGATACTACTCTCGTGGATGTCATGCTTGTTGATACCCTTGGGTATAATTTACTTTCAGTCCGTACTCTTGGAAAGATGGGCTTTGCCATCTTTATTGATAATGATATTGTGGTTCTCTTGTGGGGCAAGACTCTAAAGGTCGCTTTCATTGGGTACGTCGAAAATGACTTGTATGTGGTGGAATTTTTGTGGAAAACCACTACAAGTGCGATGTGCCTATTCGGAAAGGCCGATGTGGGTTAGCTACGGCATCGCCGTCTAGCCCATGTCAATATGAGAACTTTGCAAAGTCTCCACAAGGGTAGCCATATTGTTGGACTAAAAGAAAATGTTTGTTTTGCCAAAGATCGTGTGTGTAGGGCTTGTGTTGAAGAAAAAATGCATGATTCTCCCCACAAACCCAATAACATTGTAAAGTCCAAGAGGATCTTGGAGCTTTTTCACGTGGATCTCTTTGGTCCTCCATCTCATGCAAGTGTTGGTGGGAAGAAATATTGTTTGGTGATTGTGGATGACTACTCAAGATACACATGGGTATACTTCTTTAAGTTGAAGAGTGAGACCCAACAAAACTTCATCGACTTCATCAATATGGTTCAACTTCAATACAATGTCCCCGTGTTGGTGATAAGAAGTGATAATGGCACCGAGTTCAAGAACTATACCTTGAATGGATTTCTTAGTGATGAGGGGATAAAACATCAATATTCTGCTGCATATACCCCTCAACAAAATGGTGTAGCTGAGAGGAAGAACCGGACATTAATGGATATGGCAAGGTCCATGTTGGCGGAGTTTAAGTCTCCATACAACTTTTGGGCTGAGACAATCTCCACCGCATGCCATGCATCAAACCAGCTCTACCTCCGCTAAAAGTTGATCAAGACTCCATATGAGATACTTACCTGTAACAAGCCCAACGTTTCATACTTTCGGGTGTTTGGTTGTAAGTGTTTCTACCTCATAAAAGGTGTTCGTTGGTCCAAATTTGATTCCAAAGATTTAGAGGGTATTTTTGTTGGCTATGGTCTCGATTCCCACACTTATAGAATTTATGATAAACTCTCCGGAATTGTCATAGAATCTTGTAGTGTGGTTTTCGAAGAATATGATGGCCCCCAAGCGGGGCGTGTTGATGTTTGTGATGTAGATGATGAAATACCTCAAGATGCCATAAGAAGAATGGGTGCAAGATTCATCCGCCCCGTTGAGGAACCCCTTATGGCGGATCGAGAAGAACTATGCTCTACTCAAGTGGAGCCCTCATCTTCAAGCATAAATAATCTCCTATTGATGAAGCCAATGATGACTCCAAAGACAAGCTGAGAACCCTCATCATGTGGATCAGGATGGAAGCTCCGGGCCGGACTATCTGCCCTCTCCATTAACCGGATTGTCCAGCCTCGCACAATCAATTGCACAAGGCAGATTCATTGAGCCATCCGCAAGATCATCTCAATGTCTCTCAAGAAGTATGCTTGATCAATACGAAGATTAACATGTGCCTCATGATGATGAAAATGAACCCATTGATGATCAAGGTCAAGCTAAAAGTTAAGACGAAGACCAAAATGATGAAGAGATCCCCATAAGAAACAATAAGGAGATTGAAACTCGTCGCAAAACTAGAGTGGAATGTTGGAAAGAAGAGACCACACTCTTGAAAATGTTCTTGGTGATCTAAGGAGTGGAATGTCCACTCGAGCTCAGTTGAAGCATTTTGGTGAGCATCAAGCTCATATATCCATGGTGGAGCCAAGAAAGTATCGGAAGCTCTTGAAGATTCAGATTGGTTAGAATCCATGCATAATGAGCTCAACAACTTCGAGATAAACAAAGTTTAGAAGTTAGTAGAAAATCCCAAAGAGTGTCGCAATGTTATTGGCACTAAATGGATATTCAAGAACAAACAATATGAACATGGAATTGTTGTGAGGAACAAGGCAAGATTTGTAGCTCAAGGGTTCTCTCAAATTGGAGGCATTGATTATGGAGAGACCTATACTCCCGTGGCTTGCCTTGAGTCCATCTGTATCCTTCTTGCATATGATGCACATCATAACTTTAAATTGCAACTAATGGATGTGGAAAGTTCTTTTCTAAATGGTCCATTGCAAGATTTGGTTTATGTTAAGCAACCCCCGGGGTTCGAGGATCCCAACTTCCCAAATCACGTCTACAAGCTTGATAAGGCTCTATATGGGCTTAAACAAGCTCCACGCATGTGGTATGATGACCTTAGAGAGTTGTTGTTTGACCGTGGGTTTGAAGTTGGGAAAATTGATCTCACTCTTTTTACTAAGAAAGTTAACGGGGAGATTTTTGTTTGCCAAATATATATTGATGATATTATCTTTGGTTTGTCTAACAAAGATTTTAATGATGAATTCTCAAAGCTTATGACTGATAGGTTCAGGATGTCTATGATGGGAGAGTTGAGGTTGTTCCTTGGCTTTGAGATCAAGCAAGTAAGAGGAGTAACCTTCTTCAATCAAGCCAAGTATGCTCAAGACATGCTCAAGAGGTTCAACATGAAAGAACTAAATGGATCCATACTCCCATGGCAACCAAGACTCATCTTGAACAAATCCAAATGGTAAAGATGTGGATCAAAAGGTATACTAGTCTATGATTGGTTCTTTGCTTTACCTTTGTGCATCTAGACCCGATATAGTGTTAAGTGTAGGAGTGTGTGCAAGATATCAAGCAACTTCTAAAGAAAGCCACTTGATGGTGGTGATGTCTACGCACTTCTATTCTTGTAGACAGTTGTTGGGCCTCCAAGTGCAGAGGTTTGTAGAACAGCAGCAAGTTTTCCCTTAAGTGGATTACCCAAGGTTTATCGAACTCAGGGAAGAAGTGGTCAAAGGTATTCCCTCTCAAGCAATCCTGCAATCAAGATACAAGAAGTCTCTTGTGTCCCCAACACACCCAATACACTTGTCAGGTGTATAGGTGCACTAGTTCGGCGAAGAGATAGTGAAATACGAGTGGTATGGATAATTATAAGTGGTAACTATGATAGAAGATAACTTGATAGCGTGGAAAAGACTAAAGTGAAGCTGAAATAAAGATGGAAGCAAGCAAACATGTAACAGATCTAATAGCAAACGGTGTTTCAGTGCTTAGAAACAAGGCCTAGGGATCATACTTTCACTAGTGAACACTCTCATATAAATATATTATCTTCATAATACTACTCTTAACTACTCTCCGGTTGGACACTCTAATCGATGGTAGTGCTATAACAGCACACCTCAAAGTAAGCCTTTCCCATCTAGAAAACCCCACACTGTCACCTTGAGTACTAGATGAGTCCAACAAACACCACAATTTCATAAAGACATCCAACTCCAAATATAACTCATAACAAGTATTTGTAATCTCTAGCCTAAGTGCCACCATGGTGTGCATGCTGTCACTTTCACACACATGGGAGAGCAGAAATCTATTAAAGCACTTGAGTAGCAAGGTAGATCTATAGATTACAAGCTCATGATCACAACATGATCATGCATAGAGAGAGAGATGAACACATAGCTACCGGTAGAACCCTTAGCCTCAAGAGAGAACTACTCCCTCCTCATCATGGGAATCAGCAACGGTGATGGATATGGTGGTGGAGATCGATGGAGATGGCTCCGGGGGCACTTCCCCGTCTCGGCAGGGTGCCGGAACAGAGACTTTCTGTCCCCCGAATCTCCTTTTCGGTGGCGGCGGCGCTACGGAACTTTTCGTGGCTGGAGGCTTGACGATTTAGGGTTTATGCCTCGGGAGGCTTCTTATAGGCCAGAGGGCAAGGTCGGTGGGCGGACAGGGGGCCCACACCATGCCCTGGCGCGGCCTAGGGGGCCCCGCGCCATGGGGTGGTGTGGCCACCCTGTGGACCCTCTCCGACTCTCCTTCTGGCTCCGTGAGTCTTCCGGGAAAATATCAACTTTGGCTTTTGTCCGGTCCAATTCCGAGAATATTGATTTTCTGACTTTCCTGGAACCAAAAACAACAGAAAACAGGTAGCTGGCACTGTGGCTCTTGTTAATAGGTTAGTCCAAGAAATCATATGAAAAGTACTCCAAAGTGTGGACAAAACACAAGAAAGTAGATAAAACCAAGCATGGAACATCAAAAATTATAGATACATTTGCAATGTATCAACATCCCCAAGCTTAACTCCTGCTCGCCCTCGAGTAGGTAAGTGATAAAAGGAAAGAATAATTTTTGAGGTGACATGCACCATCAAAGACTTGATCAAAGTATTTGTAAACCATTCAAAGTTGGGATCATAGTACTTCAATCATAACATGAAAGACAAGGTTCTAGCAATAAGACAAAGAAACTATGATGCAACATGAAAAGGCACAAATAAAATATTCATGAATAACAATGCTTTGCAAGACGTTTGTTTGTTTCACATAAAGAAAACATAGCATAGTAGTATTCAGCTTGTCCCTCATAGAGTAGCAAATATAAATGCATAGGACACCTTCAAAGTTCATAAGAGTGACTAGATACAAATAGTTTAAAACAAGCAATATCAAAGCTATGCATCAATCAACAAGTCTTGGGACAATGCACATAGAACTAAGAATGACCACTATGCTCTCAAAGTAAGTGCATAAAGATAGAAGGTGGAGACTCAACATAAAAGTAAAAGAAAGGCCTTCATAGAAGGAAGTAGGGATTCAAGTTTCATAAAGAGCTTCCAAAAATTATGGTACTTGTTAGCTTTCAGCTCTCATTGCCCCTATCATAAGCATCTTTAAGGTGATTATAAGGTTAAAGTGACACAACTAAGAGGATATGCTTGACAAGTTATAAACCGAAATCTCATGCCCCTTACTTACGAAGACCGATCCTCATGCTACTCAACTTCAGTCACGAGTAAGCTCTTGTCATTGTAAGTACATGTGTATCATTAAGAACCGCCAACGGGGTACCCCTTGCACATGATATGGGATCTTTCCCATAATCAAAATAACAAGGCAAGCAGACAATGAGCATCTCATCGATCTTTTTATTTGCTTTTTGCATAGGTTTTTATTGAGGATGCTTCATAGAGTGCTCATTATGGTGATGCTGCAAGTTTCCACCATGATTAGGCATGGCTTAGGCTAGCGGCCCAGGCGTTTCTCTAACACACATACAAACTCCATGATCTTACAAGTTCCACTTTTATTTCACACCGCCGGGATCCGTAAGCAAAAGAACAAGATATCAACGGGGTACAAAGTACAAGTGCAATGTTGAAAGCGTTCCCCATGAAACATGGTTCTGCTAATTTCAACTTATAAAGCGCAAGCATATACGCAACAAAGAAGGACCCAATGGTTCAAGTTTATTAGATGCAAAAAAGTAAAGTGTGCCATCAAGTTCATGAGAGCTTTAATCACTAGTTTTCTCATAACAAGTTTAATTTGGAAGGTACAGAAAAGCATGAATATACTTGGAATAGCATAAGCTAGTAGGTAGGTATGGTGGACTCTTTGGAATAACTTGGTTTAGGGAGTTGGATGCATGAGTGGAACTCATACTTGGTGGTGGAGGCTAGCAAAAGACTGGGAGAGACAAACTAAGAGAGCAATAATGGCCATAATCATGCAGAGCGACAAAGCATCATTGATCAAAGCATAAAGTGCTACTACAAGTTGAAAACTAAAGGATAATAAAGGCTATGGTGACTTGAAATAGTCATAACATGGTGTGAGCATGTGCCAAGTCAACCCAAATGAAGCATCAAAGGAGAATACCACTATACTATGCTTTAATATGCTAAAACAACGCATGATTCATCCAAGGCACATTAAGAAATCTCAATTGTTTATAACAAGTCATGCTACAGCAAAGAATACTAAGCATAAAGCCAAAAAAATATCAAGCATGGCATGACAAAACATATGCCACAATCAAAAACAAGATCTTTTTATCACTTAAGTATGAACTTTCCTACTCTTTTCCAAACCAAACCAAACTATTTGAAAACCAATGTATGAAAGAGGGGGTCCAACCAATTTATTCAGCAAACAAAGCAAACCAAGAAAACGAAAAAAACAAAACAAAAAGGAAAAAGAAGACGCTCCAAGAACAACACAATTGTGCATGAAACAATAAAAATGAAGCATTTGGAAGAAACCTGGGATTTTTATTGATGAAGAGGAGGCATCCCCAAGCTTTGACGCTTGTACTTCTTGGATATTTCTTGGGGTGATACGCGTGTCATCCCCAAGCTTGAGCTTTAGTCCATCCTTCATCTCATTACTCATTCCTTTCATACACCTGAAATTTTTCCTTCATACAAAACTTCACACAATCTTTATTAGCAACATTAGTGCACTCAAGATAATAAGTCTTAAGGTTCACTTATAACACCAAATAAACTTCCATTAGAGCACTAGATACTGTAGTACTTCCCTCAAAAAGCTCAATTCCCCAAAAGAACTCAAAAAGGAACCAACAAGAAGCAAATGCAGAAAATGGCAGAAATCTGTCAAAACAGACCAGCAGGTAAATACGAATTTTTTCGAAGACCTTCTGTTTCTCAAATCAAAAAGTGTTGAACTAACGAAAGTTAGATAACAACCTGGGGCAGAAGCACAAACATTAACGCCTCAAAAATACGTTCAGAGATTTTACACGAATTTTTATGGTCAAGCACAGAAATCTGTTTCGGGACAACAACTTTCCCAATCATTACTTCTCTCTCATTAGAGGTTACTCTTGGCACAAAAAGCAAATAAAAAGGATAAGGAGCGGTTATTACAGAGGTAATAACTTCCAAGACTCATCTAAAACTTTTGGGTTATCTCCCAATAAGTACTTTTCTTTAACGCCTTTAACTTAGGCATGATAGTTTGAGAAGATGCTCACATAAGAAATATGAATTGAAGTAAAAGAGAGCATCAAGAAGCAAATTAAAAGCACATTTAAGTATAAC
This sequence comes from Avena eriantha, assembly GCA_910589775.1. Taxonomy (NCBI): domain Eukaryota; kingdom Viridiplantae; phylum Streptophyta; class Magnoliopsida; order Poales; family Poaceae; genus Avena; species Avena eriantha. The sequence goes on from OU342740.1 coordinate 292,817,333, forward strand.
CCACTTCCTATGCATAGGAATCTTATAAAGAAACAAGGCATGAAAGCACAAAGCAACAAGCATAGGAAAGCAAAACAAGTGCAACTTCAAGACTTTCAACATAAAGAGAGGAAACTTAATATTATTGAGATGCATAAAACCATGTTTCCCTCTCTCATAATAACATTCAGTAGCATCATGAATAAAATTAACAATATAACTATCACCAAAAACATTCTTATCATGAGCCACATGCATAAAAGAATTAATACTCTCCACATAAGCATAGTCATTCTTATTAATTGTAGTGGGAGCAAATTCAACAAAATAGCTATCATTATTATTCTCATCACCATACTCATCAAATATAGGAGGCATATTGTAATCATTATTAATTTTCTCCTCAATAGTAGGTGGACTGAAAATATCATATTCATCATTGTAATCATCATATATTGGAGGTTTGGTATCATCATAAGCAATAGAATAGCTATCTTCCGATGCTGGGGAACTAAAAAGATCATTTTCATCAAAACCAGCTTCCCCAAGCTTAGACTTTTCCATAGCATTAGCAATAATGGTGTTCAAAGAATTCATGCTAATAACATTGCTATTAGCATGCAAATAAAGTTCCATAGGTTTTTTTATTTTCTCTTCAAACACTTCATGTCCTAACTCAAGATAAATACTATAAAGTTCTCTAATTTTGTTGTTGTTTTCCATTAAGCCTAACTAGTGAAAACAAGAAACAAAAAGACAAAACTGCAGAATCTAAAGGAAATAACTTCGAGCACTCACACCGGAGGATGTGAGTACCTTTTACCTTACCTCCCCGACAACGGCGCCAGAAAATAGGCGTTTGCCGTGGGAGGTTCTTCTTCTTTAATCCTCCGGTGTGTATACCTTTTACCTTACCTCCCCGGCAACGGCGCCAAAAAATAGCTTGATGTCTACGCACTTCTATTCTTGTAGACAGTTGTTGGGCCTCCAAGTGCAGAGGTTTGTAGAACAACAGCAAGTTTTCCCTTAAGTGGATTACCCAAGGTTTATCGAACTCAGGGAGGAAGTGGTCAAAGGTATTCCCTCTCAAGCAATCCTGCAATCAAGATACAAGAAGTCTCTTGTGTCCCCAACACACCCAATACACTTGTCAGGTGTATAGGTGCACTAGTTCGGCGAAGAGATAGTGAAATACGAGTGGTATGGATAATTATAAGTGGTAACAGTGATAGAAGATAACTTGATAGCATGGAAAAGACTAAAGTAAAACTGAAATAAAGATGGAAGCAAGCAAACATGTAACAGATCTAATAGCAAACGGTGTTTCAATGCTTAGAAACAAGGCCTAGGGATCATAATTTCACTAGTGAACACTCTCATATAAATATATTATCTTCATAATACTACTCTTAACTACTCTCCGGTTGGAAACTCTAATCGATGGTAGTGCTATAACAACACACCTCAAAGTAAGCCTTTCCCATCTAGAAAACCCCACACTGTCACCTTGAGTACTAGATGGGTCCAACAAACACCACAATTTCATAAAGACATCCAACTCCAAATATAACTCATAACAAGTATTTGTAATCTCTAGCCTAAGTGCCACCATGGTGTGCACGCTGTCACTTTCACACACATGGGGAGAGCAGAGATCTATTAAAGCACTTGAGTAGCAAGGTAGATCTATAGATTACAAGTCATGATCACAACATGATTATGCATAGAGAGAGATGAACACATAGCTACCGGTAGAACCCTTAGCCTCGAGAGAGAACTACTCCCTCCTCATCATGGGAATCAGCAACGGTGATGGAGATGGTGATGGAGATCGATGGAGATGGCTCCGGGGGCACTTCCCCGTCCCGGCAGGGTGCGGGAACAGAGACTTTCTGTCCCGCAAATCTCCTTTTCGGTGGCGGCGGCGCTGTGGAACTTTTTGTGGATGGAGGCTTGACGATTTAGGGTTTATGCCTCGGGAGGCTTCTTATAGGCTAGAGGGCAAGGTCAGTAGGCGGTGATACGTCCAAAACGTATCTACTTTCCCGAACACTTTTGCTATTGTTTCCCCTCTAAACTTGTGTGATTTGGATGCAACTAATGCGGACTGACGCTGTTTTCAGTAGAATTGCCTTGCTGTCTATTTTTTGTGCAGAAAATCAACTATCAGGAAAAATCCCGGAAAATATGCCAAAAATCCTATTTCACCCGAAGACTCCAGGAGCCAAAATACGAGATGGAGAAGAGCCCTAGGGTGGCCACACCACCTGGTGGCGCGGGCCAGGCTAGGCCGCGCCAGGGGGTGGTGTGGGCCCCCTAGGCACCCCCTCAGCCTCTCTCTTCGCCTATAAGGAGCCTTTTGACCTAAAAACTTCGGGGGGTTCGACGTTTTTCCAGAAGGAGTTTCGCTCTGCCGCCACCACCAGATTCCACGAAACGGTACCAGAAACTCCATTCTGGCACCCTGCCGGGACGGAGAATTGGAGGAGATCATCGCCATCATCATCACCATCTCTTCTCCATCGACCATCCATGTTTCCCCCATCTATGAGTGAGTAATCCCCCGCTGTAGGCTATGGGGATGGTAGGGATTGGATGAGATCATTCATGTAATGGCATCAGATTGTTAGGGCATGGTGCCTAGTATCTTTTATTAGTGCTTTATGACTTTGTTGTGACTTGTTGTGCTTAATGCTTGTCACTAGGGCCCTAGTGCCATGATTTCAGATCTGAACATGTTATTGATTCATTATGATAGTATTGTTCTTTGTCTTATCTACAAGTTGTATACACACGTTGTTGTCCGGAACCTATGGCCCCAAAGTGACAGAAATCGGGATAACTGGAAGGGAATGGCTTTGATGTGAGGATCACATGTGTTCACGGAGTGTTAATGCTTTGCTCCGGTGCTCTATTAAAAGGAGCACCTTAATTGCCGGTAGTTCCCTAGAGGCCCCGCTGCAAACGGGCTGGCAGGACAAAAGATGTTGTGCAAGTTCTCATTGCGATCATGTGTGACTATATATGGAACACATGCCTAGGATTGTCTAGTACTTGGGTGCTTTATCTTATTTATCTGCAATTGCCATATGTTCTGATTGCTATGTGAATTGTCTTGTCCGTGCAACGCCCGTCCATCCATCCCTATGCCTACCGCACTCGAATCCCACTGTTTACTGCTTTTGTTACTACTGTCTTTGTTTTGCTACTGCTGTTACTTTACTATTCCTACTACAAAACTGTTGCTACTGATAAACTGCTGTGAGCAAGATTGTTTCCAAGTGCAGCTGAATTGACAACTTAGTTGTTAAGGCTTATAAATATTCTTTGGCTCCCCTTGTGTCGAATCAATAAATTGGGTTTCACTTCCCTCGAAAATACTGCGATACACCCCCTATACTTGTGGGTCATCAAGACTATTTTCTGGCGCCGTTGCCGGGGAGCATAGCTTTATTTATCAAGTTCACTTGGATTCTCTATTGTTCGCTGCTATCCATCCATCATGGGTAAGTCTCGTGATGGCAAGGTTCCTATTTTACCATCCACAACAAGAAGAGGTACGGTTCTGAACACCTCTACCGCTCTTGATTCACCGTCTGTTTTGAGTAAGTTCCTTACACCACCACATACACATGCTATACACACTGCTACTACTGCTGAATCTGAAACTTCTGATACTTATGATGCTGCTTCTATTGTGCTTGATAAGAGTGGTTCATTAGGTCCTTTCCTAGATGCTACGATTGCTAGAACTATAGCTGGAAATACCGAAACTCCTAATGAAGACACTACCACACCTGTTAGCTCACCTGAGTCTAGTGAGAGTTATGATACTGAAGAAGATTATGTTGAGATGACCGATGAGTTTATTGAAGAATGTAAGAACACCCATGATAGGAGCACTGCTAAGAGTCTCCTTGAGAGGTGTACTATTAGACCCAAATTATCTCTTGATGCTAAATTTGCTGCTTCTCCCATAAACATTATAGATGAAGATTATGATTTCTCTCTCGATCTATCTTACATAGCTATTGTCGAGAAAGAACCTTTTTGTGGGACTAAGAATGAAAGTGCGGTAGCACATATGAATGAACTTTCTACTATGAGTGGCTTGTTTTCTGATGATATTAAGATGCGTACTTATTTTGTTGCTAAGATTTTTCCTTTTTCACTGAAAGGAGAATCTAAAACGTGGTTTAGTAATTTACCTCCTGGATCTATTGATAGCCCTGAGTGCTTGATTAGTACTTTCCTGCAGAAATATTTTCCTCCCAGTGCTAGACATGCTATTTTGCAGGAACTTTTTGATTTTAAACAGGGAGAAAAAGAGGTATTGCCCGAATCTTGGGCAAGGTTTTGTGCTTTGATTCATGCACAGGCTGGAAGTCCTTTACCTAAGAATGAGCTTCTTGATATATTTTATAATGGACTAACCGAGGAATCTAGGACATACCTAGATAGTTGTGCTGATTGTGTTTTCAGGAATAGGACTCCTAAGGAAGCTGAGGAATTAATGGCTAAAATAAGCAAGAATTATGAAGATTTGACTCCTCCTAAACAAGCTATACCTGAAGTAATTGTACCTGAACCATCTATTCCTGTGCCTATTCCAACATCAAAGAAGAGGGGAGTTATTGAATTAAATGATGAAGTGATGAAGGAAGCTAAGAATGTCTTAAGGAGAAGGGAATTAAAGCTGCAGATGTCAAGAATTTACCTCCTATAGAAGAATTATGTAAGCCTATTCCCTACTCACCCACTATTGAGGTACACTCTCTCCAACACTTTGATGAAGGTGATATCCCTTACTTGAAACCTCCTGATCAATGCTTAGAAGAATTTGATATATTTATTGTTAAGCAAGATAACTTTAATAAAAGGGTGCAAAATCATCTAATGGAAAACACTAGAGCTATTGTTGAGTTGAAAGATATTGTGGAAAGAACCTCTAATGATGTTAAAATGATTGTTAAACACTTTCAAATGGTTCAAACTCAAATAGATCAACTCGTTAAAGTGCAAAACGACTTGCTAGTTAATGCTGCTAAAGAAAAACATGCTTATGAAATTAGAACTAGAAGTGGAGCTGCTACCCAGGATCCTCTATATCCCGAGGGGAATCCCAAAAGAATTGAGCAGGATTCTCAACAAGCTGAAAATAGTGGTTCTACTCGTAAGAAAAGGAAAAAAGAAACATAAAACTATCGTAGAACCCTCTGAACCTGCTATAGATCCTAATAGTATATCTATCTCTGATGCTGAAACTGAAAGTGGTAATGAAGAAAATGAAGTTCCTAGTGAAGAAAAAGTTGAAGAAGAACCTGAAAACCACACTAAGAATACTAAATACACTAAAGAAGATTTTATTGCTAAGAAACATGGTAGTGAAAGAGAACCTTGGGTCCAAAAACCTATGCCTTTCCCTGATAAGAAACACAAGTCAAAGGAAGATGAACACTACAATAAGTTTTGCGAGTGGATGAAGCCTTTATTCTTGCAAATTCCTTTGACTGGTGCTATTAAATTGCCTCCTTACTCAAAGTATATGAAGGACATTGTCTCGAATAAAAGAAAGATCCCTAATGAAGAAATTTCTACTTTGCTTGCTAATTATTCCTTCAATGGTAAGGTTCCTAAGAAACTTGGAGACCCAGGGATTCCAACTATCCCTTGCTCTATTAAGAACAGTTATGTTAGAACTGCTTTGTGTGATTTGGGAGCTGGAGTTAGTGTTATGCCTTTCTCTCTATATAAGAGGCTTCAACTAGAAACATTGATACCAACTAATATATCGTTGCAAATGGCTGATAAATCTACCACTATTCCTGTGGGTATATGTGAGGATGTACCTATTCAGGTGGCTCACAATTGCTTGATATTAACTGATTTTGTTGTGCTTGAAATGCCTGAAGATGATAATATGTCTATTATTCTTGGGAGACCTTTTCTTAATACTACAGGAGCTATTATTAATTGTAATCAAGGAAAGGTGACCTTCAATGTTAATGACAAGGAACATACTGTCTATTTCCCCAGGAAGATTGAAAGGACTTATGGCTTGAATTCAATTGAACATGTTGAAGGCATTCAAGTTGGAGAAATATATTGTCCCATACCAAGAGAAAAATTTGAAACTATTATGATTGGGACCATTGCTATCAAGGTTGAGGTAACATAATCATTAGTGGAGTACAAAGTTTTGTCTCATATGCAATTGTTTTGGTAGCAATACTTGATCAACCTTGCTAACAAAAGGATTTCATTGAACAAAAAAATGTTTTCACTATGATTATCTCCGTTTATTTCTATCCTTTGCATTTTAGTTTTTGCTTTCGTTTATTTTTCTTTGTGTTGTTAGTTGCTTGCATGTTAGAACTTCTGTAGTTCTAACCTTGTTTTGTCCTTGCATCATGTTTCAAAAATAAAAAATATGTCTGTCAGAAAAAGCATTCTTCTATTTCTGAAAATTGCCCAAAAATAAAGTGTCTCGAAAAATTCCAAAAAATTCATATTAAATTTTTACATGAAAAAAGGGGCAGAGGAGTACCTGGTAGGTACCAGGGGGGCCCACCAGGCAGGCACACCATGTGGTGGCGCGGCCAGCCCTGGGTGGCACCATGCCCTGGTGTGGGCCAGCCCTGGCCCCCCACTACTTCTCTCCCCTGCCACTTTCTTCTCTCTCCCGAGTAAGCTCCAGTTCATAGCTCAAAATCGTGTTCTTTCTGTGCTTGCTCTCGATTTCTTCGATCTCCTTGCTCAGCCCATCTTTCTTGCTGAAATTTGGAGAATTTGTTCCCTGGTATGTGACTCCTCTCCTTCTCCAAGTAGATTTGTGTTTAGTGGTTTATATGTTGAGTATTTTACTGCTGTAGGTGACTGGTTATGAGGGCTTGTAAGCTTGTTTGTTGCTTAGAGATATAGTTTTGATGCATGTTTAGGCCTCTTGCAAGTCCCTATGAGTAGAATCCTTCATTATATTTACTTTGCAATCACTTGTTTAATAGGTGTTTAAATTTTAGATTACCAAGCATGAACAACCGTACTTTTGGAGAGATATTTGAGAGTGATGCACCCAGGAGGTCCAGGCCCTCGAGAACGGCCTCTCAAGCTAGGCCATCATATAATAAAGACCTCATTGCAACAAGCATTGGCAGTGAAAGGGATGATGGAGATGCTCACCCATCTTCTTTTCCTTGTTTTACTTTCTTGCAAGCTGCAGGTATTCTTGATGATTTCTTGCTACTGATTGAGAGGGTTGGTTTGACCTCTTATATGCTAGATGAGAGTGCACAATACGCTATGCTCACCAAAACTTTTGTTGAGAGCTTCTCATTTACTAACACACCCTATCAATCTACTGTCTCTTTTAAAATCTATGATATGCCCTTCACCATGCCTTTGGAGAGATTTTGTAGTATTGTAGGTGTGCGTATGACAGGGACCGTGAAGAAAATTCAAGGGCGACCCGCTGATTTGTTGGAGCTATACCGAGGGGTGACCAATGATGATGACCGTGTGGCGCAGCGCGGAAAGATAAGAAATATCCAACTCCCTGCTCTTAGATACTTTGCAAATTATCTTGCTACTAGTGTGTTGGGTAGGGAGAACACTAGTAATATCTCCAACTATCATTTAGCATTCCTTGCTGCTGCGCTTAACAATGATACCTGGTACAATCTTGGCTCGCTTATTGCTCGCCGCCTAGCTACTAGGGGGCCTATCTATGGGGGCATCATTGCCTCGCGTGTAGTCAATGCATTAGGTCTTTCAGTGGATCCCGATGATGCTATGCTAGCACCACAGAGGCCCGACCTTGTTGCCATGAAAACTCATCACTTTGTCACTGCTACCTCTGATTAGAACAATCTAGTATATAGGATGCTTTTAACTGACGGGGATGAAAGGGAGATCCTTTTGCCACAGCCTGCTTTGTTTAGTGTTGACAGGAGACCGTGGTCGTGCTCCAAGGAGGAGGTGGACGAGTAGCTTCGCTTGTTGGGGTTCCACGAGCAGCACCAGGAGGATGTGCCCTCCTACGATTACTCTGTGCACTACGGAGGGACGTACTCGAGCTCGCACCAGGACGAGGGTACCTCCTCGTCATACCACGGTGACACTTCATCCTAGCCGGCTTGGGATTGATTCCCACTTAGGCCAAAAGCCTAAGCTTGGGGAGAGGTACACCGACACCACACTCATCTCCATATCATGTTGTGTCGGTACTTTGTATATTCATGTTTTCGTTCTCTTTTTAGTTTTCGTTCTTCTTTGCTTTTGCTTTATAAAAACACAAAAAGACCAAAAATATTTATGTTGTTTCTCTTTGGTTTCCTTCTTCTTTTTGCCTTGGTTTGCTTTTCCCTTTTTGCTTTGTTTGAACTTTTCGAAAAACCCAAAAAGATTTTGCTTTGCTTGTTTTTCTCTTTTGGTTCTTATTTAAAAATCAAAAACACTAAAAATATTTGTCATTCTTCTTTGGTTTTTGCGAGTTTGCTACACGGTTCGGCAGTTCTCAGTGGATTATTGGTGTCATATTATTATTCAAGCCACACAAGTGAAGAGCAATTATGAGGATTAATGACAACTTGAGGCATGGTAAGAGGCTGGTAACGAACTCTATTTGTCTTCATTTTTGTACATATACTCATCATTGTGAGCTTGCTTAGTCCGTTCATGAAGAGTGTATGTTTTCTTTGGATGCTTAATAGTTCTTGCTTTCTTATGATTAGCTCCAGCTCGCTAATAGTTTGTAGCATGTCTCATGAATGTTTGCTTGCATTACTCTATTCATAAATTGGTATGACACCATGGTATCCTCCTCTGAATGTTTCATTTGAATTGACTTGGCACATGCTCACGCATGCACATGACTGTAATAATCAGTTAAGCCTTAATGAATTATTTTGCCTCGAGGATCTTGAATCACTTTCATGTCATGAGTAGTCCTGTTATGTTGCAAGCATGATAATGACAGCTATTGCTCTCTCGTTTGTCACTCCCTTACTTTTGCTAGCCTTCACTTCCACTGAGTATGTTTTACTCAAGTTTCCAACTCCCTAAACCAAATATTTCCAAAGTGTCCACCATACCTACCCATTAGCATCATTTGCTACCTCCGTGCATATTCAATATGCCTTGTTTTCTTCCGAATAAAATGTTTGCTTGTTATGAGAAAGTTAGTTAGTAAAGCTCTCACGAACTTGATGGCACACTTTATTTTCTTGCACTTAATAAACCTGAACCATTGCGTCCTTCTTTGTTGTGCATATGCTTGCGCTTTATGAGTTGAAGTTAGCAGAACCATGTATCATGGGGACCGCTTTCAACACTTCATAGGTACTTTGTACCTAGTTGATATCATGTTCTTTTGCTTATGGATCCCGGCGGTGTGAAATAAAAGTGGAACTTGTAAGATCATGGAGTTTGTATGTATGTTAGAGAAACGCCTGGGCCGCTAGCCTAAGCCATGCCTAATCATGGTGGAAACTTGCAGCATAACCATAATGAACATTCTATGAAGCATCCTCAATAAAAATCTATGCACATAGTAAATAAAAAGATCGCCGAGATGCTCATTGTCTGCTTGCCTTGTATTTTGATTATGGGATAGCTCTCGTGTCATGTGCAAGGGGTACCCCGTTGGCGGTTCTCTATGACACGTATATACTTACAATGACAAGATCTTGCTTGTGACTGAAGTTGAGTAGCATGAGCATCGGTCTTTGTAAGTAAGGGGCATGAGATTTCGATTTATCACTTGTCAAGCATATCCTCTTAGTTGTGTCACTTTCACCTTAAACACATTAAAGATGCTTATGATAGGGGCAATGAGAGCTCAAAGCTAACGAGTACCGTACTTTCAGCATTTGGAAGCCCTTCAAGTTATTCAAAACCTTTTCTTCTACTTGTTGAGTCTCCACATATTCTTTGAGCACCTTCTTGAGAGCATGGTTGTCATTCTTTGTGTTTGTTCCATTACTTGATTATGTGTGTTATGACTTTGATGCTTGTATCATTGATATCTTTACTTCTAGTCATCACTTGAACTTCAGAGGTGCCTTGGCATTCATAATCAATGGCAAGCGAGATACCACTCTATCATACCTTTTTATGACCATGGTAATGTTGCTTATGTTTGTGCCTCATACTACTTATTATTCTTTAGTTGGAATCTCTTCATAGCTTGCAATGACTATTAAGTAGACTTGGTTGCATAGTCTTTATTATGAATTGTCTAAGTAGTTGATCACATTGCTGAGAATATTTACATCATATGAAGCAAATGTGTTCGTGAAAGTTCTTTTATCGCACTTAGTTTTGAACTGAATTGCTTGAGGACAAGCAATAAGCTAAGCTTGGGGGGAGTTGATACGTCCAAAACGTATCTACTTTCCCGAACACTTTTGCTATTGTTTCCCCTCTAAACTTGTGTGATTTGGATGCAACTAATGCGGACTCATGTTGTTTTCAGTAGAATTGCCTTGTTGTCTATTTTTTGTGCAGAAAATCAACTATCAGGAAAAATCCCGGAAAATATGCCAAAAATCCTATTTCACCCGAAGACTCCAGGATCCAGAATACGAGGTGGAGAAGAGCCCTGGGGTGGCCACACCACCTGGTGGCGCGGGCCAGGCCAGGCCGCGCCAGGGGGTGGTGTGGGCCCCCTAGGCACCCCCTCGGCCTCTCTCTTCGCCTATAAGGAACCTTCTGACCTAAAAACTTCGGGGGTTCGACGTTTTTCCAAAAGGAGTTCCGCTCCGCCGCCACCACCAGATTCCACGAAACAGTACCAGAAACTCCATTCTGGCACCCTGCCGGGACGAGAAATTGGAGGAGATCATCGCCATCATCATCACCATCGCTTCTCCATCGACCATCCATGTTTCCCCCATCTATGAGTGAGTAATCCCCTACTGTAGGCTATGGGGATGGTAGGGATTGGATGAAATCGTTCATGTAATGGCATCAGATTGTTAGGGCATGGTGCCTAGTATCTTTTATTAGTGCTTTATGACTTTGTTGCGACTTGTTGTGCTTAATGCTTGTCACTAGGGCCCGAGTGCCATGATTTCAGATCTGAACATGTTATTGATTCATTATGATAGTATTTTTCTTGGTCTTATCTACAAGTTGTATACACACGTTGTTGTCTGGAACCTATGGCCCCGAAGTGATAGAAATCGGGATAACCGGAAGGGAATGGCTTTGATGTGAGGATCACATGTGTTCACGGAGTGTTAATTCTTTGCTCCGGTGCTCCATTAAATGGAGCACCTTAATTGCCAGTAGTTCCCTAGAGGCCCCGCTGCAAACGGGCTGGCAGGACAAAAGATGTTGTGCAAGTTCTCATTGCGAGCACGTATGACTATATATGGAACACATGCCTAGGATTGTCTAGTACTTGGGTGCTTTATCTTATTTATCTGCAATTGCCCTATGTTCTGATTGCTATGTGAATTGTCTTGTCCATGCAACGCCCGTCCATGCAACCCTATGCCTACCGCACTCGAATCCCACTGTTTACTGCTTTTGTTACTATTGTCTTTGTTTTGCTACTACTGTTACTTTACTATTCCTACTACAAAATTGTTGCTACTGATAAACTGCTATGAGCAAGATTGTTTCCAGGTGCAGCTGAATTGACAACTCGGTTGTTAAGGCTTATAAATATTCTTTGGCTCCCCTTGTGTCGAATCAATAAATTGGGTTTCACTTCCCTCGAAAATACTGCGATACCCCCCCTATACTTGTGGGTCATTAGGCGGCCAGGGGGGCCACACCATGCCCTGGCGTGGCCTGGGGGGACCCGCGCCATGGGGTGGTGTGGCCACCCTATGGCCCCTCTCCGACTCTCCTTCTGGCTTCGTGAGTCTTCCGGGAAAATATCAACTTTGGCTTTTGTCCGGTCCAATTCCTAGAATATTGATTTTCTGACTTGCCTGGAACCAAAAACAGCAGAAAACAGGCAGCTGGCACTGTGGCTCTTGTTAATAGGTTAGTCCAAGAAATCATATGAAAAGTACTCCAAAGTGTGGACAAAACACAAGAAAGTAGATAAAACCAAGCATGGAACATCAAAAATTATATATACATTTGCAATGTATCAGGTGGTCAAAAGAATCTTTCGATATTTGGTTCATGCTACAAACTATGGTGTGTTATATCCTAGGGGCTCAACATTCTGTCTTTGTGGGTATACGGATTCGGATTGGGCTGGTGACAAGGATGATAGGAAATCAACCTCCGGGGTTTGCAAATTTCTTGGTAGGTCCTTGGTGTGTTGGTCCTCTAAGAAGCAAAATTGTATATCTCTCTCCACCACCGATGACGAATATGTGGCAGCCGCTAGTGCATGCACTCAATTGTTATGGATGAGGCAAACTTTAAAGGAATATGGTTTCCATTGTGACAAAGTGTCTCTTTTATGTGACAATTAAAGTGCTATCAAGATTGCCTACAACCTAGTGGATCATAGAAGGACGAAGCATATTGAGATTCGTCATCATTTCATTAGAGATCATGTTGGCCGAGGAGATACTGATCTATCTTATGTTTTAACCAAAGACCAACTTGCAGATATTTTCACGAAGCCTCTTGATGAAGCAAGGTTTTGCTATTTGAGGAATGAGCTAAATATCGTAGATTCAAGGAGTTTGACTTGATCATCTTGCATACTCACCTATATCTTGATCCTTATTTGGTTTAGGTGTGGGCATGGAGATAGGAGGAGTGCGGTCCTAATCCATTGGGCTATCACTCCCCCCATAATTCCAAAAGTAACAATGTCATGCTAGTTATATCATTTGTATGATATGTGGGCTTCAATGATGAGTAGTGTCTATGAACTCAGGATATATCCTTGCGATGTCATGACACGTATACTCAAACATGGTGGCTATGGCCACCGACCCTCTCATGGAGAGGTTGCATCTCATTGATAATTTTTTGGGGTCTTTTATCGGATTTTCTTGCATATACTCTTAGTCATTTGTTCCATGTATTTATTTTCAATCCTCTTGCGTTTTATGGTATTCACAGAATTACATATTATCCCAAGCCTTATTCCCTCCCTTAAAGACATGCTTTCTATCATATATGTCCTCATACACTTAACCTGACAGATTTTGTCGAAGAGGGCCGGAGTTTTCTGGTGTTTTCACACCGGAGTATTCGGTCAGTCCGGAGTTTTCGGTCCAACGGACCGGAGTCTCCAGTCTGAGACAGTTTCAGGCACTAAGTTAAGGGAGGCCGAGGTGAGAGAAACACACAGTTTTGTTTCTTCCACCCTGACCTTCCCCAACTCTCCCGCTGCCTCCTACTCCAAAAACCGCCGCCCTGGTGCCACTGGGATCCGTCGTCCCACTGACCTCCTCCATCCTCTCCATCCTTGGGCCATTCCCCACAGGTGGGTTCACTCCATGGATGAATCTGGTACAGTTTTCTTTCACCATGAACCTAGGGTTCATCCTCTTTGATTCTTTTAAGAAATGTACCAATTTCTTCCACTAGAAACTCGTATTTGCGGACACTCCTCTCACATTAGATTTGTTCCCTTTATCGGTGTGCTCGGAATAAGCCTCCAGCAGCCTCCTTAGTGGAACCTGATCTTCGGACCGGAGACTCTGGTGTGCTTCTGCACAGACCAAAGATTCCGGTGTTGCACACCAGAGACTCCGGCGTGGTTTGCTTTTAACACATCAAGCAAGGGCTTGTGGATGATGTCTTGGATCTTGGACATATATGCGTATCTTCATGCTTTCCCCCTTATCCTATATTCACATATGGCTCTAGTTCTTGTCGTGCACCTCGCACCAAGGCCAAGTCCAAAAGGATGGATCCTCAATATGATGAAGCAGTTGGCCAATATGTGATTCCGCCCTCTAACTGGAGGTAGCAGGCCAGAGATGTTGCCCATATGTGAAGGGAAACTGAGATGATTGAGAACGAGGCTCGTGCCAAGAGAGCAAAGTATGACAACCTACAGTCCTTAGCCCACATGTCCAAGAAAGAATACCATGAGGTACGCATGATGAGGTTCTTTGACATGCCAAGAACCAACGATGACCCATGTTATTGGAGGAAGGAGCAAAAGGTATTCATGAAGGGTATCTATCGCAAACTCACCAAGTCCCCAGTTTGTCCGCAGAAGTATGTGGACTTTGCCTACATGCGTGAAAATGCCTACTTCACGGAGGCTCTTTGGATCACTAAGAAGCTTGGGCTGCACAATCTTATGGAGCTCCATGAGGACTACAACGTTACCCTTGTCCAACAATTTTATGCCACCACTGTTTTTTATCATGATGAAGGAAGGACCATGATATGGATGACTGGTAACATCCGCTGCACTACAAATTTCTATGATTTTGCTAGAGACATTCACTAGACCTTCAGTGGCGTGTCTATTCCTATTGGTCACCGCATGCATGATGCCACTCTTGGCGAAGATAAAGGCAATCTTGCACCTCTCTATGGGAGTAATGCTACGTTTGGGGAGTCCAAGAGACTCAAACCTCTCTACAATTTGTTCTTGACGATCTTTTGCCACACCATTGCTCCAAGTGCTAGAAATTATGATGCTATCTGGGGTGGGCTTGTCAACTTGCTCCATCATGCTCACAAGGTAGTTTGTGCTGGGCCTAGTACTGAAGGATACACCATTGATGTCATGGACTTCATTTTTTTAGGAGATGCATCATGCCATACTTTTCAGAAAATCTCCTCCATATGCAGCTCTTGTGATGAGGCTCATCAACATTCAACCTCATGGTTCACCTCTTGCCCTTCCTCCTAACCTTGAAGAACATGTTTCCGTGCCCCTCCAAAAGAAAGGGAGGTTGGGTCCAGCTCCTAGACAACACTATACTAGTTAGGATGAAGAAATTTCTGAGGCTGTGTGGGCTCCCACTCCTTCAAGGGGCTCTAGGAGGAAGAATGCCTCCAATGTTCCTATGCCCTATGCCTCCTGTCAGTCGCGAGTATGTTCAGGAAAAGGTCAAGAAGGCATCCTTTTGGGAGAAGACACTGTGTTGCATGAATGTGGATATTCACAAAGAACAACATGCATCTTACAAGAGCAGTCGCAGAATTGAGAAGCTTCTTAAGGAGATCAAGGCACAAGGTGAAGAGGGAGAAGAAGAGGAGGAGTATAATGATGAGAATGGGGCTGAACCGTCTGAGGAATCGGATCACACTCTCTCCTTTGGTGCATGCAACACAAAGAACAACAGCCTGGTTGATTGGAGGACCTTCTCCGAGGTCACGCCTGGCTTTGTTTCTCAGGATGCATCCTCCTCCCGTCCTCACGGCAAAGGTCCCAAGGCTCCAGGTGGTGATGATGACTATGAGGAGGATGAACAGGATGACGACGATGGTGACGACGAGTGACTCCTTTGGGGTGATAACTTGGTCTTTTCCCTTTTTGGTGTCTCAATGCCAAAGGGGGAGAAGATGTCTATTAGGATCATCCGGGATTTGCATGGGTTGGGCATTAGGTTGCTTCTTATTTGCTAATGCCATTTTATCTTAAATTTCAAACATTTGCTTCTTAGTTGCTTCTTATGTGAAACTATCTCCTTTTCGTATGGACATGCTATACCCGGTTCATTATTGTAATGTTAAAGACTCAGGTAGTAATCTTTCTACTCTATGCGAGCCTTTACTTTCTATTCCCTGATATGCTTTGTATTACATGATTATCTTGCTGCACATACTCAGGGAGAGCATAGTTATGTTACTCATTTTAAGAATTTCATGCCAAACCTCTTGTTGTCATCGAACACCAAAAATGGGGAGATTGAAAGGACATTTATTGTCTTAATCCGTTTTGGTGTTTGTTAACAACTTGAGGACCCGTTTTAATGTGTGTTAATAATGTCAGGTTAATCTACTAAAAAGAGAAAAGTACGCGGCAATTGGAAGTATCCCTGGCTAAAACAAAATGTACGTGGGAGGTTCAGACCGGAGTCTCCGGTGTACCCACACCGGAGTTTCGGCACAAGTCTCTAGCGTGAACATCAAGACCAAGTCTGAGTCAATCAGTATGGGGGTCTGGAGATTGTCCAGAGATGGATCGAAATCTCTAGTGTGAAGTCACATGCCAGAATCTCCGGTGTGCAAAGATCAGAGTCTCCGGTGTCCCCATCCGGAGTTTCGGCACGAGTCTCCGGTGTGCCCCTCGAAAACATGCCTAGGTCATTCTGAATGGGGCTCCGGAGATTGTCCGGAGATGGACCGGAATCTTTGGTCCCCAGACCGGAGTCTCTGGTGCTGAACTTCCCTAATGGGCAAAAAACGATCGGAAAAGGGTGGGGCTATAAATAGGGGACTTCATCCCCTACCTCAAGTTGCTCGTTCCCCAACCTGAAGAACCCTAAAGCTGAGTCACCAAATCAACAAGATCTCCCTCTTCAACCACCCAAAGTCCCTGATCTTTGGGGAATCGAAGGAGGAGGCCTTGATCTATATCTTCACCAAAAGAGATCATCATTTCCCCATCATTCACTTGAGGGCCCCTTGCTCTAGGGTTTCATTGGAAACCCTAGGCCTTGATTTGGTTCGTACAAGCTTGTCTTTTGATTATTGTGACAACTTGCTTGCATTCGGGAGCCTCCAATTCAGTTGTGAATGTGTGCCTCAAACTTGTTGTAAAGGTGTCGGTTTCCATCTCGAAGGTTAACGATATAGTGGAAGTGTGAATCGATCCCTTTGGGGTGATGTTCACCAGAGAACAAGGGAGGAATTTTGTGGCGTTGGTGGTTTGAAACCACCCTCTCTCCAAACGTAGACGTACTTCCCCTTAAAAGGAAGGAACTGCAGGAAATCATCCTTGTGTCTCCACGTGCTCCAGTTTGGTTACCTCTATCCTTTACCACACTTTACTTATATCTTGCTCTTGCTTAGTTAGTTGTGCTAGTGTGACATATATGAAAATTCACCTTAGTTGCATATCTAGAGAATTTACCTTTTGTGTCAAACCCTAATTTGAAAAATAATAAAATTTGAAGTAGCACCTATTCAACCCCCTCTAGGTGCCCATACGATCCTTTCAAGGTTCACTTTGTGGAGGCAATGGATGTGCAGTGGGAGACCCAAGTACTTTCCAGGGAAGGTGCCAAGCTTGGCCGGAAAAGAAGACATCAGCCCTTTAATGTTGATATGCCCACATTACACCAGGAAGACCTCCGCTTTGCCATGTTGGTGACGAGGCCACTAGCCCTACTAAAACACTTAAGAATCTCAGAGATGGAATCAAGCTCCTCTTTCACTATGTTGACAAAGATTCGGGCATCATCAACCTAGAGGGAGATTCTACAAGTAGTCGATCTAGAGCAGATGGGGCTGAGAATCCCTCTTAAGCTAACTTTGGCCAGCATGCGCTGGAGTGGGTCGATAGCGAGGATGAAAAGCATGGGGGATAATGGGGTCGCCTTGTCCGATGTTGCAGGCATGCTAGAAGGCCTGGCCAGGATTGTAGTTGAGGAGAATTCTCGAAGATGCAGAGGCCAGGATTCCCTTTAGAAGATTCTTATTTAACTTTTTTTAGAATAGGATTCTTATTAACTTTTTTTAGAATTGGATTCTTATTTAACTAGGCGTCTCTCTAAAAATAAAGGCTGAAGGAGTTCAGTGACTTGGGCTTCACAGATAGCAATGCAATGAACACACGTTGTTAGGTAAATGGAGTACTACTATGAAGTTAGGCTAGCCCTAGTGGGAGTATCATAACTAGTATCATACATGCCATGTTGGTAAAAATATGATGTGGCACAACAATTAATGAAGAAAGAGATGGTTAGAGTATTATAGGTAGATGCCGTATCATAACATGTAAAGCTAGAAATCCTAATGCAAATAAATCTTGTACACAATTTTACATTGAGATTCTACAAATCATTAAATATAGTACTATTATGATACTACCATATGATACCATGGACTATAGAGATAGTATCGTACACTAGTATTGTATGCATGATACTACTAGTATGATACTACCACTGACTCACTAGATCAAGACATTGGTGGTAAACAAACTATTCATACCGGAGCGGACCAGGCCAAACCACCAGAGGGTTTTGATTTTTTGCATGTGGACCTCAAATCACCTGGTGCGGAACAAGATCCCGTTGGGAGATTGACTGCATAAACATTTCCAAAAGGTCCTCATAGAATCACCGACTTCACTAAAGCGAGCAAACCAATTTGGATATTTCTCCAAACTCATACGCGAGCTCGGGTCGGGTGAAGGAGGAGGCACATGGCGGTGATTCTAGAGGGAACGACAGTAGATAGGTGACGGCGGTGGTTAGGGGGTTGGTGGGAAGCCCTGGTGCAGTAGCATGATGGTAGGATCTTTATGGGCCCGATCAAGGCTTGGTCGTGCCTAAAAAGGGCCTCATGTGCTCGTGTTGCTTCACCCGATCAGCAGACCCCTTCGATGAGCTGTTGCATGGCCATGAATAAGGGTTGATCTGACGCTAACCTAACTCGCTTGAGTCGGTGACCCGACAGTGTGATGCATGTCGCCTCTTGGTCTTGAGCTCATGGACGTCGGGGTTCCGGCCCCGGATGGTGGATCATGCAGGTGTCTCTATAGAGGGCAACGTGGTGATGGTGATGGTGATGGCCGTGTCCCTTGGTCATTTGGGTGGCAAGGAGCAGACATCCGGGGTCCCTGGTGGTGGTGGCGCTTCGCCAATGACATCTCCTAGATCATGTTGTGAAGGAAGGGCTCAGGGACAGAGGGCGGTCTGATGGCAGGTGTGGGCGAAGGTTTTCCAGGAAAAGCTCCACATTTTGTAGCCAACGTCGGTGATGCCTTTGGGTGTTGTTACTCTCTTCGAGGCACTAACTTCTCTATGTTGGGGCTCCGGGTTAAAAACTTTGACTATCGGTCTCGATGACAGCGCATGGCGCATCGTTACCCTCTTGGGGGCGTTGTCTAGCTCTATTCCCCTAGGTCTCATTCGAGTGTAGCTGGTGGCAAGTCTTGGTTCTTGTACTTGTTTTTTTATACTTGATCTGTGGTGTAAGAGGTTCTCTTTGTCACCTTGTATCGCTTTGGTCCTGTGTGAGTTTATTAATACTTCCTCCGATCCAAATTAATGACCTTAGATTTGTCTAAATTCAGATTTATGTAGTCATGTTTTTATGCTAGATACATCCGGATCTAGGCAAATCTAAGGCATTAATTTGGATCGGAGGGAGTACTCTATTGTAATGTGGCATTGACCTTGTGGACGAGAATTGCATCGACCGACCTTTCAAAGTTTCATGAGTTAAGGCTAGTCATAGTGGGTAGTAACTTAGATAGTGTTGGGGATCGGTGCGGGAAACAAAAAATTTCCTACGTTAAACCCCAGAAACTTGCCTAGGATATATCTATGTAGTAATGCGGTAACGGCCAATGCGTAGAGAGTACATACCCTTGTAGACTGTACGCGGTTAACGTTCCACGGGGAACATGGTTGAAGTAGTCGTACTCATAGCCGACCTCAAGGTCGCGAAGCTCCTCGCAGGTCACCCCTTGCTCCTTCATCATCTTCATCGTGGAACAGCTCCGGCTCACGACATTTAAGCGTCCCAAGTGTTGCGCCTCGTGTATTTGTCCACATCTGGTGCACGATGAGACCTCCGACTCCCCGATCCTGCCGAGAGTGCGGAAGTTGATATCCGGCTAGGAATCCCTACAGCGCAACGGCGTGCTGGAGGTGTGCCTTGATCGCACAGCCTAGACTTGGGGCCATGGTCACAAGGTATAGAGAGAGGGAGGGAGAAAGTCAACCAAAGGACTTCTAAAATATTGTGTATTTGGTGTGTTTAATCCCACCCATGGGCACCCCTTTATATAGGCGGAGGGGATGTGCCCTCCCCATTGGGTTAGCCATGTGGGACCAATAACAAAGGAAAAAGTTAGCAGAAATTCGGACCAGCCGAGTGGGCCTAAATCCCATTGGCCCAACAGCATGCAACAGCACATGGCTAACTTTTTGCTAACTTGTTGGGTTACCGTGATATTACATCCCCGTGACCTAGTCACATGTTGCAACATTTATAGATGTAATCTCACCAAGCCAGCCGTATGTATCTTTACCCGTCATGTGGGTGAACAAATCCCGGTCTTGCAGTCACATGTCATCTACTGTTCCTTCGGAATACCCAATGTACACCTTTATGGCCACCGTATTACCAGATGACGGTTGATGCAGTCTAAGCAGCCTAGGGAAACAGTGAGTAATATGAGCTCACGGTCTAAGGAGAAGGAGTCTAGGTATAGCTGTTGCAACAATGAACTATATGACTTGATCGTGTTGCAATCCTTCGAGGAATGTCTAATCACATTATTCTCCAATGATATGATCTCGTTGTCAGTCGGCATAAATGCCCATGATCTTGAAACCCAGATCATCTTTGTGACCAACGAACTAGTATGAATAGAGGCTACTAGGCACTTGGTTGTTTCATACCACACCTGTACCAATGTTTCTACTTGGCACAGTTATAGCACAATATGAAACTATTATAAACTAATTGAGATATGACAATAAAAACCTATTTATTATTTTCCTCTAGGGCATATCTTCTTCAGTCTCCCACATGCACTAGAGTACAAATAATCCAGCTTGCATTTTACTCATATAAACAATATACCATAGGCGTTTATAGATCATGCATGCTCATGGGAAACGTCATGTCCATGTTCTGTTTTACCAGATCATTATGTCTTTTGCAAATCGTTAATGTCTTCCTAATTTTGACATTCACACCATTATCTTATAATGGGTGGAAGCATTTGTTTGGCGACAAAGTGAGACTTTTGTTCTAGTGTTTATGATGACGGTCGTTTTTACCGTTGTCATCTAAATTTCGAAACACACTTTGCTATCCTTTGTGTATATACTATAGTCATGGCAGCGGAACGAGGCCGGATTCCAGGAGCTTAAAGTGACTTTAGATCAACCTCGAGGGCTTTCTCATGGGCACTGGGCCCTGGGACACATCATTCTACGTTAAAAGCGAACTAGCCCCGCCATAACATTATACATCACATCATATGGAGCTTTTATACTTCTATATCTATGTAGATCCTAGTGCATGAAATGCATCTATGCCACTTACATTGCTTCTTGCTATTTATGTACAGACTTAATTCTGGTTCAGTGATCAACTCAAGAATCACTTAAAGACACGTTCTTATAGTTAAGACTTTGTCTTACCAACCAGAACCTCGGGTCACATTACGTCGAGTATACAACATGGTTATATGGAAGAACCTATGACTGAGGCATAGGAGATGCAACGCATCTCTTTCTTTCAACCATAGTTACAATACTAACTCAATGCTTCATATGGTAAGAACTACTTTCTCACCTTGTTCCATTCTGAGCTACTTCAGAATCTTGCTTAGGACATTCTGAACATCTTTCAGAATCAAGTCTAGGAAGCATTTGACATTCAGTGTTTATTAAACTCACCAATCTATCTCGATAGATCTTATTGTTTAATAACTTCAACTTCATCCTAACTTAAATATTATTAACACCAATCACATCATTCACATATGTCGTCTACATATTCTAGTATGATTTCACGCTCCCACTCAAATATGACATTCATGTTTGAGATCCAGGGATTTCACTTAGCTCCCACTCAAATCTAGGTCCTTTCGATAATCTTGGACATTCCAAAATTCCTTGATCACCATCAAATTGAGAATTCCACTAATGAGATTTCAATGACCATTCATTTCTCGTACTTAGGTCCATCACGCTTGTTTGTATTTCGTAGGTATGTCTTGTTCAAAACAAGACAAGTGAATCAATATATAATTCCACAAACTTGTAGAATATGTAGTTGAATCCTACTTTCTTTAGTAAAAGTATTCACTGAAACTTTATGATCATTATCATTGGTTTCTCCTCTATTTGTAGAGTTTGGTTTCATGAAACAAATTCCACTGCGCCACTCAATAGTTCGGAGGTAAGGTCAAATACCTTGTTTTGATCTTTTACTTTCTTCCACCTATATCTTCATTAAGACACATCAATTTAGGACAACAGCAAGTTTGCCCCTTGTGGAAGATGCATTCATAGCTTCCTAAGAATGCTTTACAAAGACTTGTTTATTCGCCACGACTTCGACTTGTCGAAATCTCCAGAAACTCAAACTTTCCATAACACTTATGGTGTTGTTTCCACGAACCTTTAGATGTTCCCTTGTATTTCAAATGAGTGTTTGCTTATTTTGATCTCTAACTCTAAACGACAACTATAGCCCCGATAAGAGATAATATTGTACCATATGTATCTAATACATAATGATTATGATATTTAGATATTTCAACATGGTTTGAATTCATCCAATTATCATAATTTGTGAAACATCTTTCACAAGTTCCTTTTATGCTAAACTTAACTTGAATACTTTAGTCTTGTCGATCAAATCGAGGAGACTTCGTATTCTTATTAATTTCAATATCCCATTTAGTTATGAACTCATTTGAACAATTCAAATCATTTCAAACTTCATGTTTCATTAAGTAAATACACTTATTCACTTAAGTCCACAATAAATGATTTCCACTACTTGTTGAAAATATGATATATCACTATGTATAAGATTCAACATTTCTTCGCATATCACCGTTTTACCAGAATGCGGAGTTTTAGTCATTCTGCCCAAGAGGCATGGTTTTGCAAAGTCTCTAGATTATGCATCTAGGACCCTGATATTTCATAAAGAACATGCAATAACCAAAATGACTTAAACTATAGTGTCTTTTCATTATTAAGCTTTGGATATCTTTTAGCATTCTAATCCTTTATAAATGTTTAAACTATTATCATTAACATAGTGATGAGAATATCTTGTTTATAATCGTAATGTGACCATAATAGTACTGTTCATACGAATTGTACAAACTGGTTTGTAACTTGTTCATATGAATAATCGTCTTGCCGAAAGCAAGACACACAAACAGGGATTACAAATTTATATTCAAGTTCACTAATCCAAATGATAAACATTGAGGAAAGAGGTGATGTCGGCCATCAACTGTTTTGCTTGCCGTCATCAAGTCACGTTGCCTCAAAACCAGCAATTCTCAAGCAGATCCTCCTGTTTTCACAAAACGGGACAAGTATTAAATACTTTGCAAACTGCAACGAGTTTTGCAAGAACCACATTTATAATTTTGTATATCTAACATATACCTTTTTCATCCATGACCTCCTTTTGCAATCAATCCCTTCCAAGAGTTCTCAACTCTAATGCAAGATCACTAAGTGTTTTTGCAAACAATCTGGATTCATCGAATTATATCCTAATGGTTATTGTGTCAAGAAGAGAAGATCACCTTTTACGAGGATATCCCTCAGGCGTGGGTATTAATCTATGAAGTTGGACCCTTTTGCTAAGTTCCATATTAAGCAATATATTCCCATGGTTGCAAAGGACCTCAATGGGATAGGCTAAGGTCTACTAAGATATTTGCAAACAGACATCTAGACTAAGTTTATAATAAGAGATCAATTTATAATTGGTCTCCACTAAAATTGTCATCCCCTGGACGATTTCAGTGATCGCATGATCCCTATCATCTGCACCTCCCCCGATCATCACGACCATCAGTGCATTATCAAAGGTAGACATTCACTAATGTCAATCACATCATCCATGTGACTCATGCTCAATCTTTCGATCTCTTGTGTTTCGAGGCCACGCTTCTCTAGCATGCTAGGCTCGCCAAATCTAACTTGTGTGTATTCGCTGTGCAACATGGCTTACACCCATTGTATGCGAACGTAGATATGTTTGACACCCATGCCTGTAACCCTGGATCGCCTCATACCGAAGAACTTTCTTGGTGGTGCACACACAAGGGGAACACAGAACATTGGAATTAAATAGGGATTATCTTATTTGCTACCGTTGAGTATCTAAATACTAGCACACAATAAGATGTAAAAACCGGTATCAACATCATATGTATAATGTGATATGATATGGTCTTTCTTGCGCCCTGATCTCCATCGAGCGCTCTGGCATGATCTCCATCCTGCCCCTGATTTGACGCCAAGTCCACGATGCCTCCACCAGGTCGTTCATCGGAACGATGACTATTACTATACTACTTAGTAACATAAAAGTAAACTACTTTACCTTCGCAACGACCATTGCCATATCATAATCACATGCCCTCTGCAAAATAAAGTTAGACCCCTCTACTTTATCTATTGCAAGTTTTACGTGGTTGTTAGGGCTTTCGTACTAGAACCGTTTCTAAACTACGAAATTTCCAACCACAACATGGATTCAACAATTGTCTCTATTACACCCCTTTCGGAGCCCTCCGTTGTAAATGCTATATCAACTATTGAATGAGAGATAGACACTCGCTAGCCACTTATACGGTACAAGCCGTATGTTGAGCGTGGAACCAGTCTCGCGTACGAATACGCGTAAGGTCGATCCAGGCCGCTTCATCAAACAATACCCCGATATAAACAAGTACACGTTAGAGGGTAACAACTAAGGGATCAATGCCCACACAAAACTTGTACGTACTAGCCGTATAACGCTTCTACGCATAGATCGGCTCTGATACCACGGATGGGGATCGGTGCGGAAAACAAAAAAATTCCTACGTTGAACCCCAGAAACTTGCCTAGGATCTATCTATGTAGTAATGCGGTAACGGCCAATGCGTAGAGAGTATATACCCTTGTAGACCGTACGCGGTTAATGTTCCGCGAGGAACGTGGTTGAAGTAGTCGTACTCGTAGCCGACCTCAAGGTCGCGAAGCTCCTCGCATATCACCCCTTGCTCCTTCATCATCTTTATCGTGCAACAGCTCCGGCTCACAATATTTAAGCGCCCCAAGTGTTGCGCCTCGTGTCTTCGTACACATCCGGTACACGATGTGACCTCCGACTCCCCGATCCTGCCAGGAGTGCGGAAGTTGATATCCGGCTAGGAATCCCTGCAGCGCAACGGCGTGCTGCAGGTGTGCCTTGATCGTACAACCCAGACTTGGGGCCATGGTCACAAGGTATAGAGAGAGGGAGGGAGAAAGTCAACCGAAAGACTTCTCAAATATTATGTATTTGGTGTGTTTAATCCCACCCATGAGCACCCCTTTATATAGGTGTTGGGGGTGTGCCCTCCCCATTGGGTTAGCCATGTGGGACTAATAACAAAGGAAAAAGTTAGCAGAAATTCGGACCAGCCGAATGGGCCTAAATCCCATTGGCCCAACAGCATGTAGCAACACACTAGGCAGCAGACAGCAGGCAGCCCGGGTGGGCCTGGCGCTGCGCGCGGCCTAGCTGGCCAGCACCAGCCAGCGGCCCCCGGTGGGCGTGCCCCGCGCCGGCGGCCCAGCTTGCCCTGGCAGCCTGGCAACCCAGCCCGGGTGGGCCGGCTGGCACCGGCGGCCCAGCTCGCGCGCCCGCGAGGCGAAGCTCGGGTGGGCCGGCTGCTGCGGCAGCCCAGCTCGCGTCCGCTTGGCGCTGCCCAGTTATCTGCCGCCCTGTGCGGTGGCGGTTATCCGCCGCCCACAAGGCTGGCTATTTTTGCCTTTTTCCATTTATTTTTCTGCAGCTTTTATTCTAGGCCTTTTCCCTCCAGGATTTGGCCTAATATAAAAGTTACCTTTATAAATCTTAATCTAAATATTATTTATAATATATTAATTCACAATTAACATATAATAAATATATATTTAAATTTCCATTTATCCGAAAACACTTTTCCGGTCTTTTCTTTCTCCGAACAACTTCGGATCTCTTCGCGGAACGATTCCGGCTTTCTCTCTTTCTCTATTGTGATTCCGTCTTACGAATGATAGCTCTCATCGTACCCTTAAGTGTATCCTCTCACGGCTCGGGAATACTCTAGACATGATCTATATCAATGATCAACAGAGGGACCAGGGATGTCCATGTGACCCCTATGCATTCCTGATGACAATGTCGTTTGAACCGTCTAAATGTAGCATCCTCTTCCTTTTGTTTCTCGATACAACTTGTCTGAGATCCGATCATTGGTATCCCATACCTTATTCAATCTCATTCACAATAAGTTATGTTTTCTTGTTACTGTGATATTACATCCCCGTGACCTAGTCACATGTTGCAACATTTATAGATGTAATCTCACCAAGCCGGCTGTATGTATCTTTACCCGTCATGTGGGTGAACAAATCCTGGTCTTGCAGTCACATGTCATCTACTGTTCCTTCGGAATACCCAACGTACACCTTTATGGCCACCGTATTACCAGATGACGGTTGATGCAGTCTAAGCAGCCTAGGGAAACAATGAGTAATATGAGCTCACGGTCTAAGGAGAAGGAGTCTAGGTATAGCTGTTGCAACAATGAACTATATGACTTGATCGTGTTGCAATCCTTCGAGGAATGTCCAATCACATCATTCTCCAATAATATGATCTTGTTGTCAGTCGGCATAAATGCCCATGATCTTGAAACCCAGATCATCTCCGTGACCAACGAACTAGTATGAATAGAGGCTACTAGGGACTTGGTTGTTTCATACCACACCTGTACCAATGTTTCTACTTGGCATAGTTATAGCACAATATGAAACTATTATAAACTAATTGAGATATGACATAAAAACCTATTTATTATTTGCCTCTAGAGCATATCTCCTTCAGATAGTAACTAACATACATATGTTAGGCTAGTCATAGTGGGAGTCACATAAGTAGTAACATGCATCTATATGGAGTGCCAACTAGGCATTTTGGTGATGTGGCATGTCATTAAATGAGGAAAGAGAGTCTTATGGTAACTACCTATGTTACCATAACATCACACACCCCAAGTTAAGATGAGTCTATAAGTTAATAAATACGATTTTGCATGATACTAGACATAAGTTACTAACCACGATGAAGGTGATAACATAAGGTAGTAACATGCGCATGATACTACCTTATGTGACTCCCCACTATGACTAGCCTTGCTAGTCTAAGTTACTAACTTTATAGTGGTAGTAACTTAGTGTAATAACTTAAGAGTATTATTTTGTAGACTCATTTTGTATTGGAAAGTGTGATGTGATGTTAACATATTATGTTACTCTATTTGTCTCTCAATTCATTAATTGCTTGCCACATCATCTTTTTAGTCTAGGTGGCATCTATGTTACCACTTATATTACTCCCACTATGAGCAGCCTAAGGCTGATCATAGTGCTAAGTAACTAAGACTAGTAACTTGCACATGTTAATAGTTGATGTTACTAACTTCATAGTGGACGGTAACATGTGTGGTGTCATGCAAGCCCTAATTAATTAGGTCGTAGACTCATACGGTATTGGCACTTGTGATGTTATGACTAACCCCAATGGGGGTATTATAGGTGGTATCATGCATTATATACATGCAAAATATTTAAGTGTCATTGCAATTAATGATGAAAGAGATTATGTTGTTATCATAGGTAGATACGGTATCATAACACTGAAACTAGAAAAACTAATCTCAAATAAATCTTGTACACAGTTTTACATTGAGATTTAAAAAATAATAAATAAAGTAACAATATGGTACTAATGATACTATGCATTGTGGAGGTGGTATCATATACTAGTATCCTAAGTTATTACCTCCTTCTCTTTCTTCATTAATAGAAAGCCCACTACCGGTCTTTATATTCATGTATCCTTCTAAATTTTCTTGGAAAAACAAACAGGATTTCATTTAGTTAGTTAAGTGCAAAAAAAAAATTGAGCACATCCGTGTAGCAACATAGCACAATGCATCGGTGCAACAACATGGTACTAATGGATGAGTTGAAAATAAACAGTAGCAAGACATTCGTGACTCGTGAGCAAGCCATGATCTTAGTACCCCCCTCCGTGTAAAAGCCATGATTTAGTACTCCCTCCGTTCACTAATGACCTAGTATTAGATTTTTCGAAGTGGACTAGATACACTCTAAAATGAGTGAACCTACACAATAAAAACATCCACATTCATGTGTTTTAGATGACATTAGTGAACGGAGAATTAACTACTGGCCTAACTCCTAAGAGACTATTGAGGTCTGTTCTAACGTAGAGCAAGTTCTGAAGCCTGTTTTTCCAGCATGGAACGATTTCTCACTGAAGACAATGTCAGAAGCATGTTAAAATAGCCAGGGCGATGAAGGTGATCATTGGAGCACCCAGCTTCAGCATAGGTTTAAGGAACTGAGAGTGCGTATATGGCCATCTATCACAGCACAGCGAGAGAACCAAGAGATAAGCCATCACAGATTCACAATACGCAACGCCATTCAGAAGCCGAAGATAAGGTCAACGAAGGCCACTCCAGCCCACCGACCTGACTAGCTGTACAAACTCCATGCTGATTTCAAAGCCAAAGATACAAGGAACAGAGATTGGATATCTTCAGCAAACAACCCGGCAGCGACCAGCCTCGCTCACCACGAAACTCCAGGCCTCCCCCAAACCCCCAAACGCCGGGGAAAAAACAAAAATAACGCAGAGACAGACATATATCAAACTTTCAGCAGTGTACCCCACATGCAGAGGGAAATAGAAAGCACCAGCGGCGCGGCCCACAGGTAAGAGTGAGAGAAGCCACATCAGCTGCGCGTAGAGAGTGAAACCCTCCATTTCGGGGAGCCCTTAAAGATATCCACGCATATATTTCATTAACTACACACCCAAGGGCCACACTATGTCGCAGGTAGCAATACTCATAAACTAAGGTATATAAAAGATATCCATGCATATATTTCGTTAACTACACACCCAGGGGCCACACTATATCAAGGGTAGCAATACTCATAAACTAAAAGTCAGGATCAGCCCAATGTTTCATACGGTACCTGACAGATGAACACAGCCGACTGCTTTAACAGTATATATATTCTCTAAGAAGGTGAGCGGACTCCAGGTCAGTTTCAGTTCTCATGCTTATCTCTACTAGAGAGGAATGACCTCCACATCATCATGCTCAGACTTTGGCGCATCATTCTTGGATGTGGAAGCATGGTTGTCGGCCGTGCTCATCTCTTGCACGGGCGGTGGGTTGACAATTGTCATTGCAACAGCACTGTTGTCTGCGAGGCGACCTTTTCTTTCACGATGCTCCTGACAGTTTGCGCACCAGTGAAAGCAGCAGTGGACCAGGCAAGGATCGCATGGAGCGTTCTGGTCGAATCAGAACAAGCGGTGGTTAGAAAGGTTCATGAAAACTATAAACCCAGCCTGCCTAGACTTAACAACTGGCCAGAATTAGTTACCACGAAAAGATGACACAAACACTTCTAAGCAATATACATGAAAACATGGACATGACAAGGAAATAAGTGCAAGGAACTCCATGTTCACAATGATGAGCAATACATATTGATGTAAAATGGCCTGACAATTTAATGATATAACCAGCTCCTGCCAGTGGACAATGCCATGCAGAATTTCATGAAAATTTTACAGAAGTTTGCTGAATCACAGAGCTCTCTGTTCTAAATACAAAACTTTAACCATGCAAAGCTAAGTGTTCACTTCTGGACAGCAGAATATCTGATACGGCTATCTCAGATGACAAAATGCAATTGCGTAGTTCTTATAGTATAAATAAACACAGCTTTTAGCTGACATTATCTTGAATGTGATTAATCACCACATAAACAAATAAAACAGTGAGAGAGAGAGAAAGAAGTACCTCGAGATGATACTTTTTCTGGAGCTGTTGACGAAAAATACCAGTATATGTAGAACATAGCCACCAACTGAACACCAGGCCTTCACCAATCAAGACTGACGTTCCTGGGTCAACGCCATGGAATATAGCCGTAAGGATTGCCAGTGCAATGCCACCTTCAACACAGACAGCATGGCAGGTGCAAGGTGTTGTCCATGGGATATCTTCTTTAATGGCCTGAACATTTCGTCCAAACAACACACAGGGGCAGAATAGTCCAGTCCAGCCTAACAAAGCAAGAAGATCAGATACATGAGAGGTTCAGAAGTATCTCAAAATATAGCAGTAACACATATGAGAACTGAGTAGACTGAAGAAAAAAAGCTATAACAGGATAAAGATATACGGTTTCATATACATCTGATAAAATGTGACAAAAGGGAAACCCATGCAAGCTATAAAAAAATTGAAGGACTCAATTTGGACTGTCCAATCACCACTAGGTGAAATAGCTTCTAAATGGAGGTCGATACGCATCAGTTCACAGGGCTGATTTTGCAAAAGAACATGAAAGAACAAAAAATGGCAGGACTTCAATTTCGCCAAGATAAAGGATTGCAAATATGACAAAAATGTATTTGAAAAACTAATATTTCAAAATAAAATGGATAAATATATAGGTTTCATATACATCTGATAAAATGTGGTAAAAGGGATACCCATGCAAGTTATTAAAACAAAATTAAGAAGTACTCAATTTGTACTGTCTAGTGTCTAGTCATGAACAACTAGGTGAAATAGTTTCTAAATAGAGGTTGATATGCATCAGCTTGGCTCCAGTTTATGGTTTAAGATATATGTGTAGTATGGGACATAAATCATCATTGTACGGGCACCAGTTTCTAATTGAGACATAAAACGTAAATAATGCCTTCCTCATAGGAATGATATAGAGAATTAACTGATTATAGTTTAGTCTACTATGGTTTGTTCCTCGATCATGTTCATGGTGTTAATTAAAAATGGCAAAGAGATGAAAAGAATTCAGATATGCAGGGCATCTTTGTGTGAAAAAACTGACTCACCTAAATTTTGGAATTCTCCCGGATTGATTACATCAAACTAGACAAACAAGCACGCTCGAAAAATCTTATAGCCAAGGGCACGTGTCGTGCCCGTTCTTTTTCTTTATTTTCTTCTCAACTCACGGTTACAAAACTCACACAGGACCTTGTGTATATATACACAAAACCAAGACCCACGGCAGCCTAGACCTACTCGTACTTGATACCAAGTACTACTCGGACTTAACCTGGACTCAACTATAGTACTCTACGGCCAACAATCCTAGCCGAACAAGTACAACACTAAAAACTCACGCACTATTGAAAACTACCAAATTAGGAAATCTAATTGGACTCAAACTCATTAGGACAAGATCATTGCTAACAATCTCCTCCTAATCTTGACTCTTTGTCTCCTCGTGCTCCTCCCAATCTTGACTCTCGCAGCTTCACATCATCTCTTTATCGTCCTCATTGCTATGTCCGTACAGTCAGTATGACCACGCAGGCAACATGCATTGCACCTCTCTTGCTCTGCCATGTAGTGCCACCGCCATTGCTTGGCCCCTGCTGCACTCGGTTCACACCTATGTGCCACCGCTATTGCTGGCATCCGCGCACTCGGTTCGCACCATACTCCTCTTGTACTTGCTTGCAGTAGCTTCTCCTTTTGCTGCTCGCACACCTCCTCGCTTTACGGTACCTTCTCGAAGCACCGTCCGCCTTCGGCGTCGCACCGAACCCACGCTGGCCGCAACCAGGACGCTCCACGAGGACATGGACACAACTTCACGGTGTTATCCAGCTGCAACGGATCCTTACAGGGACGAGTACTTGGACACAACGACGACTCACAAACACGATGCCGACTCAACGTGCCAACCCGCACACCCACCACTCCTTGACTCTTCAACTCCCCGGTTGACGATCTTAATGAGCCTTCCGGTGCCGTACCTCGGCACCACCGCTCCCCCATCAACGATCATCCTCCTCCCCCGAAGAACTTGACACGCTCCCGTCGACGATGCCCGCCACCTTGCTGACGATGGCCCACTCACCGACTCCTCCTTATCGCTCCGCCGAACGACGATCGCCCGTCGCCTCACCGATGATGACATGCTTGTCGTCTCCACCCAGTCACCCGCCCCGAGGCGCTAGTAGCGTCGCCTCCCCGGGGCAAGCGTGGCTTCAAATCTTCGACCTCGCTCTGATACCAATTTTTGGAATTCTCCCGGATTGATTACATCAAACTAGACAAACAAGCACGCTCGAAAAATCTTATAGCCAAGGGCACGTGTCGTGCCCGTTCTTTTTCTTTATTTTCTTCTCAACTCACGGTTACAAAACTCACACAGGACCTCGTGTATATATACACGAAACCAAGACCCACGGCAGCTAGACCTACTCGTACTTGATACCAAGTACTACTCAGACTCAACCTAGACTCAACTATAGTACTCTACGGCCAACAATCCTAGCCGAACAAGTACAACACTAAAAACTCACGCACTACAGAAAACTACCAAATTAGGAAATCTAATTGGACTCAAACTCATTAGGACAAGATTATTGCTAACACTAAAAAGAAGGTAACACCGAATTCCGACCGGCAAACCGCTCACCTAAACTAATGTGGAAGATTTCACATCAATCTATAAGCATAGTAAATTCATTTTTAAATTTGTAGCTGATTGTTTTTGAAAAAAAATCACCCTTCATGTTGAAAATAGTCTCCAAGGCTCTAACAAGCATGTAAAAAAAGGAATAATATCCTAAATAAAAAAAGGAGAATAAGTCTGCTGCTCCTTTTTTCTTCACTAAAGTCTAGAGGAGATGCACCACGTCGGTGCTCTGGGAATCCATCAGCTGCCCCTTTTTTGATTACATCTTCATCCTTCTTATGATTCCATCCACACGCCACCACCTATTCACTCTTCTTCCATCTGCATGCTGCAGCACCGCTGCGTCAAACTTTGTGTGTTCAAATCAGCATAGTAGCATTTGGACCAACCGTCGTCCTTTCTTCATCTCCTTGCAGCAAGACCGTGCACACATCCTACTACTCGTCAAAAACAGGAGGCGCAGCAATGGGTCTAGTATGGACCTTTATGAGCCTAATATGTGGCTCTGATATGCCATATGTGATATACTGGCCAATTTGTTCCAGGCCAGTTTTCAGAAGCGGTAGATGAGCTGGTATCAGGTGGCTAGAGTAAGCGACATCAGGGCTGACATACTTGCCAATACCATAGACTTTTGGAAGCTTCCATGAATGTTACCCAAAAGAAATGAAGTCATTCTGTAACCAAAATTGGCATGACTTGATGAAAGTTATACATAAAAACCACATGGCAATCCCAAGTCCAGCTTTATCATAACCAAGTTCGCACGCATAAGACTGTTCACGATAGTATTTTTTTAGCATAACCATTACCTGCTCACGATAGTCAACAGCAACTACATGAACATGTAATGGTTCACTTGATATACCTGCATACGGTTTCGTAAATACAACTGCATGTGTTTTGTACAAAAGATCTGCCTGTGCTCCATATGCAGGACCATCAAGGATCAAAAACTGAAACACATAAACTCTGTCGCATAACCGGTAACACTTCAATGCGGTGGAAACAAACAACTATAGTTACAGATATGTGCATTTACTGTGTGTAATAGCCACAAACCCTGAGCTCGTCCACAGCAGTACAATCAGATCCCTGTGCAGATCCACATAGAAAATTTCTACCAACTCCATATAAAAGTACAGTACCACGAATTCTGAATGCTGATCTATCTAGAGTGGGGGCGGAACTAACAGAACTAGATCGAGTAGGCAGTCGAAGGTGGAACCAAAGGAAAGCAAGGGCTAGAGGGAAATGCCACATCACTTACAGCTCTCGGGGTCTTCAGCGCACCCGAAGATGCCGGTGGTCCACGGCTCGTCGGCCGGCGCCCGGTGGCTCGCCGGTAGCACCTGCCCGCATTCGCAGCACTTCCTGACCTCCAGCTGTACAGTCACGGCACGGCACCCGAAATCAGATCGGACCATCCCGATGACCCGAAAAAGCAACTGCGGCAACAGGCAACAGGCAACAGCCGAAACAACGAGAATCGCGCGAGGAGTGGCGAGACCGACCTGCGGGACGGCGATGGGCTGATTGAGCTCACCGGGGCGGATGTCCTCAACGCCGGGGCCGGATTGGGAAGCGTCCTGGTCCTTCGTCAGCCTCACGTACCGCGACGGGTGGCTGCGGCTCGCCTCCGCCATCGGTCTCCTCCTCTCCTCGCGCTCGCCTGGCTTCACCCCCCGAGGGTTTTGGGGCTGCCGACGAAGGGCGAAGGTAGGGCTGCGCGGTGGGAAAGTGGGAGTGGTGGAGATCTGGGTCCGGACGCGAACGCCCACGCCGTACACCCCACGGTCGGTTTGTGCCGGATTGGCAAGTCTGTTTTCAGTTGGATTCGACCAAAGGTCAATGACGGTTCAGCCGGCCATCAAATGCGAAAAGTCTTCCACTCACGTTTCCCTTTTTTCCAGGCATTTTCTGATAATAATGGACACATAACTCTCTTTTCTTATTTATTTTTTTGACAAAATGATATAGAGTTTTTCCGGTCTCCAAAAGTTTTCATTTTCCCCAGGGGAACTCTAGGCATCAGCCAGCTGATATGGGATCATACGGCTCGCGAGTTGTTTATATCTGTTTCGTAAGAAGTATCACGCGATTTGACACTTTTTCGTGCAACATTTCGTATATAGTTCGAACATGTCCTCGTTGCAAAAGGACAATGTATGCAACAAATTTCTATTTGGTTACAGTAAAATGTAAGAAAGCACGTCACCATTTGCAAAAAGAAAAAAAAACATATCCAATATACGTGCTCCATGCATCCAACATCACATAAACACATTTGCGGCGTTGAAGAAAGTCCTTTGCGGCATACGAGCAGAAATTATTACAGCAATTTACTTGTGGTACAAAAACGATATTCATTTGTAGCATCGGATAAACAATTTTCCTAAAACAAAAGTATGATGATGAACTACCTGAAACCAAACTGAGAATGCTCTTAGATTCCAGTCGTGTCTCCTTCGGAAAAAGAAGTGACATACTCTAACCGTGCTTTATAGTTTTTTTTACCCGAACCGTGCTTTATAGTAAGACAGTCATTACTTAGCATTTGGCAAATCGGGCCAACAAAATATGAAGTAGCTAGGCGTTCGTTGTGCGCACACATGGAGTGCCACACAGATGGCTGAGAGAATTTGAGATGGTAGTACAGCTGAACATACGAATGTGTTCTCTGAATGTAACAAAGAGGAAGATAATGCACTAATTGATTCGCAAAAAAAGAGATAATGCACTAATTAAGGACATGTATATATCCTCCGCTCTAAATGTTAATTATGAGCTCTTTATATACCAACAATTAATCCGAGAATTGATCCGTTGATCTATACACGGCGATCTATGCGATAACTAGCAGCAACCCATCCATGGCAGCCTCCGATCCTATACGGCGGCATGCACCCACATGCATGATCGAGTCACCGTTCTACCGTACTACGTGAACTGGCCTGCATCTGCACTGCATGTGTGCTTCGCTACGAGCGGAACCACCCGAGATCGAGCCGGCCAGGTTCGTAGCCAGCGGCCGGCTGCTGCTGCTGCTGCGGCGGCGTCGTCGAACCGTCGCCGCCGTCGGGCACCTTGGCAAACCGTCCCTTGACGCGCGGCCGCATCTCGGCGTAGGCCTTGCGAGACGCGTACCGGATCTGCTTCTCGTACCGCCTCTTCTTCCGCTTCTCCTTGTACCTCATCAGCTTCGCCTCCCGCTGCTCCGTCGGCGCCAGCACGTCCGCGCCCATGACACCGCTCGGGCCGGCCGGGTACGCGCCGCCGTTGGGCAGAGTCGGCACTGCGTCGTCGTTCGGGTCGATGGAGCTCGCCGCAGCGTCAGTGAACGTCAATGTTTCCCTTCCGCAGAATGGCATCTGAAAATTCGTGAATGACAAGTCAATAAAGTGTTTGTTTGGCGCATCATCGATTTTGTTTTGTGCACAGGAGTACAATACGTGCATGGTGTGTGCATAACCGCATAAGGAAGTGAAAGTACATAATAAGTTATGTTAATACACTAAAATTCAGTTGGACCAATGCATAATTACTAGGATCATTGTGTGCATGCGGGTAGATAGTTTCATTCATAGCTAGATGGACTAGTAATACTAGTATACATCAAATGGTTCCTAAGATGGAATTCGAATAGTTATTTGTCATTCTACCAAAAAACAAACGAAACCATATAATTCAAATCTAAAACTTGCACCTTGCGAGTAGGTTCCGTTTTGGATGCACATTGTAAAGAGAATTATGTACAACTGTAAACTTGAAAAAGAAATAGTACTAACTGTTTAGTGGAAAAGTCAATGACAGGCACATATCTGTGATTGCGATATATAATTGCAGCTTAGTATTTGCCTATTTTCTTCTGCATTGTAGTACTCATATTAATCTCCAAGTATTCGAAGAATGATATAATTGAAGCTTATTTATAACTTTCCAATCAATCCAAGTGGTAGCTTTTCCAAAGAAATTATGTTCAGTTGCCACTATATCTCATCAGCATCCCTCAACGGGGGAAAGAAAGACAAGACAAAACTATGGCTTAAATGATTGACTCTCCATGCATGGACTGGCTAGCTCTTCAAAGAAGTAATAATTTGAAGTTCGATCGAGCACTAACAGTTTGCATCATACGGAGAAAACTTTTGCCAATTTGTGTGAGCTTAGTGTACTAGTGTGCATGCATCCAAGTTGTATTTTGTCTTTGTAAAGAAAGAAACAACACAAAATAATCTCCACATGCATAACGGATATTAAGACGGTTTTTTTCACGGGGTTAAGATGAGAACCGAACCACTCACGATTGTGGCGCCGGAAGTCGCCAGGTTGCCGCCGCCGAGCCCCAGCCCGGCCGCGACGTCGACACCTCGACTCAGCGGCAGCGTCACCGGCACGTCGAACGTGAGGCCGTGGCCGGGCTGGTACTCGGCGTACGAGTCGAACACCTGGCGGCGCTGCTGCTGCTCGGTGGCCACCGGCCGGTGCTGCAGGCGGTCCTCCCCGCCGACGGGCGTGTGGTCGTTGAACAGCCACGCCACGCTCTCCTGGTCCTCCTGCCCGAAAAACTGGAACTCCTGCAGCCCCACCGCGGCCGCACCACCGCCACTGGCGACGTCGACCACGGCCGGCTCTTCCGCCGCCTGGAGGAACATCCCGGCCGGGAAGCCCCGGTTCAGGTCCGCCACCCCGCACCGCAACCCTGCAGCTCCTCTGCCGCGCTGCAGCAAGCAAGAGCAGTCCTCAACGCCGCCGCCGCACACGCGGCACGCGGCGCCCGACGCCGCCGACATCGTACGCACGCGCCTCCACTCACTCAAGTCCCCAACACTAACACCCCTCCGGTACGTGTGGCGCCGGAGCTCTGGGTACTCCACTCCACTCGTCCGCTTCCGTCAGCTTGCTCCACTGCGAATGATGAGCTCGTGTTGAATCTTGGAAGGAAAAAAAAGCATTTGTGTTTGTGTGTGGAGGAGAGGAAGCAACTAAGCTAGGGCAGGGAGGGAGGGAATAAGTATGGGTGGGTGGCGAATGGGAAGTGAGGAAGAGATATGAGCGATGGGAGGGTTCCTTACGTGGAGGATCCGCAGCCACCTTTCTCATGAGATCACTTGGCGACTCCCCATTGGCTCGCTCTCCTAGGCTACAGATCTTGAAGGATTCTATGTGAACAACCAGCTGTAGCTTTTTTCTTGTTCTTCTTGTTCCTTTTCTCCTCGATGAGCTTTATGGCTTGAGGTTATTTTTTGGAGCTTAACTTTGGAAACCATTACGTCGATCTAGGTGATGGTTAGGGGTTCATGATCCACCACACAAAAAAGTCATGCCTCTTGCACCGCCTGGGAGGGCTACAACATGGGCAGTGACAGAGCCTAATAAGCGAATACTCCCTCCGTTTCAAAATATATGATGTTTTAGTTTTATGAAAGAAGTGTATCTAGACTATTTTTAGTGTGTAAATTTATTTAGGTTTAAAGTGAACCTAAACACTAAAAGATATCTAGATATACTACTTTCACAAAGCTAAAACATCCTATATTTTGAAACAAAGGCAGTATTAAGGAAGGGCCGCATGGTGTATCATATAATCAAATAATGTGACTTGGTTAAGTACTTAAACAAAATATGCCGATACATAGTATCGAGAAACTTAGAGAGGTGACAGTGCTAGGGACGAAGACAAGTAGGCCATGTCTATCTGTAGACAGGAGCCGTTGTTGTTCTTTAGAGCTGACAATGGTCATAAGGTAACTCGTAGGAGATGAATAGTTGCTCATGTAACTATTTTTCTAGGTAAATAACATGTATAGTTAGTTACACGAGTGAGTTGAGGATCAGAAGGTTGGGCCCGTGGAAATTGTTGATCCCTAATATTTCGTTGTATATTGATCTGAACTTCGCGGGTATATATAGGAGTACACGGGGGAGGCTTGGAGTACATGATACCTAATATTTTATTGTATATTGATCTGGCACTCGCGGGATATATATAATACACCGGGAGAGGTTTGAAGTACAAGAAGATGTCAAGTATCCTAGTCTATTTTTAATCGTATATGTACATGTATTCTAACATTCCCCTCGGTCAAGCGACGATTGTGACTGGATTTGAAGTCCATCATCTTCTCCTTCTTGTCATCATGAATTGACATGATCTCGGCAATTTGAAGTCCGTCATCTTCTCCTCCTTCTCATCCCTTCCCTCCATGTCGGAGATTTGTCCCTGCAAACGAACTAGCGTATCTCCAAAGTAGGATGAATCGAACACAGGGGCTGAACATGCAACCTTTGAACCCTCGATGACCTCGGCGAGAGACAAGCAAGCGAGCACGATAGAAGGACACGAGGAGTTTACCCAGGTTCAGACCACGGTGTAAAACCCTACTCCTGCATGTCTGGATTATTATACTACTTGGCGAGGTTCAGTGCAAGGTGTTGATCGGGCAATCGGATCTAGGGTTCCTAGATGGAAGATGAAGCTAGGGTTTTCTAAGGTAGGAGCATATTGGCCACCTACTATGCGCCGCATTATCCCTCTTATAGATGCCCCAGTCCTCTTCCCAAATATCTTGGCGGGAAGGGATGCCACATGGCGAAAAACGAGAGGGGCAGGTGCGGCAAACCTATTGTAACATCCCAGCATTAGAGCTTAGAAATAAACTGAGATGAGGTGTGTGCATTGTATTTATGCATAGAAAATCTGGATAATTTTTGCAATTTTAAATAAAACTTGTCAAAGTGATTGAAACTTCTCTTAACTTGGTGGAACTGAAGTAGATCATCAAGTTGACTGCGATAAGTTTCAATATGACCTTTGCTAAAACCTTATCTTTGGGTAATATAATTTGATCTAAGGGTAGATCAAATGTAATAAAACTAAGTCACAATATACTATTTAATAAGGAGTACTAGATCTTCTAGAGATCATTACATAGAATTCCATACAACAACTCAAGGATGAATACTTAATCTTCTAAAGATTATATCAAGGAACTATCTACCACAAACCTTGAATACCAAGTTAAGTATATAACTTAAGCATTGAAACTTAATAACTAAATCTTGATACACTAGATTGCCATATTTATTCATACCATGGTATCATGGTAGTTCTTAAACATTAACTCTTATCACAACTAAAGCAGAATGGAAGACAAGCCAAGATCATTCATCTCATATCCTTATTATCATATTAATAGATGACATTCTAATTTAATCAGGTCCTGTCAATTGATCATCAATATTGAGTGATCAATTCCTGACCTAGAACCTATTGACTCTTAGCCTTTGACCTATTATGTTGACCTTCCAAAGACTTAAGTAAATTAATAAGAAGAAGGAACTAGATATGGTAGAGTGTTCCATCCTCAATGGAATGAGATCCTTACTGGAGATCAAACCATCTGATGTTGGAGGAGTTAATTCACTCATGAGTTAACTAGAAGAAGTATCTAAACCTAAGAATTCACTAATACTTGAAAAGTTATCAGAAAGTTAGTAGTGTTAGAATATCAGATAATCATCTTGTTAAGCCAAGTGGGTATAAACTTAAAGTAAGCTGAATCGTCTAGCTTGATCATGAGTGGTCAAGCTAGGGTATGATGAAGTATATGGTATGAGTTGTATGGAGTAGTTGGAGGATTAGTAGCTTAACCAAGCTACTACAAAAAAATTGTATTATGGAGAGTAGTACCCTACCCATCCCAGAGGATTGTTATCACATGTGATATAGAAAGGAATTGTAATCTTGCAAGCCTTAGAAGTATATGCAAGGTACATATGAAGGAGTTATGGAATAAAGTTAGTGATAACTGTTTTGGTGGATCTATCAGAGAGAGTTAAATAATGGAATTTATACTATAGATGCATGTAGGAGGGATATTGTTGAAGTGGCATGACCATGTCATCATATGATGATGGATATGGTGGAGCCAGATGACCAGATCAGTTAGACAGTAGAGATTTTAGTAAAGCACATGAGATATGTAAATAGAGTATATTTAGGAAAGGAATTCCTTATATAAGGATAAGCTTAATGAGATGTTAAGGTAGGAGTTCTTGAGAAACCTTTAACCTAAATCATATCAAGCCATGACAAAACCCATGTCTACCTCTTTGTTTAAAACCCTTGAATAAAGAGGGTAGTTAAACCAATTCCTATTTTTAGGCAGCCAATGGATAGTATCTCTTACTCAAATGAAATATCTAAGAGATAAGTAGAATACCAGTTGGGAATGTATTGATGGAAGCCCTATCCATTTGATTGTCTTAAACCCTAGAAATGACCTAGTCTCATATACCATCTAGATCACTTTAGTAAGGCAATCTCAATAGCTCACTCTAAGTTGAGTTATTATCCATGGCCACAAAACATGAAAGCAAATTATCTTAGCTCTTAATATTCATCCATACCCAAAATAGAATGTGAGTTCATTAACTATTCTTTAGACTCATGATAGCTATCTGTAAATGAATATCTTCAACCCTCCATTAATGAATATATTAAACCTTCCCAAAACTTATGTCCATTATTTGGAAATTAACAGTTTCATTTTCTCATTAATGATTAAGATTCATGCATAAGGACTTAACCAAGATTGTGCTAAGAAAATTCTAATACTAAACACCTAGTTGGTTTGAGTAGAAGAAATCACCCTATTTTGAATCATAAAGACTTAAAGAATTATTACGGTATCTATATATATGAATTCTTATATGATGCCAAGTGTGTACAGAATGATATAAACATCATTAATTATTCAAACCATTACCATTAAAAATTATCAAGTGAAAACAAATCATTTTTATAAGGCTTTTGGATAATGAACAAAATATTTAAACCCTAATATTTTCCAATAAAACAATCCTTCATATTTGAATGGTGAAAATACAAAAAAGTAATATCAAACCAGTTTGTTACATTAATCCATGTTGAACCCTAATTGATTCAATGAATTTTGAATATGTGAATCATTGTATAAATTTAAAATGAAAAGGAAAACATAAAATAGAAATAGAAAACAAATCATAAAATAGAAAAATAGAACTAGGCTGCAGCCCAGTCCCTATTCAACGCCTGCGAGCAGCAAGCAACACAACTCGCTCACTCAGCCAAAGCCCAACAACAGGAGCCCAAGTTCTCTCTCTCTCTGACTGACACGTGGGACCAGAAGGAGGACCACAGGTTGAGACAAAAGAATTGCTAGGGGGTTTTCTGCAAAACTTCCGTCGTCGTCATCCTCATGCAGACAGGCTGCTCGCTGGAGCACATCCCTGTCGTCTGCCACCATCAGCAGATTTTCGACCACTATGATGCACGCCGTCGTCGCCTGGGAGGGGATAAGACCGCCACCATGACGCCATTGCTCGTCCTCATCCCCATTCCTCCTCTCATGTGCTCTCTAGCACCATCTCCCTTCCTCACCGAAACCCTAGCCTGCCGGTGGTCGTTGTTCCGGCCGTTCCCGATCGCCCCTCGCCTCGAGGAGACCACCTATGGAACCACTGTGTTGCCCTAGTTCATCTCTTGGAAGGAATCGTTCGCGTGTTCCCTTAATCGAGCTCCACGATCTTGTCTTCCCGAGCTCTGACCACCGTTGAATCAACGTCGTCCGACCTCACCTTGCCTCACCATCACTTTCTTCGTGTTCCTGGTAAGCTCGTGAACTCCATGGCCCTCTCCGATTTGTCGCTCGCTCGCCGTAGTGACCTACCCGCGTATGTCTAAACTGTGCCGCCGTGGAGGCTCGTCGCCGACGAGGTTCCGGTCACCAAATAATAGCGGTGCAGGCATAACTAGGTTCGCCTCGTCACCCTTTATCCAACACACACAACCGTGTTTGCTAGAACACCATGGTTCACCGCCTGCGACCATGATCTGGTGGTGGCGAGCGCGCTTACGTCATCATGACATCACGCCTGCGTCACCGCAGCCACGTCAGCCGATTTTGACTTGGTCCACGCCCATGTGGAAGTCGAGGTGGCTTCGGGCCCATCTGTCAGCGGTTGTGGGTAGAGGTAACCTTAGTATAAAAGGTATCCCCTATTTAGTAAATAAGTAAATCAATATAAATTCAAATATAAATGATTTCTAGGAATTTAAGAAAATGATTAAATCTTGTTAAATCAATATCTTTTGATTTATAATTCAAAAAATATATATTATATATCAAAATGTTCATAAAAATAAATTCTATATTGTAAACCTATTAACATATTTCATTTTCCAACTTAAATAAAATAGTAATAAATATTAGTAAATAACCTATTAGGGATAAATCTTAAATAAATATATTTTATTATTTAAAATTTAGAAAAACAACTATAATATATCAAAATTCTTAGAAAAAACAAATATACATTCATAAACTTACTTTATACATTTTTGTGTTACTTAACTAAATATTATTATTTATTAAGCATTTATAAAGTGATAAAACTTGTAAAATCATACCTTATTATTTAAAAATCACAAAAATACTTATAATATACCAAAATGATCACAAAAATAAAGTCTA
Source organism: Avena eriantha (assembly GCA_910589775.1). Taxonomy (NCBI): domain Eukaryota; kingdom Viridiplantae; phylum Streptophyta; class Magnoliopsida; order Poales; family Poaceae; genus Avena; species Avena eriantha. The sequence goes on from OU342740.1 coordinate 292,860,198, forward strand.
CACATTAAAAATATCCTCTTGCACATATGAAGTCAAATAAAGGTAAAAGGTTAATAAGTCTTGATTAAAACTATTTTCTAATATCTTAATGAATTAACACTACATAAATCTTTACTTTACCTTTACCTTTATTTGTCTAAAATCTAAAAATGTAATAACAAGTTCAATTGTTGTTTAAGTGAAGTAAAAATAGGTTCAACCATTTTTTAGAAATATTTACTAAAGCTACCATTTAAAAACTAAGTGTATCTTAATATTACCCATTATAAGATCATCAAGATATTAACTACAAATTATTTTACTAATTTGGAAATCTACCTAAAGCTCTAAACCAAGTTTTAAGTAATTAAAGTAAGGCCTTTTCCATGTATATAAAATTATAAGCATTACTCTAGAAATAGGTAAGTGATCCTATTCACTTATAAAATTATGAAGCACCACTTCTATAAAGGCAATAATACTTTTACTCCACCTTACTATAAAACATTAAGAAGTGAGCCACATATAATATACTACATATTGAAAGTATATAAGTATCCACTCCAAGTGGATTAGCTATCCAAATATGGTAATTGTTTTCTTCTTTAATATTCATAACTAATTAGAAATCTTAAAATGTTAGTTTTAAGATTAAATACTTTTACTTGGTAAAGAAATCTTTTCCTCAAAGGTTATTCTTTTAAGAAACATTAAAAGTAATCCTTAAGCATTTCTATAACGGCCCTAATTAATTAATAATCTTGCTTAAGAAATCTTTTACTTACCATGCCCCAATTGCGTGCTTGAGTATTGTAGGCTACTTGTTGTATTTACTTAATTGTTTCACACACTCTCACAAGTCTTAATAAGAAGCACAAGTGTGAAGCTAGTATAAAAGTGCAACAGATTCTAAAGATATCAGCACAAGCTTGCAAACCCTAGATCATAGATTCTTATCCTAGGGATTCGCGTTTATCAAACTGTATTACATTATTTATGCATAATTGCATCCTGCTTCTTTAAACATTCGTCCTTACCGGACCAATGATGCTATTTCCAGATTTTAGATCTTCTAGGATCTTGAAGACCGTGAATGCATAATCTTGTAATCACAAATGGCAAGTTCACACTTGCTCATGTCCTTTGGTTATTTTCTATCAAATGTTTGTAACTCAAATGTTGTCATCACCTGCATTTCAAAAGGGACAGAAAACACTATTTTCATAATAATATGATTATGGATTATTTACCAAATGGTAATAATTTATTGATACAGTTCTAGTGGTAAAGGAACATAGTATCTAGGACTTAACAATCAATGTCGCCAGTGATTCTAGCGCCGTATATTACGCGTTAACCATGAGATTTGGAATAGGACGGAGAAGTTAGCTGTATCCTTTTTCCTTCCGTATGTAGGCAAGGCAACCTTAACGTGACGTTGTGATTCCTTGTGTGGATCCAGCATATGGGTGGGCACCCTTACGCCCCACGATTTTGGTGTCTTGATTATCTATGAGTGGCTGCCGGAGGTATGGCCAGACCTATATGGAACTTGCCAGGGGCATCACCAGCTCATAGTCTTTGGGAACTCATCAAGGTTATAACCTACCCGAAAGGGGGCTTAATGGAGGTGTAGTCAGCCCCGAAGGATCGTACAGACATACGGGGTCACGGAGAGGGCAGTGATTGGCTTGGATCATCTACTAGGCCCCACATCAAGGAATTGTGGACGGGAAAGATCGCTCGATTGTGCAACAAGGATTTGGTCTCTCATGGGTAAAGCAACACACCTCTGCAGAGTGTAAGAAATGTGACATGTTACTCACTGTTCTAGGAAGGAGCTACGGACGCGGTAGGAAAGGAACTCCATGAAAATTCTGGTAAACCTATGAAGGCTGACGGAAATAGTTTTCGAAATGTTTACGAAAACCTGCATTGCTTATGACCTTTGGTCTGTGGCTGTAGAGATAGTGCATCATACACTCCTTTTAGTGAACTTGCTGAGTACGCTCATACTCAACCGTACCTTCTTAACCCTTGCTAGATTCTGAAATTGTTGAAGACGACGTCAACACCAACTCATGCTCAAGAAACCATCATCAACAGCTCAAATTCTTCAATAAAGTCAATGAAGTCGACATGTTCATCAACCAAAGTGAAGACGAAGTTCTGATTAGATAGGAGTAGATACTCTAGCCATAAAACCTACTTATGTGGAGCATTGCATTAGTAGCAATTGCAAGCCAAATAGTTTAGATGTTAGTCTTTTTAGCCATATAGTTCTGAGTTATTATTTTCTGGTTCTTCTTTGTAAAAAGTTTTTTATTCCTCTTTAACCTAGAGTGTTCTCTAGATCTTTTGTAAAGAGTCGACTTGTAATCTATAGTCATGTCTTGGACCTGCTGTGTTTCTGTTGTACCACTCTGAGGGATGTAATACTAGTGAACAGTGTTTCATTGGTGTTATGTCAATGACTATAGTTTACTACATCATGCAGGGGTATGCTGGGTCACCGTAGCTAGTATCAGAGCATATGATTTGACCTTAGGTTGGTAAACCTAGTAAATGGGTAGAACTTGTAGGAAGGATGTTAGTAACAATAAAGAGTTCTCTAGAAATATGATGGATATTAAATTGGGAATAATCTTGTGATGTTGCTAGTGCGATGATTCTTTATTATGATGCAATTTTAAATAAGTACCATGAGTTTTAACTCAATATGACTGATGATAATTTCTTATCTACAGGACAAGAATGGCACCTAGGTATCCACCTCAGAATGTTCAAGTATTGAACAAGAACTTAGATGATTATGAAGTTGACTGGACAATCACTCTAAGATAACTTCTATGGAGTCTGGATTGTGAGTCTCGACTTCTGGTCAATGTTTACAGTTTCTATGATGGGCAGATATTGGCCAAGTACCGTATCCTAATCATGTTACCCAAGAAGTTGGGAGTGCGTGGAGAAATGCCATCGGGAGAAGCAAGATGTATGGCAACAGACTATCAGATTGCAGTAGTAGTGGCCATAACCAGAATAAGGGAACAGAATTCCAAGGCATTGGTAGGTACTACCTATACTGCTATACCTCACGAAACCCATAGTACTGATCCAGAGTTAGATCATTTTGCTCTGGTAAGGACTAAACCTACTATGGTAGTAGACTATATGGATCATTACAAGTCTTTATTGAACACATTCCATAACACTCATCAAGTGCTAGTTCAAGAGTTGGACACTATCATTGAGGATTTTACTAATCCTGCAAAGAAGCTAGTCTTTTCAGGGGAGGTGTTTGAAGAAACGGAGTTTTAATGATCCACACTCTGAAGTCTATGCCTATTATCCAGTTGAACCTCAACAACCAGTAGACCCGTGGACCAAATGCGAGGAGGAACAGAAGATTTGGAATGCACCCAACCCCAATAATGTCATTAGAGGTAATACCAGATAGGAAGACCAGTCTTACGATGAAATCATGGGAAAATCTATACCCTGTGGATCTGGTAATGGAGTAGAAACCAGTTATAAGCCTATATATGGACCATATGGGGGTGGTAACAATTCCATTGATCTGGAAGAATGTCCTGGTAGTTACTATACCAATATGTACGACTGGATTGCAGAAAAGCCACATAATACCTCTTACTTTGAAGATGCGCTCGAAGGAAGAAATAAGAATCCTGAAGAAGATCATGAGTATGTTAGTCATTTCTCAATGGCTAATCTCAATCTTGGTACTTCTACTCAAGATTACGCACCTACTGGATGTTCTTATGCACTAGAAGGCAACCGTCGAACTTCGCGCCATCATGGACGAAAATCCTAGAAGCACTGAAGTGAGAGAGGGAAGTAAGAATAGAAGTGATCCACAAAGTAGAGTGCCTGAATAATGTTTATATTGGGTAATGCGTATTGTAACGTTTGAGAGGCTTGCTGAAATAAGTGAGAACATGCTCACATGGGCAAGAGAGCTCTTGTATTATAAGGAATTAGTGTACATAGGGAGTGTCTTGTTGTGGTTGGGAGTTGTAATATTTCGAAGACATATGTTTAATACATGGTATATGTTTGAGTATTACTTGGTTTTATTGGGTTCTTTGATTGACTAGATCTGTACATGAAGTTTTACTTGGTGTGCAAATGCATGTTGCACCACCCAGTTATTACTTGATGTTCTAGACCTAGATAGAAAAGGTAATTCGTGTAAGGGAGTGACGAGTTTCGAAGATCAACATGAATACTTGCCCGAAGACGGAAGTTAAATATACTGTGTAGCAACACTATTTTAAAGGATGGATTAATCCCAACTCACGATGAGATAGCAAAAAGAAGGAATATTAATACAGAAAAGGTGTGGAGCAACATGAAGGAATGAGCTTAAGTTCACCCAAGATAAGTGATGTTGCTCGGAAGCTAATGAAGTAGTTGTCCCAAGTGTTGGGGATATACTTTCTGGGTATCCTCACTGTGCCTCACTGACCAGGGTGGCCCACTTCGGGTTAGAGATTTGCTTCACAGACGGCCTAGTCAGAGAGAAGAGACGGAGTCCAGTCCGGCTATGGGAAGGCCTAGAAGACTTACCGACATAGGCCTGTAGTGTTACTTGTAGTTCAAGATGTACTCTATAACCGACTCTTAGTCTCTCCTGTAAACCCTAGGCCGGATATCTATATAAGCCGTCCGAGGGAGAGCCTTTAGAATAACCTCACAATAGTCTACAATCTCAACTCGCACAGGCGAAACCCTTGTAACCCATATTCTGGCTCTACCATATTACTGGATTGCTAGCGGGAGTAGGATCAGTCCAAAGCCGGTGGATTCGAACCTGGGTAAACTTGTGTGCTCACCATCCTGGAACACTATACGTCTCACACCCCTCTCTTCCACACGCCTCGAGGACCCCCTCATGGCGTACTTGTCATCAATCCGACGACAGTTGGCACCCACCGTGGGGCAAGTGAGCTTCGGATCTATGTTCCGAGCGGAATATGCAAGAATCGGAATCGGCAAGACAATCACCGTTGGTCGCATCCTCTACGCCAGCGACGTCCCTCTCATCCTTCTCGACAAGACCTGGATTCCGGCTAGGGAGGCTGTGACTGCCACACCATCATGTCTTTTGGCGAGATCGATGTTTACATCGGTTTCGCTGAACCTGCCCAACCCACCCTAGCGGTGATGATAGAGGCATAAGAAGTTTCTGGGTCCACTTTGTCCGTGGAGGCGGCAGAGTTCCGGATCCCAGAAAACCCCAATCCCACCCAACCCGCACCTAACACAGAGATAGTGGAGAAAGCTGAGCCTAAAGAAGATCTTACGGTGAACGTCAGATCTGGAGTGGATCTCCCTAGCGAGGTCAAATCCTAGATCGATACTCCCATCGAGATCGAGATCCAGGAGGAGCAAGACAACAACTCTGGTTCTGGCTCTTCCAATGCCAGAATAGACCAACCTTTCCTGAGGCACACGTTGAGGTGCCTGATGAGGTTCTTGAGACCATCAAGCGTTTCGAGGAAGCCCACGAGGAAAGCCGCAACTACCTTAGGACGCACGCATTGCACTTTGTCAGATATGTTGGATCCGGATCTGACTCTGCCGATGCTGGAGACAACAAAGACTCGGTGATGGAGGCGATCATAACAAACACCGACTTTCCGGCATCTTCGGGTAACTCCATGACATCGGCGGATTTCCAAAAGTTCTCCAAGGAATATGAAGAGGAGTTCAACTCCAAAGCTGCAGAAGAAGGAGAAGCCATGGATGAAGAATTCGGGGAAAACTCTCCCAAAGCGCAGGATGACATGGATCTCGGAGGTAATCCTGACGTCCAGATGTCCGAAAGTACCAATCAGAGCTTGACTCCAGGAAACGGACCCAAAGCCGTCTTTGCTACCGACGTTGCCAAGAAGGCAAAGAAGAGGAACAAGAAGAACAAGACTCTGGCGAAAGATCCTCCAACAGAGGAAGTGGTTGCCGAAGATTACAACAAAGACTTGGATGGAGCCTTAATCCTAGATGAGCCCAAGGATACTCCAGTTGATGGATACGTGATTACCGATGGTGCTCGTAAACTCATCGGAGATGCGTTAACAACACCAATCCCTATCGCTGCAGAACTTACACCTGCAGAATTGGAAGAAAGGGCTCAAGCCTTAGAAGCGCATCATCAAGTACTCCTGGATGAAGCTAACAACATCAAGGAAGAGAAGAAGTGCATTGCTGCTGTGGAGCAGTTCATCTCTCTGCAGCATCAGAAGACCCGGAAAGGCCACACACGAGACGACAAATTTATAGAGGTCCACAAAGTCCTCTTTGAGGGAGACCTAGGAGCACCTCGGCTCGACAGCAAGGGAGATCTGGTGTATCCAACACTAGTGCAAAACACTACCATGGGTCAAGACATCCTTGCGAACAATCCAAACCCAGATCAAGTCCGGTTGGGCGTAAAGCTACTTACTAAGGGTCTGGAGCAGCAGAAGGCTGCGAAATCTGGAAGCGGAAAACTGGTCTCTCAATCCGACCAATGTCGCACAGATCCGGCCTAGAGTGACATTAGGCCCCAACGGACCCGAAACAACATCATCGTCCCGACCACCAGGAAGATAATTACTCAAGAACCGGATCTTCAGGGCAACGACACAGAACCGCACGTGACTGGAGCAATGTTTCTCCAGCCATGGAGCGAGACGCGGTTGCTGCACTAGTTCCGAGGCACCCTCCCCGGTGAGAGTCGAACAATCGCAGGAAAGACGACAAAGAGCAACGTCGAGAGGAGGACCGTCAAAGGATGCCACCTCCTAGACACACAAGCCGTCTGGCTGGATCTCATCGCAATGAGGGAAACGATAGATGATGGAACGACGGACACCATGCCGAATCAAGCCGGTAGGGGGATCGTCGTAATCAAGACCCTTCCCGGAACCGAACGATGACGCTCTGGATGGAGGCCAGTGATCAGCCGGAAACAATCCACCTGCACCACCCTCTCCACCAAGCAGCCATCACAACGGCTCTCAAGGAGTCCAAGGAGGGCGTCGTGGCGGAGGAGGTGGTGACAGGAGCAGAAGTCCGGCTCCAAGGCACCACAACCATAGCCAACAACCAAGACGATGTTCTATGTCAACTAGTGATGCGAGACACCAGATCAATTCTAACATAGAGGCGCGACGCATGAGAACGACGATATCTATGTGGGTCCAAAATGCTTTGGACCGCGCGTTTGAGAAACAAGATTCACGGAAGGATTCTCTATCTCAAGACACATTCAACCCTATGACGGTGTAGCTCGGTCAGATACTTGGCTCCAGGATTTCTTCTAGGCATGCTGCATCGCCAAAGGCAGAAATAACTTGGTCGCGACCCGGTATCTCCCACTCATGCTGCGGAAGATGGCACGGTCCTGGCTCAATGAACTTCCAGAGAATACCATCCACAACTGGTATGACATGCAAAACGCGTTCTTTCGGAATTTCGAAGGCACATATCGGAGGCACTGTATGGTGGGAGACCTACAACATTGCACCCAGAAAGCCGGAGAAACTTGCCGAGATTACCTCGGACGATGGATCGACACCAAGAACTCCTGTGAAGGAGTAAGCGATCAAACTGCGATAGAAGCTTTCATTGCAGGACTCCCAATTGGTTTACTATGTCACCGCTTGAAGTGTGACAAGGTCACTGGTTTGGGAGAGATGATAGAAATGGCAAGAAAATATGCAGATGCCGACGATGATGCAGAAGGGCTACTTAACGTCCTGGCTGTACCACAGTTGGCAAAACAACCAAAGCAACAAGCTCAGAAGCGCAAGAATTTCTCGGAAGAAAAACCCAACATGGAAACAGTAGTTGTCACTTCCACTTTCGGGTCTGGAGGATGAGGAGGGCGCGGTGGCGGCCGCGGACACGGTCGTGGGACTTCAAGGGTCCAAGGTAGAGGAGACTAGTAGCCTGGAAAAACCTACTCTTGGGCCGACATTGCCAATAATCCATGTGTGCATCACTTAGATGCCAACGGGGGCTCATCCCACACAAACTCCGAGTGTCGTTTCAATGACGACATCAAAAAAGACGATTCTGCTAGCTACAGGGCTAAGAGAAAGAAGGGAAAGAAGAATCCCGAAAAAGAAAAAGAGACCAAGGAAGATTCCGACATGGAGGAAGCAGAGCCTTCAAATCCCAAGTCGGATGGAAAAAATAACTTCCCAACAAAGAAGGACACTTATGTCACTTTCCTTGGGTCTCAACCAGAGAAGGCCAAGAAAGCAGTATTGCATGAGCTAAACGCAACTATTCCGGCTGTCCCACAATTCTTGGACTGGTCGAAAGTGGAAATCACCTTTGACCGTGCTGATCATCTGCCTAAGTTGCAAATGCGAGGAAAATATGCCTTAGTCGTCAATCCACTTATTGATGGCTATGGTTTCTCAAAGACTCTCATGGACGGTGGTAGCAGCATCAATATTCTATATGTTGAAACGCTACGTCGGATGCGAATCTTGGAGACACAACTGGATCACAGCTTTGTGATCTTTCATGGAGTTGTCCCAGGAAGATACGCCAATTCCCTAGGAGAGATCACCTTGGATGTTACCTTTGGAACTCTAAAGAACTACCGAACGGAAGCACTTTCCTTCGAAGTGGTCCTATTCAAGAGCGCATACCACGCTATATTCGGGCGACCGGCTTACTAGGCTTTTATGGCTCATCCATGTTACATTTACAATATGATGAAAATTTTAGGTCCCAAAGGCGTGATCACGATCAGGGGAGACCCAAAGAAAGCGCGAGAGTGTGAGGACAGAAATGCCACCTTTGTTGAAGCCATGCTACACGCCTAGGAGTACTAGGAGATCAAGTAGACCATCAACCTGTCCGAGATGCCTACCACGAAGAAGGAGGTTACAAAGCCAACTCTGGAGTTCAAGGCATCAGAAGAGACGAAGACGACGCCTTTGAAGGATGATGATCCCTCCAAAGTGACCCAGATAGGTGTAGGTTTAGACCATGCATAGGAAAGCGTGTTCGTCAAGTTCCTTCAAGCAAATCAAGACATCTTCACATGGAAGCCATCTGACATGACCGGAGTACCTAGGGAACTTGCCGAGCACTCTCTAAATGTACACCCAAACGCTAAACCCGTCAAACATTCCTTACGATGTTTTGGCAATGAAAAGCGAAAAGCAATAGCTAAGGAACTAGCCCAGCTCGAGTTAGCCAGATTCATAGAAGAGGTCATCCACACTGAGTGGTCGGCCAATCCTATAATGGTCCCAAAAAAGGACACCACTGATTTAAGGATGTGTGTTGATTATATTGCCTGGAAAAAGGCTTGTCCCAAAGATCCGTTCGCTCTACCTAGAATAGATCAAGTTATCGATTCTACGATAGGCTCGAAACTCCTATGTTTTCTCGATGCATATTACGGTTATCACCAAATCCGGATGAAGGAATCAGACAAAGTCAAAACTTCATTCATAACCCCCTTGGAACCTTGTGTTTCATTACGATGCCCTTTGGGCTCAAGAATGCTGGAGCTACGCACCATCGCACTATGCAGCGTTTCCTCCATGATCAAATCAGACGCAATGTACATGTATATGTGGACAACATTGCGGTGATATCCAAAAAGAAGGAAACCTTAATTTCCGACTTGGAGGAAACATTCGCCAATCTACGTAAATATAACATAATGCTTAATCCATAGAAGTGCTTCTTTGGAATACCAGCCGGAAAGTTGTTAGGCTTCATTGTGTCACAGAGAGGCATAGAGGTGAACCGTGACAATATCAAGGCTATACTTAATATTTCTAGGCCAACTCGCCTAAAGGACGTTCAAAGACTAACTGGCTGTATTGCTGCAGTCAGTCGGTTTGTAAGCCGGCTCGATGGAAGAGCCACGCCACTCTACAAGCTCCTGAAAAAGACCAAAAAGTTCATTTGGACTGATGAAGCTGAAGCTGCATTACAAGACCTAAAAGCAGTACTCTCATCCGTTCCTATCCTTGCAGCACGAGAACCTCATGAACCGATGTTGCTCTATCTCGCTGCGACAAACAGAGTCGCTCGTGTCGTCATGGTGGTGGAAAGCCCAGAGGAAAAGTAGGAACACCTGGTGCAACATCTGACTTACTACCTCAACGAAGTCCTAACTGAATCAAAACAGCGGTATCCGCACTATCAAAAGCTGGCTTACGGTGTGTTCTTCGCATCCTAGAAGCTACGACATTACTTTCAGGAACATCAAATTACCTTGGTGAGCACAACTCCCATGAGAGATATAATCAACAACAACGATGCTACATGACACGTCGCCAAATGGGGCATAGAGCTTTCAACTTTCGACATTGAGTACAAAACTCGTACAACAATCAAATCCCAAATCCTCGCTGAGTTTGTCGCTGATTGGATAGAGACAATGGAAAACATGACCCTTCCAGAATCAGAATACTGGACCCTACATTTTGATGGGTCTAAAGCGCTCGGGGGCTGGCGTGGTTCTCAAATCACCCCAAGGAGACAAACTTTTCGGTGTGTTGTAGATTCACTTCACGGCAATTAACAACATTGCCGAATATGAAGCACTGCTGCATGGAATCCGGATTGCTAATGATATCGGCATTCGACGATTAATGTGTTATGGAGATTTAGATCTTGTCACTCAACAAGTGTCGGATATCTATAATGCAAACAAACACATGGCAGCATATAGAGCTATCATGGATGAACTAGCTAAATTGTTTGAAGGGTTTGAAGTTCAACACATCCCTCAAATAGAAAATGAGGAAGTAGATGCATTATCTTCTATAGGCTCTGCATGGAAGAAGTTCCCGAATGGCGCTTTTTTAGAGCACCTCAAAGTTCCCTCTATAAAAGGAGTAGACGAGGAATATCCGACCAAATCCGACTCACCTTTAGTAGCAGTTCAGGCTGTGATTCCCAGCTGGACTCAACCCTACCTTGATTACTTGGTAGATGGAAAATTATCCGAAGACGAGGTTCTGAGCTGGCAGATCGTACGACGAGAAAAAACCTACACTATCATAAGTGGTGAGATCTATAAGCGGAGTGTATCTGGGGTCTTTCAGCGCTGTGTATCTCTGGAAGGAGTCGAAATCCTAAGGGAAATCCAGGAAGGCGAATGCGGTCATCACGCTGCAGCCAAATCCTTAGTGGCAAAAGCTTTTAGACACGGATTTTTCTAGCTTACAGCTAGGGCAGATCAAGATGTGCAAAGGCTGCCAAAAGTACGCCAAACAAGCTCATGTTCCGGTTGATCAGCTGCGGACAATACCTATAACATGGCCTTTCGCGGACTGGGGGCTTGACATGGTAGGACATTTTAAACGGGCTCCAAGCGGATTTACTCACCTCCTAGTGATGGTGGATAAGTTCACAAAATGGATTGAGGCTAAACCCGTCACAAGTTGTGATGGAGCAACAACGAAAAGATTTGTCGAGGATACGGTTATCCACATAGTATTATCATGGACAACGGGAGTAATTTTTCTATGGGAGAGCTCGCTGAATTCTGCGATGAACAAAATATCAGGCTTGACATTGCGTCAGTCGCACATCCATAGGCTAATGGACAAGTTGAAAGAGCAAATAGTTTAATCCTACAAGGCCTCAAACCAAGACTCGAAGCACCACTTCGTCGTGCTGCAGGGGCTTGGGCAGATGAATTACCATCTGTAATATGGAGCTTGAGAACAAATCTGAACAAGTCAATCGGATATACACCTTTCTTCTTGGTCTATGGTGCAGAAGCAGTTCTTCCTAGTGATTTGCTTCATACTTCTCCCCGAGTTGCTGCATATATTGAGGAGGATGCCGAAATTTCTTGGCAAGATGATCTCGATTTAATCGAAGAAGTTCGCGTCGTTGTTGAAATGAGATCAACGGCCTATCAGCAGAAGTTATGCAAGTATCATAGCCAGAGAGTCAGAAACCGGCCTTTCAATAAGGGCAATTTGGTTCTCTGGCTTGTTGATACATTGCAAATGTATCTATAATTTTTGATGTTCCATGCTTGGTTTTATCTACTTTCTTGTGTTTTGTCCACACTTTGGAGTACTTTTCATATGATTTCTTGGACTAACCTATTAACAAGAGCCACAATGCCAGCTGCCTGTTTTCTGCTGCTTTTGGTTCCAGGAAAGTCAGAAAATGAATATTCTCGGAATTAGACGGGACAAAAGCCAAAGTGCCTATTTTTCCGGAAGTCATCAGATGCCAGAATACGAGACGGAGAAGGGCTGGGGGGCGACCACACCACCTAGCCGCGTGGCCAGAACTGGCCCGCGCCAGGGGGTGGTCTGGCCGACCTGAGAACCCCCTCGGCCTCTCCTTCCGCCTATATATTGCCCTCGGGACGAAAACCCTAAGGACCCGATCAAAAATCCACGAAAGAGTCTGTAGCCGCCGTCATCTCCATCCCTAGACCGGGAGGGATCTGAAGCTCTTCCCGGCACCCTGCAGGAGAGGGGATTTCACCCTGGAGGCCTTCTTCATCATCATGCAAGCATCTGGTGTGTGATACATTGCAAATGTATCTATAATTTTTGATGTTCCATGCTTGGTTTTATCCACTTTCTTGTGTTTTGTCCACAATTTGGAGTACTTTTCATATGATTTCTTGGACTAACCTATTAACAAGAGCCACAGTGCCAGCTGCTTGTTTTCTGCTGTTTTTGGTTCCAGGAAAGTCAGAAAATGAATATTATCGGAATTGGACGGGACAAAAGCCAAAGTGCCTATTTTTCCGAAAGTCATCAGATGCCAGAATACGAGACGGAGAAGGGCTGGGGGCTGGCCACACCACATGGCCGTGCGGCCAGGCCTGGCCCGCGCCAAGAGGTGGTCTGGCCGACCCTAGCACCCCCTCGGCATCTCCTTCCGCCTATAAGATGCCCTCAGGACGAAAACCCTAAGTACCCGATCAAAAATCCACGAAAGAGTCTGTAGCCGCTGTCATCTCCATCCCTAGATCGGGAGGGATCTGAAGCTCATCCCGGCACCCTGCCGGAGAGGGGAGTTCTCCCTGGAGGCCTTCTTCATCATCATGCAAGCCTCCAGTGTTATGCGTGAGTAGTTCATCTCTGTACTACAGATCCATGTAGTAGATAGATGGCTTGTTCTCCTCCTTTGTGTTTTCATGTCTAGATCTTGTGAGCTCCGTTCATGATCAAGATCATCTATTTGTAATTCTGCATGATGTGTTTGCGGGGATCCGATGGATATTGAGATGCTATTTCAGATTGATTATTGATTCTATCATGTCTTTGTTATTTGTGATCTTGCATGCTTTCCATTGTTAGTAGCTATCTTGGCCAAGTAGATGCTAGCAACTCCAAGAGTTAGTATTTATGCTCGATAGTGGGTTCATGCCTCTAGTAATCTGGGGAAGTGACAAAAATCTCTAAGGTACTAGATGTGCTGTTGCTACTAGGGAGAAAACAACAATCCTTTTTTCATAGAACAATCGTATTGTTTACTTTACACGCAATTCGTAATGCAATTATCCGTTTCTTGCAACTTAATACTGGAGGGGGTTCGGATGATAACCTTGGATTATTAGTCATAGATGAAGCTGGATGACGGTCTATGTATAATGTTGTAATGCCCAATCAAATCTCAAAGGAGTCAAGATGATTAGTATATGCTTGTATGGTTTCTCGATGTTTGTCAATTGCCCCGCTGTAATTTGTTCCCCCAACATGTCATGTATCTTAAGGAGAGCCACCTCTAGTGAACTATGGACCCCGATCCTTTATTTTACTTTCAATCTACAATCAACTGTTTACTGCTTTTTGTTTACTTTCTGCAATCTTTTACTTCTTCCATTCGATAAGTTTAATCCTTTGTTTTCAGCAAAACCGGTGAGATTGACAACCTCATCGCAAGTTGGGGACAAAGTTCTGTGGTTGTGTTGTGCAGGTCTCCATGTTGCTACTAGCACTGGTAGTGCACCCTGCCAAGGCTTAGCTAGCAACACCTTTGGGGTGTTTCCTTGCTCCTACTGGTTCGATTAAACCTTGGTTTCATAATTGAGGGGAACTTGCTGCCGTGCTCATCATACCTTCCTCTTGGGGTTCCCCAACGAGCTCTACATCAACACCGAGCCATCAAGCACTTTTCTGGCGCCGTTGCCGGGGAGTCAAGGACATCTTCATAAGGGGATTCCCTCATAACCAATCTCTTTACTTTGTTGTTTTTGTTTTGCTTAGTTTCTTTTTGCTTTGTTTGCTTGTTTTGTTATTCAAAAACACACAAAAATTAGTTTTACAAGTTTGCTTTCTTATTTGAAAACACAAAAAAATGACTACTCTTGAAAACACTAAGTTGTGTGACTTCACTAGCACCAACAACAATGATTTTATGAGCACACCTATTGCTCCACATGTGCCTGAAGATACTTTCTTTGAGATAAAACCTGCTTTGCTCAATCTTGTTATGAGAGAACAATTTTCTGGTATTGGTAATGAAGATGCTGCTGCCCATCTAAATAACTTTGTTGAACTTTGTGAGATGCAAAATCATAGGGATGTAGATGGTGATATTATTAAGCTGAAATTGTTTCCTTTCTCTTTGAGAGGAAAAGCTAGAGAATGGTTGAATTCCTTAACTAAGAATAGTATTGATTCTTGGACTAAGTGCAAAGATGCTTTCATTGGAAAATACTATCCTCCTGCTAAGATTATATATATGAGAAGTGAAATAATGAAGTTTAAACAATCTCATAATGAACATGTTGCTCAAGCTTGGGAAAGAATGGAATCTTTGGTAAAGAATTGTCCCACTCATGGACTGACTGCTTGGATGATCATCCAAACTTTTTATGCAGGATTGAACTATTCTTCAAGGAACCTATTGGATTCTGCTGCTGGAGGTACCTTTATGACCATTACTTTGGGTGCTGCAAAAAAGCTTCTGGATAATATGATTGTTAACTATTCTGAATGGCATACTGAGAGAGATCCACAAGGTAGGAAGGTAAATTCTGTTGAGGAAACCTCCTGCTTGAGTGATAAGATTGATATTATTATGTCTATGCTTGTGAATGGGAAAGCCCATATTGATCCAAATAATGTTCCTTTTAGCCTCTTTGGTTGCTCAAGAAGAGCAAGTTGATGTGAACTTCATAAGAAATAATAATTTTGGCAATAATGCTTATAGGAACAATTTTGGTAACAACAATTATAAGCCATATCCACCCAACAATGGTAATGCTTATGGAAGTTCCTACAACAATAATAGGAGTGCACCCTCTGAACTTGAAGTTATGCTTAAAGACTTTATTAGTAAACAAACTGCTTTCAATAAAACTATTGAGGAAAAACTCTCTAATGCTGAAAGAAATATAGCATCTTTGGCTGAAGCTCAATCTTTTTTGAATAAAATGGCTGCTAAACGTGAAACTAATGATAATCCCTTTGCATCCACTAATGCCATACAAGTAAGAATTGATGAAAATGTTAGACTATTAGCTAAGTGGGAAAGAGAAGATGAGAAACATTAGTGTTTCTACTATTACCACCACTAGTGTTGAGGCTTGTAATAGTTCTGCCACTCTAGATGATAATTTTGATTTTGATCTTGATGGTTGTAATATCTCTGAAGTTATTAAGTTCCTACAAAATCTTGCTAAAAATCCTAATGCTAGTGCTATGAACATGGCCTTTACAAAACACATTACTAATGCTCTCATAAAGATTAAAGAAGAAAAGATGAAACATAAGGCTTCTATTCCTATAAAAAAGTAAGATGGTTGGGAACCCATCATTAATATGAAAGTGAATGATTTTGATTTCAAAGCTTTATGTGATCTTGATAGTACTGTTTCTATTATGCCTAGAAGGATTTATGATATGCTTGATTTGCCTCCACTTGAAGATTGTTATTTGAATGTCCCACTTGATGATAATGCTAAAAAGAAACTCATGGGGAGTCTTAATGATGTTCTTATTATGGTTAACAATGCTTATGTCCCCGTTGATTTCTATGTTTTGGATGTTGAATGCAGTGCTTCTTGTCCTTTTACCTTGGGAAGACCTTTTCTTAGAACTGTTGGTGCCATTATTGATATGAAAGAAGGCACCATTAAATATCAACTCCTACTCAAGAAAGGTATATAACACTTCCCTAAGAAGATAGAGAAGATTTCTTTTGCTTCTCCTATGAAAACAAATTTTTTTAATGCTTCTTCATTTGAGAACACTTGATTCTTTCTTGCTTCTTATGCCTAACTTAAATGCGTTAAAGAAAAGTACTTATTGGGAGATAACCAAAAAGTTTTAGATGAGTCATGGAAGTTATTACTTCAGTAATAACCGCTCCTTATCCTTTTTATTTGCTTTTTGTGCCAAGAGTAACCTCTAATGAGAGAGAAGTAATGATTGGGAAAGTTACCGTCCCGAAACAGATTTATGTGCTTCACCGTAAACATTCGTGTAACATCTATGAACGTCTTTTTGAGGCGTGAATTTTTGTGTTACTGCCCCAGGTTTCTATCTAACTTTCGTTAATTAAACATTTTTTTATATGAGTAACAGAAGGTCTTCGAAAAAATTCGTCTTTACCTGCTGGTCTGTTTTGACAGATTTCTGCCATTTTCTATATTTGCTTCTTGTTGGTTCTTTTTTGAGTTTTTTTGGGGAATTGAGCTTTTTGAGAGAAGTGCTACAGTATCTAGTGTTCTAATGGAAGTTTATTTGGTGTTAGAACTGAACCTTAAGACCTATTATCTTGAGTGCACTAATGTTGCTAATATAGATTGTGTGAAATTTTGTATGAAGGAAAAATTTCAGGTGTATGGAAGGAATGAGTAATGAGATGAAGGATGAACTAAAGCTCAAGCTTGGGGATGCCACACGTATCACCCCAAGAAATATCCAAGAAGTACAACCGTCAAATCTTGGGGATTCCCAAGGCATCCCCTTCTTCATCAATAAAAATCACAGGTTTCTTCCAAACGCTTCATTTTTATTGTTTCATGCATTGTTGTGTTGTTCTTGGAGCGTCTTCTTTTTCGTTTTCGTTTTCGTTTTTCGTTTGCTTTTGTTTGCTTATTTTTCTGAATAAATTGGTTGGACCCCCTCTTTCATACATTGGTTTGCAAATAGTTTGGTTTGGTTTGGAAAAGAGTAGGAAAGTTCATACTTATGTGGTAAAAAGAGCTTGTTTTTGACTGTGGCCTATGCTTTGTCATGCCATGCCTGATATTGTTTTGGCTTTATGTTTAGTATTCTTTGCTGTAGCATGACTTGTTATAAACAACTGAGATTGCTTAATGTGCCTTGGATGAATCATGCGTTGTTTTAGCATATTAAAGCATAGTATAGTGGTATTCTCCTTTGATGCTTTATTTGGTTGACTTGGCACATGCTCACACCATGTTATGACTATCTCAAGTCACCATAGCCTTTATGATCCTTTAGTTTTCAACTTGTAGTATCACTTTATGCTTTGATCAATGATGTTTTGTCGCTCTGCATGATTATGGCCATTATTCCTCTCTTAGTTTGTCGCTCCCAGT
The DNA here is from genome assembly GCA_910589775.1 of Avena eriantha. NCBI lineage: Eukaryota > Viridiplantae > Streptophyta > Magnoliopsida > Poales > Poaceae > Avena > Avena eriantha. Next base: position 292,877,716 of record OU342740.1, read on the forward strand.
CTTTTGCTAGCCTCCACAACCAAGTATGAGTTCCACTCATGCATCCAACTCCCTAAACCAAGTTATTCCAAAGAGTCCACCATACCTACCTACTAGCTTATTCTATTCCAAGTATATTCATGCTTTTGTTTACCTTCCAAATTATACGTGTTATGAGAAAACTAGTGGTTAAAGCTCTCACGAACTTGATGGCACACTTTACTTTTTTTGCATCTAATAAACTTGAACCATTGGGTCCTTCTTTGTTGCATATATGCTTGCGCTTTATAAGTCGAAATTAGCAGAACCATGTATCATGGGGAACGCTTTCAACATTGCACTTGTACTTTGTACCCCGTTGATATCATGTTCTTTTGCTTATGGATCCCAACGGTGTGAAATAATAGTGGAACTTGTAAGATCATGGATTTTGTATGTTTTTAGAGAAACGCCTGGGCCGCTAGCCTATGCCATGCCTAATCATGGTGGAAACTTGCAGCATCACCATAATGAGCACTCTATGAAGCATCCTCAATAAAAACCTATGCAAATAGCAAATAAAAAGATCGCTGATATGCTCATTGTCTACTTGCCTTGTCATTTTGATTATGGGATAGCTCCTGTATCATGTGCAAGGGGTACCCCATTGGCAGTTCTTTATGATACATATGTACTTACAATGACAAGAGATTAATTCTGACTAAAGTTGAGTAGCATGAGGTTCAATCTTCGTAAGTAAGGGGCATGAGATTTTAGTTTATAACTTGTCAAGCATATCCTCTTAGTTGTGTCACTTTAACCTTAATCACCTTCAAGATGCTTATGATAGGGGCAATGAGAGCTGAAAGCTAACAAGTACCATAATTTTTGGAAGCTCTTTATGAGACTTGAATCCCTACTTGCTTCTATGAAGGTCTTTCTTCCAGTATTATATATTGAGTCTCCACCTTCTACCTTTATGCACCTACTTTGAGAGCATAGTAGCCATTATTAGTTCTATGTGCATTGTCCCAAGACTAGTTGTTTGATGCATAACTTGATATTGCTTGTTTTAAACTATTTGTATCTAGTCACTCTTATGAACTTTGAAGGTGTCCTATTCATTTATATTTGCTACTCTATGAGGGACAAGCTGAATACTATTATGCTATGTTTTCGTTATGTGAAACAAAGAAACATCTTGCATGGCATTGTTATTCATGAATCTTTTGTTTGTGCCTTTTCATGTTGCATCATAGTTTCTTTGTCTTATTGCTAGAACTTTGTCTTTCATGTTATGATTGAAGTACTATGATCCCAGCTTTGATGTTTTACAAATACTTTGATCAAGTCTTTGATGGTGCATGTCACCTCAAAAATTATTCTTTCTTTTTATCACTTACCTACTCGAGGACGAGCAGGAGTTAAGCTTGGGGATGTTGATACATTGCAAACGTATCTATAATTTTTGATGTTCCATGCTTGGTTTTATCCACTTTCTTGTGTTTTGTCCACACTTCGGAGTACTTTTCATATGATTTCTTGGACTAACCTATTAACAAGAGCCACAGTGCCAGCTGCCTGTTTTCTACTGTTTTTGGTTCCAGGAAAGTCAGAAAATGAATATTCTCGGAATTGGACGAGACAAAAGCCAAAGTGCCTATTTTTCCGAAAGTCGTCAGATGCCAGAATACGAGACGGAGAAGGGCTGGGGGACGGCCACACCACCTGGCCGCACGGCCAGGTCTGGCCCGCGCCAGGGGGTGGTCTGGCCGACCCCAGCACCCCCTCGGCCTCTCCTTCCGCCTATAAGATTCCCTTGGGACGAAAACCCTAAGTACACAATCAAAAATCCATGAAAGAGTCTGTAGCCGCCGTCATCTCCATACCAGTGGCGGAGCCAACTCCCGGCAACCCCGGGCGGCTGTTCGGGCTCGTCCGGCGAGTGCCCCCAATGATCTTTACACTAATCACATCGATTGATACTAATGCATGCTGAGCAAAACTCAGCTAGCCGTTCATCATGTGCTTGCTATGCCCGGGCTCCATGAGCCAGCTAGCTCCACCACTGCTCCATACCTAGATCGGGAGGGATCTGAAGCTCTTCCTGGCACCCTGCCGGAGAGGGGAGTTCACCCTAGAGGCCTTCTTCATCATGATGCAAGCCTCCGGTGTGATGCGTGAGTAGTTCATCTCTGGACTACGGATCCATGTAGTAGCTAGATGGCTGGTTCTTCTCCTTTGTGCTTTCATGTCTAGATCTTGTGAGCTCCGTTCATGATCAAGATCATCTATTTATAATTCTACATGTTGTGTTTGCGGGGATTTGATGGATATTGAAATGCTATTTCAGATTGATTATTGATTCTATCATGTCTTTGTTATTTGTGATCTTGCATGCTTTCCGTTGTTAGTAGCTATCTTGGCCAAGTAGATGCTAGCAACTCCAAGTGTTAGTATTTATGCTCGATACTGGGTTCATGCCTCTGGTAATCTGGGGAAGTGACAGAAATCTCTAAGGTACTAGATGTGATGTTGCTACTAGGGAGAAAACAACAATCCTTTGTTCATAGAACAATCGTATAGTTTACATTACACGCAATTCGTAAAGCAATAATCTATTGCTCGCAACTTAATACTGGAGGGGGTTCGGATGATAACCTGAAGGTGGATTATTAGTCATAGATGTAGTTGGATGGCGGTCTATGTATAATGTTGTAATACCCAATCAAGTTCCAAAGGAGTCAAGATGATTAGTATATGCATTAATTGCTTTCTCGATGTTTGTCAATTGCCCCGCTGTAATTTGTTCACCCAGCATGTTATCTATCTTAAGGAGAGCCACATCTAGTGAACTATGGATCCCGGTCCTTTCTTTTACATACAATCTATAAACTGTTTACTGCTTTGTGTTTACTTTCTGCAAACTTTTACTTCCTTCCATTCGATATGTTTAGTCCTTTGTTTTCAGCAAAACCGGTGAGATTGACAACCTGATCGCAAGTTGGGGACAGAGTTCTATGGTTGTGTTGTGCAGGTCTCCATGTTGCTGCTGACACCAGTAGTGCACCCTGCCAACATTCAGTTAGCTACACCTTTGGGGTGTTTCCTTGCTCCTACTGGATTGATAACCTTGGTTTCGTACTGAGGGAAAACTTGCTGTTGTGCTCATCATACCTTACTCTTGGGGTTCCCCAATGAGCTCGATATAATTTGGGCCATCAGTGTGATGCGTGAGTAGTTCATCTCTGGACTATGGGTCCATGCAGTAGCTAGATGACTGGTTCTCCTCCTTTGTGCTTTCATGTCTAGATCTTGTGAGCTTCGTTCATGATCAAGATCATCTATTTGTAATTCTACATGTTGTCTTTGCGGGGATCCGATGGATATTGAGATGCTATTTTAGATTGATTATTGATTCTATCTTGTCTTTGTTATTTGCGATCTTGGATGCTTTCCATTGTTAGTAGCTATCTTGGCCAAGTAGATGCTAGAAACTCCAAGAGTTAGTATTTATGCTCGATAGTGGGTTCATGCCTCTAGTAATCTGGGGAAGTGACAAAAATCTCTAAGGTACTAGATGTGCTGTTGCTACTAGGGAGAAAACAACAATCCTTTTTTCATAGAACAATCGTATTGTTTACTTTACACGCAATTCGTAATGCAATTATCCGTTTCTTGCAACTTAATACTGGAGGGGGTTCGGATGATAACCTTGGATTATTAGTCATAGATGAAGCTGGATGACGGTCTATGTATAATGTTGTAATGCCCAATCAAATCTCAAAGGAGTCAAGATGATTAGTATATGCTTGTATGGTTTCTCGATGTTTGTCAATTGCCCCGCTGTAATTTGTTCCCCCAACATGTCATGTATCTTAAGGAGAGCCACCTCTAGTGAACTATGGACCCCGATCCTTTATTTTACTTTCAATCTACAATCAACTGTTTACTGCTTTTTGTTTACTTTCTGCAATCTTTTACTTCTTCCATTCGATAAGTTTAATCCTTTGTTTTCAGCAAAACCGGTGAGATTGACAACCTCATCGCAAGTTGGGGACAAAGTTCTGTGGTTGTGTTGTGCAGGTCTCCATGTTGCTACTAGCACTGGTAGTGCACCCTGCCAAGGCTTAGCTAGCAACACCTTTGGGGTGTTTCCTTGCTCCTACTGGTTCGATTAAACCTTGGTTTCATAATTGAGGGGAACTTGCTGCCGTGCTCATCATACCTTCCTCTTGGGGTTCCCCAACGAGCTCTACATCAACACCGAGCCATCAAGCACTTTTCTGGCGCCGTTGCCGGGGAGTCAAGGACATCTTCATAAGGGGATTCCCTCATAACCAATCTCTTTACTTTGTTGTTTTTGTTTTGCTTAGTTTCTTTTTGCTTTGTTTGCTTGTTTTGTTATTCAAAAACACACAAAAATTAGTTTTACAAGTTTGCTTTCTTATTTGAAAACACAAAAAAATGACTACTCTTGAAAACACTAAGTTGTGTGACTTCACTAGCACCAACAACAATGATTTTATGAGCACACCTATTGCTCCACATGTGCCTGAAGATACTTTCTTTGAGATAAAACCTGCTTTGCTCAATCTTGTTATGAGAGAACAATTTTCTGGTATTGGTAATGAAGATGCTGCTGCCCATCTAAATAACTTTGTTGAACTTTGTGAGATGCAAAATCATAGGGATGTAGATGGTGATATTATTAAGCTGAAATTGTTTCCTTTCTCTTTGAGAGGAAAAGCTAGAGAATGGTTGAATTCCTTAACTAAGAATAGTATTGATTCTTGGACTAAGTGCAAAGATGCTTTCATTGGAAAATACTATCCTCCTGCTAAGATTATATATATGAGAAGTGAAATAATGAAGTTTAAACAATCTCATAATGAACATGTTGCTCAAGCTTGGGAAAGAATGGAATCTTTGGTAAAGAATTGTCCCACTCATGGACTGACTGCTTGGATGATCATCCAAACTTTTTATGCAGGATTGAACTATTCTTCAAGGAACCTATTGGATTCTGCTGCTGGAGGTACCTTTATGACCATTACTTTGGGTGCTGCAAAAAAGCTTCTGGATAATATGATTGTTAACTATTCTGAATGGCATACTGAGAGAGATCCACAAGGTAGGAAGGTAAATTCTGTTGAGGAAACCTCCTGCTTGAGTGATAAGATTGATATTATTATGTCTATGCTTGTTAATGGGAAAGCCCATATTGATCCAAATAATGTTCCTTTACCTTCTTTGGTTGCTCAAGAAGAGCAAGTTGATGTGAACTTCATAAGAAATAACAATTTTGGCAACAATGCTTATGGTAATAACAATTATAGGCCCTATCCTCCTAATAATACTTATGGTTATAATGATAAACCTGGATTACCTAGTGAAGGAAGAATTTTAGAAGTTGAAAGAGCCACTAAAAACTTCAGGCAAATGCAATATGAGCAAAATAAACTATTCACTAAAAATATGGAGGAACAATCTACCATTTTGAAGAACATTAGCCATCAACTTGAGAGTCTAAATAGGGAAATTCCTAGTTTATAATTGAAACTCTCTAATGCTGAAAGAAATATATCATCATTGTCTGAAGCTCAATCCTATTTGATCAATGAAATGGCTGCTAAACCTGAAACTAATGATAATCCCTTTGCAGCTACTAATGCTATACAAGTTAGAATTGATGAAAATGTTAGACTATTAGCTGAATAACATGCTAAGTGGGAAAGAGAAGATGAAATTGCTAGAAACATTAGTGTTTCTACTATCACTACCACTAGTGTTGATGCTAGTAATAGTTCTGCTACTTTAGATGATAATTTTGATTTTGATCTTGATGGTTGCAATATCTCTGAAGTTATTAAGTCCCTACAAAAGCTTGCTAAAAGTCCTAATGCTAGTGCTACGAACATGGCCTTTACAAAACACATTATTGATGCTCTCGTAAAGATTAAAGAAGAAAAGATGAAACATAAAGCTTCTATTCCTATAAAACAAGAAGATGGTTGGGAACCCATCATTAATATGAAAGTGAATGACTTTTATTTCAAAGCTATACGTGATCTCGATAGTAGTGTTTCTATTATGCCTAGAAGGATTTATGATATGCTTGATTTGCCTCCACTTGAAGATTGTTATTTGAATGTCCCACTTGATGATAATGCTAAAAAGAAACTCATGGGGAGTCTTAATGATGTTCTTATTATGGTCAACAATGCTTATGTCCCCGTTGATTTCTATGTTTTGGATGTTGAATGCAATGCTTCTTGTCCTATTACTTTGGGAAGACCTTTTCTTAGAACTGTTGGTGCCATTATTGATATGAAAGAAGGCACCATTAAATATCAACTCCCACTCAAGAAAGGTATAGAACACTTCCCTAAGAAGAGAGAGAAGATTTCTTTTGCCTCTTCTACGAAAACAAAATTTGGTCTTAATACTCCTTCATTTGAGAACACTTGATTCTTTCTTGCTTCTTATGCCTAACTTAAAAGCGTTAAAGAAAAATACTTATTGGGAGATAACCCAAAAGTTTTGGATGAGTCTTGGAAGTTATTACCTCTGTAATAACCGCTCCTTATCCTTTTTATTTGATTTTTGTGCCAAGAGTAACCTCTAATGAGAGAAAAGTAGTGATTGGGAAAGTTGCTGTCCCGAAACAGATTTCTGTGCTTCACCGTAAAAATTCGTGTAAAATATCTGAACGTATTTTTGAGGCGTCAATTTTTGTGTGTCTGTCCCAGGTTGTTATCTAACTTTCATTAGTTCAACACTTTTTGATTTGAGATACATAAGGTCTTCGAAAAAATTCGTCTTTACCTGCTGGTCTGTTTTGACAGATTTCTGTCATTTTCTGCATTTGCTTCTTGTTGGTTCCTTTTTGAGTTATTTTGGGGAATTGAGATTTTTGAAGGAAGTGCTTCAGTAGCTAGTATTCTAATGGAAGTTTATTTGATGTTAGAACTGAACCTTAAGACTTATTATCTTGAGTGCACTAATGTTGCTAATAAAGATTGTGTGAAGTTTTGTATGAAGGAAAAATTTCAGGTGTATGGAAGGAATGAGTAATGAGATGAAGGATGGACTAAAGCTCAAGCTTGGGGATGCCACACGTGTCACCCCAAGAAATATTCAAGAATTACAAGCGTCAAAGCTTGGGATGCCCAAGGCATCCCCCTCTTCATCAATAAAAATCCCAGGTTTCCTCCAAACGCTTCATTTTTATTGTTTAATGCACAGTTGTGTTGTTCTTGGAGCGTCTTATTTTTCATTTTTGTTCTGATTTTTGTTTGCTTTTGTTCGCTTAGTTTTCTGAATAAATTGGTTGGACCCCCTTTTTCATACATTGGTTTTCAAATAGTTTGGTTTGGATTGGAAAAGAGTAGGAAAGTTCATGCTTAAGTGGTAAAAAGAGCTTATTTTTGACTGTGGCCTATGCTTTGTCATGCCATGCTTGATATTGTTTTGGCTTTATGCTTAGTATTCTTTGCTGTAGCATGACTTGTTATAAACAATTGAGATTGCTTAATGTGCATTGGATGAATCATGCGTTGTTTTAGCATATTAAAGCATAGTATAGTGGTATTCTCCTTTGATGCTTCATTTGGGTTGACTTGGCACATGCTCACACCATGTTATGACTATCTAAAGTCACCATAGACTTTATGATCCTTTATTTTTCAACTTGTAGTATCACTTTATGCTTTGATCAATGATGTTTTGTCGCTCTGCATGATTATGGCCATTATTACTCTCTTAGTTTGTCGCTCCCAGTCTTTTGCTAGCCTCCACAACCAAGTATGAGTTCCACTCATGCATCCAACTCCCTAAACCAAGTTATTCCAAAGAGTCCACCATACCTACCTACTAGCTTATGCTATTCCAAGTATATTCATGCTTTTGTTTACCTTCTGAATTAAACTTGTTATGAGAAAACTAGTGATTAAAGCTCTCACGAACTTGATGGCACACTTTACTTTTCTTGCCCTTAATAAACTTGATACATTGTGTCGTCTATGTTGTATATGCTTGCACTTATTTGTTGGGAATTAGCAGAACCATGATGTCATGGGGAACGCTTTCAACATTGCACTTGGTACCTGTACCTAGTTGATATCATGCTCTTTTGTATATGGATGTCGTCGGTGTGAAATGAAAGGGGAGCTTGTAAGTCCTTGGAGTTATGTATATGTGTTAGAGAAACGCATGGGCCGCTGGTCTAATCCATGCTGACATGGTGGAAACCTGCAGCATAACCATAATGAGCCGTCTATGAAGCATTCTTCTTATAAAAAAAGAGTCCTATATTGAGAAAAAAGAGAAAAAGAGAAAAAAGAGATTATGAAAAGAGGAAAAAGAGAAAAAAGCACAATATTCCCATGGTAAATAAGAAGATTGCTGAGATGCTCGCTGTCTGCTTGCCTTGTCATTTTGATATGGGGATTCTTCCGTATCATCGGGCAAGGGGTACCCCGTTGGCGGTTCTCTATGATACACATGTACTTACGATGACAAGAACTTACCGGTGACTAAACTTGAGTAGCATGAGGACCGACCCTCGTATCCAAGGGACATGAGATTTCTAACTTATACTTCGTCAAGCATGTACACCATAGTTTGTTCACTTTAACCTTAATCACTTCAAGATGCTTATGATAGGGGCAATGAGAGCTGAAAGCTAACAAGTACCATAAGTTTTGGAAGCTCTTTATGAGACTTGAATCCCTACTTCCTTTTATAAAGGCCTTTCTTCCACCATTATATTGAGTCTCCACCTTCTACCTTTATGCACCTACTTTTAGAGCATAGTGGACATTCATAGTTCTATGTGCATTGTCCCAAGACTAGTTGATTGATGCATAACTTGATATTGCTTGTTTTAAACTATTTGTATCTAGTCACTCTTATGAACTTTGAAGGTGTCCTATGCATTTATATTTGCTACTCTATGAGGGACAAGCTGAATACTATTATGCTATGTTTTCTTTATGTGAAACAAACAAACGTCTTGCAAAGCATTTTTATTCATGAATCTTTTGTTTGTGCCTTTTCATGTTGCATCATAGTTTCTTTGTCTTATTGCTAGAACTTTGTCTTTCATGTTATGATTGAAGTACTATGATCCCAGCTTTGAATGTTTTACAAATACTTTGATCAAGTCTTTGATGGTGCATGTCACCTCAAAAATTATTCTTTCCTTTTATCACTTACCTACTCGAGAACGAGCAGGAGTTAAGCTTGGGGATGTTGATACATTGCAAATGTATCTATAATTTTTGATGTTCCATGCTTGGTTTTATCCACTTTCTTGTGTTTTATCCACAATTTGGAGTACTTTTCATATGATTTCTTGGACTAACCTATTAACAAGAGCCATAGTGCCAGCTGCCTGTTTTCTGCTGTTTTTGGTTCCAGGAAAGTCATAAAATGAATATTCTCGGAATTGGACAGGACAAAAGCCAAAGTGCCTATTTTTCCGGAAGTCATCAGATGCTAGAATACGAGACAGAGAAGGGCTGGGGCCGGCCACACCACCTGGCCGTGCGGCCAGGCCTGGCCCGCGCCAAGGGGTGGTCTGGCCGACCCCAGCACCCCCTCGGCATCTCCTTCCACCTATAAGATGCCCTCAGGACGAAAACCCTAAGTACCCGATCAAAAATCCACAAAAGAGTCTGTAGCCGCTGTCATCTCCATCCCTAGATCGGGAGGGATCTGAAGCTCATCCCGGCACCCTGCCGGAGAGGGAGTTCACCCTAGAGGCCTTCTTCATCATCATGCAAGCCTCCGGTGTGATGCGTGAGTAGTTCATCTCTGGACTAAGGATCCATGTAGTAACTAGATGGCTGGTTCTCCTCCTTTGTGCTTTCATGTCTAGATCTTGTGAGCTCCGTTCATGATCAAGATCATCTATTTGTAATTCTACATGTTGTATTTGCGGGGATCCGATGGATATTAAGATTCTATTTCAGATTGATTATTGATTCTATCATGTCATTGTTATTTGTGATCTTGCATGCTTTCCGTTGTTAGTAGCTATCTTGGCCAAGTAGATGCTAGCAACTCCAAGAGTTAGTGTTTATGCTCGATAGTGGGTTCATGCCTCTGGTAATCTTGGGAAGTGACAGAAATCTCTAAGGTACAAGATGTGATGTTGCTACTAGGGAGAAAACAACAATCCTTTGTTCATAGAACAATCGTATTGTTTACATTACACGCAATTCGTAAAGCAATAATCTGTTGCTTGCTACTTAATACTGGAGGGGGTTCGAATGATAACCTGAAGGTGGATTATTAGTCATAGATGTAGTTGGATGGCGATCTATGTATAATGTTGTAATGCCCAATCAAGTTACAAAGGAGTCAAGATGATTAGTATATGCATGTATTCCTTTCTCGATGTTTTTCAATTGCCTCGGCTTAATTTGTTCACCCAACATGTTATCTATCTGAAGGAGAGCCACCTCTAGTGAACTATGGATCCCGGTCCTTTTCTTTACATACAATCTATAAACTGTTTACTGCTTTATGTTTACTTTCTGCAAACTTTTACTTCCTTCCATTCGATCCGTTTAATCCTTTGTTTTCAGCAAAACCGGTGAGATTGACAACCTTATCGCAAGTTGGGGACAAAGTTCTGTGGTTGTGTTGTGCAGGACTCCATGTTGCTACTAGCACCGGTAGTGCGCCCTGCCAAGGCTCAGCTAGCAACACCTTTGGGGTGTTTCCTTGCTCCTACTGGTTCGATTAAACCTTGGTTTCATAACTGAGGGAAATTTGCTGCTGTGCTCATCATACCTTCCTCTTGGGGTTCCCCAACGAGCTCTACATCAACACCGAGCCATCACTTGTGCAGAAAAGAAAGCACAAACTTTCCCCAGTATGGGAAGGGCCCTTTTTAGTTAGTCGAGTAATGTTCAATTGATCTTACCAACTAACTGATATGCGGCCAATCAAAGAAAGACCCGCTACTAAGAAGAGAAAGAGAGCTGGAGGAATACAGACCTGGAAGAATTAGAAAGACCGTGGAATATTGCTCAACTACGTCCCTTTTATTCTTAAAAATTTCTTTTTGTGTAGTCATATATGTGTACATGTTCAATGAGAAATAAAGTATTGGTTGCCTCAATCTTTTCTGAGAAGTTTTATATTACCATCTTATTTCCGAATGATCATGTCATAGTCGAAAATCCCAAAATACTTGAAAGTACTTTATGCTCATGTTTGTTCTGGTTAGATTTCTGATTATAAAAATGCTACCTTTGGGTGTAAATCTAAATTTTCTAGTCTATACTTGGGTTCTTTATCTGATTGCCGGATGTGGGCATTTTTCGAGTAGTGAATTGTTGATACGGAAAGTCGTCTCTATTTCTGAGTTTAAACTGGTTTAGCAATTGAGCTCCGTTGCTCGGTAGAGTTTTTGTGTGGAAGGTTGGCTGGCTCACGAAAGGGACGAGGCGGAAAGCCAGATAAAGTGATAAGTATAAGCAAAACAAAAAGTGCTTATGTAAAAATTTCAGGCACGACAAAATAAAATCAAAAGTGCTAAACAGAAGCATTAAATCTTAGCACTAGCAAAAGTATTAAACTACTTATTTACAATCCGATTGTTTCAGAATAACACATTATTTTTTCTGGTGCTCTACGATGCAAGAGGAGAGGTAGGAGCCGCTGGCTCACTGGAGACATCGCCCTCGCCTTGGTATCTTTTCAAGACGTTCAAATCCAATATGGTTTGTTCGTCGTCCGAAACTTCTGATGTTTCTTCGGCAGGCGGAGGTGGCGTTTCCACGCAAGTGAAGAAAGGAGTGTCGGGGGCTGGTCAGATCAACCACGTGACATCCATAACCAGCGTAGGAGTCCATGATGGCCTTGATGTCTTGCTCCTGTCCGTCTTCGTCCATAGTTGAATAACCCCTGGTTACTTGCCAGATCTCCATGCTTCCATGGTGGCTCATAACCATGGTAAGGGCATTCTGTGCTGCGGTTCGTGCATAGGACATGTTCTAGTCCTAGATGAGCTGGGGCATATCCTTGGACTTATCTCGCACCTCAAAGGCGTACATTCTGTTCATGTCCAGAACTTTGAGAACTTCGCCAATATCCTCCAATGATTGGCGGAAATCGTGAAGCAAATCGCCGACTTCTTGAAGCCGGCTAGTGCGAGATTCGACGGAGGAAGAATCCACTAAGTTTAGAGGAGCTGCATATATAAAAGCAAAGTATATATCCGGATTCTTAGGAATCAGAAAGGGTTAAAAGTCAGAGATGGGAAAATTACCAAAGATGGAATCATTGACTTTGTTCTTCTCCGCTCGAAGACTCTGGAGTTCATCCCGGAGAGCTTGAGTGATGTTCTTCTATCTGAATAACTCGTTATTGAGATCCGAGATTTTCTGATCCTGGACTGTGATCTTTCGATCACATTCTTCGGTGGCCATGGAGGAGGATTCGAGAATGCTAGCAATGCCGCGCTCGTGATCCGCCTTAAGGTTGTTCAGTTCCCTCCTTCAGTCGGCGTTCTCCACCTCCAGGGTCTTAAAATTCTCGGCCTCTTCAATCATTGCACATGATTGTTTGACCAGTGATGTAAGCAAAAGACAACACTGAATAGGAAATTCAACTATGAAATCAAAAATAATAAGGTTAAGGCCTAAAATGATTACCTTCAGCCTCATCCTTTGAAACCTTTAATTGAGCATTTTCAAGACAGAGAGCTCTGATCTCTCTCCACTTATTGCAAATATTCTTCAATAATGCCTGGTTATAAGCATTAACTTTCTATAAGTTAGAATAATACCCAGAGTCAGAAGTCTACTAAAGACTTGGGCTAATATTTTAACTAATATCAACACGAGCCTTGGGGGCTACACTAGTTCGTTCTTTGGTATCCTATGAAAGCATAAATCTTGATTGTCTATCCAAATTCAAGCTTGGGGGCTAGAGGATATGGTATGAAATAAAGTAAAAAGTGAGTTGGAATCCCGACTTACATATTGTTCATGAGTAAGCTTGCTTAGACTCATGTTCACCTCAGTGGCAACCTTCTCGGTGAGGGTAAGCAGGATTACTGGCGGTGGCGGAAGCACGCCGGTTTTCAGCTTCTCGTCACGAAGACGAACTTGGTCAAGAAGCTCAGAGTACTTGACATCCTCGGCTTCTTGCGCTTCTTCCTCGATGGTGATGTTCCGGCTCTCCAAGAATTGTCGAGCTAGCCATTGGATTTCTACTGCAGATTTCCGAGTAGTGCCAAGTTTGGCAATACCCGGATTGCTGAGGAGGTTTTCGGTGAAAACTTCTACCAAGGGATCATTAACCTATACGGGTTCACCCTTATCCCGAGTCACCCGTGGTGACGTCGGTTTGGGAGCCAAGGATCGCTGGCTCTGATTGTTGAGTTGGATCTTCCACAACGGGCGGAGATGGAGTAATCTCCAGCGTTGTGGAAGGCTGTGGGGCAGGAGTTGGAGGCGCTGTGGCAGGAGAAGTCAAATTCAATTTTGACTAGCATAGGGGCTTCTACGAGCCTCCTTTCCCCTTTCCCTTGGTGAGATGTTTAGCTATGGAGAGGTAATAGAACGAAGATCATTACACTTCAGAAAGAATGAAAAAGAAAATACAAAGACCTTGCGAGGAAGTTTTACCTCTTCACAACGGGCACTTCCTTTGTGCCAATAGACACTGTTGGGGTCTTACACTTTCGAGTAAGCGCCTCCGACAGTGGAATCAATTCTCCATCATCCTGAGATAACTCAGGAGGATATCCTTCAAGAGGAGCAAGCTCTGACTCGGGGAGGTCAGCAAGCTGAAAAGAGGAAACATCTCAATATTACAAAAATACACAACAATGTATAGATGAACGCATAATTCGAGTTACTATTGGAAAACTTACTGGACTCACGGGATCGTCAGCCATATGCATGTCCATGGACAGATCTGAAATCTTCCTCTCGACCCTCTCCTTGATCAACCATTTGATTTGGGACTCGTAGTCCTTATCCGAATAAGACTTGGAGAAGATCCGGAGAGAACACGTCTTGTTCTTGGTGATGGAGTGCATAACCCGATCGCCATGATGTTGGAGAGGCTGAATCTGGCGTGCCAGCCAGCAGTGGATCAAATCGGATCCTTTCAGACCCTTGTGCTTCATCAGATATTCGATCTGCCTCTTTGCGAGAAGCAGATCGTCAGTAAGAGCTAGAGCATCTGCGTCCCAGGACTCTTGGGGCGTAGCGGCACCGTCAGCTTTGCCGGGAGCCGGTTTGTCCTTATGATAAAAGCATGTGGACGACCACTTTTTAACAAACTCAATAGCCGTAATCCTAGGATAGACTCGCTCTCTCCTAACAGAAAAGCTAAGAGTTCCGGTAATGTAGGGATTACCGGCAGTGATGGAATTTCTCCGGGTATGAAAGTAAAATCGGAAAAGAAGAAGACTCAGCCTAATACCGAGATACCCCTCACACAAAGAGGCATAAGCGCTCATCTCTAAAAGAGAGTTTGGGGGGGGGGAGATGGTGGAGTTTCATTCTGTAATGATCTATAACCTCAGAAAAGAAATCTGAGGGAGGAAAACTCAAACCTTTGTTAAGGTGGGTGCCGAAATGCACTCGCTCGTCAGCGTTGGGGGTGGGGAAAATTTGTCCGAAGCCGCTCCACTAGTCGCTGGCACGGAGGAGGCCTTCATTCTCGATGACATGAAGCTTGGCATCATTAAGGATGTAGGGGATCTAGACCCCGCGAAAGCTCTCCTTCTTCGCCGCTGTAGCCATCACTGCCATGGCAGAAGATGAGGCCTCAACGATTTTCTAAGCTTTGGTGACCTAGGATGGGCGGCGCTGTGGGATTTGGGGGAGGCAGAAAAGCTCTTTCGCAAGAAACGTCGAGAGGAAGGAGAAAGCACTGGCGCTGGTAAAGAAGAGAGAGGAAGATCTAGACCCTTATATCCTTTGCCTGTGCCAGGATTCGTGCAAGATAAACAGTAACCATGCCACGCATCGTGGAAGGAGCTGGGTAACTTCGTTGCGAGGATTATGCCCCCTCGATCTCCACGCACACATTAAAACGACATCTCGGTTCTGCGAAGGGCGGACCCACCAACGGCCATGCTGACAGGAATGTCTGTCAGTGACGTGACTTGACCTTGATTGATGTCAGGTTACGTCACTAAGTTCCGGCTTAAGTTTGAATTTTAGGATGGAAACTCGAATAATGTACTCATAGGTCCGATTCGCTTTGAGACTCGGATTCTATCCTTTCTTTTGAAGTTTCAAGAACCCTTCAAGATTCTGCAAGCCGAAGATCAAGCTAGACGATGATGAAATCTGACTCTGGATCTTGGAGGCTTCTGGGGCTGCTGTTGGGGATATACTTTCCGGGTATCCTCACCGTGCCTCGCTGACCAGGGTGGCCCACTTCGGGTTAGAGCTTTCCTTCATAGGCGGCCTAGTTAGAGAGAAGAGACGGAGTCCAGTCCAGCTACGGGAAGGCCTAGAAGACTTACCGACATAGGCCTATAGTGTTACTTGTAGTTCAAGATGTACTCTGTAACCGACTCTTAGTCATAGCCAGATAGGTATCTCCTGTAAACCCTAGGCCGGATATCTATATAAGCCGTCCTAGGGAGAGCCTTTAGCATAACCTCACAATAGTCTACAATCTCAACTCGCACAGGTGAAACCCTTGTAACCCATATTCTGGCTCTACCATATTACTGGATTGCTAGCAGGAGTAGGATCCATCCAAAGCCAGCGGATTCGAACCTGGGTAAACTTGTGTGCTCATCATCCCGTAACACGGTACGTCTCACACCCCTCTCTTCCACATGCCTCGAGGACCCCCTCATGGCGTACTTGTCATCAATCTGACGACACCAAGATCATGGAAGTATCATGAATCAGTGCAAAGAAGAAGTTTTGGAACAAGGGTGGTATTCAAGCTCTGGCAACTCAGAGAGAATGCCAGTAAGAAGTCAAAAACCCGTAGGGTAATCCATACACCTAGGAGGATCCGTGGTTGGTATCCATAGCTGATATCCTTATAGTTTAGCTAGTTAGGTCATCATTGTATAAATTAAAGAGCATAAAACTTGGCCTAAGCTAAAAGAGACAAAGTATAAAAATTAAAGCGAGCGGCTTTCGAGACATTTCGCGAAATCGGGGTTATCAGTGAGAAATAATGTCTAAGAAGACAAAAGGTAGATAAGTAACGTTGGAAGATTCATTTTGGAGATCCACAATTGTGTGGGTGTATCTTAGATTCTTTCGTGAGACTTTCCAGAGGTAAAGTATAAGCTAGACGGAGACCGATATCCTAACTATTGAGTTAATGGGTATTATACATGTGGTTTAATGGCCATTAGGAAACCCTAAGGGGGAGAGTAAACAATAAACACTGAAGTGTGGTTACCGACTTTCTGAGTAAAGGATAGAAAAGATTTACAAAATGATGATAAGATTAAGCCTTGATCTCCTAAGGTTATAAGAAGTCATATGTATAAGAGTACTCTCAAGGGTATGTATGGATGAAAGATCGAAGGAGATATAATAGATTAAACCTAGTGGACTAGTTCTTAAAGAAGCAACTCATAAGTTGTCCTTAAAGGGGGAATAAAGTACTCCAATATAGACCAGTATAGAGTAATAGGAAAGCCTGATCGGACTGGATTAAATGTATCATAAACCAATCCTAAGTAGGACTATGAAGACGTAACCCTAATGAATTATATTATAAGGAACTAGGTGGTAAATTTGTAACGACAAGTGTATTCTGTTAAGAATGAAGAGGATTCAAGGAAAAAGGTCTGTATATGGGATACCACAATTATCCCCAATTATGATCACAATGGGATTTGAGAAATGTCATGATCAATACAAGTCAATATCTCATTCTGAAACGCAAGAGAGTATGGACTTCGGGGATGATTTGATTTTAAGGGGGAGAGTCTGTAACATCCCAACATTAGAGCTTATAAATAAGCTGAGATGAGGTGTGTGCATTGCATTAATGCATAGGAAATCTGGATAATTTTCGCGCTTTTAAATAAAACTTGTCAAAGTGATTGAAACTTCTCTTAACTTGGTGGAACTGAAGTAGATCATCAGGTTGACTGCAATAAGTTTTAATATGACCTTTGCTAAAACCTTACCTTTGGGTAATATAATTTGATCTAAGGTAGATCAAATGTAATGAAACTAAGTCACAACACACTACTTAATAAGGAGTACTATATCTTCTAGAGATCATTACATGGCATTCCATACAACAACTCAAGGATGAATACTTAATCTTCTAAAGATTATATCAAGGAACTATCTACCACAAACCCTGAATACCAAGTTAAGTATATAACTTAAGCAATGAAACTTAATAACTAAATCTTGATACACTGGATTGACATAGTTATTCATACCATGGTATCATGGTAGTTCTTAAACATTAACTCTTATCACAACTAGAGTAGAATGGAAGACAAGCCAAGACCATTCATCTCATATCCTTATTATCATATTAATAGATGACATTCGAATTTAATCAGGTCCTAGTGTCAACTGATCATCAATATTGAGTGATCAATTCCTGACCTAGAACCTATTGACTCTTAGCCTTTGACCTATTATTTTGACCTTCCAAAGACTTAAGTAAATTAATAAGAAGAAGGAACTAGATATGGTAGAGTGTGCCATCCTCAATGGAATGAGATCCTTAGTGGAGATCAAACTATCTGATGTTGGAGGAGTCAATTCACTCATGACTTAACTAGAAGAAGTATCTAAACCTAAGAATTCACTAATACTTGAAAAGTTATTATAAATTTAGTAGTGTTAGAATATCAGATAATCATCTTGTTAAGCCAAGTGGGTATAAACTTAAAGTAAGCTGAATTATCTAGCTTGATCATGAGTGGTCAAGCTAGGGTATGATGAAGTATATGGTATGAGTTGTATGGAGTAGTTGGAGTATTAGTAGCTTAACCAAGATGCTAGAAAAACAAATTTGTATTATGGAGAGTAGTACCCTACCCATCCCAGAGGATTGTTATCACATGTGATATAAAAAGGAATTATAATCTTGCAAGCCTTAGAAGTAGATGCAAGGTACATATGAAGTAGTTATGGAATAAAGTTAGTGATAACTGTTTTGGTGGATCTATCAGAGAGAGTTAAATAATGAAATTTATACTATAGATGGATGTAGGAGGGATATTGTTGAAGTGGCATGACCATGTCATCATATGATGATGGATATGGTGCAGCCAGATGACCAGATCAGTTAGACAGTAGAGATGTTAGTAAAGCAGATGAGAGATGTAAATGGAGTATATTTAGGAAAGGAATTCCTCATCTAAGGATAAGCTTAGTGAGGTGTTAAGGTAGGAGTTCTTGAGAAACCTTTAACCTAAATCATATCAAGCCATGACAAAACCCATGTCTACCTCTTTGTTTAAAACCCTTGAATAAAAAGAGGGTAGTTAAACCTATTCCTATTTTTAGGCAGCCAATGGATAATATCTCTTAGTCAAATGAAATGTCTAAGAGATAAGTAGAATACTAGTTGAGAATGTATTGATGGAATCCCTATCCATTTGATTGTCTTAAACCCTAAAAATTACCTAGTCTCATATACCATCTAGATCACTTTAGTAAGGCAATCTCAATAGCTCACTCTAAGTTGAGTTATTATCCATGGCCACAAGACATGAAAGCAAATTATCTTAGCTCTTAATCTTCATACATACCCATAATAGAATGTGAGTTCATTAACTATTCTTTAAACTCATGATAGCTATCTGTAAATGAATATCTTCATCCCTCCATTAATGAATCTATTAAACCTTCCCAAAACTTATGTCCATTATTTGGAAATGAACAATTTCATTTCCTCATTAATGATTGAGATTCATGCATAAGGACTTAACCAAGATTGTGCTAAGGAAATTCTAATACTAAACACCTAGTTGGTTTGAGTAGAAGAAATCACCCTATTTTGAATCATAAAGACTTAAAGCATTATTAGGGGTATATATATATGAATTCTTATATGATGCCAAGTGTGCACATAATGATATAAACGTCATTAGCTATTCAAACCATTACCATTAAAACTTATCAAGTGAAAACAAATCATTTTTATAAGGATTTTGGATAATGAAAAAAATATTAAAACCCTAATATTTTCCAATGAAACAATCCTTCATAATTGAATGGTGAAAATACAAAAAAAGTAATATCAAACCAGTTTGTAACATTAATCCATGTTGAAACCTAGTTGATTCTATGAATTTTGAATATGTAAATCATTGTATAAATTTAAATTGAAAAAGAAAACAGAAATAGAAAACGAATCAGAAAATAAAAAACAGAACTAGACCGCAACCCAGTCCCTATTCAATGCCCGCGAGTAGCAGGTAGCATAACTCGCTCACTCAACCAAATCCCAACAACAACAGCCCAAGTTCTCTCTCTCTGACTGACACGTGGGCCCAGAAGGAGGACCACAGATTGAGACAGAAGAATTGCTAGGGGGTTTTCTGCAAAACTTCCATCATCGTCATCCTCACGCAGACAGGCAGCTTGCTGGAGCACATCACCACCGTCTGCAGATTTTCGACCACCGTGATGCACGCCATCGTCGCCCAGGAGGGGATACAACCGCCACCACGAGACCCTTGCTCGTCATCATCCCTATTCCTCCTCTCCTGTGCTCTCTAGCACCATCTCCCTTCCTCACCGAAACCCTAGCCCGCTAGTGGTTGTCGTTCCGGCCGTTCCTGATCGCCCCTCACCTCGAGGAGACCACCTACGGAACCACCGTGTTTCCCTAGTTCATCTCTTGGAAGGAATCGGTCGCCTGTGCCCTTAATCGAACTCCACGATCTCGTCTTCCCGAGCTCCGACCATCGTCGAATCAACACCGTCCGACCTCACCTTGCCTCACCATCAATTTCTTCGTGTTCCTGGTAAGCTCGGGAACTCCATGGCCCTCTCTGATTCGTCGCTCGCTCACAGTAGTGACCTACCCGCGTATGTCCGAACCGTGCCGCCGTGGAGGCTCGTCGCCGATGAGGTTCCGGTCACAAAATAATAGCGGCGCAAGCATAGCTAGGTTCGCCTCGTCACCCTCTATCCAACGCACACGACCATGTTTTCTGGAACACCGTGGTTCACCGCCGGCGACCACGATCTGGCGGTGGCAAGCGCGCTTACGTCATCATGACGTCACGCTTGCGTCACCGCAGCCACGTCAGCCGATTTTGACTTGGTCCACGCCCATGTGGAGGTCGAGGTGGCTGTAGGCCCATCTGTTAGCGGCTATGGGTAGAGGTAACCTTGGTATAAAAGGTATCCCTTATTTAGTAAATAAGTAAATCAATATAAATTGAAATATATATGATTTCTAGGAATTTAAGAAAATGATTAAATCTTGTTATATCAATATCTTTTGATTTATAATATAGAAAATATATATTATATATCAAAATGTTCAGAAAAATAAATTCTATATTCTAAACCTATTAACATATTTTATTTTCCAACTTAAATAAAATAGTAATTATTATTAGTAATTAACCTATTAAGGATAAATCTTAAATAAATATATTTTATTATTTAAAATTCAGAAAACAACTATAATATATCAAAATTCTTAGAAAAACAAAACATACATTCATAAACTTACTTTATACATTTTTATGTTTTACTTAACTAAATATTATTATTTATTAAGCATTTATAAAGTGATAAACTTATAAAATCATACCTTATTATTTAAAAATCACAAAAATACTTATAATATACCAAAATGATCATAGAAATAAAGTCTACACATGAAAAATATCCTCTTGCACATATGAAATCAAATAAAGGTAAAAGTTTAATAAGTCTCGATTAAAACTATTTTCTAATATCTTAATGAATTAAAACTACACAAATCTTTACTTTACCTTTATTTGTTTAAAATCTAAAAATGTAATAACAAGTTCAGTTGTTGTTTAAGTGAAGTAAAAACAGGTTTAGCCATTTTTTAGAAATATTTACTAAACCTACCATTTAAAAACTAAGTGTATCTTAATATTACCCATTATAAGATCATCAAGATATTAACTACAAATTCTTTTACTAATTTGGAAATCTACCTAAAGCTCTAAACCAAGTTTTTAAGTAATTAAAGTAAGGCCTTTTCCATGTTTATAAAAATATAAGCATTACTCTAGAAATAGGTAAGTGATCCTATTCACTTATAAAATTATGAAGACACCACTTCTATAAAGGCAATACTACTTTTACTCCACCTTACTATAAAACATTAAGAAGTGAGCCACATATAATATAATACATATTAAAAGTATCTAAGTATCCACGCCAAGTGGATTAGCTATTCAAATATGGTAATTGTTTTCTTCTTTAATATTCATAACTAATCAGAAAATCTTAAAATGTTAGTTTTAAGATTAAATCCTTTTACTTGGTAAAGAAATCTTTTCCTCAAAGGTTATTCTTTTAAGAAACATTAAAAGTAATCCTTAAGCATTTCTATAACGGCCCTAATTGATTAATAATCTTACTTAAGAAATCTTTTACTTACCATGCCTGATTGCGTGCTTGAGTATTGTATGCTACTTGTTGTATTTACTTAATTGTTTCACACACTCTCACAAGCCTTAATAAGAAGCACAAGTGTGAAGCTAGTATAAAAGTGCAACACATTCTAAAGATATCACCACAAGCTTGCAAACCCTAGATCGTAGATTTTTATCCCGGGATTCGCGTTTATCAAACTGCATTACATTACTTATGCATAATTGCATCCTGCTTCTTTAAGCATTCATCCTTACCAGACCAATGATGATATTTCCAGATTTTGGATCTTCTTGTATCTTGAAGGCCATGAATGCATAATCTTGCAATCACAAAAGGCAAGTTCACGCTTGCTCATGTCCTTTGGTCATTTTCTATCAAATGCTTGTAACTCAAATGTTGTCATCACCTGCATTTCAGAAGGGACATAAAACACTATTTTCATAATAATATGATTATGTATTATTTATCAAATGGTAATAATTTATTGATACAGTTCTAGTGGTAAAGGAACATAATATCTAGGACTTAACAACCAATGTTGGCAGTGATTCTAGCACCGTATATTATGCGTTAACCATGAGATTTGGAATGGGACGGAGAAGTCAGACGTATCCTTTTCCTTTTGTATGTAGGCAAGGCGACCTTAACGTGACGTTGTGATTCCTTGTGTGGATCCAGCATATGGGTGGGCACCCTTACGCCCCATGATTTTGGTGTTTTGATTATCTATGAGTGGCTGCCGGAGGTATAGCCGGACCTATATGGAACTTGCCAGGGGCATCACCAGCTCATAGAGTCTTCGGGAACTCATCAGGGTTATAGCCTGCCCGAAAGGGGGCTTAACGGAGGTGTAGTCAGCCCCGAAGGATCGTGCAGACATACGAGATCATGGAGATGGCAGTGATTGGCTTGGATCATCTACTAGGCCCCACATCAAGGAATTGTGGACGAGAAAGATTGCCCGGTTGTGCAATAAGGATTTGGTCTCTGATGGGTAAAGCAACACACCTCTGCAGAGTGTAAGAACTGTGACATGGTACTCCCTATTTCGGGAAGCAGCTATGAACGCGGAAGGAAAGGAACTCCATGAAAGTTCTGGTAAGCCTGTGAAGGCTGACGAATATAGTTTTCAGAATAAAAGAAACCTTGGAAGAAATGTTTACGAAAACCTGCATTGCCTACGACCTTTGGTCTATGGCTATAGAGATAGTGCATCATACACTCTTTTTTAGTGAACTTGATGAGTACGCTCGTACTCACCGTACCTTCTTAACCCTTGCTAGATTCTGAAACCGTTGAAGACGACATCAACACCAACTCATGCTCAAGAAACCATCATCGACAGCTCAAATTCTTCAATAAAGTTAATGAAGTCAACATGTTCATCAACCGAAGTGAAGACGAAGTTCTGATTAGATAGGAGTAGATACTCTAGCCATAAAACTTGCTTCTGTGGAGCATTGCATTAGTAGCAATTGCAAGCCAAATAGTTTAGATGTTAGTCTTTTTAGCCAGCTAGTTCTGAGTTATTATTTTCTGGTTCTTCTTTGTAAAAAATTGTTTTCTTCCTCTTTAACGTAGAGTTTTCTCTAGATCTTTTGTAAAGAGTCGAGTTGTAATCTATAGTCATGTCTTGGACCTGCTGTGTTTTTGTTGTACCACTCTGAGAGATGTAATACTAGTGAATGGTGTTTCATTGGTGTTATGTCAACGACTATAGTGTAATACATCATGCAGTGGTATGCTGGGTCACCGCAACTATTTTTTCCATGGACCCGGTCCATGGCAGGGCGCCGTTGATCACACCGCTGATGTTCTCCTCTATGGCTCTACGGCCTTCACATTCTACATACATCGAAAGGGGAGTGGTCCCACCTTGGTGTCAGAGATTGCCGGCCACTCCTTTCTTGCGGAAGGGGAAGATGCCTTCCTTGCACGAGGAAGGTAGCCTTAGACAGTTGTGCCAGCTGTTCCCATCCATGTATTCGTCATGGTCCCTTGCGTGGATGTCGTGTGGCAATCAAGACTTAGGTGTTGTGGCACTGGTGCGCGGGTGCGCTTCACGCTGGCCCGCGAGGGGGCCCGATTGAAAGATCGGTAAAAGTGACTAGAGGGGAGTGAATAGGCTTGACACAAAGTAAGTTCTCTAGATATGCAACGAGGTGAGAGAACCAATATAACAAACAAGCATGCAACAATAATAAGGAGTAAAGGATAGGAATAACCGAGAGTATACACAGAGATGTTTCCCAAAGTTCCTTCCTTTTGAGGGAAAGTACGTCTCCATTGGAGGGGTGGGCGGTACTATGACCACCAACGCCACAGAAGCCCTCACCCTATTTTCCCGTGCACCCACCTCACGGCAAGCACACGATCCACTATACGGTGGCCTTGAAGGCGGTGACCAAAACCTTGTACAAAACCTTGGGGCACTTCTCCACAATTGAATAAGAGGCTCCCAAGATGATCCCAAAGCTCTTACACATGAGGATGACCTATGGAGGGCGACTTCTTCAAGTTAGGGTTTCCTCAAACCCTAGAGCAACAACTTCTTACAAAAATGGTGGGGAAACACAAGTCCCCTTGGTTGAAAGCTAGGTCTAGGTCTCCTCCCTTGATTTCCCAAGGGGCATCAAGTTCTAGTGGCTAGGGAGGGAGATCTTGGATGTCTAAGCTCAGCAACAATGGAGGAGAGAGAGTGGAAGTCGCATCCTTCACTTGGGGAAGAAGGGAGTATTTAAATCCACTCCCAAATATAGTCGTTGTAGTCCGCTTACTCTGGAGTCTCCGGTTGCCACAAGCTGGAGTCTCCGGACAGGCCGGAATCTCCGCTCAGGAGGGCGGAGTCTCCAGGGCAGCAACATAACCTTGTGACACCCTAAGCCATGCGAGAAGGCTAGAATATCTAGGTCAGCATCTCCGAAATCTCCGAACAGGCCGGAGTCTCCGAACCCATACCAGGGGCTAGTAGCTAGCTGACCCGAGAGAGACGGTTGGAGTCTCTGATGCGGCCAAAGTGGAAACTCTGGGCAGGGCGGAGACTCCATCATAGAGGTTGGAGTTTCCGACCAGATACCAAGATCTTGCAGTTGCTGGGTCAAGGAAGCCAGGCCGGAGTTTCCGGTGACGAGTTTCCGGAGTCTCCGAGAAATAGGGTGTAGAAGGCAGGATTTTCAAGAAAAACTTGTCGGGACTTCTCCTTTTTTCTGTTGCAATAAAACCGACTAGTGCAATGTCATGAATATACCTGAAACCACTTAGAACATGGTTAGACCAACATTGTGTTGTCAACAAACACCAAAACACATTAATAGGGAAATGCCCTTTCAATCTCCCCCTTTTTGGTGTTTGATGACAACACACGTATTTGCATAAAGGATATTATGATAGAACACGAGAGTTTGTAAAATAGAGATGGGCTCCCCCTAGATGTGTGTAAGCCCAAACTTGCTTTGCAACAAACACACAATAGGATCAACACTTCCCCTCAATTTTACAAACCAACAATAGGTGCAAAGAAGATAATACTTGACTTGACACCCATACCTTTGCACAAATATATGTGGTGAAGAAGTATAAATGAGCATCAATTAGATAGAGGTACACCACATAAGATATATTCACATAAGAAAAACCACATAGTATTCACTTACATAGAGCACAAATAGATAGCACATAGAGTACACAAATAATATGAGGTGAAAAAAGATCACAAGCAACTAAAGATCAAAGAAAGAACGAGCTTGTGACTTCCCATGCAAATCCCACAACCTACACTACTTTTCCCTCTTTGGCATCAAGATGCCAAAAGGAAAAGAGTGATGCTACTCGACCCATGGTGATCGTTCCTCCTTGTAGTTGTCGTCATCATCATCAGAGGAGGAGGTGGATGCTAGAGGAACATCATTACGAGCAGCTGAACCCTTGCTATGAGGGCGAGAGTAGGACGTCGTAGTGGAGGAAATATCCTCAAAATTAGTCCATTTGACAAGGGTTTCACTCCACTTGCAAAACAAGAGCATGCCCTCGGACTCCTCCGTGCCTTCAGTGGCCTCCGAGGACTAACTATTCTTCTCATTGATCGCATCGAGAATCACTTGTTGATTGGAGATGATTTTCCTAGAGTCTCGGTATTGTTGGTATTGAGATTTGCGGATATCCACTTGCATGCAACAGTTAACCCTTTCCCACCAGGAGGCCTTCTTGAATTGAGTTGAGACAATCTCGCGAGAGGTGGGAGGCATATACGCATTGTAGGCGTTCTTCATACAAGGCCCCTGCGGGGCACGTCTTCCTCACATTCTTCCTCTTCATCTAGAGCACTAGAACCGGGATTGGGGCTTGTTCCCTTTGGATCTTATGGATCTTGTGCTCCACTAGAGATGCCCGGATAGCATAAAACCCGATGTCTTGGGCAATGAGGAGCTTCATGATGAATGGAGCAAAAATTGGAGATTTCTTGGCAATGATGCAACTCCACATTTCCTCATAGATATAGTCCATCACATCAATGTGCCTAGGAAGAGCATCAGGACCTGCAAGATAGACCTTCCAAGCGAGATCCAAGAGATTCACGTGTACACCACGAATATTATCCAAATCCCTAGTGACATGGGCATACCTTACAGGCACTTGAGATTATCCTATATGGTTCAGCCCAAGGAGGAATCTACGGTGCAATTGAAGCCTAGCAAAGATTCGGGTGGCCCATTGGAGTTCTACTTCTTGGAGGACACGGAAAAATTTAGATAGAAACTTAAAGGGGAAACCCTAACTTGTAACCGACTCGACCTGCTGCCTCGAGACCTAGTATCTCTATATAAAGGCCAGGAGGGGGCGGCGAGGAGGATGAACTCATACACCCTCGCATACACATCGCCAGATTGCATCCGCGCACCCTTGTAACTTTCGACTCCCTCGTAATCAAGAGCATACAAGCATGAGTAGGGTCCTCTACGAGACCTAAACCTGGGTAAAACCTCGTGTCACCTATGTGCTTGTTTGCTAGCCGATTGATGCCTCTAGTGCTCCCTACTTCCTCGAACCTAAGTCCATCATCAATGGGCATTGATGAGTTAACCCCTTGTCAATTGGCACCTTCTGTGGGAAACGAGAGTATTGATGTTGCGGCTTCCTTGACCCCATCAACCGTGATCTACGACTCCGCAGCAGCGGAGACTCGCCTCCTCTTCGGTGCCCTCGACTTCACTGTCCATGCACCGACGACTTGCCTGGATTTCGAGTCCATGGGCGACGGGACCGGCTAGGCGATCGGAAGCCTACGCTTCCAAGTTGGTCGGGTTGGCACATTTCGCCTCCCTGATCAGCTGAAGATTCCTGCGATTGCTCTTGCATCATGGTTCCCACCGCTGATCGGCACCCTGAGCGAACTCAATGCTTCGGCATTAGTCGAGGATATGGATGGCAACAATAGTTGCCAGTCATCAACACCGGCTCCGGATCTGGGTGATCTAGAGACAGAAGACGAAGCCTACGGCTCCGGATCTGAGAGCTGCAGGAGAAATAGCTTCCCCACCCACTACATGTGCACCGTCATCAACACCGGCGATGTAAGCACTTCAATGGAAAACGCCAACGCCAGACCCACCAACAATGGGCCAACAAATCGTCCCCCTATCATCGGCCCTGTCCAAGAAGACCATCAGCTGCCTAATCCTGCAGGTGAACACGCCAGCGATTAGCAGCTGATTGAGCTCAACGACACTGAGTGGGCACGATGCCGGGAGGCCCTAAAGGGCAACCCCTGCCGCCAAACTCATCGCAACAGATGCTGATGGGTTACCATTGGCTTCTCATGCAGGAGTATAGACGCCAACAACAAGTGATCGCTCAACTCGATGAGCGTAAAAAGATGGCAGATGAATCGAGCCTTCAGCGAGCAACGCTCTCTTCTATTGGAGGATCCTCTTCCAAGGGCAACGACTATGCAGCCGCTAAAAGGCTCTCATGGTTGGCCCAACTCAATGACAAGGAGCGGGACAAGGCCACTCGAGCCCTCGACTTCTCATTCATGACGGTGGATACACGGGGTAACATGCTCCCCAAAACACCACAAGCAGCAGTAACAACAACCACCATGTACCTGCTCAACAACCAGCTACCAATTGGGGATCCACAATCCACCATGCATTGATCTACGATCGCTGGCCTGGGACTGGTCGAAGCTGTGCTCACCAGGGATCCAATACCGGAGCCAAAGAAAAGCAAGGCTCTAGCAAAGTACTACTCACCCTCCTCCAGCGATGACAAGCATGACTTGTCGCGGCAACACCGCTCACGTCGACATGATTACGACTACGATACACGTGATGACATCACACATCGCAAGGTCGATAAGATGCGTGCAAGGTGCGCCCGCTCGACGGACTCGGAGGATGAAGGAACAGAGCTCAACGGCACCAGTTGCTTCACCAGAGCCATACAACAAAGGAAAATGCCGAATGGGTTCAAACTCCCATCAGAGAACCCAAAGTTTGACAGCCTCTAGGACCCGAAGATCTGGATAGAGGACCACATCTTCTCAGTCAGACTACACGGCGGAAAAGGAGCACGACCATGTAGTGCCTCCAGCTGCATCTGCAAGGTGCTACCCACGCGTGGGTCAACAACGTCCCCTGCGGGTCAATACGCAGCTAGGAGGAGCTGGTCTATAGCTTCATGCAAAACTTCAAGGGCACTTACAAAAGGCATGCATCAATCGAAGAGCTAAATGACTGCTATCAAAAGCCTGGCGAATCAGTGCGCTCCTACATCTAGAGGTGGTCCATCATTAAAAACTCCATAGAGGACATCTCCGAGGAGCGCACAATCGATGCGTTCAATAGCGGCGTACACCGCAGAGAGCTCAGGGAGGAGCTGGGTCGCTCAAAGCCCAAAACTATTGACCACCTGATGGAGATCGCAAACAGGTGGCCTAATGGAGAGGACTCGATGAAAAATAACCGTGTCCACTCAGATGACGATGATGACCTCGGTCACAGACGCGACCATCGAGGAAAACGTCGGATGCACGGTTACGAGGATCGCGAAGAAGTAGACATGGTCACGACTGGCTATGCCGACAGACGCGATGACGCCAGCCGCAACATCGGATACCACAGCGGTGGATACCCGATAGCGGGAAGACCACGCAGGTATGGCAACGCCGTACCCGTGATGAAGCTTCTGGAACGTCGATCCAGGACAAATTGTCTGGTCCTTGCAACGTCCACTTCTACATCTGAAAAACACGACGACAAGAAGAAGTCCAGCCACCTCCTAAAGGACTATTGCGAGTTCCTCAAGCTCCATGAAGGCCTCGCCTAGATGAATCGTGACACGATAAATCAGGGCTAAGGAGCTGCCCTGGGTGTTGTGGCTCACGGAGCACCACCACCACCACCTGGACAACCACCACCTAGGGCTGCACCAGTCTAGAACAATGGAGGTGAGCAGTACCCATGACCACTAGGGAATATGGGAATGCTCCAAAAAGGATGCCCCTCCAATAGAGTGAAAAAGTCAATCACTCGCCAAATCAATTTGGCGGTCAACTCTCCACCCTCAACCACTGAGTACCTCAGTAGGTACAAGTCCTGCATCACTTTTGACAAGCGCGATCATCCATGCCAAGTACCTCACTCAGGCCATTCTCCTCTGGTGCTCGAGGCACAAATCGGTGGCTTCGAGATGAGTCGCGTCTTTATGGATGGCGGCAGTGGGGAACGACTAGCGGAAGCGCGCTCTTCAGGAAGCGCGCGTTTCGGCCGCAACGTGCATGTTTCCGGCCGCACAGCAGCCCGACATGTGGCATGTGGAAGTTCATCGTGCATATTTCCGGCCGCACGACAACGCATGTATTTCCGGCCACACGGCAGCCCGACATGTGGCTAGCTGCTCATGCAGTGCACACAATGAAAGGTAGTTCCACACAGTGCAATAAGACAGTGCACGAGCGGTGCAATTCGTTTACTGTCGGCCGAAAGCAGTGCAACGTAGTACACCGTGCACTCCAAGAACATCGTGGAGTGCACTGCGACCTTAGGAAGTTCAACGTAGTACAACAATGCAGTGCATGGATGGTGCACTGCCTGGACACCGCGCAGCGCACTACGACCAAAGGCAGTGCAAGGCAGTACAACAAGGCAGTACACTGCCAGGACACCGCGCAGTGCACTGCGAACTAAGGCAGTGCAACACAGAACAACAAGGTAGTGCATGGACGGTGCACTGCCTGGACAGTGCGTAGTACACTGCCTGGACACCGCACAGTGCACTGCGAACTAAGGCAGTGCAACACAGAACAACAAGGCAGTGCATGGACGGTGCACTACCTGGACAGTGCGTAGTACACTGCTTGGACACCGTGCAGTGCACTGTGAACTAAGGCAGTGCACCACAGAACAACAAGGCAGTGCATGGATGGTGCACTGCCTGGACAGTGCGTAGTACACTACCTGGACAGTGCATAGTACACTGCCTGGACATTGTGCCGTGCATTGCAACCGAAGGCACCGTGTACTAGACCAAAAGACAGGGCAACCTACGCATCAAAGGCAGTACGAGAAAAAAGTTCATCGAAACATATCAACAATGGATCTAATTTTGAAGATCTGGACGTGACTAGCAAGGCTGTGAAAACGGATATCAATTTGGACTCTCCGTTTGAAAGGTATCACAGTTTCATATTCAAATCTACAAAAAGAAAAGGAAAAAGGACTCGCGACCCTCTCCGCATCCACCACGTGTCGCATGGGAGAAGGCTGGTACAGTGTGTGAGGCAGTCCGCGCCCGCCACGTGTAGGTAGCAGCAGCGACGTGGCCGCAACCTCCTAGGAGCGCGCCCTTTTTCTAGCCTTTTCGGCAGCAGTGGCATCAACCTCATGTTCGCCAGCACCCTGTGCGCCATGCGGACCCCCCTATCTTGCCTGGAAACCTCCGACACAATGTTCCATGACATCATCCTAGGGAAGGGCGTATACCCCCTGGGCAAAATCAGCTTGGATGTCATCTTCGGCACACCAGTAAACTTCCGACGAGAGCGCCTCAAATTTGAAGTGGTCGACTGGCCCTCGCAGTACCATTGCATCCTTGTACATGTCACGTTCGCGAGGTTCATGGCGGTGCCACATTATGCTTACCTATAGATGAAGATGCCGGGCCCTAACGGCTTTATTACCGTCAACAGAAGCTTCGAGAGGTCAGACAATTGCGACAGGGAATTCAACAGAATCTCCCAGTCTTTTCGCATGTAGGAGGACCTGGCGAGGTTCAAAGGAGTCGACAAACAACAGTCTACCTCCTCTAGTAAGCCAAACTCACCTGGTCAGTCCTTCAACTCGTCGCTCCACACCAAGGCGGTCCAGGTCAACCCAACAGACCTGACCAAGACGACCCTCATCGCCAACAACTTGAGTCCCGCATAGGAACTCATGCTCATAGAATTCCTCCATGAGTGCTGGGAGATCTTCACCTGGTGTCCAGCAGACATGCCAGGGGTTCCGAGGGAATTTACCGAGCACTCACTCAACATAAATCCTGAAGCTAGACCAGTGAAGCAGTAGATACATCGACTATCAGAACCAAGGGCAAAAACGGTCGGTATGGAAGTCAACAGACTCCTCAACGCTAACTTCATACGGGAGATCAAGGAGAGCACCTGGGTAGCATACCCTGTGCTTGTTCCTAAAAGAGACACAAATATCCTGTGGATGTGCGTGGACTTCACTTCCCTGAATAAGCATTGCCCGAAGGACCACTTCCCATTGCCATGGATCGACCAGATAATCGATTCCACCGTGGGATGTGAACGCCTTTGTTTCATCGATGCCTACTCTTGCTATCACCAGATTCGAATGAAGGAAGAGGACCAGAAGAAAATGGCCTTCATCACGCCTTTTGATGTCTTCTGCTACACAACAATGCCCTTCAGGCTGAAGAATGCAGGAGCCACCTACCAGCGGTATATGCAGGCCTGCCTCAAGAGCTAGCTCGGCCAGAACATACAAGTCTACGTCGACGACATCTTCGTCAAGACCCATGAAGAAGCCACACTACTCGACGATCTCTGCGAGACCTTCGACAATCTCGACCGCTACCGGATCAAGCTGAATCTAGAAAAATGCGCCTTTGGCATACCATCTAGGCAACTACTCGGGTACCTCATCTCCGCCAGGGGAATCGAGGCAAACCTAAAGAAGATAAAGGCCATACTGGCCATGGAGAAGCTGAAGAACGTCAAAGGCATCCAACAGCTGGCTGGGCGAATCGCGGCGCTCAGTCGATTCATCAGTCGAATGGGCGAAAATGCGCTACCGTTCTACCAGCTCCTCCATAAAGATGAGAAGTTCGAGTGGACGGATGAAGCACAAGAGGCATTCGAAGATCTCAAGCGCCTACTCTCCACCTCTCCCATGCTAGTAACGCCCAGAGAAAGGGAGCCCATGTTGCTATACATCTCCGCCACCAACCAGGTGGTCAGTACTGTGCTAGTGGTAGAGCGAGCCGAAAAGAACAAAGTCCACGGGGTATAACGCCCAGTCTACTACCTCAGCGAGGTTCTCACGTCAACAAAACAGTGGTGCCCACACTACCAGAAGTTGGCATACGACGTCTTCATGATAGCTCGGCGACTGCACCACTACTTCCAGGAGCACCCCATCATTGTGGTAAACGACACTCCACTAGGGCACATCCTCAACAACCCCGACGCGATAGGAAGAGTCGCGCTTTGGGGGATCGAACTGTCTCCACGAGACATTTCATATGAGAAGCAAGATGCGATCAAGTCGCACATTCTCCCAGACTTCCTTGTTCACTAGATGGAGAACTAGCTCCCTGACACACCAGACACGTCCTACCTATGGACAATGCACTTCGATGGATCAAAACATCGAGAAGGAGCTGGCGCCGACGTCATCCTTACGTCGCCATAGGGCGACAAATGAGGTATGTTCTGTGAATGAAGTTCCGCACCTCCAACAATGAAGCAGAATACGAGGCCCTGCTCCATGGGATGCGGATGGCCAAAGCCTGCAGCGCAACGCGACTCGTCATCTATGGTGACTCCAAGCTCGTGGTAGACCAAACAATGAACCAGTGCAATGCCCTGAGCGACAACATGATCGCCTACTGCAACCTCTACAATGCACTCGAAGGAGAATTCGATGGCTGTGAACTACGACACGTGGGCCGTGAAAGCAACGAGGAGGCCGACACAACATAGAGTCCTCCTGTGCTCTGGTGCCACCTGGTGTATTCCTGGAACAAATCTATGAGCGCTCCATCAAGCCAAAGGCTCCAGAGCAACCAACTAGCACATCAAAGGACTCGGGGGCTGCACCACCCGAAGGACTCGAAAATCTTGATGATGAAGAACAAGGACCTAGACTCGAAGGTCTCATGGAGGTCATGCTCATCGAGCCATCCTGGACATAGTCGTACATCACATACCTGCTCAGTAAAAGGCTGCCAGATGGCTCGACAGATGCACGACACATAGCGCTACGCTTAAAAGCTTTCACCATCATCAACGACGAACTGTACCAGCGCATCATTACAGGAGTCCTGCAACGATGCGTTTCTAATGGTGATGGGAGAGCTGTCCTCCTCGATATACACAAAGGCACCTGCGGCCATCACGCCAGGAGTCGCACCCTCGTCACCAAGGCTCTACGAGCTGGTTTATACTGGCCAACGGTGATGCGCGATGCCAAGGACATCGTCCAAAATTGCAACCCCTACCAAAGGTTCACGGATAAACCGCACACACCTGGCGCAGAACTTAAGCCAATACCTGTGGCCTGGCCCTTTGTGCAATGGGGACTCGGCATGGTTGGCAAGCTGCAAAAGTCATCACCAAGAGGTTATACTTTCCTCCTCATCGTAGTCGACAAGTTCACCAAGTGGATCGAGGCCATGCCGGTGACGAACCAGACATGCGCCACCACCATCAAATTCTTCAAGTTCATCGTCTTCAGGTTCGGGGTGCCACATAGCATCATCACCGACAATGGGATGAACTTCACCTTGAATGAGTTCTAGGATTCTGCGAATACCTGGGAATCAACATCAGCTGCGCTTCGGTAGCACATCCCAAGACCAATGGTCAAGTCGAGAAGGCCAATGGCCTCGTCTGCAACGGATCAAGAAAAGGCTCCTCAAACCACTAGAACGGGCAGCTGGGTGCTATCCTGAGGAGCTACCATCAGTATTATGGAGCCTGCGCACAACTCCAAACAGCGCTATAGGCTACACTGCGTTCTTCATGGTACACGGCGCCAAGGCAGTACTACTTGCAGAAGTGCGCTATAAGGCCCTAAGAGTCGTCGCGTACAGCGAGGCTGAGTCAACGGCCGCACTCGAAGACTCTGTCGACCTCCTCGATGAAGCACACAAGATCGCGGCGGAGCGGTCCATGATCTACCAGCAGAGCCTCCACAACTACCATAGCCGATGGCTACGTCCAAGGTCCTTTGTCGAAGGAGACCTCGTCCTGCACTAAAGTAGAAAGGACACCTCAAGTTTGAGTCCCCTGGGAGGGACCCTATGTGATTACCGAAGTAATCCCAGGTGGCGCATATCGCTAGAAAGACATAGAGAGCGGAGTCGCATACTACAACCCCTGGAACATCGCGCAGCTATGCCATTTCTACCCTTATATGTTTTTACTTTTATAATAAGGCTACTTAGCCAAACATTGTACCTCCTGATATTCTACAAATAAATAAAGCTAAGTGCCTCCAATCTTGTGTTTCGTTTTATTTACATTCCTATTTCTGCACTCGGGGGCTGCGCCACCCTGTTAACCTCGTCACACGAGCAATGCAGTAACCTAAGTAGCTGATATACTATTAATCGAACCCTTGATAAAACCCAACCCAGTTGTAATGCATCTGACAGGTTGGCAAGGTACTGAGTTAAGTACACGTTAGGCTAACAAAAAGCACTGCATAATTCAAGCTACTCGAAAAACATACAAGCGGGCAAGCTTTACACACAATACGGGTAACAAAACACCCAGTCAAAACTATGCAAACTTTACAACACCGATACATCTCTGTGCAAGTCCAAAACTACTCCATTGACATCAAAGAAGAACGTTGTACGATGTTCGAACAACCCGATGATGCCTTCGGCTGGCTGATCGACCGTTCGATAGTGGGGTACCATGTTCCACGCCATCCCCTCTGGAGGTGGTGGCAGTCCTGTAGCAATGACACCCAAGTCCAGGTCGGGTCAATGCAGGCGCACAAGTGCCATCACAGCCTTGGCACCTGCAACTAGCTGTTGGTGCACACACTCGTGCACCGCATCGGCGTTTTGGAATTTCCTCATTAGGGCCAGCAGGCTCGAGGGCACCGCATCCAAGGGAAACATTCCCTGAAAGATATGCTTCAAGCATGACTGCACCTTCTTCAAGTAGTGCAGCACCTGCGACACGCAATCTTGCAGCGTCGCTAACGCGACTACACGATCTCGGTCAAACGAGAAGTACCCACTAGCTTCCAATTGTTCTTGGGTCAGGGAATTCAGTCATATACTTATATAGTCCTTCTCTTCCCACAGGAGACAAAGACTCACAACTACAACATGCAATCAAAAAGCGTAGGAGTGAGTCTCCATTTCTTAGTCACACAAATAGAGAAGAGGATTCAAAAAAACTCACATTGCAATTGCTCATTAAGATGGTCCACCTTGCCAAGGAGATACTTCTCGCGGTCGATGGCTTTCTCAGCTTTCAACTTCCAAACATCAGCAATACCATGAATGACTGGTACCTCTCGCTCTAAGTGCTTCACACGATCGCGTAGTCGAGACAACAGTGATAGCTCCTCCAACTTTGAACATGGCTGTGCCACAGGTTCGCCAGGGGAGGATGGACCAGGCTCATCAAAGGGCATATCATGTGAATCACTTGAAGGACCCTAACTGGGCAGAAGAATAGAATGATAAGAGCCATCATTTGAAAGGATCAAAACACATAAGAATCAAGTATCAAGCTTAACAAGTTTTGATAAGGGACACTCCCCACAAACATAATCCAGGGCAAGGCTTGCAAGTACCAGCATGATTACAAAAGGACAACATGATTAAGCCTACAGCTACGCATTGGCATTTAGGGGCTTCATCGACTCAGTGGCAGCCTCCGACGTTGTGGCCTTCTCAGCTACAACCCCTGACGTCGTGGCATTCGTCGTCTTTGACCGTTTCCGCTCCTTCGAGTACCCTGCGAGTGTCTCTATGAGCCGAGGGTCATATTTGTGACAATGAGTGGAAAAGGGAGAAAAAAAATACTTGCTGGCCATCCGCAGCAACCGGCATCATCGTGGAAACCTTTCTAGGGTTCACGTTGACACCGTGGGCCTGCGCCATTGCAAGTCCCATGGTAGCACCGACCCCTTTTTGCGCATTCTTGAATTCTAGGGGAACGCCCTCAGAAAAGGACTCGACCAGGCCATCAAGGTATTCATAAGCTTGGCCTTGGGAACCATCTCCTCTTGAAGATGCCCAAGAACACCCTTGGCCTTTCTGAGCGAGTCCTAGACGGAGACGCTGTGGTCTTCGACTGCAGCCACGACACTATCCAACACATCCTCATGAGCAAGAACCTGGGAGTCGAAACTCACCCAAAAGCATCTGCAGAAAG
Organism: Avena eriantha; assembly: GCA_910589775.1. NCBI lineage: Eukaryota > Viridiplantae > Streptophyta > Magnoliopsida > Poales > Poaceae > Avena > Avena eriantha. The sequence continues at coordinate 292,913,905 of OU342740.1, forward strand.
TCCACGATTAAAGTAATCAGATGCCAAACAAGGGAGGAAAATAAAATTATCAATGGCACAAACGCTGCAACGACAACATACCTGTAAGTGCTTTGGCGACGGAACAAAGTTGTTTTGCGAACATCTTCTCCCGGTCGGCTGCAGCAGCCGAGAGGTCATCCTCACCCCTCTTAGACTCCTGCTCAGAGCACTGATACATTGCAAATGTATCTATAATTTTTGATGTTCCATGCTTAGTTTTATCCACTTTGTTGTGTTTTGTTCCAACTTTGGAGTACTTTTCATATGATTTCTTGGACTAACCTATTAACAAGAGCCACAGTGCCAGCTGCCTATTTTTTGCTATTTTTGGTACCAAGAAAGTCAGAAAATGAATATTCTCGGAATTGGACGGGACAAAAGCCAAAGTGCCTATTTCTCCGGAAGTCATCAAGTGCCAGAATACGAGACGGAGAGGGGCCAGGGGGCCACCACACCACCTGGCCGCGCGGCCCAGCCTGGCTCGTGCCAGGGGGTGGTGTGGCCGCCTCCGGCACCCCCTCGGCCTCCCCTTCCACCTATAAGATGACCTCGGGACAAAAACCCTAAGTACCCGATCAAAAATCCACGAAAGAGTCTGTAGCCGCCGTCATCTCCATCCCTAGATCGGGAGGGATCTGAAGCTCTTCCAGGCACCCTTCCGGAGAGGGGAATTCACCCTGGAGGCCTTCTTCATCACCATGCAAGCCTCCGGTGTGATGCGTGAGTAGTTCATCCTTGGACTACGGATCCATGTAGTAGCTAGATGGTTGGTTCTCCCCCTTTGTGCTTTCATGTTTAGATCTTGTGAGCTCTATTCATGATCAAGACCATCTATTTGTAATTCTGCATGTTGTGTTTGCGGGGATCCGATGGATATTGAGATGCTATTTCAGATTGATTGTTGATTCTATCATGCCTTTGTTATTTTTGATCTTGCATTCTTTCCGTTGTTAGTAGCTATCTTGGCCAAGTAGATGCTAACAACTCCAAGAGTTAGTATTTATGCTCGATAGTGGGTTCATGCCTCTAGTAATCTGGGGAAGTGACAGAAATCTCTAAGGTACTAGATGTGTTGTTGCTACTAGGGAGAAAACAACAATCCTTTGTTCATAGAACAATATTATTGTTTACTTTACACGCAGTTCGTAAAGCAATAATCTGTTGCTTGCAACTTAATACTGGAGGGGGTTCAGATGATAACCTGAAGGTGGATTATTAGTCATAGATGCAGTTGGATGGCGGTCTATGTATAATGTTGTAATGCCCAATCGAATCTCAAAGGAGTCAAGATGATTAGTATATGCATGTATTGCTTTCTCGATGTTTGTCAATTTCCCCGCTGTAATTTGTTCACCCAGCATGTTATCTATCTTAAGGAGAGCCACCTCTAGTGAACTATGGATCCTGGTCCTTGTCTTTTACATTCAATCTACAAACTTTTACTGCTTTGTGTTTACTTTCTACAAACTTTTACTTCTTTCCATTCGATACGTTTAATCATTTGTTTTCCGCAAAACACAGTGAGATTGACAACCTCATCGCAAGTTGGGGACAAAGTTCTGTGGTTGTGTTGTGCAGGTCTCCACGTTGCCACTAGCACCGGTAGTGCGCCCTGCCAAAGCTCAGCTAGTAAAACCGTTGGGGTGTTTCCTTGCTCCTACTGGTTCGATTAAACCTTGGTTTCATAACTGAGGGAAACTTGCTGCTGTGCTCATCATACCTTCCTCTTGGGTTCCCAACGAGCTCTACATCAACCATGCACCAGCACTTTTCTGGGCGCCGTGCATTGAGCCATCAAGTATTTTTCTGGCGCCGTTGCCGAGGAGTCAAGGACATCTTCACAAGGGGAGTCCCTCATAACCAATCTCTTTACCTTGTTATTTTTGTTTTGCTTAGAGTTTTTTTTTGCTTTGTTTGCTTGTTTCTTTATCAAAAACACACAAAAAATTAGTTTACTAGTTTGCTTTCTTATTTGAAAACACAAAACAAAATTAGTTCCTACTATAGTTGTTGGTCTGTTATTGTCTTGCTTTATCATGCTTTCTATCAATGGTTGGTTTCTTTGAAACTGAATCTTATTGGCAAGGTGGGTTCACAGAAGAACACAAATATTATTATAAGGAACACCGCTTGTCACAAAAAGGGAAACTCTTATGGGAACAAATTGATAAATTGTATACCATTGCTATAAACGTGTGCTCTACCTATAATGTTACTTATTGCTTTGATAAATCTTGTTGCTGTAGGAGGTACAAACACCTCCCTTTTCAATGTGAGTATAATGATAATGTTACCATATCTTCTTATGTTAAGGGAAATTATGACTTTTATGATGTGGAACAAATTGAAGAATTTATTGCTTGGAAGGGTGCATTCGAACTAGCTTATTTGCTTGAAAATACTGATGATGCACCTTATAAATATGAGGTTTATGATATACTTCAATTTTTCTTTGATAACTACAAGGAAGAAAATGGCTATATTCTTGACTATCTTAATAGATGCTCTCCACCAATGGAAGAGACTAATGCCTTGCAGGAGCCTATGAAAGAAGAAATTGCTGAAACTAGAAGCTCATTGGATGAAAAAGAGGAGGAGAGTGATGATCAAGAGGAGGAAGAATGGATCTACCCATCCCTACCTTCTAATGAGAGTAACTCTTTACCCCTTATATTATTTGATTGTCCCCCATGCTTACCAAAGGAGGACGAATGTCATGTTCCTGAGGATTCTTTTGAAAATGTTTATAATAAAGCTCTAGTGTTTGTAGATCATGAAAAACATGCTTTATGTGATAGTTATATTGTTGAGTTTATTCATGAGGCTACTGAAAATTATTATGAGAGAGGAAAATATGGTTGTAGAAGTTTTCGTGGTATTGAAACACCTCTCTATGTGCTGAAAGTTTGAAGTTATTCTCGTTTTATCTTCCTATGCATGTCACTTTGTTCTTTGTGAATTTATTTGCATACGAGATTCCTATGCATAGGAAGAGGGTTAGACTTAAATGTGCTTTGAATTTACTTTTTGATGCTCTCTTTTACTTCAATTCATATTTCCTATGTGAGCATCTTCTCAATTTTTCATGCCTAACTTAAAGGCATTAAAGAAAAAGTACTTATTGGGAGATAATCTAAAAGTTTTAGATAAGTCTTGGAAGTTATTACCTCTGTAATGTCCTCTGCTTATCCTTTTTATTTGATTTTTTGCCAAGAGTAACCTCTAATGAGAGAAAAGTAATGATTGGGAAAGTTGCTGTCCCGAAACAGATTTCTGTGCTTCACCGTAAAAATTCGTGTAAAATCACTAAACGTCTTTTTGAGGCGATAATGTTTGTGCTTCTGCCCCAGGTTGTTATATAACTTTCGTTAGTTCAACACTTTTTGATTTGAGGAACAGAAGGTCTTCGAGAAAATTCGTCTTTACCTGCTGGTCTGTTTTGACAGATTTCTGCCATTTTCTGCATTTGCTTCTTGTTGGTTCCTTTTTGAGTTCTTTTGGGGAATTGAGATTTTTGAGGGAAGTGCTAGAGTATCTGGTGTTCTAATGAAAGTTTAACTGGTGTTAGAACTGAAACTTAAGACTTATTTATGTTAAGTGCACTAATGTTGCTAATAAAGATTGTGTGAAGTTTTGTATGAAGGAAAAAAATTTCAGGTGTATGGAAGGAATGAGTAATGAGATGAAGGATGGACTAAATCTCAAGCTTGGGGATGCCACGTGTGTCACCCCAAGAATTATCCAAGAAGTACAAGCGTCAAAGCTTGGGGATGCCCAAGGCATCCCCTTCTTCATCAATAAAAATCTCAGGTTTCTTCCAAATGCTTCATTTTTATTGTTTCATGCACAGTTGTGTTTTTCTTGGAGCTTCTTCTTTTTCGTTTTAGTTTTGGTTTTTAGTTTGCTTGGTTTGCTTAGTTTTCTGAATAAATTGGTTGGACCCCCTCTTTCAGACATTGGTTTGCAAATAGTTTGGTTTGGTTTGGAAAAGAGTAGGAAAGTTCATGCTTATGTGGTAAAAAGAGCTCGTTTTTGACTGTGGCCTATGCTTTGTCATGCCATGCTTGATATTTTTTTGGCTTTATGCTTAGTATTCTTTGCTGTAGCATGACTTGTTATAAACAATTGAGATTGCTTAATGTGCCTTGGATGAATCATGCGTTGTTTTAGCATATTAAAGCATAGTATAGTGGTATTCTCTTTTGATGCTTTATTTGGGTTGACTTGGCGCATGCTCACACCATGTTATGACTATCTCAAGTCACCATAGACTTTATGATCCTTTAGTTTTCAACTTTTAGTATCCCTTTATGCTTTGATCAATGATGTTTTGTCGCTCTGCATGATTATGGCCATTATTGCTCTCTTAGTTTGTCGCTCCCAGTCTTTTGCTAGCCTCCACAACCAGGTATGAGTTCCACTCATGCATCCAACTCCCTAAACTAAGTTATTCCAAAGAGTCCACCTTACCTACCTATTAGCTTATGCTATTCCAAGTATATTCATGCTTTTGTTTACCTTCCAAATTAAACTCGTGATGAGAAAACTAGTGATTAAAGCTCTCACGAACTTGATGGCACACTTTACCTTTTGCATCTAATAAACTTGAACCATTGGGTCCTTCTTTGTTGTATATATGCTTGCTCTTTATAAGTTGAAATTAGCAGAACCATGTTTCATGGGGAACGCTTTCAACATTGCACTTGTACTTTGTACCCCGTTGATATCATGTTCTTTTGCTTACGGATCCCGACGGTGTGAAATAAAAGTGGAACTTGTAAGATCTTGGAGTTTGTATGCGTGTTAGAGACACGCCTGGGCTACTAGCCTAAGCCATGCCTAATCATGGTGGAAACTTGCAGCATCACCATAATGAGCACTCTATGAAGCATCCTCAATAAAAACCTATGTAAATAGCAAATAAAAAGATCGCTGAGATGCTCATTGTCTGCTTGCCTTGTCATTTTGATTATGGGAAAGATCCCATATCATGTGCAAGGGGTACCACGTTGGCGGTTCTTAATGATACACATGTACTTACAATGAGAAGAGCTTACTCGTGACTGAAGTTGAGTAGCATGAGGATCGGTCTTCGTAAGTAAGGGGCATGAGATTTTGGTTTATAACTTGTCAAGCATATCCTCTTAGTTGTGTCACTTTAACCTTAATCACCTTAAAGATGCTTATGATAGGGGCAATGCGAGCTAAAAGCTATAAGTACCATAATTTTTGGAAGCTCTTTATGAGACTTGAATCCCTACTTCCTTTTACAAAGGCCTTTCTTCCACCATTATATTGAGTCTCCACTTTCTATCTTTATGCACCTACTTTGAGAGCATAGTGGCCATTCTTAGTTCTATGTGCATTGTCCCAAGACTAGTTGATTGATGCATAACTTGTTATTGCTTGTTTTAAACTATTGTATCTAGTCACTCTTATGAACTTTGAAGGTGTCCTATGCATTTATATTTGCTACTCTATTGAGGGACAAGCTGAATACTATTATGCCATGTTTTCTTTATGTGAAACAAACAAACGTCTTGCAAAGCTTTGTTATTCATGAATCTTTTGTTTGTGCCTTTTCATGTTGCATCATAGTTTCTTTGGTTATTGCTAGAACTTTGTCTTTCATGTTATGATTGAAGTGGTATGATCCCAGCTTTGAATGTCTTACAAATACTTTGATCAAGTCTTTGATGGTGCATGTCACCTCAAAAATTATTCTTTCTTTTTATCACTTACCTACTCAAGGACGAGCAGGAGTTAAGCTTGGGGATGTTGATACATTGCAAATGTATCTATAATTTTTGATGTTCCATGCTTAGTTTTATCCACTTTCTTGTGTTTTGTTCCAACTTTGGAGTACTTTTCATATGATTTCTTGGACTAACCTATTAACAAGAGCCACAATGCCAGCTGCCTGTTTTCTGCTGTTTTTGGTTCCAGGAAAGTTAGAAAATGAATACTCTCGGAATTGGACGGGACAAAAGCCAAAGTGCCTATTTTTCCGGAAGTCATCAAGTGCCAGAATATAAGACAGAGAGGGGCCAGGGGGCCACCACACCACCTGGCCACGCAGCCCAGCCTGGCCCGCGCTAGGGGGTGGTGTGGCCGCCTCCGGCACCCCCTCGGCCTCCCCTTCCGCCTATAAGATGCCCTCGGGACGAAAACCCTAAGTATCCGATCAAAAATCCACGAAAGAGTCTGTAGCCACTGTCATCTCCATCCCTAGATCAGGAGGGATCTGAAGCTCTTCCCGGCACCCTGCCGAAGAGGGGAATTCACCCTGGAGGCCTTCTTCATCACCATGCAAGCCTCCAGTGTGATGCGTGAGTAGTTCATCCTTGGACTACGGATCCATGTAGTAGCTAGATGGTTGGTTCTCCCCCTTTGTGCTTTCATGTTTAGATCTTGTGAGCTCTGTTCATGATCAAGATCATCTATTTGTAATTCTGCATGTTGTGTTTGTGGGGATCCGATGGATATTGAGATGCTATTTCAGATTGATTATTGATTCTATCATGTCTTTCTTATTTGTGATCTTGCATGCTTTCCGTTGTTAGTAGCTATCTTGGCCAAGTAGATGCTAGCAACTCCAAGAGTTAGTATTTATGCTCGATAGTGGGTTCATGCCTCTGGTAATCTGGGGAAGTGACAGAAATCTCTAAGGTACTAGATGTGTTGTTGCTACTAGGGAGAAAACAACAATCCTTTGTTCATAGAACAATCGTATTGTTTACTTTACACGTAGTTCGTAAAGCAATAATCTGTTGCTTGCAACTTAATATTGGAGGGGGTTTGGATGATAACCTGAAGGTGGATTATTAGTCATAGATGCGGTTGGATGGCGGTCTATGTATAATGTTGTAATTCCCAATCGAATCTCAAAGGAGTCAAGATGATTAGTATATGCATGTATTGCTTTATCAATGTTTGTCAATTGCCCCGCTGTAATTTGTTCACCTAGCATGTTATCTATCTTAAGGAGAGCCACCTCTAGTGAACTATGGATCCTGGTCCCTGTCTTTTACATTCAATCTACAATCTTTTACTGCTTTTTTTACTTTCTGCAAACTTTTACTTCTTTCCATTCGATACGTTTAATCCTTTGTTTTCCGCAAAACACAGTGATATTGACAACCTCATCGCAAGTTGGGGACAAAGTTCTGTGGTTGTGTTGTGCAGGTCTCCACGTTGCTACTAGCACCGGTAGTGCGCCCTGCCAAAGCTCAGCTAGTAACACCTTTGGGGTGTTTCCTTGCTCCTACTGGTTCGATTAAACCTTGGTTTCATAACTGAGGGAAACTTGCTGTTGTGCTCATCATACCTTCCTCTTGGGGTTCCCAACGAGCTCTACATCAACCACGCACCAGCACTTTTCTGGGCGCCGTGCATTGAGCCATCAAGCGCTCGAGGGTTTCGAGTGCCTCATCCCTTTTCTTCTGCGCAGTGTTAAGGACCTTCTCGAGGGTAGTAACACGACAGAGGAGATCATTATTCTCATCTACAAGGATGTTGTAGAAAATTCAAGCTCAACCAGATTTCTACGCTAAACATAAAAAAAAGAGGCTTACCTTCGAGCGGCCAAGTCCGATTATCTAGCCAGGCATACTGCCGGCCCAATGATGCAATCTGTTCTCCAAGGAGAATAGACTCTTTCAAGACAGGCTGTAGAAGACAACGCAGCATCAGCACCAACATAACTTCGAATGACAAGAATGAAAGCACTTACATGGTCATCTAGGGACTCCGAAGTCTCCTTCTAGGCGAACGTCCGGACAACCATCTAGTGGTCCCCCGCATGGGGAGAACTGGAAGAATTGGCACTGGAGTTGGCCGCTACCTAGGGAGAACGCGAACGCTCCTCTACATCCTTGCCTTTGGAGTCTACTACACCGGTCTCTTTCACGAAGAGACAATCATCAGATGATGATGACGCAGTTTTGCTACAACAAAATTCGTGACTAACTTCAGGAAAAAGATCTTCAAGACATAAAATTAAAGTAGCAAAAGTCAAAGCCTTACCCGTCAAAATTGTCAATGTCGAAGGATTCCTCCGCCTCCTCCTTATGCTCCCTTAGCTTCTTCCATGAGGGGGGAGCTACAGCACGCATGGGCACTGTAGGGATCAGAGCGTCCACCTCCATCGAAGGACCCTTCGACGTGTCTAGTGATGAGCCATCCGAGTCCTTGCTTCGGGAGAGCTTGCGAGTGCCGCCCCCGCTAGACTCGGGGGCTTCCTGCTCCTCAACAACGGGGATGGTAGAGTCGGATTCATCCTCCTCCTCCAAGTCAGGAGGAATTATCCCTTCTGGCTGTGGGTGTAGGATGGTCACCACTTTCCATTCCTCGAACAAATAAGCACAATAGCATCACACAAGCCTTGCAGGCAATCGAAGAACAATAGAAGATACAATGATAAAGTTACCTCAGGTGGAGGGTGACTCGCGCAGAACGGGAGCATGACCGAGTCACCTTGGAGCTTCTCCTGGGCGGTGAACTTGGTCAGCCCCTTGAATCTCTTGTCCACTTCACCCGAAGAAATGTTCTCTTGAGAGATGTGGGTGATGTCATCGGCACCAATCCAGCAATACATCAGGTGCGTCCTAGCCTGTAGTGGCTGCACCCGATGGCGCATCCAAGTGCGGATGAGGTCTGGGCCGTCAATCTGCTTTCCTCAAATGAGATGGAGATCATAGACACGCTTATACAAAACTTTGACTTCCTCAGCCTCGCCGGGCATCACCACATTCTTCCAAGACCTTCTCCTCTAAAATTCTGCCTTCAGATCAAAAGGAGCAAGACCATAATGTTCACCATCGGCCTGCTGATCGCGGATGTAAAACCACTTCTCCCTCCATCCTTGGACAGACTCGGAGCTCTTGAGGGAGAAGTATTGTACGTTCAGGTCCACATGAATATCGCATCCTCCAATGTCGTGGACCACAAATACAGAACCCAATTGCTTCTTCAGCTTGAAGAGTTTTTTGAAGAGGCCGAAGTATGGCTCGATTCCGAGCCAACACTCGCAAAGAGTGATATAGCACGCAATGTGCAAAATCGAGTTTGGGGTCAGCTGATGCAGCTAGAGCTCGTAAAAACAGAGTAATCCTCGCACAAACTTGTGGAGGGGGAGAGAAAGGCCGCGGACAATGAAGGCAAGAAACATCACCCAAAATCCAACACGGGGATCCAGGATTACCTCCAGGCCAGGCATCTTCGTGTCCGCCTTGTTGGTAGGGAGCAATCCATCTTAACGATGATTGTGGAGCTCCAACTCCCTTATGGTGGTCCGCCGCCACGAGCCGTTGGTGATGCACATCCCCGAGCCTTTCTTCTTTCCGGCTGCAGCAGTAGTGCCAAAACCAGCAGCGATGGTTCCTGTCTTCTTGGTCGTAGCAGCGACGACAACAAATCCAGACACGGCCGCACCCTTCTTATTCCCCATCTTCTGGTGACGATGGGATTGCAGGAAGTAACTTGGGAAGGTTCTGAGACCTTCTAGCATAGCGGCGGAGGTGTGAGCGATGGAGCAACAACAAGGAGCAATGGAAGTAGGGTGCAAGAAGGAAGACTATGTATTGTAGGGAAATTTACCGCATAGGAGCCTCTACTTAACCATAGGGAAGATGCAATCTAACGGCTAGGAAAGCCTCAACCAGACTCGTGGCGCACATCAATGCAGACGTGTGGTGATGGAAACAATGAACCATCGCTGCACTTTCCCCACTACGTGAGAAAATCGAGGAGGCATAGTTAAAACGAAGATTACGCATGCCTGGTCAAATCCTAGTCAGAGATGGGCCCCCACCTTTGTCCCGTCCCGTCAATACCGCTTAGGCGGGAAAATGAGATCATCTAATCGTTAGTAGTGATGTCATCTGCTCCAGCAGAGGATATATTTGACTAATTTAGTCCTTGTTTGACTCTGCGAGTCGACCAAGCACTCAGGGGCTACTCCTAATAGGACCGCTGGCCGTGCACCCGAAGATTTTCATAGGCACAAAACTTCCTTCACCAATTAGTACCCCTCTTTGAATCAACGATTCGATTATGTACTCGGGGGCAACTCCCATAGGGAGCACTGAAAGCATATTCGGCTGAAACCAAAAAATGATAGCAGTCGAAAAAGTTCCCACCCGAGTATGCGACTCGAATAGGCACTCGGGGGCTACTCCCATAGGGAGCGCTGGCAGCACACCCTATGAAAAATCTTAGTCATTAAAAATGTGTCGACTACGTCCACACTCGAAATGGCGACCTCACCTCATATTCTCCCTGCAAAGAGACCGCGTCTCCTGGGTCACCCGACTCACCTCCGTGGTGACTAAAATTTCGGATGCCGCGTTTACGACGTGAAGATAAGACCTGAAAAAGGCCTAGCAATGCATCTGCTGCGCTCTACCAGATATAAGCCATGCCAATAGGGACGATGAAATAAGCCTTGACGAACGCGTCGAGTGCCCACACCTAAACATTGGAATTCGACTCTATAAGACCTCCACGGCAGGAGTAGAATTATGTCAGCATTATTCTGAATTCGAGTCCGGGGACTCGAATTTGAGTAGATAACGTTGTTTTGCCCTAAGGCAGTTAACTGATCCCGATCCATCAGATGAATCAGGCATGTATATCGACAATCCCTTTGAAATAAACTGTGGTACCCAAAATAACTTCGGATGAGCTTATATCCCACGCACTCGAAAGACTTATAGTCTCCACCCGAATCTTCGATTCGGCTGGACACTCAGGGGCTACGGGCATGGGCATACCTTACAGGTACTTGAGATTATCCTATATGGTTCATCGCAAGGAGGAATCCACGATGCAATTGAATCCCAAAAAAGATTTGGGTGGCCCATTGGAGTTCGACTTCTTGGAGGACACGACAAAATTTAGATAGAAACTTAAATGGGAAACCCTAACTTGTAATTGACTCGACATGCTACCCCGAGACCTAGACTCTCTATATAAAGTCCAGGAGGGGGCGACGAGGAGGATGAACTCATACACCCCCTCATACACACTGCCAGATTGCATCTGTGCACCCTTGTAACTTTTGACTCCCTCGTAATCAGGAGTAGACAAGCATGAGTAGGATCCTCTATGATACGTTGCTAACATATCCATAATTTTTGATGTTCCATGCTTGGTTTTATCTACTTTCTTATGTTTTGTCCACACTTTGGAGTACTTTCTATACACTTTCTTGGACTAACCTATTAACAAGAGCCACAATGCCAGCTGCTTGTTTTCTGCTATTTTTGGTTCCAGGAAAGTCAGAAAATGAATATTCTCGGAATTGGATGGGACAAAAGCCAAAGTCAGTTTTTCACCAAGGGGGACATGGAGCCAGAATACGAGACGGAGAGGGGACAGGGGATGGCCACACCACCTGGCCGCGTGGCCAAGCCTGGCCTGCGCTAGGGGGTGGTTTGGCCGCCTAGGGCATCCCCTCGGCCTCCCCTTTCGCCTATAAGATGCCTCCGATAGAGAAAACCTAAGTACTCGATCAAAATTCCACGAAAGAGTATGTAGCCGACGTCATCTCCATCCCTAGATCGGGAGGGATCTGAAGCTCTTCCCGGCACCCTGCCGAAGGGGAGAATTCACCCTGGAGGCCTTCTTCATCACCATGCAAGCCTCCAGTGTGATGCGTGAGTAGTTCATCCTTGGACTACGGGTCCATGTAGTAGCTAGATGGTTGGTTCTTTTCCTTTGTGCTACCATGTTTAGATCTTGTGAGCTCCGTTCATGATCAAGATCATCTATTTGTAATCCTACATGTTGTGTTTGTGGGGATCCGATGGATATTGAGATGCTATTTCAGATTGATTATTGATTCTATCATGTCTTTGTTATTTGTGATCTTGCATGCTTTCCATTGTTAGTAGCTATCTTGGCCAAGTAGATGCTAGCAACTCCAAGAGTTAGTATTTATGCTCGATAGTGGGTTCATGCCTCTAGTAATATGGGGAAGTGACAAAAATCTCTAAGGTACTAGATGTGCTGTTGCTACTAGGGAGAAAACATCAATCCTTTGTTCATAGAACAATCGTATTGTTTACTTTACACGTAATGCGTAATGCAATTATCTATTGCTTGCAACTTAATACTGGAGGGGGTTCGGATGATAACTGAAGGTGGATTATTAGTCATAGATGCAGTTGTATTACGGTCTATGTATAATGTTGTAATGCCCAATCAAATCTCAAAGGAGTCAAGATGAGTAGTATATGCATGATTGCTTTCTCGATGTTTGTCAATTGCCCCGCTGTAATCTGTTCACCCAACATGTCATCTATCTTAAGGAGAGCCACCACTAGTGAACTATGGACCCCAGTCCTTTCTTTTATCATCAATCTACAACTGTTTACTGTTCTCTATTTACTTTTTGCAAACTATTACTTTGTTCCACACAATACATTTAATCCTTTGTTTTCAGCAAAACCGGTGAGATTGATAACCTCACTGTAAGTTGGGGGCAGAGTTCTGTGGTTGTGTTGTGCAGGTTTCCATGTTGATGCTGGCACCGGTAGTGCACCTTGCCAAAGTCCAGCTAGCAACACCTTGGAGGTGTTTCCTTGCTCCTACTGGATTGATAACTTTGGTTTCATAATTGAGGGAAAACTTGCTGATGTGCTCATAATACCTTCCTCTTTGGGTTCCCCAACGAGCTCGATATATTTTGGGCCATCACTCTACGAGGCCTGAACCTGGGTAAAACCTCGTGTCACCTATGTGCTTGTTTTGTAGCCGATCGATGCCTCCAGTGCTCCCCACTTCCTCGAACCTTAGTCCATCATCAATGTGCATTGATGAGTTAACCCCTCATCACCTAGCTTGAGTGGCGAGGTTCTCACAGAAGCCACGAACCAGAAGATTTGGCAAGATATGCATGTTCTTGGTCTCACCACAAACACCATCAGAATTGTATAGAGGAGCCAATTGCTTCACGTCATAAAGGCTTGCTGCATTGTGAAGCCACAGATAAAAAGGAGTGTAGCAACCTTCGAAGGGCAGCTCCAATATACGGGGAAAAGTCAGAGAAGGAGGCAATGCAACGGGTATCTCCAGTCATCCAATTCATGTTGATGTCCTCACTATTATCAACAACCACACTGGCATAAAATTGATGAGTGACTCGAATGTTGTAGTTATCTTGAGTTTGCATGGTCTTATGCAATTTAAGAGTATCAGTGATCCAAAGAAAGTCCTCAAAGTAGTCCATGTGCTTCTTCATGTAAGCAAAATCCAACACAGTTCGAGGGCAAACCTTGTACTTGGTGAGAGATCCATAGAATTCCTTGAAGATGACCTCTTGTTCCTTCCTCCAAAAGCGAGAATGTGCGGGGCATCTCATAGAAGTTGCGCTTGCACATCTCAGCATAGTCACTTGGAGACATGCCCTTGCGGGTGGAGATATTATCATACTTTTGCTTCTTGGCACGCTCAGCCTTTAACTGGTAGATATCCTCTCGATCAATGGCACTTCTATTGCGATGAGAGTCCTCAGTCACATGATCCTCCACAAACTTGTCAAAAGCTTCATCATAAGAGAGGTTGTGCCGATGACCACCCCTACCAATCTTCATTGCAACCTTGGTGCGACCACAGGAGTGAACTAAGAAAACGAGAAAGGGGGTAGAAGGAGGATAAGAACACAAGTCCAGGAGATAACAAGCTAGTAAGTAGAGCAATACAAAGCATTAGAAGGACGAGCACCGGAGTTTCCGCCGCGGCAGCCCTGGAGTCTCCGGTTGGAGCGGATATTCCGGCCCTCAGGAGCCAGATTTTCTGCCACCAACAGAGTCTCTAGTCCGGAGGGACCAGAGTCTCCAGCTCGGAGACTTGGCCGCAAAAGTAACCTTGGCGCAATGGGCAAGTGATAGATTGGGATTGAGGAAGTGCCAGGGAATCACATTGCATGCAGGGGAGAGGCTCCAATGGACTAGAACTCGAAAAAATCCTTCTCAAAGATGTTTATAGGGAAAACCCTGGGAAGGAAAGGGAGAATAGGTTACCCGAGGGGTCCATGGAGGATCTCGGCCGAAGCAGGAGGTCCCAACAGCAAAGAGGTCAAGGGATCCAGTGGAAACAATAGAGTCCGAGGCAATAGCGTACATGGAGGCACGATTGGTGAGGAGGGGCGATAGGGTGGTGGTTAGGGCTCGGGGTAAATGGGGAAAACCGAGTGTTTTCTCCACCCGAGTCCCAAGACATATGACGAAACCTCCTAGGTCCAGATTCTCCGAGTGCTGGTGTGGGCACATGAAACAAGATGGACAAGTGCATGGCAAGAAGAGCATGGTTATGGGGTTGAGGAAAAATGCTTGGGTTGGATAGGCAAACTAGTAAAAAGACTTGCACGAGATAGCAAATGCAAGATCCAAATGAATAACCATAAACATAAAAGATCAAGAATAAGTCAAATAAGATCCAAACTCTTAACAACGTGAGGGTCGGTGGCTGAGGCCACCATGTTTGAGTGTACTTGGCTTGCCATCGCGAAGATATATCTTGGGTTCATTACCAAACCTCATCATTGAAGCTCATATATCACAAAATTATATTAAGATGATGATTTTATCACTTTGGGCATACTGGGGGATAACCCAATCAATTAGGACCACACTCCCCCTATATCCATGCCTACATCTAGATAGAATAACATATGAATGCATGGGTAAGGGTGCATCATATCAGGCCACATTGCTCGAATATATGATATTTAGCTCATGCCTCAACTCTCGGAATCTCTTCATCAAGGGGCTTGGTGAACAAATCTGCAAGATTCTTCTTGGTGTTAACATATGAGTGGTCGATATCTCCATTATTCACATGCTCCCGGATAAAATGATGACGAATATCAATATGCTTCATTCTTGTGTGTTGCACCAATTGTAGGTGATCTTGATTGCACTTTCATTTATCACAATGAATTGGCACTTTGTCACATGTGACACCATAATATTTTAAAGTTTTCTTCATCCACAACAATTATTGTCGGAGATTTGTCCTGCGAAGGAACTAGGGTCCAACGATCCCTTGGTTTGAGAGGAGGCTGAACATTAGAATCCTAGGAAACCCAACATCAGCAACGCGGCAGAGCAAGAACATGACAGAGAGGCGACACAATTTTTTACCCAGGTTCAGGACCCTCATGAGGAGGTAAAGCCCCTACTCCTGCTTGGTTGTATTGCTCACTTGCTTCGCGAGGGTAACATGGAGGATGAAAGTCTAGGGTTTTAGATCTCAAGGATCACTCCCTTCCAAGGTAGGAGAAGGGCTACTTATATAGTGTGGCGTCGAGCCTCTTCCCCCGGTCCACGGGTAGAAGGGTCACCACAGTGCCATTCGTCGAGCTCCTAGTCTACATGGCTGCTTTTTGGTGGACCGAGTCTTGGACGCCGGGAGCTTCTCCATACGCCAGTAAAGTGGCCTTCCTTTTTGTTGTTTGTCCTTGCACGACGCTGTCCGCTACCTCTCTTGCACCAAAGTATCCTACACATGTCCTGTTCTTGCTAAGGCCGCCCACCCGCCGGTCAGAGCCTTGTCGGTCTCACTTTTAACCAAGCTATTTTCTAAGTCTGGAGATCCTAGAATACCAACTATTTCATGCTCAATAGGTAAAATGGATATGCATAATGCCTTGTGTGACCTAAGAGCAGGAGTTAGTGTAATGCCATATTCCCTCTATAAAAGGTTAGGATTAGGGGAGTATTCTCCTACTACTATCACTTTACAGATGGTTGACAAGTCCACTAAACAACCCGTTGGTATGATCGAGGATGTTTTACTTAGAATAGATGAGCATGTTATTTCCACTGATTTTATTATTCTTGAAATGCTAGAAGATGAAAAATTATCTATAATACTTGGAAGACCTTTTCTTAGTACTGCATGTGCATCAGTAGATTGTCCCGAAGGAAAGATAATCTTCAATGTTTATGATGCTGAAATCATCCGGTATTTTCCAAAGAAGCTAGAAGCAGGAGAAAGATATGTTCCGCTGGCAAACAAGTTCATGTGGTAACTGCCCTTGATAAGGGGCAACCCAAGGTAAGAATTCGAGAAGAGAGAAGAGGTTGAGTTACTCAATCATTCTTAAATAAATGCTTAATGGGAGTCAACCATCTCATTAATTAAAAAGACTATAGAATAAGAAGTTCATCGCCTTCCTACCACTTTTTCACAGACATTCTTGTGGAAGCGTGCCCGTGAAGATGCAGCTGTCCAAAAGTAGTAGAAACATCGATTGAATGAGTATAGACTAATAATAAGAATAAAAGTTGAGTTTTCTATTTACAACTAATTTTTTTCTTTCAATACGCTAATGTTGGTCAACAGTTTTTACTATCAATTTTCTGTTAAAAATAAGGTATTTCACTAAGTTTTGGGATAAGAAGGTATCCTCGAAGAAATATAATTTTTTTGATGATTACTGATGGTTTAATGACCAACTATACGACAGGAATAAAAATTCCGGCCGTATAGTTCCGATCGTATAGATATATTTGTCATCAACAAATTTTCCTCGGGGACACAGAGAATTTAACGACCAATTGTACGGTGGGAATAAAAATTCCCGCCGTATAGCTCCAGTCGTATAAATATCGATGCCTTTGTACAAAATTTTCTGAAAGGTACTAAGAGTTTAACGACCAACTATACAGCGGGAATACAAATTCTGGCCGTATAGCTCCGGTCGTATAGATATCGATGCCTTCGTACAAAATTTTCTGAAAGGTACTGAGAGTTTAACGAGCAACTATATGACAGGAATAAAAATTCCGGCCTTATAGTTCCGGTCGTATAGATATCGTTGCTAGTTTTAGAAATTTATATCGAGAGGCATAGAGTTTAACGACCAACTATACAACGGATTCGTTGTGATCCAGCCGTATAGTTGCGTCCGTATAACTGTTTCCTGTATAAAGAAACCCGAGTTGGCGGCGCTACCGCAACTATACGGGTGGAACAACATCACCCGCCCGTATAGTTCCGGTTGTATAGTTTGGTGCGACCACAAAATCGCACCGGGGCGGCTAGGTCTTCCTCCTCTCCTCATTATTTCTCCAAACCTCTCAAAATCCACCTAGAACTCTTGATTCTTCGCAGATTTAGTTTGTTTGAGTGGGGGAATCAACAGATTAGTATGTTTCTCTCCCTATCCATGCTTTATTTTCAGATTTCCATGGTTGAAACTCTCACATTGATCTAGTGAATGAAGTCAAGCTTATTTCGTTTTTCCTATTAATTTCTCATGTTAGGATTGAATTTTTCCATGTAGAATCGTTCATATATCATGTAGAAACTATATGCCTAAGGCTTTATGGTGAAAACTTTCAGTGCATCATGATGAACAAAATCTTTAACCTCTTTCGTTCGAGCAAGCGCCAACGGGGTGAGGACTAGATCTCGGGGTCCCGAGCCCCGTGCAAATCCAAGTTGGATATTGTCTCATCGAGGAGGGTGCTGCCCAAACGTTGGGCCAACCACAACTTTATCACCGTGGCAAGGTTGAAGGGGGATTTCGACCTCATGTGCAGCAGAGCGAGGTTGGCGGTACTTGGCTTTGCAAGCCACGATACCTATGCCGAGCTTACCCATGAGTTCCTTGCCTCCTTCGATGACGACCACAGGGAGAAAGGTAATATGTGCACGATAAGCTTCACCATGAACCAGCAGCACTATGACATAAGTTTCGAACAATTTTGCAATGCTTTCAGCTTCCCTCATACTAGGGAGCCCATTGTTACTAACCTCTATTGCATCACAAGTGGAGAGACTTGGGAGGTTATTCTGTTAATGGAGGCAGGCACTTTTATCAGAAGAAGATGTCCACCATTCAGAACCCAACCATCCGCTACTATGCTCTGTTCCTCGCCAACACACTACTAGGAAGAGGTGACATAGGCTCCATGGCCAATGCGGACATGGAAATAATCACCAAGGCTCTCTTCCCCACTTCACCGCAAAGCCCCAGTCCTGCAGCTCTACTCATCCAGCACTTTCGCCACCAAAGCAACAAGACCAAAGGTGATATTCGCATTGGTGGATTGGTAACCCACCTTGCCTATGCATTAAATATTGTACTGCCTATTATGGAACTTTTTGATGGCTCCAAACTCATGGACATCAAGTATTTGACTGCTTGTGGCTTCCTTGGTGTTTACCATGCTAACCGGAGGCTCCGAGCATATCAATTCAATTATTTTGGTGATGCATAGGGAGAGAAGGTTTAGTTGCACTGCCCCAATCCTTCTCGATTGCGTAGAAGGACACTTGGATCCTCACCAAGGACCAAGTGACGGAGATCTTGGTCGAGCTCCAACCCGAGGAAGAGGAAGATGAAGAAGGAGGGCAACATGATGATGAGGAGTAGGAGCAGGAGGAAGAGCAGGGGCACAACCTTGCTTGTGAGGGATAGCAGTAGCAACAACAAGGGGGAGCTTGGGACCCGTGGCCCAACCAACCACAACAGGGGTACAACTACGTCCCCTATCAGGAGTTCCAGCAGCTCAACCAGCGCGTTGGGGAGATCGACCACACTCTTCAGGAAGTGAATGAAGATGTGAACACTTTGACTCACAACTTTAGTCACTTCATGACCCACTTCCCCGACTACTACCAGTAGTACCCGCACCAGCCGCCAAATGACGACAACAACTGAGCCTGGCAATAGCCTAAGCTTTGGAGAGGTTTGAAAACCTCCAAACTTTGCATTCATATTTTTATTTCTTCTTTTGATTTATTTTATTTCTACAAATTTGCATGTTTATTTTCAGCTTTGGATGCCTAAACCGAAAATAAAAAAATTAGTTGTAGCTTTATTTGCAAGTCCATTTATTTGTTTCTCTCGGAGATTGCTTAATTTCAGGTGACTTGGCAATAGGGAAACATAAAGGGGGTTTGAGTCAAATACAAGAATGAAGCAAGTAAAGAGAGGTATCATATTCCTTTCATCATCCTTTCTGCAACCTTAAATTGGTCCTACAATTATTTACTCATTCGCACTGGAGTCACTCCCTACTTAGCTTGTTATCCTATAAATTCTATTCCTTATCCAGTGTCTCCTTTTTAGCTATGAAACAATGAGCAAAGAACTTGGTTAAAAATACTTACTACATTTTTACAACAAGAAAAGGCATCTGAAAGATGACTTGAGTCCATGCTTAGCCTAGAAAATTTAATTTTAGAACTACTCCATCCCATTTGAGCTTAATAAAAATAGACTTGATGGTACCCTTGATTGGAATTGTTTGATAAAATGGATGCTTCGAAGTAGTATAAATTATGCCACTACTTTTTCTAATAATTACCGTAAGATATTCCTTTACGCATGTCATTACAACTATGTCGTGCTCCATGGGGAAATAGTAACTCTGCTGGCCAATGAATGATCTGAATGTGGGAAACCACTTGATTTCGGCTATTGAGTTATGTAAACGTCTGTAGCAGCAATGCTATGACGGGTAAATTTTTTAGTCTCCTCATGGTTTCACGTTCCAAGTGAAGTTGTAGTACTCCTCTAGCCCATTATTGCTCAACAGTTATTTGTTGGCATGGTCACGAGTGCACAACACATCCCCAATTAATCATGATAAAAATAGTGGCATGATTTCTCTATGAAAGAGCTAAAGTTTTTGAAAGGCAAAAGAAAAGAAGGAGGTGCTTTGATAGTCTTGAATTTTTGACATGGGGTAGACAAGTTGTTCTTAAATTAAATGCTATGATGCCAACTTGAGTACTCTTAATTGATTAAACAAACAAGAACAAAAAGTTTTCATCTCTCCATCAAGAGAGGCACCAAAAGAATTTGTCTCACTTTCCTAGCTGAACTTTCGACATTTGCTTGGGCATATGATTTATTTGCTAATAATATATACGTGGTTAGGAAGTGGACTCAGTGCAATCTTGTGAATACTTGTATGATCATATTTATGATTGCAGGGATTGTGAAGAAAAGAATTTGACACCAATTCAAACTTGTGAGTTCCTTTATTTTTAGTCTTGAATCTCCACTATTCTTCCTTATTTCATTGTCACTCGAGGGCGAGAAACATCTAAGATTGGCGGAGTTGATAGCTGTGAGATTCGACACATTTTTGATGGCTTTTATTGATGGTTTTCTCTCGGATTTGATCGCTTTCTGGCTTTACCTAACGCTAATACTTCGGTAGCAAAGAAAACTTAGTTTTTAATGTGTGTTTCAGGTTCTAAACATCAACAAAAGGTTTTAACTAGAGAAACACAATATTCTGGAGAAAACAAGCAAGTCTCACTTTGGAAGCACGCGAGGGGACCTCACAGAAGCTTTAACGAGCAACTATATGGCGGGAATATTTTTCGGCCGTATAGTTCCTGCCGTATAGTTGCCGCCGCCTTTGTCTTGTCAAAAGGGACAACTTCCATGAATGGACGGGGGACAAAAACACAACACAGCAGCCGCCATACCATCCAGAAGGGGGAAAGAAGAGATCCATAGAAGAAGGGGAAGACGTTCTTCATCTCACTCCATGATCTTCGACCTCCTAGCCAATACACCCCCAAAGCCACTACTTGTACTTGTGAGAGAGAGAGAGGGATCTACACCTTGCAAGACTAGGATTTGAGATTGTTTCTTCCCATCTTGAATTGTGTTGGATATTTTTCTATTCTTATTGTGGATCTCCACGGTAATACCAAGACGAATTCCCTTTATTTAATTGGGATTTCTATTTTCGTGCCCCTGGTTCGTTAGTTGTACTCAGTTTTCCCCAGCCGCTTAGTTTTTCCTCACTTTTTCCCTCCCTCCATTCTGAAATCCTCACATGCGCTTGGACGGGTGGATGCCGTCAGGTCAAAGGCTTGACCGTTACATGCTGACATGTGGGACCATGTTGGGCGGGTCCTGCGTTGAGGGTTACGTTAAGACGCCTCGACCGTTACATGCTGACAAGTGGGGCCGTGTTCGGACGGGTCCTGCATATCTATTGAAGGGTGGGGACGCGTTGGGATAGGTCTTGCATACGTGGTGAAGGGTGGGGCCACAGGGAGACATGTCCGACCGGCTATTCTTGCTCTGAGCCTAGAACAGCTCCCACACCACCCCTCCGCTCCGCTCCCCTGCCTTCGTGCCCTCCTACCTAAGAGCCTATCCTACCTTATGTCGTCCTCGGCCCCGAGCCGCCCCCTCCCCCTAGCCGCGGAGCCTACTCCGGCTCCGCTTCCTCCCCTGCTAAATCTGCCCCTTTCACAGAACAGTATGTGACGCCGACGGGTGTACCGGTCCTCCCCATCTAGGTACGTATTGTTTCCCTTTCTGGATTGATTATAGGCAGTAATTGAGCGCGAATTTCTGGTGTTCAGCTAACTTCCTTGCTTTTCGAATATGATTGATCCAACACTGGCATTTTGGCTGGCAGTTAAACTGGATACTAGCTTAATTCGTGTTTGTGAATGGTATCTCTCTGGATTTTACTTCCCAGAGGTGGTTGCAACCTCCATAACTCCCAGAGTTTTGAAAGATAAAATATATTCTAAATTCCCCTAGAGAAATGGCGATTCAGTTGATTTGCAATATTTCAACATTAGCGAGCAAAGATTGCTCCCACTAACTAGCGAAGCTGATCTAGTATTGTTTTTCTCTTTGAATGCTTCCGAACGTTTTGGTCGAATTCGTCTTCATGTGCAACCTAAAGTTGAAACATGGGAAAGAGGGCTAAAACATCATCTGGTGGTCAGGATCATTAGGTGGTTAGGCATCATGTGTATCTGCTGTCTCTGCTAATAGTGTGTGCCCCCGTGCTCCTTGTATGTCCACAACAGTACCATCTGTTCGCACTACGACTGTAAGCCAAATTGCTCGTGCGGCCGATGTGGAGGACGAAGCAGAGCTTGCCGAGGGAGCGCCTCCACTAGATGATGAGAATGAGTTGATGTTTCCTGAATTGGTAGATAGATTCAGTAAACAAGCACTAGAGGATCAATACACGGAGGAATTGGCCCATGGTGCCAGATTTGATGACACTGATGAAGAACAGAACAAGGAGAACAATGAAAGTCTCATTTTAGCCGAGTACGATGGTGAGAACTTGCCAGTAATTGAGTGGGACAGGAACGATCCTAAGATTTCAGAAGGCACCATATTTGAAATGATGTGGGACTATCGTAATGCCCTTAGTACATATTGCATCTGCACCAATAATGATTATGTTGTTATTAAGAGTTAGCCAACAAGGTTCACAGTGAAGTGCCCATACAAGAGGTGTAGGTGGAGGATGCACGCATCCACTATGCTCAGGGGTAGTTTAGTTCAGGTATTGCAGCCAATTGTGTATTTTAGATCATTGTGTAGAATTTGTTAACTATACCTGACATTTTCATTATGTTTCAGATAAAAGGTAACCAGTTCGAAGATTCTTGTCCACCTCAAGGGGGACAACCAAAGGACAAAACAAAATTAGCAAATACTAGGTGGTTGGTAGATGCAATCATGGATTGGATGAGAGTGAACCCATCACTTGGTGCAATAGCGCTCATAAAAAAGTTTCTGAAAAGTTTAATATTAAAGTACCTTACATGAGGATGTTCTATGCAAAGGAAATGGCTCTTGATAGGATCAATGGTCCATGGAATGCAAGTTTTCAGTTGCTTTACAGCTTCAAAGCTGAAGTAGAGATGGCTAGTCCAGGTAGTGTTATATAGATAGATAGGCATACAGTTCAGTACAAAATAAGAGGGAAGACAATGGAGAAGGAGTGCTTTAGAAGGGCTTTTGTTTGTTTCAAAGCTTGTTGGCAAGGGTTTCTGGATGGTTGCAATAATTATTTGGCCGTGGATGCAACAACTCTTCATGGCAGATTTAAAGGACAGCTGGTAGCTGCTACTACAGTTGATGGCCACAATTGGATGCTCCCTGTTGCTTTTGGAGTTTTGGAGATTGAGTCAGAGGAAAGTTGGACTTGGTTTCTAGAGAATTTGCGCGACCTTATAGGTCATCCACCAGGACTTACTATCCACATGGACGCTTGCAAAGGTTTCGAGAAAGCTGTAGAAGCAGTATTCCCTAGAGTGGAGCATAGGGAACGTATGCGACACTTAGTGTAGAATTTTACAAAGAAATTCAAGGGTAAAGTTTATACTGACAACCTATGGCCAGCTTCATACACATGTAGTTTGAGGAAGCATCTGTATCATTTGGAAGTGTTGTATAAACAAAAACCTACGGTGAAGGAGTACTTGGATGCACATCATGGAATTGTGTGGTCAAGAAGCCAATTCAATGAAATTTGTAAGGTAGACTATGTGACAAGTAACCTTGCAGAGAGTTTCAATGCAAAGGTCAAGTCATTGAAAGGTCTTATGTTGTGGCAAATATTTGATAATATTAGGCAGATGATCATGATAAAGATCGATTTGCATCAAAGAATTGCATCAACAGTATATGCTGGCCATCTCATCCTCCCATCTTTGATTAAGGCATTGCATGCCAGGGCAAAAAAATTGAAGATGAAATGCATTAGAAAAGGAATGGAGGCTGAGGTAACATACACTGACAGTAAATATAGGCAATGGAAGTATCCAGTGAGTTTGGATGACAAGACATGCCATTGTAGGCAATGGCAGCTCCATGGGAAACCCTGCATACATGCATTGTTTTCCATGGGTGTTCTAGGAGATGAAGAGGGTGAAGTTGATCAGTATGTGTCGGGGTATTTCTCCGTTTCCAAATTTAGGGCAAGATATGCTCAGAATGTTCCAGCCTTGTTGGGAAAAGACCAATGGATGGAAGTGAATCTAGGCTTCAAGCTATACCCTCCAGTTTTTACTAGACCAGCAGGTAGGCCAAGGAAGAATAGGATGAGAGCTGCTGCAGAGGGTCATGCACCACCTCGACGACGTAAGTGCAAACATTGTGGTATCCTAGGGCACATTGCTAGGCTTTGTAAAAATGCAGTGGACCCAGCTTATGGAATGGATGATCAGGCGGGAGCAGCAAATGCATATGAGAATGAAGTATCTGAACGAGAGGAGAATGAAGCAATAGATACATTGCAGATTGAACCAACAGATAGATAGGAGATTGAACCAAATGCAGGGGAGATTGAACCAGATGCAGGGGTGATTGAACCAATGGATCGAGAGGAGATTGAACCAAATGAAGGGGAGATTGCACCAAATGCATGGGAGATTGAAGCAATTTATTCACTGGAAGCAGAGTTCAAAAGTAAAGGAATTACACAAGAGGATATTGAAGAAATGACGCCAATGCATTTTGAACCGTATGAACCAATGAATCGAAACGTGGTTGAACCAATTGTACGACAGACTGAAGCACTTGATTCATTTGATGCAGAGAAAAAGAACAAACGGAACAACCGGAAGAAGCTGATGGTGGACTCTGAGAATATTCGAGCCAGGATCACCCGACGCAAGGTGGTGAACTCCGAGAATATTCCAGCAAAAAACACTAGGAGCAATAAAAAATGAATTTGAATTATTAATTTGAATTTGTATGCTGAATTTGAACTACTATCAATATTTGTATTGAATTTGAATTATTGTCAATGTTTGTGACGCTTCCAAGATTTTATGTTGGATAACCCCATAATGTGTGTGTTATTGCAAGTTTCTATTATCATGCACCTAGTTTCTTAGCACTGCTCAGTTTTGCCCTCGACATGTGGTCAAGACATGGGGTTTAGCTAGTTCATGGCTTAAACCATGGCAAACGTTGACCAATTGATCCAAAATTTGGTACACTTGTGTATTCTGGATTGATTTACCATATGAAATTGGAAATTTTGGATTTACTTGTAATCAACCACATTTTTCTCTTTTCTAAGTGATTAAATTCAAATAAATGGTTTTAGGGTTAGTTTAATTCAAAAAAGAAGTCAAAACATAGTGCAACCTTCGCATGGAGTCTTGTTATGTTAACTAAAACCTAGCATGAATAATAAAGGAAAAGGAAATAAAGAGAAATGGACTTCTCCCCTAAACCACTTCTTGGAATGAGCTACTAGCTATGAAGATGCATGGCTTTCTACTAACTCAACCTCCAAGATAACCCATCCCAAAACATACTTTGTCTAAATGAGGCCAAATTTGGCACTCTTATGTATCTTTGAGTTGCAAACAATATAATGTCGACCAAGATGGATTATTTTGTTCAAATAACACATTTTCCATTTGTTATGCCAAAAGCTTGAATTCCCCTTAGTCATTTTTTATCTGAGCGCCCTTGTTTTCCTTAGCACAGTTTTCCCCTCCCGCTGAAGTTTTCCTCAGTTTCCCCCTCCCACTAAAGTTTTCCTGACTTTTCCCCTCCTACTAAAGTTTTCCTCACTTTTCCCCTCTCTCATGTCTCACTCTAGCTAGTGCTCTGATTGGTCGAGATGTATGTCACACAGATCATGGCCAACCACCATTAGATACATCATGATCCGACGGGCTGGAGCTCTCTCCCTCCCGATGGGCGCACCTAACCTTGTACAGAGAGGAGAGCCTCACAGGCTGGATGTCTCTCCCTCCATTTTCCTGTCACACGTATACCAGCCGCATCAACTAGCGCTCAGTTTGGCCACGCTCTGATTGGTCGAGAGGTATGTCACATGGATCTTGGACAACCACCGTTGGATACATCATGATCCGACGGTCTCTCCCTCCCTTTCCCTGTCGCATGTATATCGACCACATCTTCCTCCCCTCCTATCGACGTACGGCTTGCGGCAACACGGATCTAAGCGCGTGGGGGTCAGAACGGCTTGTGGCGGCGCGGATCTAAGCGCGACTGCTAGAACGGCATACATTAGTGAGGATCTAACCGTCTGAAAGACACCGATGGCGCCATCCTCCGCAACATCAGTGCAACGGGGGTGGTGCCGACGGTGGCCATCGATGAAAGACACCGATGGAAGCCATCATCCATTCACATCTACGGTTGTGGTGCCGACAGTGGTCATCAATGCAACGACTGATGGAAGCCATCATCCGTTCACATCTACGGCTATGGTGCCAACAGTGGTCATTGATGCGAAGACGATTGAAGCCATCATCCGCAAGATCACTGCGACGACGCAGAACAAGCCGACGTGAACCGAAGCCATGGGAGGCAGGCCATGGCCACGGTTGGCACGTTGACGGTGAAGGCTGGATGGGAGCACTTTGCCCGTACTTCTTGGAGTACACATACGGCGGGGAGGGCGATAGCTCACCGTCTACTTAAAATTGGGACAAATTTAAGCCCAATTTGAACCAAAATTCCATGACTTAAATTATATGTATGATTTGAATAAATTTGACATGTATTTGAGCCGTGAGACCGGTGGATATGCTCTAAAGCTGTTCATAAGTAGTAACTTGCTTTGACAATCTTCGGTGGGCTTGTATAAATTTGATCAAAATATGTATGATTTGAATCAAAATTGATATGTATTTGAGCAGTGAGGATGGTGGATATGCTCTAAAGCTGATTCATAAGTAGTACTCCCTCCGACCCAAATTAGTTGATTTAGATTTGACTAGATTCGACAATACCTTGAGGAATTTGAGTCAACTAACTTGGATTGACAATCTCAGCCAATAATTTGGAACGGGCAACGGATGTTGCCGCCAACGCTGTAACTCTACATGGCAGCCATGATGGCAGTGATAGAACAATCAAAACTGATAGGCCCCAACTTGACCCTCTAGGCATTTGGCATGCCAACTATGGTCTGCTAGATCCAATGGAAAGGCAGTCGGGTACCACAATGCATTCTCTCGACTACTTTGGGACCGCTAGATCCAATGGCAAGCAACTCGGGTACCGCAATGCATTCTCTCGACCACTTTGGGACCGCTAGATCTAAGGGCAAGCAACTCGGGCACCGCAATGCATTCTCTCAACAACTTTGGGACCGCAAAGTGACTAAATTAGCAGGAACTCACAACCATCTATTGAATAACAATTCTACTCTCTAAATTAGCCATCTATTCAACTAATCATTACATGTGGCACCCTTCACCACAAACCGCATACTGTAACTGCTAGACGCGGATGACAACTACTAACCCCCCTCACTTGAAGTTCATGTTTTAGATTTTCTACGACTTGATCAGATACGGCAAGATCAACCTTAGGTGTCAACTTCTCTTTGCGAATAAGCTCTGAATTATTCCTCGATAGTATGCTTCAGCTCGAATATCAACAGGTTTTTACAGGCCAATTAATCACCTAACTTGGGAACCATCTCCTCTAAATCCATTCTATGGCTAGACCACTGAGTTGATTCATCTTGGTATGCAATGTACCATGGATCATCGGCCTGCATAGCAGACTGTATCAATCCCAAAACAAACTAAATTGGAATCAGTCTGACAAGCCATGCCAGCACTTCAAATTCAACGGTAGTACAAAGAGAAGGAGTTACATGCACTTCCGACGTGGTAGGAGAAGGAGAATGTGCCCACGACAAGATTGATTCCCCACCCTTGCCGGTGTACCCGCTACGACCAGATATGGAGGACTAATTTGCACCTACAATATCGAGAAAATTACGGGAACCGAATCGATTGGGGTGGGCGGAGCAGGAGCGGAGGTCTTAGGTAGCACTACTAACAATTTCTGCGACTATCAATCGAGCTATGTCGGCAGAACCAAATCCCAATCGTCGTGGGTGGCGGACCTGCCTGCAGTCGGTACTACCCCAACGTACAATGATTGCAGACGAAATAGGTGCCGGGGTCGTGGTTGAGGTGCAGCGCGGCAGTCCATTCGATACCGCCGTAGGACAGATCCGGTGATGCGTCGACGCGCCGACGATGGCTGCTCTGTCCGTGGGTAGGATAGGAGCTGCTCGGGGCTGGGGGCTAGGAGCAGATGAGAGAGATAGAGAGCCGACGTGTCATACACGACCCCACCTGTCAATTATTTCATATTTGCCAATTTTGAAAATCTGCCAAACTTTTTCTTTAAAATTTGCATATTTTCCACATGACCACCACATGTCAGTGACACACAAAATGGGGAAATATGCAAGCTGCAAAGTAAAACATGGCAAACTTGCAAATCCCTCCTCCAGACCCACATGATGGCCCCGCCGGTCATTGGCTACGACGACCCCACATAACGGCTCCACATAGAGGCCCCATCCTTCATATGCTTCGACGGCCCCACAGAACGGCCCCATTTGTCATTAGTGCACCGACCACACAATCAGGAAAAACGGCGCCCACAAGTCAGCGAGAGACGGATGGCTGGTCCGCTGTGTATCCTGGCCCCACCCGTTAGCATGTAACGGTCGAGGCGACATAACATAACGCTCAACGCACGACCCGCCCAATGCGGTCCCACCTGTCAGCATGTAACACTCAAGCCTTTGACCTGACGGCATCCACCCATCCAAGCGCATGTGACAGTTTCAGAATGGAGGGAGGGGAAAAGTGAGGAAAAACTAAGCGGCTGGGGAAAACTGAGTACAACTAACAAACCAGGGGCACAGAAATAGAAATCTCTATTTAATTATATTGATGATCTGTTCTTCTCTCATGTGTGTGTAATTCCCTTGGGCCTGGGAGATGTAGGTGATTGGTGAGATGTGATGTGCCTTCATATATTTTCCGTTAGTTTGTGATTGATTCTAATTACTATAGTATGCGTGCTTGACTATCTGTGGGATTCCTAATGCTTGTTGTTCAATTAAGGGCCCATACAACATGATGCTTTGTTCTACATAGATAAGATCTTGTTTGCTAGTGGACCGGTGATCCCCGGGTGACACGGGATATCAATGGAAATCTAGTATACTCGTGGATAACGAGGAACCACTGTGCTTATTGCATTAGTCCGATCCAAGGAGCTTAATCGCTAAGAAACCTGAAGGGTCTTAATCGTCTAGTGTCTGACCATGGTTTTGGTAACAGGCGAGTAGGATTATTGAAGTTGGAATGAAATCTACCAAGAGGAGTTCCGGCTAATTATGGGTTGCTCGCCTACACATATACTTATAAGATTATAATTGTTACATTTATCATCCGTCCCCCTGACACAGTCACTATCACCATGAACTGAATCTCCCCGCACCTTCTTTTGCCATCTGCAGGAAATAACTAACAACCAAGTCGTTCTTTACTTTTATGCTTTATATTTCTGAAGTTTACATTTTAGTTCTATTTAAATACATCTCATTTAATCAAAATCCCATTCCTATTTCAGCACTTGCAGCCAATTCACTCGAAGACTTGTGACAACCTCGGGTGTGACAGAGACTTCACCCATAAACACTTACCTTTGGGCTCCCTGTGGGATCGATATCTATACTTCAAAACTTGCTACAAACGATCTATGCTCTTGCAAACAACATGCCCCTCGTTATAGAGGCAACAGAGGTGCACGAGGATTACCCCTAGGGATCCCCCTTAAAGCCGCTTGCCCAATCGCGGATAGGGCCACGGATGCTATGGGGTTGGCTGGTGCGACCGCTGCTCCAGGGCCGCTAGGGAGCGCGGCCCCCGTTGGCACGAAAGGCCGTGCATCCCCTAGGCCAGCCCCCTTGACACCTATGCGCCAGTCGGGTGCTCTTGAAGAGGCTCCTCTTGGCGAGCAGCATAATGAGTCCTAGAAGCTAGTTGTGGTGGAGCCAGGATACTCTTCCTGTACCAAGCTCCTAGGAAAGCTGATGTAGCCTGTCCTACAGACGCCTCTACATCTACAACACCAAGTCCCCCAAGTGGACCGATGACTCGTGCCCGAGCTAAACTCCTCCAAGCTAAGGTGAACTCGCTCCTTGCCTCGTATGATTTTGATACATCCTTAGATGGCTTGCTACTTCATCCCAATACTCTACGCATCCTCAGGTATGAACCACATGAATAAACACCAAGAGAAGGAGCCAAGCCAACACAAGATGAAGTCCTAGGCCAAATCGGCAACAAGCTCGGCGGACCGAAACTCTCGCTAGAAATCCTGGGCGCACCAACCGGCGAACCAGACCACCGACCGGAACTTCCGGCGCACGCTGAAACCAACTGGCGCCGACCGAAACGCGTATTTGCTTGCGGTTCTGGTCGCTGACCGGAATTATCAGCGCAGACGAGAATTTCCAGCGCCCAGTCCAGGGTGACCGGACTTATTGCCGGAACGCCCAGTCTCAAAGTCAACATGGGTTTGATGCCCGGGAATATTCCTATTTCGTCCAGTTTTTGTCCTTTTATGCCTAAAATACCCTTGAACTCGTGGCTAGCCTATATATAGCCCCACCTCCATTGTAAACCCTAGGCATGACATTTAGAATTAGTGGAAACCCCTTGTGGATCTATCTAGTTCTTGCCTCATGCTCCTTTGACAAAGGAGCACCAAATATCCCAAACCTCGTTGGAGTTTGGATCGTGCCTCCGCGTTGTAATAGGCCTAGGCATCGGAGTTACTTTTCCTAGACGTCAAGATCTCACCGAGTCTCCCTACTTGTCGTGCCGGTTCGAGAGAGAGTCCTCCGCCCGATGCCGATCCTAGGGATTGTGCCAGACCAGTCACCACCAGCGTGAGCTATTGGTGTGTATTGTGTCTTCGTGTGTGCGTGTGTTCATCGTGTTCTTCATGTGTGAGTCCGAGGATTTCATCCTCCCCCTCTTCCCCCTCCTCGATTTCAAGGGATTCGTGAAAGATCGGGCCACCCTAGAGGTTTGCCCTCAACACAAGCTTATCTCTGCATACGCACCGAGATGGACTAGTTCCTGGTCGTCGCGGTTCATGAAGACCCCCCAACTGACCCTGGAACAAGAGCAGCTTTTGGGAGCTCGGAAGGCGGCAAAGTCTGCTCGGGAGCATGCCCGTGTTAAGGCGGAGGGCGCGCTCTGATATGCCTCTGCACGAGTGACGAAGGTCATCGTTGACGCTGAGGCCCAGGCCTCCTGGCTCGAGGATGCCTTGTCTTCAGGCGACAGAGACATTTCCTCTCAGGAGGCAGTAGTGGCCCAACGCCAGAGGGAGCTCAAGGCCCTATCCTAGGAGACTGACGCCAAGCTATCGAAAGCCCAGGAGTCCCTCGCCGGGAGCGGGAGGAGAGCTCCAGGCTCCACAATTCCCTCAAGAAGGAGGAGAGGCTCTGGAAGGATTCGCTTCAGGAGGCCGATGAGCTTCGTGGCAAGATCAAGGGCCTGGAAGAGACCATCACCACTACTGCCAGGGCCGGGGAGGAGTGCGAGCGAGAAGCTCGTGAGGCACTGGAGGCCTATCGCAAGTCCTTCTCCTCCCTTGCTGAGTAGGGCATTGCAGTCCTCCCCCTTATGGGGGTCGAAGGTTTTGTCACACCAGAGTTTCAAGACGGTTGCGAGGTCGAGGCATCCATGGAGCTTGTGCATAGGTTTATGAGCCCCTTAAGCATGGCGGTGTAGGTCCTAGATGCCTTCATTTCCTCAGAGTTCCAGGCAATGCTAACCGCGGTAGGGAAGTACCTCTTCACCAACCTTCTACAGCTATCACCCGACCTCGACTATTCCCAAGCCGTGCGGCCGTCGGCTGCTGTGCCGACTCTCGAGGCGAGAGTCGCCCCACTCATCAACCTGCTGGTCAATATGTTTCCGTGCAAGGTGGGTGACGAGGAGGAGGTCAAAGCCAATGGCTTGAGCGACTCCGCTGTGGAGGAGGAAGAAGAAAGTCTCAACCAGGCGAGCACCAAGGGTGCTGCCGGGGTGGCCTGATTCTTGTCCATGTAGCACTCACGAAGCACTTTAAGACTTGTTGTTTCTTTGTCTGGACTTGTAAGGGTACTTTAGCCGCCACACGGCCTTATCTGCCTGTCACCGCCTTCCCAGTCCTCTAGGCGGGGCTGTTGTGTCCCAGGCCAGCGATCCCCATGGAGGCGGTCCTCGGTGTTCGCGTTTTGCGGGGGGCTCCCGAGGGGTTGTGCATGTCTCTTAGGTCCCACAAGAAAATGCATGTGAACGCTGTGCTCTTGAATCTGTCTCGTAAGTCCCTCGGGGAGGTGACCATGGGGCGTGTACTTTCCCCGTATAGTCCCTCAGGGAGGGAACCGTAGGTTCCGCACGCCACTTGAGGGGTTGTCTCAAGGGTCGCCCTGCTTGTCCCCTAGCGAGGAGGTCGAGGTGCTTGTACCTGTCCCGTAAGTCCCTCAGGGAGGTGGCTGTAGGCTCTGTATGTTCAGTTCCATCTCGTAAGTCCCTCGAGGAGGCGACCGTAGGATGGATACTTTCCCTGTATAGTCCCTAAGAGAGGCACCATAGGTTCCGCATGATGTATGCTTTCCCTTTGCATGCCGCGTGAGGATTATCAAGCACCGTGAACCGTGGGTGAGGTGACTTATCATTGGAGCCTGTCCGCAAGTTCAAAGCTCGACACTTTAGGCCCTAGTGATGACCGAGGATGGCAACGATGGTAGATACCGTTCCCAGCCTCTGCTCACATGGTGTGCGAAAGAGAGAAACACCACAAAAGAAATGAAGATGCAAACGAGGAAGTCATCGGGAAAAAACTGAAAAAACGAGCCATCGTTCTTGAATTTTCACACCATCCTAGGGGAGAGTTATTAGTTATCGCTGCCGCCGTGATAGGAGCTCACGGGTAGAACTTGCAAAGGTGCTGGATGTTCCAGGCGTTGGGGATCGGGATGCCCTCCTCCATTTCCAATCTCACTGCGCCTGGCATTGCGACATGCATGACCCGGAAGGGACCTTCCCACATTAGGGAGAGTTTGTGGAGACCCTCGCGGGAGAGGACACGGTGAAGGATGAGGTCCCCCACCTCCAGGGTGCGTGCTCGTATGTTGCGATAGTGGTACCGACGTAGTGCTTGCTGGTATCTAGCCGCCCGCATGTTGACCTTGTGGCGGGCTTCCTTGATGAGGGTGAGGTAGTCATGGCGCAGTTCCTCTTGCACCACCTCGTTGAAGGCGAGCACCCGGGTGGATCCTTGCTTGAGTTCTACAGGAATGACAGCCTTAACACCGTCAATGAGGAAGTAGGGGATCTTGCCGGTTGGTTTGGTTGCGGTGGTGCGGATGGACAACATCACCCCTGGGAGAGCATCCAGCCACCCTCGCCCACATTCCTTGAGCTTGCGGCGGAAGGTCTTGGTCTTGAGCCCTTTCAGGACCTCCGCATTCGCTCGTTCCGCTTGTCCGTTGCTACGGGGGTGAGCGAAAGATGCGTAGAAGATCTTGGTAACAATGTCTTCGTAGTAATACTGGAACATCCCACTGGTGAACTGGTGCCGTTGTCGGTGATGATGCGGTTGGGTACACCGAAACGGCATACCAGACCCTGAATGAACTTCACCGTCGACCGTACCGGGATGGTTCTGCCTAGTTCCACCTCAGCCCATTTGGTGGACTTGTCGATGGAGATGTAGAAGTATATGTAGCCCCCGGGCGCTCGCGGAAAAGGCCCAAGATGTCTAGCCCCTAGACCACAAAAGGCCATGAGGGCGGGATGGTCTGTAGCTACTGAGCATGCTGGTGTATTTACTTGGCGTGGAATTGGCATGCCTCGCACGACTTCACTAGCTCTACAGCATCGGTGAGTGTGGTGAGCCAGTACAAGCCACTCCAGAAGGCCTTCCCAGCATGTGTACGGGCCGAGGCGTGGTAGACGCATTCCCCGGCGTGGATGTTAGCTAGAAGCCCGTGCCCCTCGTTGCTAGAGATGCACCGGAGGGCGACGTTGTTGGGGCAGCGGCAGTAGAGGTCCCATCAACGAAGCAGTACTTCTTTGCGTGACAGACCAGGCTTTCCACCAGGTCCTCGCTATCTGGGAGGATGCCGTCCTAGAGGTAGCTTTTGAGCTCGGTGATCGAGCCCGAATCTTGGGTAGTAGCTTCTAGGACAAGCCTAATTCCCGAGGTAGACTGTAGTCCGAGGCACCTGAAGAGGGAGGGGGCGGGAGCTCTTTGGGGTGGATCTTCTCCTTTCCTAGGGGGATGGCCGTGGGTCGGAACAGCCTTTCCTCAAAGACCCCGGCTGCTGGGACTCTCGCCTGGATGCGTTCTTGGTGATTTCATCTGCCTTGTGGTTGCCCCCCGAGGAATATGGAGCAAGTCTACCCCCAAGAAATACTTCTCCAGTCGTTGCACCTCCTCAAGGTACGTTGCCATGTGCTTATCCTTGGGGCGGTATCTCTTGTTGGAAAAGTTGACAAGGAGTAAGGAGTCTCCCTGGACTATGATGCACTTGATGTCGAGGGCGATGGATGCATTGAGGCTAGCGATCGGGCCCTCATATTTAGCGATGTTGTTGGAGCGCTTGTCTCTGTCCTCGAAGCACAGTTGCACGGGTAGGAGAGCTTGTCACCCGTCAGGGACGTGAGCCCAATGTCCGCCCCGACTCCGTCTTCGTTGAACGCCCTATCAAAGTGCACGGTCCAGCGCCCCGGAGCCAGCTTTCTAGGGAGCTAGATTATTTCCTCCTGAGGGCCACCTCCTCCCATGTCGGACCATTCCACCACGAATGCTGCCAAGGCCCTCCCACGGATGGTGGACGTAGTGTCAAACAATAGATCGAAAGGTTGCAGCTCGATGGCCCACTTAGCCATGCGTCCCGTGGCATTGGGGTTGCGTAGGATCGTCTCCAGAGGAATCTTAGTGACCACCTTGATGGGGTGGCCCTTGAAGTAGTGGCGGAGCTTGCGTGATGCCACGAGGAGTGCATAGAGGAACTTTTGCTGCATGGGGTACCTTTCCCGAGTGTCCCTGTGCATCGTGATGACGAAGTAAACCAGTCGCTGCACGAGCTCAGTGGTTTTGGCCATGGCCGGACCGGCAACCTTACCACTAGCTTTTTCCCGTGTGTCGCCGCCTTCCGGCGTAGCCCCCGAGGCCTCTGGAGGGTTCACGGCCCGCGCCTTCCTCTTATTCTCAACCACCTCTTCACGCTCGGCAACCAGGACATTGCTTGCTGTTTGCGGTGTGGCTGCTAGGTATAGCAGCAGTGGCTTGCGCTCTGTGGGGGCCACCATGATCGGAGGACTCGTGAGATACCTCTTGAGGGCTTCGAACACCTTGTTTGCCTCCGGGGTCCAGTGGAACTTGCCGGTGCACTTCATGATCTTGAAGAAAGGCAGGGCCTTTTCGCCCAGCTTGGAGATGAACCTTCCTATGGCCGCTACGCACCCAACCAAACACTGCATCTCCTTGAGCCGCGTTGGAGGGCACATCGCCTAGATGGCCTGGACCTTGTTGGGGTTGGCCTTGATTCCTTGGTGCGATACTAGGAAACCGAGGAGCTTTCCCGACAGGACTCTGAACACGCACTTGGCGGGGTTGAGCTTGATGATTACCCGACGCAAGTTGGTGAAGGTTTCTGTCAGGTCCGCCACCAAGGTGTCCCTTTCCTGGGTCTTGACCACTATGTTGTCGATGTAGGCCTCCACGTTTCTTCCAAATTTTCCACCCAACGCGATGTGCATGAGCCTTTAGAAGGTGGCTCCGGCGTTCTTGAGGCTGAACGGCATGCAGGTGTAGCAGTACACTCTGCACGGGGTGATGAAGGCTGTCTTTTATTCGTCCTCCTTGACCATCTTGATCGGGTGGTACCCCGAGAAGGCATCCATGAAGCATAACAGGTCGCACCCTATCGTGGAGTCTATGATCTGGTCTATTCTTGGGAGCAGGAAGGGGTCCTTGGGGAAGGCCTTGTTGAGCTTGATGAAATCAACACAGAGCTGCCTACCCCCGGTGGCCTTGGGGACCACCACGGGGTTCGCATGCCAGTCGGCATGGAGGAGCTCCTTGACCAACTTCTCCATTTCGGTGACGATGAATTGCTGATTTTCCACAGACTACTTTCGGGGCTTCTGCTTTACTGGGCGTGTCATGGGGCACACCGCCAGATGATGCTCGATCACCTCTCGAGGCACCCCCATCATGTCTGACGGGGGCCGGGCGAACATGTCCGTCTTGGACCAGAGGAAGGTGACGAGGTCCTCCTCCCTTTCGGCTGAGAGGCCGGCACCGATGGTAATCATAGCCTCCGGTACCGCCGGGTCGAGGAGGACCTTTTTGGTCTTGACCCTCTGCTAGGAGAACGCCGGTTTCCTCTTGCCAGTGATGCTGGTGGTACACACGGTGTCCTCGCTAGGAAACGCCGCCGGCTCCTCGCCACCAGCCCCGAGGCCAGGGGAACCTTTTTCCGTCGAGGACAGTCACGATCTCCTATCATGCCGGCGCCGCCCCTTTGCAGGCATGCATGAAGGAGCGCACAACTTCGACCTCATCGCAGCGCACCGTGATGGTGGTGCAGGCACCGCCCAGCATCTTGACTAGGTTGTAGGCATTGTGAGTGAACGCCATAAACTTTGCCAATGCCAGGTATCCTAGAATGGCATTGTAGGGCAGGGATATCCAAGCAACATCAAAGTCGATGAGCTCCGTGCGGTAGTTATCGCTCGTCTCGAAGGTGACAGGGAGCTAAATCTGGTCCAGGGGCACGGTGGTGCCCGACATGGCCCCCACGAATAGTAAGAAGGTCGAGGCGCGTGTCGGGCACTCACAGCTGCCTAAACACCTCCTTTGAGAGCACACTCAGGCCCATCCCGCCATCGACGAGGGTCTTGGAAACCACGACCCCACCGGTGGTGAGGGTGCAGACCATGGGCACGGTGCCCAACATGCGGGTGGAGCTAGGGTGATCTGTGGCACTAAACGAGACCGGCTGATGCGACTACCAGAGGGGGGTGGCGGTAGTGCTGGGCCTTGCCACTGCCATCCCACGAGAGAACTGCTTGAAGTACCCTAGGAGCCACCCAAGATGCAGGTGACGATCTCGGGTGCCCCATGGGGCAGAGATCCCCCTGGGCTGACCTCCACGCGAGGACTTACCGTCATGGCACCGACCATGCGGAGGGTCTTGAAAACGCACCTCAGCCCCCTACCTGGCGCACCAAATGTCGAAGATTTGTCCCACGAAGGAACTAGGGGCCAACAATCCCTTGGTTCGAGAGGGGGATGAACACGAGACTCCGAGGACACCCGGTGTTGGCAACATCGGCAGAGCAAGCACATGACAGAGAGGTGCCATGGTTTTTTTTACCCAGGTTCGGGACCCTCGTGAGGAGGTAAAGCCTCTACTCTTGCTTGGTTGTATTGCTTGCGTGCTTCACGAGGGTACAATGGAGGATGAAAGTCTAGGATTTTAGATCTCAAGGATTACTCCCTTCAAATGTAGGATAAGTGTTCCTTATAAAGTTTGGCGTCAGGCCTCTTCCCCAGGTCCACGAGTAGAAGGTTCACCATGGTGTTGTTCGTCAAGGTCCTGGTATATAGGGCTGCTTTATGGTTTACCGAGTCTTGGACGCCGAGCGCTTCCCCATCCGCCAGTAAAGTGGCCTTCCTTTTCGTTCTTTGTCCTTGTACGATGCTTCCCGCTACCTCTCTTGCACCAAAGTATCCTAGACCTGTCATGTTCTTGCTGAGGCCGCCCACCCCGCCGGTCAGAGCCTTCTCGGTCTCACTTTTGACCAAGACCTTGTCTTTGGGATCACAGGGTGGAGGCATCCAATGCCACCGTTGTTCTTGTCGTTTCCCCTCGAGAGGTGCTTCCGCCTCTTCCCGAGGGTTGTGGCCTCCCCGGGGTACCCCTTACGGTCCCCTCCTTTGGAAGCCTTCGGGAGGGTCTGGTGAGGCGCCCCTCGCAAGGGAAGCGTCACTCCCCTTGCGAGGTCCACCTGAGGCCTACCGTGTCAGCCAGATGTGGACATATTGGGGGTACCCCCTGTACTAGCTATCTGAAAATTGTGCACAACAACTAGGCCACAATATTCTCGGTCTCGATGGATGACAAGGAGACACAATTTTGTTTCTTAGATGACCAACACACCAAGGACCAACCAAGGAATTGGCATGCCCTGAAGGTTGATTTCCTTCCAACTTTGTCTCACGCCCAATCCGAGTCCATAAATCCATAAAGAACAAAGCTTGAGCCCTTGGGATACCATAAGCCAAAGTTTGGGGTATCAACTAAATATCAAAAGATTCACTTGAATGCCACAAGGTGGCTTTCTTTTGGGGTTGCTTCAAACCATGCACAAATACTCACACTCAACATGATATTCGGTCTAGATGCACAAAGATAGAGTAAAGAACCAATCATAGAATGATATACCTTTTCATCCACATATTTACCCTTAGTATAAAGAGTGAGATCACATTTGAGAGGCATTGGAGTCTTGGCTCCATTGAGATCTGTCAACTTGAACTTCTTGAGCATATCTTGAATGTATTTGGCTTGATTAATGAAGATACCTCCAATCAATTGCTTCAATTCAAATCTAAGAAAGAATTACAATTAGCCCATCATAGACATTTCAAACTCATCGGTCATTAGCTTAGCAAAAACATCATTGAAATATTTGTTAGGTGAACCAAAGATAATATCATCAACGTAAATTTGACATATGGATAATTTTCCTTCAACTCTCTTAGTAAAAAGAGTGGGGTTGATTAGCCCAACTTCGAAACCACGATCAACCAACAACTTTCTAAGGTTCTCATACCATGCATTGGAGCTTGTTTAAGTCCACAAAGTGCCTTATCTAGTTTGTAGACTTAGTTTGGAAACTTCGGATCCTCAAAACCCGGAGGTTGCTTGACATACACCAACGAATTTAGGGGACCATTAAGAAATGCACTTTTAACATCCATTTGTTGCAACTTGAAGTTATGATAGAAGCATATGCAAGCAAGATACGAATGGATTCAAGATGGGCAACGGGGGAAAAGTTTCACCGTAGTCGATACCCTCGACTTGGGAGAAGACTTGAGCCACCAATATTTCCTTGTTGTGAATGACCATCCCATTTGTATCTTGCTTGTTCTTGAAGGTCCACTTTGTCCTAATGACGTTATGGCACTCCTTGGGTCTCTCCAGTAATGACCACACTTTGTTGCACTTGAAGTTGTGTAGCTCTTCATGCATGGCATCAAGCCAATCCGGGTCTTCAAGCGCTTCATACACATTTTGGGGCTCTACAAAAGAAATAAAACATTGTGGCCAACAAAGTTAGCCACTTGGTTACGAGTAGTAAGGCCCCTTTCAAGATCACCAACAACATTTTCAAGGGTAAGTCCTTCTCGGACAATCTTGGCGATCCTTCTTGCTGCACGACGAGCTAGAGCTTCATCAGTGGATTCTTGAGAAGCTACTTGGTCATCAGCACTATTTTGATCCTCGTCTTGAACGTTAAATTAACCTTTCTCCTCTCCTTGAGCTTGATCTACATTTTGGCTTTGTCCATCTTCATGAGCTTGACCTTGGTCCAAATGGGGTGATACACACCCATCATTCACTTGAACTTGACCTTGATCATGAC
Source organism: Avena eriantha (assembly GCA_910589775.1). NCBI lineage: Eukaryota > Viridiplantae > Streptophyta > Magnoliopsida > Poales > Poaceae > Avena > Avena eriantha. The sequence continues at coordinate 292,953,211 of OU342740.1, forward strand.
CTATCTATTCAACTGGAGTATCTTGATGGCTATGGTATTGATGAAGATCTTGAATAGGTGAGGTATCCACTTGAGTAGAGAATTGTCCTTCTCATTCCACCGCAAGGGGTTCCTCAACAGGGTGGAAAAATCCCACACCCGTTCTTCTTATGGCTTGAGGAGGAATTTGATCACCTACATCATCAAGATCAAATTGCCCCACTTGGGAGCCTCGATGCTCATCGAACCTCACATTACAAGAGACAATAACTTCCTCGATGGACTTGTTATACACTCTACAAGCGTGAGAATCGGAGGCATAGCCAACAAAGATACCTTCAATAGCTCGAGACTCGAATTTAGATAACATGTTACCTTTCTTGAGGATATAGCACTTACACCCAAACACTCGAAGTTAGTGGATACTTGGCTTCTTTCTGGTGAGGATCTCATAAGGAATCATGTTCAAGTGCTCGCGGAGATAAATATGGTTGGCAATATGAAAAGCGATTGAGATAGATTTGTCCCAAAAGTTATATGGAGACTTGAAATCCGCAATCATGGTTCTTTCCATATCCATAAGAGTCCGATTCTTCCTTTCAAGCACACCATTTTGTTGAGGGGTATAAGGAGCGAAGTATTAATGCTTGATGCCCTCATCACTAAGGAACTCATCTAAGGTGTAGTTCTTGAACTCGATACCATTGTCACTTCTAATGGCCAAGATCTTCTTATTATGTTGACGTTGAACTTCATTGGAAAAGTCGATGACGGTTGTTGAGTATCACTCTTCTTCTTGAAGAAATATACCCAATTGTATCTTGAGTAGTCATGCACAATAACGAAGCAATACCTCTTCCCCCAAGGCTATCAAAGGATGGAAGACCAAAGAGGTCCATGTGAAGAACCTCCAAGATCCCATCGGATTAGATGGTTGTTGTGGGGGGGGGATGAACCGTTTCATGGAGTTTTCCTTCAATACACACCCTACAGACACGGTCTTTGACAAAACAAACATTATCTTTTAGTCCGAGGATGTGACCTCCCATGTGGAGACTTTGCAAAGACCTCATGTTGAAGTGGGCAAGATGGTGATGCCAAAGCCATCCCATGTCACCTTTAGACGTTATGAAAGCCACACTAGGTGTGGTTTTCTTATCATAATATACCACATACAAATTGTTCTCGGCATGCCCAACAAAGGCTATAGAGAGAGTCTTGCTCCAGATGAGAAAAACAACCTTGGGGTCAAAGTAGTCTACGAAGCCCACGAGTGTAAGTTGATGAACGGAAAGTAAATTATATGAAAGGGTTTTGACAAGCATAATGTCCACAATGGAAATATCTAGTGTGACCACTACCTTACCCAAACCCAATACCTTAGAGGTTGATCCATCTCAATATGTGAGACACATGTTGGAAGTATTTGGTTTTGTCTCATCAAGCATCTCCTTGATTCCGGTCATGTCACCGCTCTCACTCGAGGACTCCACATCAACCTAGGTAATGTCCAACCGTTGGTAGGTGTTCGCTGTCTCATTTTCACTACTATCAAAGCTTGTGGTATGATATCTAAATGACATGGTAGATACTTCTTTGATATACCTGTAGCCATTCACTTTATCATCGCTCTTTTTCCTAATGGTTTGTTCTCTATCAAGAATGGACGTTTGCATTATGATGCGTAGGTTGAAGCAGGACTACCCCAACAAGAAGAACCCGTGGATGAAGAAGGAGAAGATGAAGAAGTAGAACAAGAATGCACTGAATAAGAGCAGCATCCACTAAACTACTACACAACCTATGAAGATATCTACGTGCTTGAAGGAAATATTCAGAACATGAGCAACCTCTCCATCAACCTTCGAGACGCCACCGCAAAGCTCTCTACCTAGTTCACTAGTTGGAGCAGCCAATGGAATTTGGGAGATTATACACCTCCACCACAATGAGCAACAAAAGGGCTTGAAAATCCTAATCTTGGGGATGTGTTCCCTAAGCAATTTTATTTGTGTAATAATGATGTTGTACTCTAGCTCCATGAGAGCTTTGAAACACTCACGTTGGGTTATCCCAACACTTTGCTTTTTCGTTTTATTTTGTTTTCCTTTTTCGTTTGTTTGTTTTCTTTTCCTTAGTATATTGCTTGGTCAGAAGCATTTTATATTATTTAATCCCATCCTCAAAAATACAAAAAGATTTTTCCTTTTATCTTTTTTGTGAAAGTGGATTTGCCTATTGTCTCTTTGCTTCAATTTTATTATGAGAGTTATTTGACTTGAGTTTTGAAGGAACACATCCCCATAAGGAAGAGAACCGATGAAGTCACTCATGAGAGGTATGTACTATGTCTCCCGCTTTAGAAATTTGAAATGTTTATCCTAGTTAGTTGATTTGTCAAGATGCTATGCTAGTGGGAGTAATTAAAAACAGTTAGAGTAAAGCTTTTTATTTGTATGGATAATTAATTGTGGAAACTTTTGCTCTAGTTCTTGTAGCTGAACGAGTCTTGCCTTGGAAATAATATTTCCAAATAAGTACAACAAGAAAAAGTCTCCAATTTATGACTTGTATGTTCATTGATTGTCTCAGGAGTTTACCTTTGAAGATACTTAACCCCATAGATATATTGATAGACTTGATGGAACTCTTGAAAGGAGTTGTTTGATTGAAATAAAGTCTAGTGGTAATTGAGATGCATGCCAAAGCTAAAATTTGTGAGTCAAAGTATGTTATTGATTATTTATAAATTATTGGTGCACACCTTTGGGATGCCAACAACTCCGTTGGCCTACGAATGATCAATGGTACAACCC